>OZ012741.1:398980541-399580541 GCA_963859935.3 Lathyrus sativus | reverse complement strand
ACACACACACACACACACACACACACACACACACACACACACACACACACACACACACACACACACACACATATATATATATATATATATATATATATATATATATATATATATATATATATATATATATATATATATATATATATATATATATATATATATATATATATATATATATATATATATATATATATATATATACATGCTTTCAAGCATACTCACTCATGCCATTATCATAATTCGCATTAATTCACATAAACACACACAATATGTTTATATCATCACCATTTCACATAAACATCCACATACATGTTTATTTCACCAATGCATCATATAAAGATGATAATGCAACTCATAGAGACCGACTCACGAATCTATGCAGATGCAAATGCGGTACGGACTCAATTCAGCAGGTTTAATTGAAGAACCAAAATGGAACCATCGCTCGTTACCGAAGTAACTCCCCGTCGGGCCTACGATGTTCACCCATCGCTCACACCTCACATGGGCACACGATGTTTCAGGACTGCTCACACCCCACATGGGCACACAATCCGATTTCTCACATCCCACATGGGCACACAATCGTTCTGTAGATTCTACGCGGAATCAATTATAACCATCGCATCATACGAGGTTCTGCAAATCTTACGCGGGATCAAATGTAACCATCGTTCGCACGAGGTTCTGCAGATCCTACACGGGATCAATCAACACAAATGCATATCATGATGCTTCACATGCTAACATGACTCAATCAACTATAAACCATCGCTCACACAAGGTTCTGCAGATCCTACGCGGGATCAATCAACACAAATGCATACATATTCGCAAATATATTATTCATGCATTCTTCACATTCATCACATACAATAATCATACACTCACAATGTATATTGTATTCATCATTTATCATAATTGCCATGCATTTTTATTCAATTCTAAACAATGCATAATTTTCCCAAAGGCCACGGTTCACAATCGATTCATACACTAGGATTCACGCCATACAGCTACCCACAACATAACATATCACAACTTCACACAAATTGTCCATTCAGATATGGTTTAACGTGACCGAAACAAACCATTAACATTGGAAAAGAAAACACAGAAATTGGAAAAATGTTGTCACATTCACTGACTTTCGCCTGGCGAATGCTCGCTACCTCCTTCGCCTGGCGAACTCGCTAGTGAAGGCAGTCAGAAGCTACTGGGAGTATTCGCTACCACTCGCTGGATTCATTTGCCTGGCGAACCCTCGCCACTAGCCTTCACCCGGTGAACTTGCCAGCGAAGACTGAATTTGGCTACTGACTTGGTTCGCTGACCACTCGCTAGGCTTCGCCTGGAGAAGCTTCGCTGCCACTCGCCTGGCGAACCTGCGAACTCAGAAATCCCTAACTGTACAAAAATTCCGAAACTCACCGAATCTAGCCGATTTTATTCCAACTCGTCTCAGCAACACCATCCAACATCCCTCGACTTAAACTTTACCACTTATTCTCATTTTTAACCGTTTAAAACTCGATTCTACCGATTAAATCAAATTCAACCTAGAAATGGAAAGTGTAGAAAACTACCAAACAATCCACACAACACATACATGATCATACATATGGATATAATAATAAAGTTTCACACCCTTACCCGATTAAATCGAAGCTTAGAAGTTGGTTTCTTGATGATTCTAGGTTTTGCTCTTCTTCCTCCTCTTTCTCTTCTCTTCTTCTTTCTTTCTCTTTTCTTTCTCTCTAACTCTCTTTTATTTCTATTTTCCTCTCTATTTCCTCTTATACTTTTCCCCTCAATTCTATTTTTATCAAAAGACTAAAATACCCTCCAATCTAAATTTTACCCGAAACTCTCCAAAACGGTAAAATATTAAAACATACTAAATTAACACATCAATTTCACAATTAAAACAATTATTACTCAATTCAAATAACACACTCAATAAAATGAAACAATCGAAATCGGGGCGTTACATGTGATACAATAAAAAGGGGCCAAATCCCACAAAATAAAATTACAGAAATTACAACATTAATCAGGTGGCACGCAGGCTAAAGCACAAACTAGAGAAAACCCACTGCTCCTCTTGCTGAGCCTCCTCCTGAGTCACCTGCCTCTGCTCTTCACCGCCTTCGCCGAACTGGAGAAAATCGGGGACGACTATCTGGCCCTCTTTGACCGTATAAACAAACCATGTTCCCTCTATGGTCAGCTCAACCCTAGGGTTCACCAACTTTAGTTGGTCCATGACATTCTAAAAAGCCTCCTCACCGATGGCCACAAGGTCGTCTGCGGCCTGAGTAAATCGAGCGACCAACTCTGGCTGAGTCACAACTTCTTCGTCTCCTCAGACTCATCCTCAGCGGGGGCAGCAAAGGCTTTTAACTTCGCCACCAAGTCCTTAGCGGCTTTCATCTAGGCAGCCAGGGCGTTCCTCTCCAAAGCCATCTCCGCTCTTCAGATCCCATCAACTGTTGGGCTCCCCGGATCCTAAGCTCCCCGACGACGACATTTATGACGTTCGGGAAAGTATTCATTCGAACATAAGGAAGCTCACGACGACTATGCCCGGGAAGCAGACCATCCTTAAGTCATCGTTACCGTGCCCAGTAGCAACAACTTTGGGGGATACTGTTCCGGACTGGCCCAATGTCTAGGCATGGCCCAATCCATTTTTGCTCCTAAAACGGCCTAATTTCCTAAGTCCAACCTCTTTGGTGGAGAGTTTATCTTTCTGCCCCCCAACCGGGGAGGTTGACCAATTTACCCTTGGTCAAAACACCTCTCCTCGTCACACACGGTTCCACCATTCAGAAATAGCCAAGACGCTTGTGCCTGTAACTATACCTCTGCCTGTCCCAATGGCTAGTTATGGGCATGTCTGCTTGTCCCAACGACTAGTTCTAGCAGTTACCTATTCTTCATGAAACGATTATCTCGCCCTGAAAATAGGGACCAATGGCCAAGCGCTGAGGGCACTATAAAAACCCTCTCCCTTGAGAGGGTCAGGTATCCAATATTTACCCTGAAACACACATATTATGTACTTGCTCGCTCTCTTGCTCATTTTCTTACTTTAGCATCAGAGTGCCTTGCAGGTACACCCCTTCCTCCTCTTTCACGCCCAGCATCACAAACATTTGTCTTTGGCCCACCTCAGGTTCTGATCAACTGGTAAGATCAATTATCAATTATGTCTCTGCTATCTTGAACAAGCCTCGTCTCCTCCTCCACTCTCAGTACAAACCTCACCTTTGTCTCAGTTGAAGGTAACAATTGACCATGCACCCCCATTTTGAACAGGGAATGGGTTTTTCTGCCTCCGTCTCTCTGTAACAACCTCGCCTCTGCCTTCAGTTGAAAGTAACAATGACCGCTCACCCCACTTTCAATTGGATACGGGTTTTCTATCGTCTATAAAAGCTATCTTTTTTTTAAATGTGTAATTTTTCTATAGCAACGAAAATAAATAATTAAACTAAATATTTAATCATTTTAATAATAATCATAATATTTAGTTATTTTTATTTAATCTATACTTTCAAAATATAATAATAATTCTGATAATTTTATTATTTTAAAATTAAAAAAATATAAATGAGTAATAAAATTATTAAATATAAAGATAATAAAATAAATTTAATAGGTTTGGGTGGGGTTAGGTGCGAGATTTGTACTAACATTCCCGACCCTCGAAATTAAAAACTGAGTTTCCATCACATTCACACTCGCTTCCAATTAAATAAGTTTTTTCTCGTTAAATTTGGGGCATATGTGACAGTGTTTGATTAGGTTTGAATTTATTTTCCATTATTATATTTAATATATTATTTTAATTATTTCATTTGTTTCAATCATTCTCATTTTATAATATTAACTTTTAATATATTATATGTCAAATATTATATAAAATCTATTATTTATTAGTATTTTTACAATTTGAGTAAAAAATAGAATATGTATTTTGCATTTCCAAAAATTGATCCAAATTAGGCCGTATGAAATTGGATCAAATCAGATCAAATTTTTTAACCAATCATCTAAGATCGAAATGAATTGTGAATAAATTTATCTTTAGATCATATCAATTTTCCATAAAATTGACCTTAACTGCTATGCAAACACCCTTATCTCTCACTTAAAAGAAAGTTAGGCAACACAAACCTTCTAATTCAATCTAACTCTTAATTCCAAAAAGATAATTAGGTGTTTATAACATTAGATACATAATATCAAATTATTATTCTACTAGATCCATAATCAATCTGTCCATGAAGGATCGACTTGACGAAGATCTAAATAATGAATAGTCTTAAATGTTCAACAAAAAAAGGTTGTTAAGGATCTCATTTAAGTCGGGTTCTTAACAACCCAAGTACGCCACATGGCTATCTAACGCCACACTAGTAAAAAATACAAATAATAAATGAAGCAGGTGTGTCGACTATTCAAATTTGAAACAAGCATGTCACAAGGAAGTCTACCCCTAACAAACATAAACAAGTTAGTAGATACTCCATCATTATTCAACCTTTTATCATTCATGGGTGCGTACTCAAGCTACAAGACACAACATGCACTTGAACTAAAGAAAATGCAAATATGAAGTTAAGATCGATAACTTTTTATGGTGCTGTCGCTACTGCGAAAATCGGCGCCGGCTGACAGAAGAGTCGCCACCGTGCGTTATTTATCCCAACGGAGGGAAAGAAAACGCTCGAAGTAAACCTTGCAAAAAACGAGAAAGGTATCGTCATCGCAACCAAAACCTGGATTCGGGAGTCGGTTACGCAAGGGGAAGGTATTAGCACCCCTCACGTCCGTCGTACTCGACGGGATCCACGATTGCTTGGGTTGTCTAAAGGATGCAAAAACAATCTATCTACGGCTGCTAAATCTAAACGGAAGGGAATTGACTCGATAGAGCGTCGCACTCTATGCCTACGTATTCTCAAGAGAGAAAGTCAGAGTCAACGTAGTTCGGGAAACTACAGGGAATTGGCTCGCCAAGACCTCGCGTCTTGTGCCTACGTACTTCCATACTGCATGGAAGATCAGAGCTTTCGTAGTTCAGGCTAACTACGGCTAGGCTGGGTGTTCTCACACAGGAGTGAGTAAACTGGTTTGAAAGGTACGGGAACCTATGGGAACTAAAGCTACGGTCTGGTCTCAAATGCACTCGGGCAAGAGAAAGGGATAACAATCAGTCGTCAGCGGGAAAGTCTCGATCACACAGCAGCGAGAGAACAAAAGGTTAGTTGTTAGTGTGCTCGCTAGGATATCGCATCCTATGCCTACATATTCTCGTCTGGTACGAGAAATCAGAGCAACTGTAGTTCGGCTACTTTCGGGACCACAACTCAAATCTCGTTTTATTAATATCCTGAAAATGATTACAATGATTGAATACTGGAAAATAATCTCCTAAAAACCCTATCCTATTCATCATGAAAAATCAAATGGAAAATAGTCCCCTAACAAATGGACTTCTAAAGCTACCTCTAAAAAGGTAAAATAAACTCCTATGAAGAAAATATACTCTAAAAGAAAATAGAAAAATCTATACTAATATATTTTTTATTCTTTTTTCATATTCCTTTTTTTCAACATCTCTTTTTATTATTATTTTTTTCAATAATCTTTTTCTCAATATTCTTTTATTCTCTCTTTTTTTCAATATTCTCTTTATTCTCTTTTTTCTCAATATTTGTTTTTCGATATTTTCTCTTCTTTTTCTCATTTCATTTTATCTAAAAATTAAGAAAATATTACAAAAGAAAATAATAAAAGAAACACAATGGGGAGGGGGTACAGTCTGTTACAGGGGATGTGTTAAGTAATAAAAAAAAGCAGAAGCAACATGGGCCCAGCCCAATATCTCAACACACACACACACGCAGGGGGGGTGTTCACAGAAACGGGGGTGCAGTAAAGAATATCCAATGGGCCTTTGGAGCCCCTAAGCCCAAATCCGGTCCGACCCTAACCCTCAAAACCCTAATTCCAATTTTCTTCTCCTGAACATTGTTCATCCATTTGCGCCGTTTCCACTTCCCCAACTCTCTCATACTCTCTCAATCTCTTCTCTCTCCATTCCTCTGTTTGTTCTCCCTTTCACCCTCCTTCTCATATTCGCCTCCGTTTCCTTCATCCAGACGAACTTCTCATTATCTAGTCCTGAACCCGAGCCCTCAATCAACGCAATCTTTGAAGATCTCAGGGAAAATTCTAAAAAAAATGAAGGTCCATGTTCTTGAAAACCTGATGATAGCTGGGGGATTTCTTGACGCATTAAGGACTTTGGTGAATATGATGAACGGAGGGAGGATCTTTGAAGGACGATGCCTTCTGAAGTGTTTCTGGAGCGTGATGATGTTCTGGAAAAAGAAGCGCCGCAGATGAAGATCTTCACAGATCTTTGCAACTCTTGAAGATCAACGATGAACGTTATTGAAGGTGTGTTGAAGACGCTCTTGTTGAAGACGGTGGATCTGAAGATTTGACGAGCAAACGATGAAGAACTATGAAGATCTTGCGAAATCTGATGAACGCCTTTGAAGATTCTAGATGAAGATCTAGAGATCTGGACGAAGCTTGATGTTGAACCTGATGAGGATTGAAGATTTCTTGAAGGTCGTTGATGAATAATGATAATTGTTCTGGAAAAGTGATGAGCACACGATGAAGAACTTGATGCATGTTCTTGATTCTGGAAACGATGATGAAGATGATTCTAGGGATTCAGTTGAAGACTATGAATGTGATGAACGGTTCTTGCGCAAGAGATGAAGATTAACGCGTTGAATCTTGGTGAATGTCTGGAAAAAATCTGTTATGAACAGGGATGAAGGTCCATGGGCGTTTCTGGGAATCCTGATGAATGGTGATGAATATGCATGTTGACGACCGGAGAAGATAAATTTCTGGAGAAAGAATTATTGGTAATGAAGATTGGCTCGGAGGAGGTGATGAAGATCATGTGAAAACGATGAAGATTCTGGATTTTTTGAGTTTTCCGGCGACGTTTACGACGGCCGGAGACGGTTGTAGGGTAGTTAGGGTTGCCGGAGGGAATCAGGTGCGGTGGTTGCATGGCCGCCGACCATGCAACTGGTGGAGCTCAGGCGAGGGTTGTGGAGAAGACAAGTGGCAGGGTGAGTGTTGCATGCTTGCCGCGTGGAGGGGAGAGATAGTTAGTGGGAAACGCGTGTATGGTTCTGAGGTGAAGTGAGTTATGAGGTGGCCAGCTTCTGAAGTACACGCGTGGCTTGGTATATAAGGGACATGTGGCACGGACAAAAATGGACTAAAGGATTGGGCCTCCAAAAAACTATTCTGGGCCCACGAAAATGATAATGGGACTGAATTAAATGGACCTGCACTGAATGAAATGATTAATGAAGATTAAATGAATTAAAAACTGATTAGAGATTTAAACTTCAATTAACTAAAAATCAAAACTACAATTAAATCTAAATGAAAATTAACCTAATCTAATTAATTCTGACAAACTCTAATTAAAATCTAAACAAAAGATTAAAACCCTAATTAATCTCTATTAAGTCCTAATTAACCCTAATAAGGAGAAATAACACCTAATTAAATTCTATATTAGACTAAAACTATTATCTATTAATATCTATTAAAAACTATTAATTCTTATATCTAGATTAAAATCTATATCTAAAAATTTACTTTGAAAAAACCTATTATACTCTATTAACCATTATTCTACTAATCTATTAAAATTCTATTTAAAACTAATAAAAGAAAAATCTATTATATTCTATTAAAACTATTAAAAAACTATTAAAACCTATTAAAAATTCTATAAAATTCTAAAAAATGATTTAAAGCTATTAAAAATATTAAAAAATCTATTTAAATTCTAAAAAATCTATAAAGCCTATTTAAAATCTACAAAAGGCTGTTAAATCCTAAAAAATGCAAACAAAGGCAAATAACCAACATAAAAGAGAGCGCGAGACCAGATCGAAGCAAACGGTAACCCGGACACCAAAAAAAAAACTCAAAAATCACTGCATAAACTGAAAACACCCAGGAAGCGCGCGACTTCTCAAAATAAACTCCGATTATCCGAACCGGTCTGAGATACCTGAAAGGCGACAGCAGGGCTGTAATCCCGATAAAATCACCATGATTGAAGAAATGCGCTATGTGCAGCATGCAAATGCGAATGCGAAAATGCGTCGAAGCATAAACCGAAAGTGGCACCGGTTGGTCAAATTTTAGGGTGCAACAGCTGCCCCTATTCAAGTGACTTGGACCTGAAGGGTTGAAGAGCGCGCAGCCTTCAAACATTCAGAGGTACGAGACGGTTGAATACCAATAAACCCGAAAATTTGCCAACCGTGAGAATATACTGCAAAACTGCTTGGGGAGACATAATCCAGAACCGAACCCAGTCGTCACGGCAACAAACTGATCAATCATCTGATAAAGAACTCCTGATTTCAATGCCCGTTACCCGTGTGATACCACAGATAACAAATCCGAGGGTTGCAACAAAACACCTAATCTTCTCACATCGTCTACTGATAGACAGGGAGAGAAATATACTCACATCGTCCAAGGATAGACGGAAAGACACCCAAATCGAAGGAAAAAATCAATACTCACATCGTCTAAGGGTAGACGGAAAGACACCCAAAATCCAAAGAAAAATTCAATACTCACATCGCCTAAGGATAGACGGAAAGACACCCAAATCGAAGGAAAAGATCAATACTCACATCGTCTAAGGATAGACGGAAAGACACCCAAAATCCATACTCACATCGTCTAAGGGTAGACGGAAAGACACCCATCCCGAAGGAAAAAAACAATACTCACATCGTCTAAGGATAGACGGAAAGACACCCATCCCAAAGGAAAAAACCAATACTCACATCGTCTAAGGATACACGGAAAGACACCCATCCCGAAGGAAAAAAACAATACTCACATCGTCTAAGGATAGACGGAAAGACACCCATCCCGAAGGAAAAAAACAATACTCACATCGTCTAAGGATAGACGGAAAGACACCCGAATCCATACTCACATCGTCTAAGGATAGACGGAAAGACACCCATACGCACTTCAACACCATCCCTCAAATTTCAGAATCCTTTCGTCTACGGGAACTGATGGAAAGAACAATATCCTTAAAGGAGCCACATCATCAGTAAGGACCGACGGGAAGAAAACCACCTTCAAAAGAGCCATATCGTCAATAAAAATCGACAATCAGGAAAACCGAACATTCTTCAAAGAGCCTCGACGTCAATAAGGATTGACGGTCAGAAAATCCCTCTTGAAATGTCATATCATCCAATAAACAGAAAGAAAACCACTATCCGGAAGATCGCTTTGAAGCCTCTCAACATCTAAAGATAGCCGGAGAAGACCCGCTGGGGAAACACACCATCCGTATGATCTGACGATAAGAAACCCGCTGAAAAATCACCTGAAACTTCACATCGTCTACTGATAGACGGAAAGAACACCACTTGCTAGAGAAACCCCATCTTGAAACCCCACTGGAAAATCTCCTGAAACTTCACATCGTCTACTGATAGACGGGAAGAAAACCACTCGCTAGAGAAACCCCATCTTGAAACCCCACTGAAAAAATTACCCGAAACTTCACATCGTCTAATGATAGACGGGAAGAAAAGCCAGATTCGAACTCAAAACGTCTAATGATAGACGGAGAAATCCACTTATTAGAGGAACACATCATGTCGCTTGCGCGAAAATAAGGTGCCGGCATGACAGAAGAGTCGCCACCTTTCGTTATTTATCCCTCAGAGCGGGAAAGGAAACGATCGGAAAAACCTGACGAAAAAGGGTAAGACAAGGTCGTCGCAACCATTGTCTGGGTTCGGGAGTCGGTTACGCAAGGGGAAGGTATTAGCACCCCTCACGTCCGTCGTACTCGACGGGATCCTCGCTTGTTTGTTTACTTGGACGGGTTGGTTATAATCTATCTACCTATCAAGGCTGGCTGAAAAAGAAAAGAAAAATGACTCGGCAAAGCATCGCGCTTTATGCCTACGTATTCCCATCAGAGAATGAGAAATCAGAGTCAACGTAGTTCGGCTAACTACGGGGAGGAAGATGGGGAAGGTTGCTCGCTAGGACATCGCATCCTATGCCTACGTACTTTCATCTGATATGAAAGATCAGAGCAAACGTAGTTCGGGAAACTACTGAAAATATGGCTCAACTAGGAGGGAGACTATCAAGTCCTACTGTTGTCATGCCATGGATTCATCCTATGGTTGAGGTTTGAACAGGGAACTCCTAGATGTTATCATGCATAGGTTTCAACCTAAAAGTCTATCATCAAATCCTCATCAGAAGAAATGAGAGTCCTAAGGGATCATGTCAATGATACATAGAATACAGACAAAAACATCAGTTTAAACAGTAAAATGCATGCAATGCAAGTGAGGGAGGAAATGTGTGTGGGGTTTCAGCCTCCACAAGCTCGTCTCAACCTTAAGCCAGTCATGAAATAACAGTAATCGTACTGAAGATCAACAACATGCTATCAAGCAAAACAGTAAACTGCAATCATACAGATAAAGGAAATGAAGTACCATCAGGTAAACAAAACACATGAGAAAGAATCATCTATTCTCTAACCCTAATTAGACTATCCTAAGCAAAGCTCTCAAGCAGAACCCTAAACAGGAGCAATCATTCCCAGTCTTCAAGCTTCAGAATAAGCTTACCAAAGAAAGGGAGCTAAGCAATCAGACTCATAGTGTCTTCCTCAGGAAAGCACTAGGAGGTGTACACTCAGGAATCATACCCTATGTGGCTCAACCACTGTGATCAGTTTACATCCATCCTCGGGAGAGATTAAACTCACAAGCAGGCTCCAACATCACTGGATATTTAAGAAATCCTATTTAAGCTAGTGGAGCTAAGTGAATAGACCCATAGGACCTTCCTCAGGAAAGTACTAGGAGGCTTCCACTTAGGAGTTGTATCCCATGTGGCTCAACAACATGTGATCAGTTTACATTCCTCCTCGGGAGAAATTAAACTCACAAGTTGGCTCCAACATCATTGGATACTTAAGAAATCCTAGATCAACTAGTGGAACTAAGTGAACAGACCCATAGGACCTTCCTCAGGAAAGTACTAGGAGGCTTCCACTTAGGAGTTGCATCCCATGTGGCTCAACAACATGTGATCAGTTTACATTCCTCCTCAGGAGAAATTAAACTCACAAGTTGGCTCCAACATCATTGGATACTTAAGAAAGAGGTGAGAAGGAAGAATGAAAGTCATTCATAGTGCCTTCCTCAGGAAAGTACCATGAACTTCCTTCAAACTTCAGGCTCTCAAACCTCACCAACAGGGCATCAGCCAAGCTCTGGGTCTCTGCATCTTGATCTACAAGCTTCCCCTCATGATGCTCTCCATCAATATCCACAAGGCAACACAAGCCCTTCAACAAATTCCTCAGAATGAACCCCACAGATGAACAGATAACCCACTGAACAAACCAAATCATCAGGCAATCTCAGAAAATGCCTAAAAATACTAAACTAATGGGGAAAAAAATAACAAATATTCATAAGGGTCCTCAACACCTACTCATAACATCTACAAAGGTTTCTACCTAAAAATCAAGATAAAACTCAATCAAAGAAAGGAATCATCACCTATGCACAATTCTAAACCCTAATTAGACTATCCTAAGTCAACCCTAATTAAACTAATCAAGATCAATTCTAAAAAATCTAGAAAAAATCCTATGGGGAAGCATGACTAATCATCTAATTGCACCAAAAAGAATGGGTAAAAAAGATTAATGGAAAGCCCTACAATAATTTCTACAAAATCAAATATCAAAATGAAACAATTAAAAAGCTATTTAATTGGAAAATCTAATAAAAATATCAAACATAAAAATAAAATCTCAATTTTATTTTTATAATTTTCTACTCATTTTAATCTACTCATAGAAAAAAGAAGGAATTAAAAATCATTTTCTATCATTTTTTAATGAATTATTCAAAAACAGAAAATATTAAAAGAAAATTAAAAAGAAATAAAATGAAATAAAGGGAGGGGGTGCATTAAGAAATACGCGCTAGTTATATTGGTTGGGCCAGCAAATAAGGGGGGTGGGGATAGAATTCTGGGCCCAGAACGCCCCTTTAATGAAACGGCTGCGTTTCATTAGTTTGAATCTCCCTCCAATTCTCAGACGCGCTCACAGCCACACGATGGGGAGAATGAGTCAATCCCTGAAACTTGATCCAACGGCCATCCGCTCGTCTTCTCCAAACGCCCTAGGGTTTTCAGAAACCCTAATCCCACGCACTCATCTTCCAGCTCCTCCATCTCCCTCCACAGGCCACGGCTCCACACGACTCCAACACAAAAAATCACCTACGTCTCAAGCCCTACACAACCATACGTAAAGTTTTCCATAACTCGCCCTAAATTGTTCTAACAGAAGGATTGAAGATCCGGGTACAACCACATTCAACTGCTATCAAACTTTCACCAAACTTCAACCTAATGATTTACAGATACACTACACATTACCCTAACTAATGCACACTAATTCTTGATGATTGAAATGCCCTAAACTAATAGTTCTTGAAAATCAAAGTTTCAAACACCTGCCATGGAACCTCATGGAACAGGCTGTAACTCATGGGGAAGAATCATCTAGCCTAGTACATCATGTCTATGCCTAAGAAACTAATTGAAGCTGCATAATTAAGGAGGTATAAAGTGAAGAAGAAACCTGTCAAAGGGTTATGGTGCAGTGGTGTAGAGGTGGTTCCCAGCCTTGGAATTGCTTGCAGATGGTCCTTGAATGATTCTCAGTATTCTGTTTGCAATGGTGATGAAGGAGATGGCTGGTAGTGCAAGATATCTCAACTTGCTTCAACTTGAAGAAATCTCTCCAATGGCTATGTATCTCTCTCTCTCCTCTGACTTGGCTCAAGTTTCACCAACCTCTAACACTCCTTGATGCATTCTTTTTATAACAATCAATGGAAGTTTCTAGAATCATCTAGAATGTGATGGAAGTTTCCTTAAAATCTCATGTTATGCCATATTGGTTATCTCATGATATATCACCTCTAACCAACTTACACACCTTTTAAAATCTCACCACATGATAATATGAAATGGTAAGGAAGCTCACATGCCTTGTAATTGCCTTATGTTAAGTTTTCCAACATTGCCTTCTTTCTTAAGTAACAAATTTCCAAAGGAACCTCATTTTTTAAGCCTCAAATGAAAATTCTACTTAAACCAATCTTCTCAAAATGTTTTTTCCAATCAAAATGATATATTGGATGACCTATTTTGGATTTGTAGATCTTCCAAAACACTTTTCAATTTCAACTTTTCAAAGTTATAAGTCATTTTTAGTTCATTTTTGACCAATCATGGAATCTTGTGCTATGAGCTTTTTCAACAATTTGTGACCTTCTTTCTAGACTTAAAATCACATTTTGAGCAACTTTCATGTTTTAAGTTTTTCCATTTGAGGCTTGGAAATAGGAGTTTTAGGCATTGGATAAAATGACCTATAACTGACAAATGACCAAAATACCCCTGCCTTGTTCAAACCATAACTTGAGTTCCACAAATCCAATCAAGGACTTCTACCACTCAAATTAAAGCTAAGAAGATCCTCTTCAACATTCATGTTGACCAAGAAACCATAGGAATCAACCTACTAGGGCAAAAGTTGTCTGGAAGTTGGGTGACTTTCAAGGACCCAGATTCACACACATCAACTGACCTGTAATTTGTCAAAACCATAACTTGAGCTATGTAACTCCTATCAAGGACTTCCACCACTCAAATTAAAGCTAAGAACAAGCTCTACAACATTCATGTTGTGGGGAAGATGAGATCTCAATCACATCTAGTGCTAAAGCTGCCTGGAAGATAGGGATCAAATTAGGGTTTTTCCACTGACAATCCTCAGAAACCCTAACTCAAAACTTCTCAAACTCCTCAATCATGATGAGTTGGTCTAGGAATCATCTTTATATAATCTCTATGTATCATTCCATGATCTCATGGCCCTTGGATTAAGTCTCAACCTTCTCCAAATCTTCAGCTGATCTAGGGTTGACCCAGTCAAAACCCTAATTCTACCATTCATGGTTGAATCTTCTGAATCCTTGCATAATGACTTCTCTGGGCTTCATGAAGGCTATCAAGGCATCTCATAAGCTTTCTCAAGACATCAAGCTCATTCTCAAAGTCTCAGAATCATTTGAGGAGCACCCACAATTTTCAAACTGTGAAGCACACAACCCTGGTTTCAACCAACTCCTCTGAGGATCTCTTGACCTTCCTGATGAAGGTATCAACTTTCAAATACTCTATGAATGAATAAATGTTGGTCAAATTTTGGGGTGCAACAGCTGCCCCTATTCAAACGGCTTGGACCTGACTGGGTGAGAAGCGAACGGCTCTCAACCAATCAAGGTACGAGACGGTTGAATATCGGTAAACCCGAAAATTTGCCAACTGCACGAGCGCACGGTACTCTGCGGGGAACAAATCTTTGAACACTGCAACACTAGCTGCTCAACAACTAGCTGGAGAAATACTGATCTGACATCGCCGCCGGAAACAAACATAATCTGAGAGACACTCGACATCGCCGTCGTCCAAACATCATCTCTGTTGGGGATTTAAAGAGTCTGACCTCGCCGTCGAACAAACACTCAACCTCGTCGTTGGACAAATGATGATCTTAAACATCTCTGACCTGGGGTTCACCCCTGGTAAATGGAACAAAAGGTACACTCGCGTATTTGAAACTACTCCGCTGGGAATGAGAGACTTAAACCGAGCACACTCTGATCTGGGGTTCACCCTCAGAACCATAACGAACATCGGAATACTGCTGCACACTGCCTGTCGTAGAACTTCAACATTACAGATATATGAAACCCTGGCCCCTGGCCACTTCCAGCTTCTGCTAGAAAACAATCTTCAAGTACTTCTGAATATGAATGAAACCCTGGCCCCCGGCCATTCCAGCTTCTGCTAGAAAAACATCCTTGGCCTTCAAGGATATAAACTTTGCCTGTCGGCAACTCTGCAAGAGGTATCTTCGACTTCAGTCGGAAGAAAGTGATCCTTGGCCCTCAAGGATACATGCATCTGCCTTCAGGCAACTCCGCCTCTGCTATAGAGCATTCGAGACTTCAGTCAGGGATATACTTCGGCCTTCAGTCCGAAAAATGAATCCTAGGTCGTTCACGACCTTGGGGGATAACCTTGCCTTTAGGCACCTTTGCTTCAGCATAAGAAATCTGTGACTTTAGTCAGAGAAATGGTATCCTGAGCCACTCATGACTCCACGGGGATTCAAACACTTTGCCTACAGGCAAAACTCCGCTTCAGCTGGAGAAACATCTTCGACTTCAATCAGAAGACGTATCATTCACTTGATCGCGCTCAATCATCACCTCAGGACAACTGACTTGGTCTTCAGACTCACACGAATCACTCTGTTGTATCTACAACCCTGGAACCTTGTCTTCAGCTACCTGTTGATTCTTCAACACGGAAATCTGGACTCACCGGAACCTTCTGATATCGCCTTCGGGCGCTTACGAAATCCATCCTCAGATTAGACATCGTTATTGGAGCAGACATACCACGCTGCTCTGGTCTTCAAGAATCATCTTGACCAAACAGATCCATCGGGCGTCTTCAAGAATCGTCCTGAACTAATAACCTTTCTGGAGCAAACATTCTGTTGGGAATTCCAGGAATCTTCCTAGGCAACTCCTGCTGGAGGCGCTATTGGGTAACTCAAGTATCATACTAGGCGAACCACTCGGGAAGCTGTACTGAGGTCTTAAGAATCGTCTTAAGCAAATGACCCTGCTGAGGGGTTTGAGAGTCATCTCGAACCGAAGACTTCGCTGGGGATCTCAAAAATCATCTTGAGCGAGCGACTGCGGGGATCACCGGGGTCTTCAGAATCATCTAAGAAAATGACCTTGCTGGGGAGAACTTCAAGAACCGTCCTGAGCAACCGGTCTTTCGGTAGTACATCTGTACAATAAGGATGATAATGACCTAGATCATGCTTATAATGCATATGCTGCTGCGCTATGCCCCACACGGCGGGAATGATATGTATTCATGCTAAGTGTCATGCAATCATGCACAATGCTATGCAGTGTTGAATGCTATGCAGTCATGCACAATGATACGATCCCGTCAGCAAAATAAATGCCGAGGGGGGAATCCTCCTGTCAAGGAGAAAGAACCACTCAGGTAGAGGAATCATCCTGCTGAGGAGAATGTGAACACGCCAATATCAATTAGGCTCTGTCTGGGGAATCAATCTTCCGCGAACTGCTGCAGGGGAACAACTTCAGCTGACTGCTGCAGGGGATGAAGCTCTACGAGAACTTGGATCTGCTGATATCAATCGCTAGAATGAACTGCGTGGCCGTCTCGGCTACTCTTCTGGGGATAACCATTCCGTGGGGAACCAACTTCAGCTGTTCAACACTCCACTGGGGAAAAACCAATCATGATCTGATCCACTTCCCAGGATTCGGATCCCTTGGACATCTGCAGACTCGGCTGAGGAGGGAGAAATCATTCTGCTTTACTGGATAGAGTACGACTCTGGGGAAATACAGCATCGGCTGCTCCATGCTCTGCTGGGGAGAATTAATCATGATCTGATCAACCTCCAAGGATTCTGCTTTTCTGCGGACTCAGCCGGGGAGAGAAATCATTCTACTTCACTGAAGAGTACGACCCTGATGGGGAATTTCAATTCTGCTGGGGAAGAAAGAATCATCTGACTTCGGGGGAGAGTACAACTCTGCCGGGGAATACAACATCAGCTGTTCCAACACTCTACTGGGGAAGAAGGAATCGTCCAACTTCAGGAGAGAATACGGCTCTGATGGGGAATCTCAATTCTGCTGGAGACTTCAGTCTGGCACCATCAGTTACTGCATACTTCGGCATACGACTAGCTTCCTGCGAAACCTGCACTTGTGACCCGGTGCGGGGGAAAATCCTGCTTCAGCGACTTTACTGGGGGAAACACGAGCTTCGGCACCCGAACACTTCTATGAACTCTGCACTTGTGACCCGATGCTGGGGAATGACGACATCAGTCTTCGGTGCTTGACTCAGCTGACGAGGTGACCTTCCTTCAGGAGGCGTCTGTTTGGGGAAGAGAATCACCTCTACCTGGGGAAGACATATCAATGCTCACTATCTGATTCTGATTCCGCGGAGGAGAGATCACTGAACTCTGCTGAAGAAGGAGGACTCATCCTGCTTCGGGGATACGCACGACACATCTGCTGGCGAGGTGCTATACCTGCAACAACACAAACAAACAGACAAGATACCCTCCTCAAAGGGGCCTATCAGGGTTATTATCTCGCGACAACGTTCAATTAATTAATTGTTTCAACAATCAATGGGCTTAGGCCCGCAGGTTTATGTATGCGCATTTTATCAAAAAAACACATCGGCGTTATCATTCGCAAACAAAACAGATAAATGCAAAACAGGCAAGTAGAATTGCTGAATAATGTGCATTTTATTGATGGTGGACCCCTGAATGGGCAAAAATGTTTTACAACAGAGGCAAGCTCCTGAAATGAGGAAGCCGCGCAAAAAAAGAAAACATAAATATACATCAGTATATACAAATGTCGGCAATCGAGGCGTAGACGAACACCATGAGTTGATCCCTCTAAGACCCACTCGACTTCGATACTTCTCCGACGCTTCAGCTTTGGAAGAGATTGATTCAGATAAACGGCCCTCAGGTCTTCCGAACCACTAAACAATGAAAGTCCATACGCGGAACGCAGTCATTTGCTTATTTAAATCCCTAACTTTTGCGTGAACCGCCCTTTCGGGTTTTCAGTTCACCGGGATACCCTTTTTTGCCGAAGCCGCCCAGTGTAGGTTTTCGACTTCGCGGGTGTACATTTTTTCAATATATCCCTAATTTTTGCCCGAACCTTTTATTCTGTTTTTGGTTCGCCGGGATGCCCCTTTTTTGCCTGGACTCTCTTTTTTTGTCCAGCGGGTCGCTTTCAAGCAAAGTATTTTTTAACTGCGTCCGCGTTCACCGGGGATGCAAAATCTTCACCGTCCATCGTGGATAACAACAAAGCTCCTCCCGAGAAGACCTTGCTGACGACATACGGCCCTTCGTAATTCGGAGTCCACTTGCCCCGGTGATCGGAATGTGGCGGAAGAATCTTCTTCAGGACGAGATCACCCGTCTGAAAGCTTCTGGGACGCACCTTCTTGTCATAAGCTTTCTTCATTCGGCTTTGGTACAGGCGACCAAATGCAATCGATGCTAGCCTCTTCTCGTCCATCAGGCTGAGCTGGTTCAGGCGATTCGTCACCCATTCTGCCTCATCAAGTTTCACATCAACCAAAACTCGCAAAGAGGGAATCTCCACTTCTAGCGGTAGGACAGCTTCCATACCGTACACCAAGGAGAAAGGAGTTGCCCCGGTCGACGTACGCACCGTCGTACGATAACCGTGCAAGGCAAACGGCAGCATCTCGTGCCAATCTTTATACGTCACCACCATCTTCTGAACAATCTTCTTGATGTTCTTGTTGGCCGCTTCAACAGCGCCATTCATCTTCGGCCGATAAGGAGATGAGTTGTGGTGTTCAATCTTGAAGCTCTGGCACAGCTCCTTCATCATCTTGTTATTCAAATTCGAACCATTATCAGTAATGATCCGCTCGGGAATTCCATAGCGACAGATGATGTCCCTCTTAATGAATTTAGCAACCACCTGCTTGGTCACATTAGCGTACGAGGCTGCCTCCACCCACTTGGTGAAGTAGTCGATAGCTACCAGGATAAAACGATGACCATTGGATGCGGTGGGCTCGATCTTGCCTATCATGTCAATGCCCCACATGGAGAACGGCCAAGGGGAGGACATGACATTCAACGGGCACGGCGGCACATGAACTTTATCAGCGTAAATCTGGCATTTGTGACATTTCCTCGCGAATCTGAAGCAATCCGACTCCATAGTCAACCAGTAATATCCTGCTCTCAGGATCTTCCTCGTCATGGCATGCCCGCCGGCGTGCGTACCAAATGTGCCCTCATGGACTTCCTCCATGAGCATACTGGCCTCTTTCTCATCTACACATCTGAGTAGCACGAGATCGTGGTTTCTTCTATACAGCACTCCATCAGGGTTGAGATAAAAGTTTCCAGATAGCCTCCTCAGAGTCTTCTTATCCTGGGTTGACGCACCCGCCGGATACTCCTTAGTCATAAGGAAGGTCTGGATGTCGTGGAACCATGGCTTGCCGTCAGTGGCATCCTCGATTGCGAACACATATGCTGGTCTGTCAAGACGCGAAAGAACAATGCTTGGAGCCTCATTCCAAAGATTGACCTTATACATAGAAGCCAACGTGGCTAAAGCATCAGCCATTTGATTTTCAGCCCGTGGTACATGATGAAGTTCTACTCGGTCGAAGAACGGAAGCAGCCTTCTGGCGTAATTCATGTACGGCACTAGATTCGGTTGACGAGTTTCCCACTCCCCTTTAATCTGATTGATCACAAGCGCTGAGTCACCATATATGTCTGGATTCTTGATTCTCAAATCAATTGCCTCTTCTAGACCCATAATACACGCTTCATACTCGGCTTCGTTGTTGGTAACTGGAAACGTCAGTCTCGCAGTAAACGGGATGTGGGATCCGTGAGGAGTCGTGATGATAGCCCCGATACCACTTCCATAGGAATTGACTGCTCCGTCGAATATCAACTTCCACTGAGACTTCCTATCCGGCCCCTCGTCGGGCAATGGCTCTTCGCAATCCTTCGCCTTGAGAAACATAATGTCCTCGTCAGGGAACTCGAACTTCATCGGCTGATAGTCTTCGATTGGCTGTTCGGCAAGGTAATCAGACAATACGCTCCCTTTGATGGCTTTCTGAGAGACGTACTGAATATCATATTCTGTTAACACCATTTGCCATCTGGCAATCCTGCCCGAAAGAGCCTGCTTCTCGAAGACGTACTTGATCGGATCCATCTTCGAAATCAGCATAGTGGTGTGATTGAGCATATACTGTCGTAGACGTTTGGCGGCCCAAGCTAGTGCACAACACGTCTTCTCCAGCATCGAGTATCGAGATTCACACTCAGTGAACTTTTTACTCAAATAATAAATGGCATGCTCCTTTCTGCCCGTCTCGTCGTGCTGACCGAGAACACACCCCATACTATTCTCAAGAACTGTCAAGTACATGATTAATGGCCGTCCAGCCACTGGGGGTATCAAGATTGGAGGTTCTTGAAGATACTGCTTTATCTTATCGAATGCCTTCTGGCAATCTTCATTCCAAGTAATCGCCTGATTTTTCTTTAACAACTTGAACATCGGTTCACAAGTGGCCGTGAGCTGAGAGATAAACCTTGCAATGTAGTTTATTCGGCCCAAGAAACCACGAACTTCTTTTTCTGTTCTCGGCGCTGGCATCTCTTGGATAGCTTTTATTTTTGCAGGATCAACTTCAATACCTCGTTCGCTAACGATAAACCCCAATAACTTTCCGGACCGCACCCCGAAAGTGCATTTGTTAGGATTCAGCCTCAGCTTGAACTTCCTAAGCCTTTCAAACAGCTTCAGCAAATTGACCAGATGCCCCTCCTCCGTTTGGGACTTTGCAATCATGTCATCAACATAGACTTCAATCTCATGATGAATCATATCATGAAACAAAGTTACCATTGCTCGCTGGTAAGTGGCCCCTGCGTTCTTCAGACCGAAGGGCATTACCTTGTAGCAAAACGTGCCCCAGGGGGTAATAAACGTCGTTTTCTCCATGTCCTCCGGCGCCATCTTAATCTGATTGTAACCGGAGAAGCCATCCATGAATGAAAACACGGAAAACTGGGCTGTATTGTCGACCAACACATCGATATGAGGCAACGGGAAATCATCCTTAGGGCTCGCCCTATTCAAATCCCGATAATCGACGCACATGCGTACCTTACCGTCCTTCTTCGGTACAGGCACTATGTTGGCGACCCACGGAGGGTAGGTGGTGACGGCTAGAAATCCTGCGTCCAACTGCTTCTGGACCTCCTCTTTGATTTTTACAGCCATGTCTGGTCTCGTCCTCCTGAGCTTCTGCTTGACTGGAGGGCAATCTTCTCGCAACGGCAAGCGATGAACCACGATATCTGTGTCAAGTCCGGGCATATCCTCATACGACCAAGCAAAGACGTCACTATACTCTCGAAGCATCTCGACCAGTCTATGCTTGACATCATTCTGCAGCGCAGCCCCGACTCTGACATTCCTGATAAGCTCCTCAGAACCCAGATTTATGATCTCAATCTCCTCTTCATGAGGCAGAATAACCTTCTCCTCTTGTTTCAACAAGCGGGCCAATTCTTCCGGAAGGTCTTTGTCTTCATCAATCTCATCCTCGGCTTGATAGATCGGGCAATCAAAGTCGTAGTGAGCCGTAGAGGGTCCAGAGTCGATGTCATCTGTTACGTGGATCCTGCAATAACAAGGGTTAAGTTTAAAGCAGGAATATGCAGGTTTGCACGAACCTCGTTGCCATTTTGCTGTTTTTCAAAACAAACATAAAATATGAATAATAGAGAGCACAACATTTGATTACGAAGAAAACGCCTTTTTATTTATTGATAAAATGTATACACATAATCCAACAAGGCCCTGACAGTAAAACCACTATGCCCCGGGCAGGACATAGGGTTGTACAAAAGATTGTAAAAAGCAAATCATTACTCTTCACTTGTCAGCTCGATAATCTCCTTGATGGTCCAGTTGTGAAGGCGCTCGCCTGGCTTGCTCGGTTGAATCCAGGCATCGAGATCACAGTCACTGTCCCCGCTGTCCTCTGACGCTGCGTTGACACTTTCGAAGATCACCCCCCCTTTGGTGAATAGGATCGGCCCCTTCCCACGAGATGAGCTACCAGAAGAGGTTGAAGCTTCAGCTTCCGGAGAATATCCCAATCCAAACTTATCTTGTTTGAATGGTATATCCAAGACATGCCCCCAGCCTGGGGTAGAACCAGCTTCGACAACGGCTCTAGCTTCCTTAAACGAAGAGAGGTTCACCTCCTGCTTCTCTGCAACAACGGGAGCTACCTCGTTCACCTTGACGGTCTCAAACGCCTGGCAAAGAGTCTCATGGATCTCGCCATCCATTTCGACATACTTGAAGGACGACAGGTGGCTTACCATGATGTCCTCCTCTCCGCAAACTGTCACTATGCTGCCCCCAACAGCATATTTAAGCTTCTGATGCAACGTGGACGTCACGGCACCAGCAGAATGAATCCACGGCCGACCTAAGAGGCAACTATAGGCGGGCATGATATCCATAATATAGAACACTGCATTAAACGTCTCTGGACCGACTTGAATTGGCAGGGTCAATTCTCCAAAGACGTGGCGTTTGGTTCCGTCAAAAGCCTTTACGACCAGATCACTGGGCGTGCACAGCAGTCCCCGGGTATCCAACTTCATTAGTGCTTTCTTCGGAAGCACATTCAGCGAGGAGCCCGTATCTACTAGGACATGTGACATAATCGTGCCTCTGCACTCTATCGAGACGTGCAAGGCATGGTTGTGGTCTCTTCCCTTGGGCGTCAGCTCTAAAT
Source organism: Lathyrus sativus (assembly GCA_963859935.3). Classification (NCBI taxonomy): domain Eukaryota; kingdom Viridiplantae; phylum Streptophyta; class Magnoliopsida; order Fabales; family Fabaceae; genus Lathyrus; species Lathyrus sativus. Next base: position 399,557,810 of record OZ012741.1, on the reverse strand, counting down.
CTGTAAAGCCCAGCCCATTACCAGCGTTGACATGGGCTACTACTTCCTCAAGTTGATTAACGGATATCTCCTGCGGCACGTATGCAGCATTCAATACTTTCAGCAATGCGTTGCGGTGTGCTTCAGAACACAGCAACAGGTTGAGAATTGAGATCTTTGACGGAGTCTGGTGAAGATGATCTACAATCTTGTAGTCACTTTTCCTGATCAGTCGCATGAACTCTTCTGCGTCTTTAACCAACAAGTCTTTTTCTGCCCCCGCAGGAACCTCTTCAACGGCTTTACCTTTGCCCTTATCAGCGGCATCAGCCCTGACTACCTTCTCTGCCGCACCCTCTGCCGGCGCGAACACTCTGCCACTTCTGGTGATACCACTGGCCTCAGCAAGACTCTGCGCAGTCGATCTGGGCGGCTCAATCTCTACCTTCTGGCCATTACAATACACTTCAGCGCCGTAATGCCATGGCACGGCATTGGTACTCTCGAACGGGATTGGTCCAGCCCTGGTGATGGTAATAGTAGGAGGACGAGGTGCAGAAATGGTGATAGGGTGGCGAGGAATGGTGATAGTAGCGACTTCGTCCGCCTGCTTCAGCACGACTTCCCCTGACGCATTCTCAACGCTTCGACTAAACTGCAAAATACCTTCGGTCATCAGACTCTGGATACCTTCACTCAACTGCTCACACCCATCAGGACGTGTAGCACATGCCATACAAAATTCCCCACACCCGGGAAAGAAGCCTTTCTTCAGCAGTTTAGCTTTAACAAAACTCAGTGGCGTTTTCAAATCTCTGACATCAGTCAGCAGGTCTGAATTCTCTTCAGAGATAATAGCATTTACTCCGCCCCCCCTGTGATGAGGCATCGGATTCTTGGTGACGTTGGGCACGTTGTCAGAAAAATTTATTATCTTGGCGTCAATCATGTCCTGGACCTTATGCTTAAAAGCTTTGCAGTTCTCAACTGTATGGCCAGGTGCCCCAGAATGAAATTCACATGTAGCATTAGCATCGTACCCGGGTGGTGGTGCCCCTGTCAAGGGAGCTAGCGTCCTCTTCTGAACTAGCTGGAGCTGAAGCAACGTCTGCAGAAGCTGGGCATACGACATAGGAGGAGTTTCCAAATGACGGTTTGCCAGGGGACCCCGATGCTGATATTTCTTATATCCCGGATTATTCTGTTGCTGAGGCTGCTGCTGCGGCTGAGGGGGAGCAGCTGGGATGTTTATGCTAGCGATCTGAGGCTGAGGGCCCTTGCCCTTTCTCCTAGCATTAGAGACAGCACTGGCATCGCCCTCCCGACGCTTGCCAGTATAAGGTTTCTTGCTAGCTCCTCCAGATGAGGATGATTCGCCTTGAATCTTGCCGATCTTTATACCATTTTCAACATGCTCGCCCAAAGTGATGAGGGCCGAGAATGTCCCGGACATGCCACTAACCAACTTCTCATAATAGACTCCGGGAAGAGTAGCCACGAACATCTGTACCAACTCACGCTCAACCATCGGCGGTTGAACCCGAGCAGCCAATTCACGCCACCGCTGGGCGTACTCCTTGAAGCTTTCATTGCTCCGCTGCGAGAGATTCTGAAGCTGAACTCGGTTGGGAGCCAAGTCGCTATTATACTGATAGTGGAGAACAAATGCTTCAGCGAGATCTTTCCACGTTCGCACAGCAGCGGGTTCCAAACCCATATACCATTCAAGCGATGGGCCAGAAAGACTATCCTGAAAGAAGTGCATCAGCAACTTCTCATCATCAGAGTAAGCAGACATCTTCCTGTAATACGATCGGAGATGAACACGGGGACAAGTAGTGCCTCTATACTTCTCAAAGACAGGCACCTTAAACTTGTGAGGTACTTTAAAGTCAGCAATCAGCCCAAGTTTGGACATGTCAACGCCCAATGTGTTCTGATTTTCTATATCTCTCATTTTATCTTCCAGTGCCTTGAACCTGAGTCTAGCTTCAGCAGTTAACTCAGCCTCTACACCTCTCTGAGAGAAAATGTCGTCCTGATGGTCCTCCAGCCACGGTTGAGGCACCACCATATTTCCTGCACCAACATTAACATTGGCTCCCAACCCACCATTGACGGCGCCCGCCGCGTTAAGTCCGAGATTATTCATAAGATTGCCGTTAGCACTACCGTTGCCCCCGGCAGCAGGAACAACGTTCTGAGGAGTATCACCTTGAGGAGGAGGAGTGGGTACGGCCCCGCCGTGAAGAATTCCATTGCTGTCAACCCTGGAGATGAGAGGTTGAACCAAAGTACGAAGTTGCTCTTGCCCGTTCGCAACTACTTGCATCAACTCCATAAAACGATCCATCCTTTCACGAAGCTCCTGAACATCTGATTGTACTTGGTCCATGATTCTCGTTTGATTGGCGCGAGTCGAGTAGCGGTGGATGAATCTTTGATCAATCCTGAAAGCAGCTCGGAACCTGAGTACCTGAAAAACCTGTCAAGATTAAAGGTTAGGAAAAGCAACAGAATGTATGTCATGCAAGAATGCTTCATGCAAATGCATGCGTGAGTCTGTGTGCTTGAGAGATTTCCCCCGATCCTGTCACCTGCTGATAATAATAAGGAGAAGAATCTAGGCCCAATCATGGAGACAGCAACCTCACAGACACACGCTAATGGAATGATTATGCAAGCTAATGCAAAATGCAGGCATGCAACAATATATCCAAGGCTGCTGTGGAGATTCGATGTCAACAGTCACTGCTGAGAAGGAAACCCCGGTGTAAGCCCACTGATCTGATCTGTTGTGAATAACCATCTGGTAGGATCGAGATCAAGATTCTGCTCTGACAAGAACGAAGGCCTGATAATGAAAACCCTGGATGCAAGATCAAGGGATATCTGTTGGAGAAGTCTTCAGACCCCAAATCACGAATCTGCCCTCTCAAGAACAAATACACAGCTGCTGATGAGATCTTCAAACCTCACTCAAAACCTGCCCTGTCAAGAACAAAATAACAACTGCTGACGAGATCCTCAGACCTCACTCAAAAATCTGCTCCATCCAGAACAAACCTCTGATAATAATACACTGATCAAAGCCTGCTCTATCAAGAACAGACAAATACCCGATGATAAGATACTCTGATCAAACCCTTGCTCTATCAAGAACATATCTGCAACTGAGAACTCAACATACTGATCCACTGTCAAGAAAACCAGGTAGTCCGGAGGTCAAAGTTTCCTGCAATATCCCAACCCACTCACAGGTATGATGGACCTAATCCACGGACAAAGGTACGGCATCCTATGCGGTCGTCAGCGTCACAGACATTCATGAGTGACAATACGATTCCCAGAAGGAGTGGCATCGTCAAGTCATGAAGAGGCCTCTCTTAGCTGACTTCCAAATGATCGGTCCCCAGAGTCGACAATCCTTACGTCTGGACTCCCCTCAGATCCTCAGGACCGGAAAGGAGCACCTCTGCAAGAATCTCGTCTGAGCGCAGATTTTCGTAGGGAACTGTGCCTGCTCAACAGACAGGTTCGTCTACTACTTCTCCACAACTATACCTAGGTGTGTACTCAAGCCCAGGTCCGGCTTTTCACTCACAGTAACATCCCTCTCCCACAGCAGCACAGATAATCATATCAACTGGAAATAAAATGCGGGAAATAAAATGCGGGAAGTAAAGTGCGGGAAGTAAAAATGCGATAAATAAACGCAACCCAACAAGCAAACACACAAACGATAGGATTGACTCGCGTAGGGGATGGGAAACGGTCCCAGCATAAGGGATAGGAAAAGTCCCTAGATGTCGTGCTTCCCCAGCAGAGTCGCCAGCTGTCGCTTGCGCGAAAATAAGGTGCCGGCATGACAGAAGAGTCGCCACCTTTCGTTATTTATCCCTCAGAGCGGGAAAGGAAACGATCGGAAAAACCTGACGAAAAAGGGTAAGACAAGGTCGTCGCAACCATTGTCTGGGTTCGGGAGTCGGTTACGCAAGGGGAAGGTATTAGCACCCCTCACGTCCGTCGTACTCGACGGGATCCTCGCTTGTTTGTTTACTTGGACGGGTTGGTTATAATCTATCTACCTATCAAGGCTGGCTGAAAAAGAAAAGAAAAATGACTCGGCAAAGCATCGCGCTTTATGCCTACGTATTCCCATCAGAGAATGAGAAATCAGAGTCAACGTAGTTCGGCTAACTACGGGGAGGAAGATGGGGAAGGTTGCTCGCTAGGACATCGCATCCTATGCCTACGTACTTTCATCTGATATGAAAGATCAGAGCAAACGTAGTTCGGGAAACTACTGAAAATATGGCTCAACTAGGAGGGAGACTATCAAGTCCTACTGTTGTCATGCCATGGATTCATCCTATGGTTGAGGTTTGAACAGGGAACTCCTAGATGTTATCATGCATAGGTTTCAACCTAAAAGTCTATCATCAAATCCTCATCAGAAGAAATGAGAGTCCTAAGGGATCATGTCAATGATACATAGAATACAGACAAAAACATCAGTTTAAACAGTAAAATGCATGCAATGCAAGTGAGGGAGGAAATGTGTGTGGGGTTTCAGCCTCCACAAGCTCGTCTCAACCTCAAGCCAGTCATGAAATAACAGTAATCGTACTGAAGATCAACAACATGCTATCAAGCAAAACAGTAAACTGCAATCATACAGATAAAGGAAATGAAGTACCATCAGGTAAACAAAACACATGAGAAAGAATCATCTATTCTCTAACCCTAATTAGACTATCCTAAGCAAAGCTCTCAAGCAGAACCCTAAACAGGAGCAATCATTCCCAGTCTTCAAGCTTCAGAATAAGCTTACCAAAGAAAGGGAGCTAAGCAATCAGACTCATAGTGTCTTCCTCAGGAAAGCACTAGGAGGTGTACACTCAGGAATCATACCCTATGTGGCTCAACCACTGTGATCAGTTTACATCCATCCTCGGGAGAGATTAAACTCACAAGCAGGCTCCAACATCACTGGATATTTAAGAAATCCTATTTAAGCTAGTGGATCTAAGTGAATAGACCCATAGGACCTTCCTCAGGAAAGTACTAGGAGGCTTCCACTTAGGAGTTGTATCCCATGTGGCTCAACAACATGTGATCAGTTTACATTCCTCCTCGGGAGAAATTAAACTCACAAGTTGGCTCCAACATCATTGGATACTTAAGAAATCCTAGATCAACTAGTGGAACTAAGTGAACAGACCCATAGGACCTTCCTCAGGAAAGTACTAGGAGGCTTCCACTTAGGAGTTGCATCCCATGTGGCTCAACAACATGTGATCAGTTTACATTCCTCCTCAGGAGAAATTAAACTCACAAGTTGGCTCCAACATCATTGGATACTTAAGAAAGAGGTGAGAAGGAAGAATGAAAGTCATTCATAGTGCCTTCCTCAGGAAAGTACCATGAACTTCCTTCAAACTTCAGGCTCTCAAACCTCACCAACAGGGCATCAGCCAAGCTCTGGGTCTCTGCATCTTGATCTACAAGCTTCCCCTCATGATGCTCTCCATCAATATCCACAAGGCAACACAAGCCCTTCAACAAATTCCTCAGAATGAACCCCACAGATGAACAGATAACCCACTGAACAAACCAAATCATCAGGCAATCTCAGAAAATGCCTAAAAATACTAAACTAATGGGGAAAAAAATAACAAATATTCATAAGGGTCCTCAACACCTACTCATAACATCTACAAAGGTTTCTACCTAAAAATCAAGATAAAACTCAATCAAAGAAAGGAATCATCACCTATGCACAATTCTAAACCCTAATTAGACTATCCTAAGTCAACCCTAATTAAACTAATCAAGATCAATTCTAAAAAATCTAGAAAAAATCCTATGGGGAAGCATGACTAATCATCTAATTGCACCAAAAAGAATGGGTAAAAAAGATTAATGGAAAGCCCTACAATAATTTCTACAAAATCAAATATCAAAATGAAACAATTAAAAAGCTATTTAATTGGAAAATATAATAAAAATATCAAACATAAAAATAAAATCTCAATTTTATTTTTATAATTTTCTACTCATTTTAATCTACTCATAGAAAAAAGAAGGAATTAAAAATCATTTTCTATCATTTTTTAATGAATTATTCAAAAACAGAAAATATTAAAAGAAAATTAAAAAGAAATAAAATGAAATAAAGGGAGGGGGTGCATTAAGAAATACGCGCTAGTTATATTGGTTGGGCCAGCAAATAAGGGGGGTGGGGATAGAATTCTGGGCCCAGAACGCCCCTTTAATGAAACGGCTGCGTTTCATTAGTTTGAATCTCCCTCCAATTCTCAGACGCGCTCACAGCCACACGATGGGGAGAATGAGTCAATCCCTGAAACTTGATCCAACGGCCATCCGCTCGTCTTCTCCAAACGCCCTAGGGTTTTCAGAAACCCTAATCCCACGCACTCATCTTCCAGCTCCTCCATCTCCCTCCACAGGCCACGGCTCCACACGACTCCAACACAAAAAATCACCTACGTCTCAAGCCCTACACAACCATACGTAAAGTTTTCCATAACTCGCCCTAAATTGTTCTAACAGAAGGATTGAAGATCCGGGTACAACCACATTCAACTGCTATCAAACTTTCACCAAACTTCAACCTAATGATTTACAGATACACTACACATTACCCTAACTAATGCACACTAATTCTTGATGATTGAAATGCCCTAAACTAATAGTTCTTGAAAATCAAAGTTTCAAACACCTGCCATGGAACCTCATGGAACAGGCTGTAACTCATGGGGAAGAATCATCTAGCCTAGTACATCATGTCTATGCCTAAGAAACTAATTGAAGCTGCATAATTAAGGAGGTATAAAGTGAAGAAGAAACCTGTCAAAGGGTTATGGTGCAGTGGTGTAGAGGTGGTTCCCAGCCTTGGAATTGCTTGCAGATGGTCCTTGAATGATTCTCAGTATTCTGTTTGCAATGGTGATGAAGGAGATGGCTGGTAGTGCAAGATATCTCAACTTGCTTCAACTTGAAGAAATCTCTCCAATGGCTATGTATCTCTCTCTCTCCTCTGACTTGGCTCAAGTTTCACCAACCTCTAACACTCCTTGATGCATTCTTTTTATAACAATCAATGGAAGTTTCTAGAATCATCTAGAATGTGATGGAAGTTTCCTTAAAATCTCATGTTATGCCATATTGGTTATCTCATGATATATCACCTCTAACCAACTTACACACCTTTTAAAATCTCACCACATGATAATATGAAATGGTAAGGAAGCTCACATGCCTTGTAATTGCCTTATGTTAAGTTTTCCAACATTGCCTTCTTTCTTAAGTAACAAATTTCCAAAGGAACCTCATTTTTTAAGCCTCAAATGAAAATTCTACTTAAACCAATCTTCTCAAAATGTTTTTTCCAATCAAAATGATATATTGGATGACCTATTTTGGATTTGTAGATCTTCCAAAACACTTTTCAATTTCAACTTTTCAAAGTTATAAGTCATTTTTAGTTCATTTTTGACCAATCATGGAATCTTGTGCTATGAGCTTTTTCAACAATTTGTGACCTTCTTTCTAGACTTAAAATCACATTTTGAGCAACTTTCATGTTTTAAGTTTTTCCATTTGAGGCTTGGAAATAGGAGTTTTAGGCATTGGATAAAATGACCTATAACTGACAAATGACCAAAATACCCCTGCCTTGTTCAAACCATAACTTGAGTTCCACAAATCCAATCAAGGACTTCTACCACTCAAATTAAAGCTAAGAAGATCCTCTTCAACATTCATGTTGACCAAGAAACCATAGGAATCAACCTACTAGGGCAAAAGTTGTCTGGAAGTTGGGTGACTTTCAAGGACCCAGATTCACACACATCAACTGACCTGTAATTTGTCAAAACCATAACTTGAGCTCTGTAACTCCTATCAAGGACTTCCACCACTCAAATTAAAGCTAAGAACAAGCTCTACAACATTCATGTTGTGGGGAAGATGAGATCTCAATCACATCTAGTGCTAAAGCTGCCTGGAAGATAGGGATCAAATTAGGGTTTTTCCACTGACAATCCTCAGAAACCCTAACTCAAAACTTCTCAAACTCCTCAATCATGATGAGTTGGTCTAGGAATCATCTTTATATAATCTCTATGTATCATTCCATGATCTCATGGCCCTTGGATTAAGTCTCAACCTTCTCCAAATCTTCAGCTGATCTAGGGTTGACCCAGTCAAAACCCTAATTCTACCATTCATGGTTGAATCTTCTGAATCCTTGCATAATGACTTCTCTGGGCTTCATGAAGGCTATCAAGGCATCTCATAAGCTTTCTCAAGACATCAAGCTCATTCTCAAAGTCTCAGAATCATTTGAGGAGCACCCACAATTTTCAAACTGTGAAGCACACAACCCTGGTTTCAACCAACTCCTCTGAGGATCTCTTGACCTTCCTGATGAAGGTATCAACTTTCAAATACTCTATGAATGAATAAATGTTGGTCAAATTTTGGGGTGCAACACATCATCAATATGAATTGACGGGAAGAAAAGTCTGTCGATACCAGATGACTGATTGATCAAAGCATAACTGTTGTATGATCTGAAATACGAATAAACTGCTGAATTGTCGGAACACTGCTGCTGGATGAATGCCCCTGAACCGATCACAGAGTAATTCACGTGCCATATGAGGCTGATAGAAAACCTGGCTTATGCTTCGCATGCATATGCGTATGTTTGAATTTTTCTATGGCGTAATGCTCCATTCAGGATGGAAATGCTACGCATTTTGAAAATGACATGCAAGTATGATGCAAATATGATGATATATGCAATATGCTAATGCAGGCTCGGGCTGCTGGAGAAAGTCGGGTACAGAAAACCACTTCAGCAAAATAAATGCTGAAGACGAAGCCAACTCCGCTGGGGATAAACCGGATATCACAGAATTATTCCAGCAAAATAAATGCTGGAAGAGTGAAATCAACTCCGCTGGGGAATGACATATGTGCCAAGTATGATTGGACTTCTCTGGGGATAGCTTACCCGTGCCAATGAGAATCGGGCTTTATTGGAGAAAATAGACGGAGTCTTCCTGCGTACTGATGAAGATTAAATTTGGAAACTGATGCGCCAACACAGATGGGCCTCACAGTGATCGCCAACATGGATTTGGGCTTTTAGGCTATCTGTGATGGGTCAGGTACAACTGACGCTGGAAAACATTCTGTCTGAATACACAGTTTCCTGGTTTAAGAGTCAAGGGATAGCAACACGACTTCCCAACATTCGTCTCGCACTCGAAAATTGGCCGAATCTGCTCGAATAGCTCTGAATAACTCTGATGATACGGAGAAGAACAATCCCTTCGCTTATGATATGCCCCAGCCTGCGGGATCTCTGTGGGGATGCCCCTCAAAAGGAAATCTGAAAATTTGTACCCTGATGGTCTGATATGAAGTGCCCCAGCATTCTGAACTTCGGAGAGATACTTCACATCAAATGCTTCTCGAATAAAGAATAACTTCTGCGCTCTTAAGATGGCCTGCCCCTGACTGCAATGACTTTGCCCCTGATTATCTGATTCAGAGTAGTGCCCCTGACTACGAGATATTTACCGAATCTCAACCTGATTGCCCCAGGATAACTGACTTCGAAAGGCTGACCTGACTGGGGATCACTGGATGTAGCTTGCCCTGGCTTGCGGAGCATTCGGGCGTTCTGTATTCTATCCTGACCATACCTTCCATTGTAGAACACTTTCCTGCTGTCAAACGCTTACTCGCAAGTAAAACAAGTTGTTATGCATGAAAGATATACTAATGCAATGCATATGACAGTTTTGACATCCAATCTGTTCACTGGGAATAGAAAAAAAACAGTTTATGCACAAAACATTTATCAAGAATATCCGCATCAGTACCAACATGGTATGAAGAACCCTTTCAGGAGTCAGTTTCGACGTAATCTTTACCGAAGTATGCTTTCGAAACAAACCTGCTTCAATTAGGACTTTTGAAGGTTGTAACGTGGTCAGGTTCACGGTTTTGAAAGAAAGGATAAAGGCTCAAAGTTTATTTTAACCCACCCATTCTCCTTGATGTTCTCCCATCCTACGTTCAGCTAATTCGACCTTAGCGCTCACCTCTCAGGGGCTGATAGATAGGAGTGATAGTTCGAGAAACCATGAGTTTTTGGAGTGACAGTTACTCACTCTTCGTCTTTGACACTTAGGGTCACACGACTCGTATTTGTCCGAGGATTTTTCTTTTGTCATCCCTTCATCTTTTATTTTCTTTCCCTAACTTTTGCCTGGACTGACTCTTTTGAGTTTCTTTTGATTTTCCAGTCCAGCGGGATGCCCCTATTTTTACCTAAGTCATTTGTTTTGAAGTTTTGACTTAGCGGGCTTTTGATTCTCCTTTTGCTTTCTCTTTTTCCGAACAAGTCGTGTGACACTGGTTGCCTGACTCATTGGAGGATAATGTGATTGTCTCACTCTTGATTTAACCATTGTGGTTTTTTAGGTACGACCTCTAAAGGTGCGATTGATCCTCGAACGGACACTCCTTTTGCAACTTGAACGCTCGGCCAAATTAGCTAACACCTACCCTGCCCCAGGTTAAAGATGGAGGGTTTTTCGTTTTCAAAAAGAACTCCTACTACTAGGCTCAAAGGGATTGGCAAGGGATTATCTTCCTTATATCACCGGTGTTTAGGGATTTGAAACAATGCCTGTACATCATCAGCAGGTTTTATTTCAAAAGCATACAATATCGGAAGTTGCATGTCGTTCATTTCGTCATCCTCCTCAGATCCTTCTTAACCAAGCATTGGACATTTGTAAAAACAGTTAGTGAACACGAATGGATTTAATCAAAACATGCATATTTATTTCATTATCATCAATTGAATGAAAACAACAAGTTTTACGAACAAGATTGCAATTTAAACAGGAAAGAAACTACAAACGTAAAGAAATGACAAGATAAAACAAAGAAAAATGCCAGCTTCCGAAAACCGGGCTTTCACATCTGTCCTGCTGCTGAACCAGCCATCTTCACAATCAGTTATTAGAGGCAACTCGATGTTGTCCTGATATGCTTTCAGCGACCCAACCAAATTATGGAGCCCCTCCCCCTCATTCAGATGATTTTGGGCCCTTCCTACCCGAAGTTGATAGCTGTACTATCAAGTAGGTCCTGCACCTTGTGCTTGAAGGCCAGACAATCTTCAATGTTGTGCCCCGGTGCTCCTGAATGGAAATCACAGTGCTCATTAATATCATACCCTGCTGGAGGCGTACCTGTCAGCGGGGCTAACTTCCTCTTCTCAACCAACTGTAATCGTAGCAACACCTGAAGAAGTTCGGCATATGGCATCGGAGGCACATTAAATACCCTCACCGGCCTCTGATTTTGAGCTCTTCGCTGATTGGGATACTGTTGCCTTTGCTGCTGTTGACGTCGTTGCTGTTGTCGCTGGTACCCGGGTTGACTGTTGAACAACCTTTGTAGCAAATACAACATCGGTTTCTTGACTTCCACCGTACTGATTAAGGCACTCCTTATGCTTAGCCATTTTCTTTCTCAGATCTGCCCCAGGAATAGGCAACAGTTGTGGGCATGGAGATTCTGACACCATGGAGTCCAGGATACGTTTCTGACCTACTGCAGCTGTAGAAGCATCCATCATCTTAGCATCAATTGGGATAGGACCAACACGTACAGCTACACCGCTTGGCGTGAATTCAATATCTTTTGAGTCAATCAGGTCTTGAACATTGTGCTTAAAAGCATGACAACTCTCGATGTCGTGTCCGAGTGCCCCAGAATGAAATTCACATTGCTTACTGGTATCGTACCCATAAGGAAGCGCTCCTGTGGGTGGGTCCAACGTTCTTTTTTCAACCATTTTAAACCTCAATAAAATTTGCAAGAGCTCAGCATACGTTGAAGGTGGCGCCTCAAATACCCTCTTTGGCTTCCCCTCCGGAATCCTTTGTTGAGCCGGATGTACCCTTTGTTGTGCTTGCTGATGTATGTCAACACGTTCGTTAAGCTCAGGTTCCCCAGGCACAGGTGGCACGAGCTCCTTCACTGCGGCTTCAAATAGCTGATCATCCCCTTTCCTAAGCACATTCTTGACTACTTCCATGATCAAGCTCATTTGGGTCTTCAGCTGACTATTTTCCTCTTTGAGGATCTTCTACTCCAGACGCATCTCTTGCATGTCTCTCATCATCTGCCCCAGCTGGCTTCGGACTTCAATCAATTCAACCTGATTCTGTTCCATATCTCTGAAGGAACTCCTGTAACAAACTGGACGATGAGGAAATAAGACCCACGGTTCTGATGTACCTGTTAAATGATAATGCAATGCAGAAAGCAAACACATATTCATGACAAGACAAAGAGAAACTCAAGCTATAATCACCCAGACGAACACCTCCCACACATGTACAACCAACAAAAGCAGCACGTAAGCACGAATGAGTACGAATACAATGACCCCAGCCAACAATCCTGGTGATGGTCAGCAAACAATAATGCACAAAAGCTAAACGGGTTAGGCAGAGAAAACAGATGCGACACCCGACACAGAAACCTCTAGAAACTTCTCCCATATTCAACTGAACTCTTCGTTTGACATTCTTCAGAACACACACTTCCCGTGGAGTCTTCCATGACATTAACTGACGAACCCACACAACTGGATGACGGAGAAACGTTAATCTGAACAAAACCCTGGGGCGCGATGAAAATCCGGTTAGAGTCTAACAGATCCTGAACCTGGCTTTTAAGCACCTTGCAATCATTTTTTGAATGTCCCTGTGTCCCAACATGGTACTCACAGCGGGCGCTGGCATCAAAACCTGGAGGATATGGTGGAATCACTGGATTAGTCTCTTTCGGCACTATCAATCCACTTCTGACCAGATCTGGCAACAACTGACTGTACGACACAGGTATCTGAGTAAACTGCCTTTCAGGTTTCCTTGGTCTTCGTTGGGCGTGCTGACGCGATCGACGACAGGATGACCGTTGACTTGAAGCGTATGAAAACTGATCCTGAGATGCTAGAGATTCTGAGACGACGTCATTTCCTTCTTCCCACTCTTCTTGAGAACTGACAACTGACTCATTCTTATCAACTGGGATATAAGGAGCATCTCGAAGCTTTCCCCTCTTGAGTCTTCTCTCAACAAGCTCCCCCATTCTCATCAGGCCCACAAAGCTTGTACAACCGAACAATTTGTCATAATAATGGCCTTTCAGAGTACCCAAGAAGAGGTCAACCATTTCTCTTTCCTGAAGCAGTGGTTGAACACTAGCAGCCAATTCTTTCCATCTTTGCACATACCCTCTGAATGATTCATTCTTCGCCCGAGATAATTCTTGCAGATGTACGAGACTAGGAGCCATATCCAGGTTGTAATCGTATTGCTTCATGAAGGCATTGGCTAAATCTGACCATGATTTGATGCTATCGCTTTTTAACTGCATATACCAATCCAAAGATCCTCCAATCAAACTATCTTGGAAACAGTGAATCATGAGCTTGTCATTGGTGACGTGCGAAGTCATTCTTCTGCAGAACATAGCCAAATGCAACTTCGGACAACTATCCCCTTTGTACTTCTCAAAATTAGGCGTCTTGAACTTCGGAGGCAACACAAGGCCTGGCACTAGACACATGCTCGCAGCATTCAGATCAAGAGCATTCTTATTCATCAAGGCATCAATCTGATCTTCCAACAGCTGAAGTCTTCTCGTATACTCAACAGTCCTTGGGTTCTGAACATTAACCCGTGGAACAACTCTTGGAGGTGGAACAATCCATGGAGAAGGAACAATCCTCGGAGAACCTGGCGTAGAGAAAGTGAAACTGTGATATTCTGTGCCATGGAGAGAAGGTATACCTCTGGTAGGGGTTTGCACAGGCTGAGCTATATTGTTCTCCGGAGTTCTCTGGATGTTAGCTTCTTCTCTATTCATAGCTGTTATGGTTTCCATGAGCTGACTCAGCTGATTCTTCAACAATTCAAACTCCGGGTACTCACCTTTAGGAAACAAAGGCTGGATCAGAACTCTGGCTAACTGGAGAAATGCTATGCAATATAATGCAAAGATGCTTATGCAGATGCAATGCAATGCAGCAAACACGGGATCACAACCCCCATAACACACTCTGAATGCTGCTGCACAGCTGACGGAGTACGTTCTCTCTAAAAGAGAACGCCAAGATAGCGGGTAGGCTGGAAGTCAAGTTTCTCGCAAAAAACCCCCCACTCACGGGTATGGACCTAAGGTACGGCATCCTATGCGGTCATCAGCGTCACAGACTTTCATAAGCGACGATACGATTCCCAGAAGGAGTGGCACCATCATCTCATGAAGAGGCCTCACTTAGCTGACTTCCAATTGATCGGTCCCCAGAGTCGACAATCCTCACGTCTGGACTCCTCTCAGATCCTCAGGATCGGAAAGAAGCACCTCGGAGAGAACCTCGTCTGAGCGTGAATTTCGAGGGGAACTCGTGCCTGCTCAGCAAACAGGTTCGCCCACTAATCTCCACAACTACGTCTAAATGCATACTCAAGCAGCCCAGGTCCGGCTATCACTCAAAGTATCACCCTCCCCAGCACAACAGCAACAGATAATAGCGATGAAAAAATAAACACCCAAAAAACAAGCAAACAAGCGCTAGGATTGACTCTCTTAGGGGACGTTGGATCCCACATGCATGGGGAACTATCGCAGTCTCCAGCAGAGTCGCCAGCTGTCGCTACTGCGAAAATCGGCGCCGGCTGACAGAAGAGTCGCCACCGTGTGTTATTTATCCCAACGGAGGGAAAGGAAACGCTCGAAGTAAACCTCGCAAAAAACGGGAAAGGTATGGTCATCGCAACCAAAACCTGGGTTCGGGAGTCGGTTACGCAAGGGGAAGGTATTAGCACCCTTCATGTCCATCGTACTCGACGGGATCCACGCTTGCTTGGGTTGTCTAAAGGATGCAAAGACAATCTATCTACGGCTGCTAAATCTAAACGGAAGGGAATTGACTCGATAGAGCGTCGCACTCTATGCCTACGTATTCTCAAGAGAGAAAGTCAGAGTCAACGTAGTTCGGGAAACTACAGGGAATTGGCTCGCCAAGACCTCGCGTCTTGTGCCTACGTACTTCCATACTGCATGGAAGATCAGAGCTTTCGTAGTTCAGGCTAACTACGGCTAGGCTGGGTGTTCTCACACAGGAGTGAGTAAACTGGTTTGAAAGGTACGGGAACCTATGGGAACTAAAGCTACGGTCTGGTCTCAAATGCACTCGGGAAAGAGAAAGGGATAACAATCAGTCGTCAGCGGGAAAGTCTCGATCGCACAGCAGCGAGAGAACAAAAGGTTAGTTGTTAGTATGCTCGCTAGGATATCGCATCCTATGCCTACATATTCTCGTCTGGTACGAGAAATCAGAGCAGCTGTAGTTCGGCTACTTTCGGGACCACAGCTCAAATCTCGTTTTATTAATATCCTGAAAATGATTACAATGATTGAATACTGGAAAATAATCTCCTAAAAACCCTATCCTATTCATCATGAAAAATCAAATGGAAAATAGTCCCCTAACAAATGGACTTCTAAAGCTACCTCTAAAAAGGTAAAATAAACTCCTATGAAGAAAATATACTCTAAAAGAAAATAGAAAAATCTATACTAATATATTTTTTATTCTTTTTTCATATTCCTTTTTTTCAACATCTCTTTTTATTATTATTTTTTTCAATAATCTTTTTCTCAATATTCTTTTATTCTCTCTTTTTTTCAATATTCTCTTTATTCTCTTTTTTCTCAATATTTCTTTTTCGATATTTTCTCTTCTTTTTCTCATTTCATTTTATCTAAAAATTAAGAAAATATTACAAAAGAAAATAATAAAAGAAACACAATGGGGAGGGGGTACAGTCTGTTACAGGGGATGTGTTAAGTAATAAAAAAAAAACAGAAGCAACATGGGCCCAGCCTGAAGGTGAGATAATACTTAGAAAGGGGGGGATTGAATAAGTATGGAAAATTAAGACTTAACAATAATCACACAATTATTTTTATCCTGGTTCGTTTAACAACTACTCCACTCCACCCTTCCAGAGTGATTTGCCTTTCTCAACAAGGACTTAATCCACTATTAATTCAAACTGATTACAATAGTATCACCTAAGAACAACAGTTCTTAGTCTTCTCAAGAGCTACTGATTCTAACTGAATCCTCTTAAGGAATATCCTTTACAATCAATGTAAATTAAATACAAGAGTTTTTAATGCTTCTATAAAGCTTTTATCACAACAGTGATTTTTCTCTTAAGTTTAAGTACAATGAGATTCTATGAAGAATAAGAATGAGAGCTTTTAGAATATTATGATTTCTTTTCAGCAAGTGTGTAGCACTGAAGAATGAAGTGAAGATCTCCTTTTATAGGCAGCTGAATCATGCAAGCTGAACGTTGAAAAGAGAGTCCCAAAAGGTCTGAGCCTTTTTGTCTTCACATCAACTGACCTTTCCTTGAAATAGATGGCACAAAAAAATCCTTTTTGTCTGTGTAAGTGTGTCTAGCACAAATAAGGAAAGAGACGTTGAATAGTTCCAACGAATATATTCTTGAAAATACTTCTTCAGTTTCAGCAAGTTCTTCAGAGTCTGAATGGATCAGAGTCTTCTAATGAGATTCAGAACTATGCTGTATCAGAGTCTTCTGCAGCGTGTGTGCTTCTAGCGTGTTGATCATCAGAGCATTTTGACACAGAACTTCAGTACTTGGCAGCGTAGGTACTTTCAGAAACTTCTGTAGACTAATGCTTTGAGAAACTCTTCAATCAATATTCTTCTATACTTCTGATGCTTCAGCTTCAGATGCTTCTGATTATCTTCAGATGCTTCTGACTCAGAATGTTCTGGAGCTTCTTGCTTCAGATCCTTCTGGAGACTACGCTCAGAATCTTCTGTGAGGAGCAAACAGATTCTTCTGTAAGGTGCATCTGGCGCTTCAGAGTCAGAATAACTTCTTGTATTCAAGGCAGATTTGCTTCTAGAGAGTTAATATAATTTCAATCTGCAGTAAAACTCTCAAACAAATTTTAGAGTATATAATTCTTAAATATAAATTTCCTAACAGTTATCATCAAAACAAAGAGTAATTATTAAGAACCAATCTGTGTTCTAACAATCTCCCCCTTTTTGATGATGACAAAAAGTATCAGAAATTTTATTTAATTGAACATAAAGAATTATAACTCCCCCTGAGATGATGAATCTCCCCCTGAGTTGAATATGAAAAAGGAATAGAAACTTCCCTTTTTATCTTGAGTAATCTTTAGAGTCAGATCTTGTTTGTTTTGTAATAATTAAGGATCAGACTATCTTGCAGATATGAGATTCAGAGTTTGATAAAAGATAAATGATCTGAGAAACTCAGAGATTCTTCTATAGAGTGTTCTTATCAAATGTTCTGAAATAGTCAATATAGATATTAGAAAGAGTAGATATGTCTGAAGATTCATTCTAGTGAAATTATATTAAATAGTTCAGATCTTTATTTTCTCCCCCTTTTTTGTCATAAGCAAAAAGTAAAAACTTTTAATAAAGACAAATAAAAGGAACAAGAGCAGATAATTCAATGGAGAATAACAAGCTGATTCATTTAATCATAACAGAGCAAAAGTACATTGGAAAATATCAGAAGATATAACAATAAAAATTTAGATGCAAAACAACAGATGCACAAATATGAGAAAAAAATCTAAGAGTGTTTTGACAAAAGCATCTTCAATAGGTCTATGATCTCAGATTGTGATTGCTCTTGCTTTGACATCCACTTAGTCATTGTCTCATTCTTCTCATCTTGTTTAGACATCCACTCTGACATGTCCTCAGATTTCTTGTCTTGCTTCACCATCCAAGATCTTATTTCAGATTGACCAGCTTCCAGAGCAGCAATCTTGTCTCCAAAATCTGGATTTTCTGTCTTTATCTCTGATGAAGGAAATGGAGGTTCTGCATCCTGAACAGAGTCAATTGCCATAGGGTCTGGAGATCCTGAAGAGGGTTCTACCAGAGTCATAGTCAATGCATTGGCAGTTGGTTCTGGTGGTGGAGGAGGAGGAGCATCCAAACAAAGCAGAGGTTCAGTCTTGTTTACAATCCAGAATTGAGTTCTTTCAGCTCTGAGCTTTGCATCATCAGAGCAGATGTTCTTCAGATTAGAAGCTACAGTGTTGAATCTCTTGATAAACCCTTTCCAGATGATGTCAGTCTCATTTGCATCCATAGTTTCAGAGCATCTCGTCTGAACAGTACCTAAAGACATCTGTATTTCTTGCAAAAACGTTTGAAATAAATGATCAATATTAAGTCTGGGTGGTGGTTTAAGCAAGGTTTCCAGAGTCATCTGTTTAGGTTTGGGAGTTGGTGGTATCAGTGATTTTGAGATGGAAATCAGAGGAGGGGGAACATATGGAATGAAAGGAATTTCTGGTTTTTGAGGTAAGGATCTGTTTAAAGCATTAATCAGATTTGGTTGAGGTCTTGTGCGTGGGTAAACAACATCAAAAGATGCATTGGAGTATGGTATGAAAGCAGAGTTTGATGGTTTAACAGATGCAACTGTGTTATCAGATGCAGGATGCAGAGCCGAAACAGCAGCTTTACCAGAAGTAGCAGATATTGTTGCTAAAGATCCTTCATTAGTCATATATTGAATATATGAAAGGATTACAGATGGAAGGGCCTGTCTGAGTTTTGGTTTCAGAGGTTTCAGAGGATCAGAAGGCTCAACTCTATCATAAAAATCTTTCAGTTTGAAACCATAAGATAAATTATGATAAAGAGAAGACACTTGGGCACAAGATATTCCAGATGATGATGGATTGGAAGTAGGAACAATCATCTCAGATGAAGTTGCAGGTGGAGGCATAGGGTCTGGAATGGTAGTTTTAGCAGGTAAGGTTGATTCAGGTTTAGGTTCATGCACAGGATATTTTTCAGATGGATTAATTAGAAAATCAGGATGAATTTCTGATTCTGATGAGTTGGAGGATGTTGTAGGTGTACAAGAGGTAGAAGAAACTTGAAACACTGTTTTTAATGGAGTGATGTCAAGAACTTCTGTCTCTGGGATATGAGATGGTTCTGAAGGGATATCAGATTGTTGAGAAGGTGGTTCAGATGAAACAGGTGCAATAGGTTCAGAAGATGGAATGTTTGATGGTGGTATGACAGAGTCTTTTTCTGGTTGATCTTCTGTGGTTTGGTTTTCTGGATGTTCATAAGTTTTTGGTTGATTTTCTGTGTGTGGTTGAGCAGAGTTTTGTTTATCAGAAGTTTGTTGTAGTTCTGATGGTTGTGGTTCTGTTTGTTGTGGTTCTGTTGGTTGTGGAACTGATGGTTGTGGAACTGATGGTTGTGGAACTGATGGTTGTGGAACTGTTGGTGATGGACGTGGAGTGAAGTGTTTGATGTGTATTTTGGGTTGAGGTGGTTTTGATACAGAGGCAGTGGTTTGTTTTTGAGGTGAGACAGAACTAGGGGCAGCAACAGATGTTGTTTGAGTGACAGGTGGTTTAGGAACAGACTTAATAGATGAATCATTAATAACAACAGTTTTAGAAATAGCAGAAGTCTTTGTACCTTTGAGTTTAATCCTCTTAGCAGATGCAGAGGCAGCTTCTCCAGAATCCTTTCTCTTTAAAAGATCCTTGGGTTTCTCAGCAATCTTAGCCTTCTTCTGGACAGGTTCAGATTCTGCTACAGGCTGAGATCTTTTCCTCTGAAGTGGAACTTCTTCTTCTTCTTCTTCTCCTGCATCTGGCATTGGTTGCTTGACAAGTTGAAACACATTGGCTGGAACAGGCACTCCTTCCTTTTTGCATTCCTCTATATACATCAGAACAATGTGTCTAGGTTCTTCAGCAAAGAATAGAGGAAAGTCAGATACTGGAACTCTCTTATTCAAATCAGACATATTTAACCTCTTTGGAGCAGTAGTAAGTTCATCTACAATCTTGAGTCTCAGAAGGCTTTTAGCGTTCAGAGGCTTTCCCATAATGAACTCTAGTTCCTCTGTAACACCAGCATCATACAGAGCAGCCACTAAACCATTTTCAGTGAGAAGATCTGAGAGCAACCTTCCAAAAGGTATCCAAGTCCTGATCTTCTGGCCTTTTTCTTTTACAGATTCTCTAGATGCATTTATGTGATTCCACAGATGCATGAACAAAATGTAAGGAAGATCTACCTTATTGCTCTGACTAAGGCAGTACATAAAATAGATCTGTTCATTGTTGACATAATCTGGGGAATTTGTTGACTTTCTGTGATGTATGCATCCCATGAAGATCTTGGCCCAGATCTTGTAATCAGGCTTCAGATCTTTGAATCTGTTAGAGGCTTGTCCAGCAGTCATAACTTCCTCATAAACTTCATCTATATCCACACGCCCAGCTGGCAAATGTGAAACACCATCTGTTTCTTCATAACCAATCAGTCTTCTAATCAGATCCTCTGTGATGATGATCTCCTTTCCCAGCACAGATGATAAAATAAACTTTGGATACACAGATGCATGAATCCAGAATTCCTTAACAAGTAGAGGGTAAACTGGTCCAAACAATCTATCAAAGTATTTCACCCAACCTTGAGCTCTAACAATGGAGCGAAAATCAAACCCATTGTCAGCCAGAGAATCAAATTCAACCATGGATTCACACAATACTTCTAATTTATCAACAGGTGTGAGAAGAGTTCTCTTTGGAGGAGTATATGGAGCAGTACCTAGGTTATCTGAAGTCACAACAGCCATTGTGGATTGAAACTGTGCAGTTGTTGATGAAGAAGACGCCATTGAAGATTGCTTTTTAGAACACTTAGGTTTTGAGTTTTTATGCAGAGAGAACAATAGATGAAAACGCATGTAAATTCTGAGAGTGAAAAGTGTGAAAGTGAATACACAACAAGTATTTATACTAATCACATAGGCACACCAAAAGACAGAAAGAACGCACGTTTGAGCAGCATTAAATGAAGAGAATAAAATCATTTCAAATAATAAATGCTTCTGACAATTTTGGGGGGAAAACCAAGATATTTACTATTCAAATTTCACCTCAAACGTCTTTTCAGTTGTGCACACGCCACCTCATCAGATTTTGTGGGACACGTGTTTGCTTGCATGCTGTTCTGAATTCTCTCAAGAAATGAAACGTTAGCCAACGTTCAGATCTTCTAAAGATGATTAGTTCAGATTTTCACATCAGAAATATTAATCCGAATAGAATGAATGAACAGAAGAAATACTTCAGAAGAATTAAGCATTTTTGCATCTGGAACAATTTGCTTCTGATAAATATCATTCTGGACAAAAATCCATACCAATATTTTTCAGAATAAAATTGAATCTATCTTCAACAAGGGGTTTTGTAAAAATATCTGCCCATTGATGATCTGTATCAACAAAGGCTAAATTTATGATTCCCTTCTGAACATAGTCTCTGATGAAATGATGCTTAATTTCTATATGTTTTGCCTTAGAATGTAAAATGGGATTCTTGGACAAACATATAGCAGAAGTATTATCACAAAAGATAGAAATGTTACTCTCAAAAATTTGATAATCTTCTAGTTGACTTTTCATCCAGAGCATCTGCGTGCTACATCCAGCAGCAGCAATGTATTCAGCCTCTGTGGTTGAAAGTGCAATTGTGGGTTGCTTCTTGCTGTACCAGGAGATTAGATTTCTTCCTAGAAATTGACAACTTCCAGAAGTACTTTTTCTTTCCACTCTGTCTCCAGCATAGTCAGCATCACAGAATCCAACTAATTTGAAATCATCAGATTTTCTGTAACACAAACCCACATTAGAAGTACCTTTCAGATACCTTAGAATCCTCTTGACAGCTGTCAAGTGTGATTCTCTAGGATCTGATTGGAATCTAGCACACAGACAAACACTGAACAATATGTCAGGTCTAGAAGCAGTAAGATAAAGAAGAGAGCCAATCATACCTCTGTAGAGCTTCTGGTCTACTTTCTTACTTACCTCTTCTTTGCCAAGTGAGCTAGTAGGATGCATTGGAGTCTTTGCCACCTTGCTGTCAGACATGTTGAATTTCTTCAGAAGTTCTTTAACATACTTTGTCTGATGTATGTAGGTGCATTCTGGAGTTTGATTAACTTGGATTCCTAAAAAGAATCTGAGTTCTCCCATCATGCTCATTTCAAATTCTGCCTGCATACATGTAGCAAATTCCTTTCCAAGCATAATATTTGTTGATCCAAAAATAATATCATCTACATAAATTTGGCAAATTAGAAGATCTTTCTTTATAGTTTTACAGAATAGAGTTGTATCCACTTTGCCTCTGATGAAATTCTTCTCCAAAAGGAAATTACTCAATCTCACATACCAAGCTCTGGGAGCTTGTTTTAATCCATATAGAGATTTCTTTAATTTGAAAACATGATCTGGAAATTTTTCATTTTCAAAACCAGGAGGTTGGTGGACATAAACTTCTTCTTCTATAATACCATTAAGAAAGGCACTTTTAACATCCATCTGATATAGAGTGATGTTATTCTGTGCAGCAAAAGAAATAAGAAGGCGTATAGATTCTAACCTTGCCACTGGAGCATATGTCTCAGTGTAATCAATACCTTCTTGCTGACTGTATCCTTGAGCAACCAGCCTTGCCTTATTCCTCTCAACTTCTCCTTTCTCATTTAGTTTATTTCTGAAGACCCATTTTGTACCAATAATATTAAATCCTTGAGGTCTTTGAACTAGATCCCATACATCATTTCTGCTGAATTGGTTAAGCTCTTCTTGCATGGGAATAATCCAATCATTGTCTTGCAGAGCTTCTTCTACAGAAGATGGTTCAATTTCTGATACTAGTCCAAATAGAGACGCCTCAGATGATCTTAGAAAAGATCTTGTTCTGATGGGATCATCTTTCTTTCCAATAATGACATCCTCTGGATGAGAAGCTTTAATTCTGGATGATGATCCTCTGATAGTTGACTCTTCAGAAATTTTTAGATTATTCATCTGAGAAGTTAAGGGAGTAGCATCTGGAGTTGCTTCTGGTTCCTTCACTTGAAGTTTGTCTGCTTCTGGAACTTCAGAGTCAATAAAGACTACTTCCCTATCTGCAGAGTTATCAACCTGCTTTGGCTTTTCAGAGCCAAGCTTATCATCAAATTTGACATGAATGGATTCTTCCACAATCTGTGTCTCAGTGTTGTATACTCTGTAGCCTTTAGAGCGTTCAGAATATCCAAGCATGAAACACTTCTGTGCTTTGGAATCAAACTTGCCCAGATTTTCCTTAGTGTTTAACATATAATAGATACATCCAAAAGGATGAAAATAAGAAATGTTGGGCTTTTTGTTCTTCCACAATTCATAAGGAGTCTTATTCAGAAGAGGTCTAACAGAAACTCTGTTCTGAATGTAGCATGCTGTATTGATTGCTTCTGCCCAAAAATGTTTTGCCAGATTTGTCTCATTGATCATGGTTCTGGCCATTTCTTGCAAAGTTCTGTTTTTCCTTTCTACAACCCCATTCTGTTGTGGAGTTCTAGGACAGGAAAAATCATGAGCAATGCCATTTTCAGAAAAATATTTTTCAAAATATTTATTTTCAAATTCACCACCATGATCACTTCTGACTTTTATAATTTTGAAATTCTTTTCATTCTGGACTTGCTTGCAGAAGTCAAAGAACACAGAATGTGACTCATCCTTGTGTTTTAAGAACTTTACCCATGTCCATCTGCTAAAGTCATCAACAAAGACCAATCCATACTTCTTGCCTCTGATGGATGCAGTTTTCACTGGTCCAAACAGATCAATATGAAGTAGTTCTGAAAGATGTTTTTGAAAACTTCCCTTTCTGACATGCTTCACAAAGAGCATCTGAAGTGAACTTCAGATTAGGGAGTCCTCTGACAAGATTAAGTTTATTAATCTGAGATATACGTCTCATATTAATATGGCCCAATCTTCTGTGCCAGACCCATTGCTCTTCATTCACAGACAAGAGGCATTTAACATTTTGAACTTTAAGTTCTGAAATATTTATTTTATAAATGTTGTTTTTCCTCTTACCACTAAATAGGATAGAGCCATCCTTCTGACTAATAGCTTTACAACATTTTTGATTAAAAGTTATATCATAACCATTGTCACTTAATTGACTTACGGACAATAAGTTATGCTTTAACCCTTCAACAAGTAAAACATTAGTAATAGAGGGAAGTTTACCATTTCCAATAGTGCCAGATCCAATGATCTTGCCCTTCTGGTTCCCTCCAAACTTTACGTTCCCTCCAGATCTAAGTTCCAGGCTTTGGAACATAGACTTTTCTCCTGTCATGTGTCGTGAGCATCTAGAGTCCAGGTACCATGATTGGTGTCCTGACCTTGCTGCTAAGAACATCTGCAACAGGAATTATTTTGTTTTTAGGTACCCAGATCTTCTTGGGTCCTTTGGGGTTAGTTGGTTTGTAGGTTTGTCTAAACTTCTGTTTTGCAACATAATGTTTATTCTGACTTGCCTTAGGTTTAAACACATAAGTACTCTTCTCAGAGCTTGTGTGTTTAATGTCATTCAAGTGACCAAATTTGAATTGAGAATACAGAGGTGTCTTCCTGATGAAAATTTTGTCAACAGGTTTTGGATTGCTTCCAGATGAAGACTCATATCCAATGCCTCTTCTGTTGTTTCCACTAACACCATAGATCATGGAAGCCATCTTGCTTTTGTCTATGCTCTTAGTGAGAAATCTCTGAAAACTAGAGTCATATTTTTCTAAAATATTTTCACATGACTTAGTCTCAGATTCAGATTCTTGTTGAGTTCTTTCAAAGTCATTTTTTATTTTTAAATTTATTTCTTTCTGCTCAACAAGTTCTGTTTTCAGAAGATCAATCTCAGATTCAAGATTGCTTTTCAGCTTCTTGTATTTGAGTTTAATGTTGTTATAACTTTTAAGAACTTCTGTTACAACTTTAATGAGTTATTCTTTGGTAAGTTTAGCCATTACCTCTTCTGCATCATCATCAGATTCTGATTCTGATTCATATCCTGAGGTACCTTCCTCTTGATCTTCTGTCCTGGCCATTAGTGCAACGTTTGCACATTCTTCTTCTGATTCAGAAGATGATTCACGCTCATCTGAGTCATCCCATGTTGCCATCAGAACCTTCTTCTTTTTGTTAAACTTCTTCTTAGGTTTTTCTTTCAGAAGTTTGGGGCAGTCATTTTTGTAGTGCCCAGGTTCTTTGCACTCATAGCACACAACTTCTTTCTTGGCAGATCTTCTGTGACTAGAAGATTCCTTTCTGTTGTCAGATCTTCTGAAGTTGTTGAACTTCTTTCCCTTGTGCTTCCAGAGTTTGTTAATCCTTCTGGACAGCATGGATAACTCATCTTCTTCTTCAGAATAAGATTCTTCAGAGCTTTCTTGAATGACCTGCAAAGCTTTAGCAGTTTTGTTAGATTTTAATGCTACAGATTTACCTTTATCTTTCTTCTGAGGTTCATCTTCCTCAAGCTCAATCTCATGGCTCCTCAGTAAGCTGATGAGTTCTTCTAGAGAGATCTTGTTCAGATCTTTGGCCATCTTCAGGGCAGTCACCATTGGTCTCCATCTGATGGGCAGACTTCTGATGATTTTCTTTACATGATCTGACGTGGAATATCCCTTGTCCAGAACTTTCAGCCCAGCAGTGAGTATCTGGAATCTGGAGAACATGGCTTCAACAGATTCAGAGTCTTCCATTTTGAAAGCCTCATACTTCTGGATCAGAGCCAAAGCTTTTGTCTCCTTAACTTGAGAATTTCCCTCATGGGTCATTTTAAGGGATTCAAACATATCAAAAGTTGTCTCCCTGTTTGTGATTTTCTCATACTCTGTATGTGAAATAGCATTCAGTAATATGGTTCTGGCTTTATGGTGATTTCTGAAGTCTTTCTTCTGAGAATCTGTCATAGATTTTCTGTCAATCTTTTTGCCATCTCCATCTGTGGGATGTACATATCCATCTATGACAAGATCCCATAGATCAGCATCATATCCTAGGAAAAAAACTCTCAATTCTGTCTTTCCAGTAATCAAATTTTTCTCCATCAAACATTGGAGGTTTGGTGCTGATCCTATCCCTCTCTTCATATTTATTGTTAATATTTGACATTGAATTATCAACCATGATAACAAATAAATATATTTATCAAAGTATATCTCTCAGGATCTTTACTGACACTGTTAAGTGATAGCACACTCAGAACCGGAGCTCTGATGCCAACTGAAGGTGAGATAATACTTAGAAAGGGGGGGGGGGGGGATTGAATAAGTATGGAAAATTAAGACTTAACAATAATCACACAATTATTTTTATCCTGGTTCGTTTAACAACTACTCTAGTCCACCCTTCCAGAGTGATTTGCCTTTCTCAACAAGGACTTAATCCACTATTAAATCAAACTGATTACAATAGTATCACCTAAGAACAACAGTTCTTAGTCTTCTCAAGAGCTACTGATTCTAACTGAATCCTCTTAAGGAATATCCTTTACAATCAATGTAAATTAAATACAAGAGTTTTTAATGCTTCTATAAATCTTTTATCACAACAGTGATTTTTCTCTTAAGTTTAAGTACAATGAGATTCTATGAAGAATAAGAATGAGAGCTTTTAGAATATTATGATTTCTTTTCAGCAAGTGTGTAGCACTGAAGAATGAAGTGAAGATCTCCTTTTATAGGCAGCTGAATCATGCAAGCTGAACGTTGAAAAGAGAGTCCCAAAAGGTCTGAGCCTTTTTGTCTTCACATCAACTGACCTTTCCTTGAAATAGATGGCACAGAAAAATCCTTTTTGTCTGTGTAAGTGTGTCTAGCACAAATAAGGAAAGAGACGTTGAATAGTTCCAACGGATATATTCTTGAAAATACTTCTTCAGTTTCAGCAAGTTCTTCAGAGTCTGAATGGATCAGAGTCTTCTAATGAGATTCAGAACTATGTTGTATCAGAGTCTTCTGCAGCGTGTGTGCTTCTAGCGTGTTGATCATCAGAGCATTTTGACACAGAACTTCAGTACTTGGCAGCGTAGGTACTTTCAGAAACTTCTGTAGACTAATGCTTTGAGAAACTCTTCAATCAATATTCTTCTATACTTCTGATGCTTCAGCTTCAGATGCTTCTGATTATCTTTAGATGCTTCTGACTCAGAATGTTCTGGAGCTTCTTGCTTCAGATCCATCTGGAGACTACGCTCAGGATCTTCTGTGAGGAGCAAACAGATTCTTCTGTAAGGTGCATCTGGCGCTTCAGAGTCAGAATAACTTCTTGTATTCAAGGCAGATTTGCTTCTAGAGAGTTAATATAATTTCAATCTGCAGTAAAACTCTCAAACAAATTTTAGAGTATATAATTCTTAAATATAAATTTCCTAACAGTTATCATCAAAACAAAGAGTAATTATTAAGAACCAATCTGTGTTCTAACACAGCCCAATATCTCAACAGACACACACACGCAGGGGGGTGTTCACAGAAACGGGGGTGCAGTAAAGAATATCCAATGGGCCTTTGGAGCCCCTAAGCCCAAATCCGGTCCGGCCCTAACCCTCAAAACCCTAATTCCAATTTTCTTCTCCTGAACACTGTTCATCCATTTGCGCCGTTTCCACTTCCCCAACTCTCTCATACTCTCTCAATCTCTTCTCTCTCCATTCCTCTGTTTGTTCTCCCTTTCACCCTCCTTCTCAGATTCGCCTCCGTTTCCTTCATCCAGACGAACTTCTCATCATCTAGTCCTGAACCTGAGCCCTCAATCAACGCAATCTTTGAAGATCTCAGGGAAAATTCTAAAAAAAACGAAGGTCCATGTTCTTGAAAACCTGATGATAGCTGGGGGATTTCTTGACGCATTGAGGACTTTGGTGAATATGATGAACGGAGGGAGGATCTTTGAAGGTCGATGCCTTCTGAAGTGTTTCTGGAGCGTGATGATGTTCTGGAAAAAGAAGCGCCGCAGATGAAGATCTTCACAGATCTTTGCAACTCTTGAAGATCAACGATGAACGTTATTGAAGGTGTGTTGAAGACGCTCTTGTTGAAGACGGTGGATCTGAAGATTTGACGAGCAAACGATGAAGAACTATGAAGATCTTGCGAAATCTGATGAACGCCTTTGAAGATTCTAGATGAAGATCTAGAGATCTGGACGAAGCTTGATGTTGAACCTGATGAGGATTGAAGATTTCTTGAAGGTCGTTGATGAATAATGATAATCGTTCTGGAAAAGTGATGAGCACACGATGAAGAACTTGATGCATGTTCTTGATTCTGGAAACAATGATGAAGATGATTCTAGGGATTCAGTTGAAGACTATGAATGTGATGAACGGTTCTTGCGCAAGAGATGAAGATTAACGCGTTGAACCTTGGTGAATGTCTGGAAAAAATCTGTTATGAACAGGGATGAAGGTCCATGGGCGTTTCTGGGAATCCTGATGAATGGTGATGAATATGCATGTTGACGACCGGAGAAGATAAATTTCTGGAGAAAGAATTATTGGTTATGAAGATTGGCTCGGAGGAGGTGATGAAGATCATGTGAAAACGATGAAGATTCTGGGTTTTTTGAGTTTTCCGGCGACGTTTACGGCGGCCGGAGACAGTTGTAGGGTAGTTAGGGTGGCCGGAGGGAATCAGGTGCGGTGGTTGCATGGCCGCCGGCCATGCAACTGGTGGAGCTCAGGCGAGGGTTGTGGAGAAGACAAGTGGCAGGGTGAGTGCTGCATGCGTGCCGCGTGGAGGGGAGAGATAGTTAGTGGGAAACGCATGTATGGTTCTGGGGTGAAGTGAGTTATGAGGTGGCCAGCTTCTGAAGTACACACGTGGCTTGGTATATAAGGGACATGTGGCACGGACAAAAATGGACTAAAGGATTGGGCCTCCAAAAAACTATTCTGGGCCCACGAAAATGATAATGGGACTGAATTAAATGGACCTGCACTGAATGAAATGATTAATGAAGATTAAATGGATTAAAAACTGATTAGAGATTTAAACTTCAATTAACTAAAAATCAAAACTACAATTAAATCTAAATGAAAATTAACCTAATCTAATTAATTCTGACAAACTCTAATTAAAATCTAAACAAAAGATTAAAACCCTAATTAATCTCTATTAAGTCCTAATTAACCCTAATAAGGAGAAATAGCACCTAATTAAATTCTATATTAGACTAAAACTATTATCTATTAATATCTATTAAAAACTATTAATTCCTATATCTAGATTAAAATCTATATCTAAAAATTTACTATGAAAAAACCTATTATACTCTATTAACCATTATTCTACTAATCTATTAAAATTCTATTTAAAACTAATAAAAGAAAAATCTATTATATTCTATTAAAACTATTAAAAAACTATTAAAACCTATTAAAAATTCTATAAAATTCTAAAAAATGATTTAAAGCTATTAAAAATATTAAAAAATCTATTTAAATTCTAAAAAATCTATAAAGCCTATTTAAAATCTACAAAAGGCTGTTAAATCCTAAAAAATGCAAACAAAGGCAAATAACCAACATAAAAGAGAGCCCGAGACCAGATCGAAGCAAACGGTAACCCGGACACCAAAAAAAAACTCAAAAATCACTGCATAAACTGAAAACACCCAGGAAGCGCGCGACTTCTCAAAATAAACTCCGATTATCCGAACCGGTCTGAGATACCTGAAAGGCGACAGCAGGGCTGTAATCCCGATAAAATCACCATGATTGAAGAAATGCGCTATGTGCAGCATGCAAATGCGAATGCGAAAATGCGTCGAAGTATAAACCGAAAGCGGCACCGGTTGGTCAAATTTTAGGGTGCAACAGGTACTATCTCACCAAAAGGTAAATAGAAGTCAATCTAGATAAATTTCAGACATTGATCGATATGTTAGCAACTCTTAATGATAAAATCTAGTGTTTATAGATGTTTAGTGTAACAATATGATATTTTTGATGGCATGTTTCATTTCTACCATGCATCTCCTATTTTACCGCATATCTATCACGGGAGATTTGTAGATATCCAATATTTGTTTCTAATTTTTTCTCTCAATGAATGTTTGAATATAGAACTTAATTTTGTTAGACGAGGGAAATGATCTAGAAGGGGGAGTTGAATAGATCACCAAATAAAATATTTCTTATTAAAAATTTTGTTTTGAAAATTATTTGTCTATGGCAAGCAGAAGCGAATCAGAACTGTTATTGCTAGAATCAAATATGCGTATAAACCATAGTAAAACGAATGCTAAAGATAAGAAAAGCAAATAAATAATTTATATATAATGCGTTTCAATATAAACCAAACTAAGATAAATGATTTCCAATGAAAAGTAAAAATAAACTTGACTAAGAAATTTTATCGAACTTTTAGTGTGCAGTCAAAATATCAAACACTTGATGTGCAATACACCAAAGTTAACTATCTTTGTGTTGAGGGTGTAACAATTCAATTGCAATTGTTTAGATTGCAATAGTTTCACAAAAAAGCTTAAGAAACTTCAACAAAAATAAATTTTTCAACAATTCAAATTACACACTAAGTGTTATCAAAATGTAAAGAGAGAGAGAGAGAGAGAGAGAGAGAGAGAGAGAGAGAGAGAGAGAGAGAGAGATAACACCAAGATTTGTTTACGCATTTCCCCAATTGTTCTTGCTATGAGTACGTCTGCCCTAAATTCAAAATCGAATTGAGATATTGTAATTAACCTTTGCAATATCAATTTACAAGAGAAGTAGTATCAATTAAAACCCCAAACTCTACATTTGATGTTGATCATATATTCTTCTCTTTCCTTGATCTTAAATATGTCAAGTCACACAAGACCTCCAATTTGATCCTTTAGTAACCACTACGCCTTTGACCGAACCTCCGTTCTTCAAAGCTTTCACTCGACAGAAACCAAATTGCGAAATCTTGCCCCAAGTCTTTCAATTGATCCTCCGATTACAAATACTCCTTTGCAAGAACCCCCCCCCCCCCCCCCCCCCCCCCCGTTCTTCAAAAATTTCACTCAGCTCAATCCAAGTTGCAAAGACTTTTTTGAAAAACCCCCAAATCAACCCTTGATCTTGGAAGAAAACCCTAACAATTTTATCAATGAAACCCCCAAATAAACACTCATCCCAATTTGATTACACAAATCTAAATTGAACCTTATCAATCTTGTCTTGATAAGAAATAACAAAAATGATTATGTGTAGTTATTGAATGCATGCAAAGAAAGGTTGAAGATGATGAGAAATTTCTAAGTGTGTTCTCAGTTTCAATATTGAAAAAATATGCATGAATGCATATTTTTATGTATGTGTGTGTAGAAGAAATAAAAAACAAATTATAATTTTTTTGACAAAATTACAATATTTGAAAAGATTGAGTCAATACATGCATTTGCTCCAAATAGGATGTATTGACTCCAAATTTGGATGAGTCAATATATAAGGCTAATGAGTCAATACAAAGCCCCAATGAGTCAATACATCAAGGGAATAAAAATATGCATTAAAAGTTTCTTCAATATGAGTCGACTCATTCGCATTATGTATCGGCTCAATCACGTTGTGTATCGACTCATAGAGGGTAGAGCTACTTTGTCAAAAAATGCTTTCAGTTTGAGTCGAATTCGACCATGGATGAGTTGAATCATTTGCAACTTGTATTGACTCAAGAAGCCTTTGTATCTATATACAAGGCAAAATCATTTTGCAAGAAAAAACTTTCAAAATGAGTCAACTCATTCGTAGCTTGTATCAACTCAAACACGCAAGGAGGTGTTTTTGACCTTCCTTCATTATGCATTGACTCATAGATTAAATGTATTGACACATAAACTTAATTTGCATGACAAATCATAATTTTTACTTATAATGGCTAATCTACTATGTTTTTAAATGATATACTATGATGATGCACATTTAGACATAGACAATAAGGTCCAATATACATAAATAACTAAGTGAACCTAGTTTTGATATCCTTCACAACATATCAAAGAGACTAGTGCACTCACATACTACCTCTTTTTTGATGATGGCATAACATACTAAGAACTTGGTGTCTTTGGCAAAGCTCCCCCTGAATATCTGCGTCATAAATCTTATGCTTCTTCCCCTTTGACAACATTAAAAAGAGACAAAGACGAAAAACTTGATAAGCATCATAAAAATTACACAGTAACATATAACTTACTCAGAGGTGTTGCAAAGATTAAATAACCATAAATAATGAGCAATAACGTGCACTTACATATAATCACATTACATTGAAAACCAATGCTTAGTCATAAATAAAAAACCGAGTACATGCCAAAAGGAAGATATCCATTACATAATTGTCATAAAAGGTTGCAACAACAATAAAACAAAATAAACATAAATACATTAAATAGAAGTGTATGCATAAGTAAAACTAGGTCCACAATGATTCCTAACTAATGACCACGACCATAAACTCGACCTCTACCTCTACCATAAAACCAAGCAATACCATGCTCACCATCCAACACATCACACATTTCTTGGTAAAATTGAAGATAGTGATGATGATTGTCATTTTGATCACGAATCATTTCATGAATGCCAACTTTAGTTGCAGCGTGGTTTGAAGCCATGTTGTGACAAATCATTTCCATATAATTGTACTTCTTGTATGGCACATTTAAATACATTTTGATTTTTTAGGATTAATAGAAAAGGTGACCGTTGGTTCTAATGCCTTAACTAATATGGATTTTAAAGTATTAACCTCTTTTTACCAAATGTGACAAGTTTCACAACCGAACCAAGAAGATTTCTCATACTCAATCTTATCTTTTTGAGCATCTAACATGGTTTGCTTAAGAGCTTCCATTTGTTTTTCCGTTTCTAAAATTTTAGCTTCATAATATGAAACTATTCTCTTATTTGAAGCCAAACTTTTAAAAGCGTCTACGACTTCACCATATAGATTCTAAAAAAGTAGTTTGTAATTCATAATAAGACATTTCATCAATATGATTATGTTTAAAGTGACTTACATTTTTCTTCTTATGATGATGGCCCATGAGACAAAGATTTGCCTCTTCGTCACTTTCACTAGAGCTACCTTCACTTGAGGATTCACTATTAATTTCCCAAGTTATGTATGCTTTTCTAGTCTTGCTAGACTTCTTGTATTGACCCTTATCTTTAGCCTTCTTAAGTTGTGGACAATCCGGGTTGTAGTGTCCGACATTACCACAATTAAAACATGAATCCTTTGAATTTCATTTCTTATTCTCATTATACTTTGAGGATATAACTTGTCTTCTAAAGTTGACGAGATTGTTGTCGAAATTCTTTACTTCGTTTATATTAATATATTTATGATATTGTTTTACAAACAATCCCATTTCTTCACCATCCGACTTTTTACTATCATTAGGTCCACTTTCATCATGCTATTTTGTTGAGGACTTGGAACTATAAACCATAAGAGCAAATGACTCATTTCCACCTCTTTTTCTTTGTTCTTTTATTTCTTAACTTTCTTCTCATGCTTCTCTAAGCTAATAAGCTCTTGCTCATGTTCTTCAAGCTTACCAAACAAAGTAGTAGTGTCCAAAGTCAATAGGTTGTTAACTTCCTTGATGGTGGTAACCTTAGGTTACCATTCCCTATTAAGACATCTCAAAATTTTGTTAATAGAAATATCATTGGAAACCGGCTTACCAAGTGCAGTCAAATGGTTTACAAGATGAGTGAATCTCTTTTGCATATCGGCAATGGTTTCACCATGCTTCATATGAAAGAAATCAAAATCTTGATTCTATCTTGTTTGACGTCATTTGTACCCTCATGGACAACTTGTAATGTGTCTTGCATAGTTTTAGCGGTTTCGCAATGAAAAACATGGTAATATTCATCAACTCCTAAAACGGAGATTAGAATATTCCTTGTTTTTCAATCACTAGACCATTTTTTCTCATCTTCCTTATTCCATTGTGCTTTTGGTTTAGGTACAACAACACCATCCGTATTATTCAGGGTAATTTCAAATGGACCATTTTATATGGTGCTCCATACTTATCTATCAATAGAATTGATATGGATATGCATATAATCCTTCCAATAGTTATAGTTCTTACCATTGAAAACCGACGCTTTATTATACGCCCCTTTTGGTTCGGAAGCCATAATCTAATAAGCAAATTTGAAGCACAAGATAAACTAGTGCTCTTTTTGCCACTTGTTAGACGAGGACAACGATCTAGATGAGGGGGGGGGGGGTTGAATAGATCTCTAAATAAAGTTTTTCTTATTAAAAATTTTGTTTTGAAAAGTATTTTTCTATGGCATGCAGAAGTGAATCTGGAATGAATCTCGTTTATTCGAACCGTTATTGGTAAAATCGAATATGTGTATAAACCATAGTAAAACGAATGTTAAAGATGGGAAAAGCAAATAAATAAGTTCTATATAATGATTTTGAATACAAACCACACTAAGATAAACAATTTCCAATAAAAAGTAAAATAAATTTAACTAAGGAATTTTATCGAACACTTATTGTGCAGTCAAAATATCAAACATTTGGTGTGCAATACACCAAGCTTAATTCTCTTTGTGTTGAAGGTGTAACAATTCAATTTCAATAGTTTAGATTGCAATAGTTTCACATAACAGCTTAAGACACTTCAACACAACCATAATTTTTCAGCAATTCAAATTACACACTAAGTGTTTATCAAAATGTAAAGTGTGTGTATGCATGCATGGTGTGTATATGTATGTGTGCGCGTGTGCATATGTATGTGTGAGAGATAGAGATAGATAGATAGATAGAGATAGATGGATAGAGATGATAGATAGATAGATAGATAGATAGATAGATAGATAGATAGATAGATAGATAGATAGATAGATAGATAGAGAGAGAGAGAGAGAGAGAGAGAGAGAGAGAGAGAGAGAGAGAGAGAGAGAGAGAGAGAGAGAGAGAGAGAGAGAGAGAGAGAGAGAGAGAGAGAGAGAGAATGCCAATATTTGTTTAGGTAGTTCCCCAATTATTCTCACTATAGTATGTCTGCCCTCAATTGGACATCAATTGAGATATTATAATTAACCTTTGTAATATAAGTTTACAAAAGAAGTAATAGCAATTAAAACCCTTAAACCATATGTTTAATATTGATCTTAGCTTCTTCTCTTCCCTTGATCTTAGCTAGATCAAGTCACACAAGAACTTTAATTTGATCCTCCAGTTACTGCCACTTCTTTGACTGAACCTCCGTTCTTCAAAGCATTCACTCAGCTGAATCCAAATTGTGAAATCTTACCCCTAATCTTTCAATTTATCCTCTGGTTAGCGCTACATCCTTTGCAAGAACCCCCATTCTTCAAAGATTTCACTCGGTTGAATCCATGTTGCAAAACTTGTGCAAAAATCCCTAAAAGAAACCTTGATCTTGAAGGAAAACTCTAACAGTTTTATCAATGAAACCCCCAAAGAAATACTCAGCCTAATTTGATTACACCAACCTAAATTTGACCTTATCAATCTTGTTTTGATAGCAAACAACAAAAATGATTATGTGTAGTTGTTGAATGCATGTAAAGAAAGATTGAAGATGATGAGAAATTTCTATGTTTGTCCTTGGTTTCAATATTGAAAAAATATGCATGAATTCATATTTATATGTATGTGTGTGCAAAAGAATAATAAACAAATCAGAATTTTTTTGGGGCCAAAATTACAAGTTTTGAAAAGATTGAGTCAATACATGTATTTTCTCCAAACAAGATGTATTGACTCCAAATTTGAATGATTCAATACATAAGGCTAATGAGTCAATATGAAGCCCCAATAAGTCAATACATCAAAGGCGGAAAAATATGCATTAAAAAGTCAATACATTCGCGTTATGTATTGGCTCAAACTCACCATGTATCGACTTATAGAGGGTAGAGTTACGTTTTCAAAAAATGCTTCTAGTTTGAGTCAACTCCAACCATGAATGAGTCGATTCATTTGCAACTTATACTGAATCAAGAGGCTTTGTATCGATAATGTTGCACCCCAAAATTTGCCCTTCTTTTTGCTAACCTTAATTGACTTATGCTTCATTCATTTACATCATCATTTCATACCTTGCATTAGTTCTAATCATGAGGTCAAGGTATCTTAGCTTTTCTCAAGAGAATGAGTTAATTTTCAAAGAAATTAGCAAGGATATGGTCTTAAAATCATAATATTCTCAAGCTACAAGGGTCTCATATTCATCAAGGCATTCTCAACAAGTTCACCCAATCATCTGAGGATTGGGGTTTCAATGGTTTCAAGGGATTCATCTGATCAAGCTCCTAGTGGCTCTGAGCTAGGGTTTTCGGGTCAAAGGCTACCTGTGATTGTTTTCTTGAGCAAGACAAGGTTCCATGGGTTAATTTAAATCTCAAGGGTTCTATATAAGCCTCATGGTTCATCATAAATCATTTCAAGAGTTTCTAAAGTGTATAGAGGAGGCATTGGATTCATCTGGTCAAAAAGTCAACTGGTGCCCTACCAAATTCAACTCTTGAGTTCTTGGGTCATATTTGGGCATTTCAAGTCATCATCCATCTTATCAAGAGGTTTGATCAAGAGAAATCAATAAAATCAATAAAATCATGGAAATCGCAAAATTAAGGTTTTTTTTGTAATTTTTCTAAGTGTTGAGATTCAGTTTGAAGGGCATGTTTTCAAGGGCAATTTTCTTGGTGATCTAAGCTTAAATTCAAATTTCCTCCAACATGAAAGTTGTACCTCATTCTTCAAGCTTTCTTTTGATACCTAGAACTCTCCATTTGTATTTCTAGAACTCATGTTATGTTGCTTCAAAGGCAAGAAAATGAAATTTCTGATGTAATGGGTCACATCACCCTGTAACCAGTTACATCACTGTTTCTTAGCCAAGGAAGGCATGTTTTATCTGAGGTAACCAGATATCTTACCATGCAACCGGTTACATCAATGTTTTTGACAAAAAATCAATATTTTCAACAACTTCTCTCCCATTTTTTTGGTCCATTTGGTTCTGGCATCATGAGAATATTCTAGAGGGTGCTAGATCCTAACCAATTCAAAAGCAAATGCCACTTCTAATTCCAAATCAAAAATTCAAACCCACACTCCAAACCTAGAGCTTATTTAAGTGAATTTTCTCCAAACCTCACACAACTTCAATCACAATTTCATTTTCATTATGAATTCTCTACAATTCTCACTCACTTTTCTCTCATTTCGTTCTCTCACTCCAAAACCCTCACCAAAGCTTCATAAATTACTCTAATCGAAATTGTTATCCAAAATTTGGATATAATAGTTCCAATTATTCTGCTAATTAGATCATTGGCTAAAGCGAAATTTTGTAATATATTAGGGGAACCAATCCTTGAAAAAGCCCAACCTGCACATTGCTCTATTAACTGCACCTGCCTTCGGTCTTAGTTTGTAATGACAAAATTTATTCTTTGAAGGAAGAAAGCTTGGGGACTGATTCACTGACTTCACCACCAGCAGCGGATAGGACAAGAGCTTCTATTTACTCAACATCTCTTACTGTAACGAAAAGACTGGCACCGGTTGGTTATTCAACAGCAGATAGGCTTAGAGCCAGTAGTTGCCCTTGGATTATTCAAATGTCATTGCAGATGATCTTCTCGGGCAGTGATATCCCCCAAAGCAAGGGTCCGTTACATATAAATTTATGAGTTATTGAGCTAAACCTCCATTTCATCATTTTCCATCATTCAATTCTGAAGTTGAAGTGCTTTTGGATCTAGATTCAAGCTTTGGAAGTGCTTTCTTGAAGTGATTTTCCAAATAATTTCGGTCTTGTTCGTTTACATGCGGATCTTCCACTTTATTTTATAAAGCTTCTTGTATTTTTGTATTTCTTGGTTTAATTCATCAAATTCTATTTTACAACACTTACCAAAGCACATCTCCGCTTTGTAGGTTGGTATTTCTTAGATCTAGCTTTGATTTTGCTTAATTTTGCATCTTACAATGTAGATCCATTGGTTTTTGGTGTGATTTGATCCATTGATTGCTTTGATCCATTGATTGCTTTGGTCATTGATCTTGACATTTGATGGATTCAATTGGTGTTTAATTGTTTTTATTTGATGTAATTTTCGAGATCAATTGCATGCTCTAACATGTGGAAATTAAATGATTAAGTGGCTGAAAAGTGCTTTTGCTGGAAAATATGTTTTACTGTTTTTTCCTGATGTAATGGGTTACATCACCCTACCTGCGCCCCTGGAATTGTTGTTTTCTTTGATGTAACCGGTTACCTCACCATGTAACCGGTTACATCTGCTGATTTTTTTTTGCAAAAATCTTGATTTCAAGGGCGGTTTTGCATGCTTTAGTCATTTATCTCCTCATGGCTTTGTATGATACATATTTGTGGAGTTTTCATGAGATGTTTCACTTTACTTTGCAATATGTATATGATTCTTCGGCACGTGACACATTGATTTCATGATGCATGTTCAATGATCATTGCTTGCATTCTTGATTTTTGCTCATGATGCTTAATTGATAACATGTTGATACTTGATTTTTGTTGTTGTGTGTTCATGAGGATTTAAATGTTAATTTATTCTTGTACGCATTATTTATTGTTGAAAATTATTGAAACATGTTCACTTGTTGCATTGTGAATACATGTGCCTATTAGGTGTTTGATCTTTTGACACTTGCTTATTGTGGTTGAATATCCAAGATGTTTGATGATGATGCATGTTCATAAGCATTACTTGATCTTACTTGGTGCATATTTATGCTTGATCCTTGCAAATCCATGTGCATTTGTTTAAATGTTGATACATAGTCATGTGTATTCTTGAATGATTTGATTACATGCTAATTGTTGCTCAATCTTAGTGACTTGCAATCTTGATGCTTGATTAGTATTTCGTGATGCATTTTCATGCTCATCCTTCCTTGATATCTTTGAATATATGTCATGCTGCCTATGTGTATGCACTGCTGCTATGTTGAATACATATTGTAAATGTTGCCTTGCTACATTTTACACCTGTTCTGTTCTTTTATGGAAACATGAGCTGTTAAAGGTTGCCTTGTTTGTTTGTTGAAATTTACTGTTGTACTGAGCTGAAGCCTGTTTGTGCTACTTTTTTTGGTTTATTTTCTTTGTTTTGGTTTGTTTTTGCATGTTCCCTTAAGGCCTCATAGTCCAACTTAATTTTTTATTAAGCTTGGAGTAGGATAGACATTAGGTGCTAATCCATTCATGGTAACATTATGATAGTTTCCCAAACCTCAACCTTAGGTCCATCTCTGCATGATAACATTAGGTAGACCTTCCCTTTCTTATTCTCAACTATAGGGCCATATTGCATGACAACATATATGTGAGTTTCCCTTATATTTTCTCTTTTCCCTTTGAGTCTCTCTCTTCTTTCTCAAAATAAAATCAAAACACATAATAAATACGACGAGTATTGTGCGCCATGAGCCTTAAGTACATGGGAAATCACGAGTGAAGAGTCTTTCCTTACTTCTTCTAGAGTGTTTAGCATAAGTCCCGTCTGGGGAGAACTTGCAAAGCATTCGCTCCTATGTCATAAACTTTAGTGCAACATGAATCTCAAACAAATTAAAACACTTCTGTTAAAACTCTTAAACAAATTGCAAATCATTTTGTCCTTCGGGATTTTCCTTCAAACCTTTTTTCAGATTAGGCATGCAAACAGGCATCGACTCTAACTGTTGGAACGCAAACTTAGCATCGCTCATAAAAGACACTTAACAATTCGTAGGTTGAACTACAAACACTCTGATTTCCTCATTCTCGCTTGATGAGGATACATAGGCACAAGATGGTGAAGTCTTGGTGAGCACCATCCCCCCTTTCACCCGTAGTCCTCCGAACTATGTTGACTATGACTTTTCCATTCCACGAGGGAATATGTAGGCCTAGGACAGTGAAGTCCTATTGAGTCTCCTTTTTGTGTTTTCCCTTTTCATTTTCGTTAGCAGTAGGCTTTAGATTTACACACCCTTTGATTAGAACAACAAGAGTGGATCTCGTTGAGTACAACGGACACGAGGGGGTGCTAATACATTCCTCTCGCGTAATCGACTCCCGAACCCAGGATTTGGTTGCGAGACCATGTTTCTTTCCCCTTTTGAGGTTTCTTCGATCTTATCCTTTCCCCCGTCGGGATAAATAACGTTTGGTGGCGACTCTGTTTTTCTGCCGGTTGTTTTTCGCAGTTGCGACAGCTGGCGACTCTGCTGGGAAATCTGTTTCCCTACGTGAGTCAATCCTAGAGCTTGTCTGTTTATCTTTCATTGGGTTTTTATCTTTGTGAATTTATTTTATTTATCTGTTGTATATTACTAGATTTACTTGCATTTTATTTCATTTGATTATTGTTGTCATATTATTCTGGTCTGCTGTTGTGCTGTTGGGTGGGATGGTTCTATGAGAGATAAGCCCACTACCCAGGTTTGAGTACATACATAGGATTAGAGTGGATATTCGTGTGCCTTGCGTGGCTTCTGGTCATGTTTAGTTGACGCGAGACCCATATTTAGACGAGGTTTTCCTTGGAGATATTCTATCTTGCATGTCTGGTGTAGATGATAGGGTGTTCCCATATAGAGCTTATGACTCTGAAGACCATTCATGGGAAATTGGTTGAGGCCTCATTGAGGAATGATAATTCCAAACCAAAAATGGTAAATGTATTATCATTTCTCGGTCTGAGAGCCCGTGAGACTGAGGACCTACTAGGATGCCTCTGTCCAAGACTAGAACCCACATGTGAGAGGGGATGGATTTTGCAGGAAACCTTGACCTTCAAACTACCTGGTTTTCTGGTTTTCTTATCAGTATGGACTTATGAGCCTGGTATTATAGTATTATGATTATTCTGGTATTTTTTTCAGAGCAGACCTTTGGACTTATACCGTCAGCAGCACAACAGTTATCTAGAATATATGGAAGCTTTAATCCCATGTCTATTGCATAGCATAACATAAGCATCTCTGCTTCATTTTGCATATCATTCTCCAACCAGCCAGAGCTCTCATTTAGCCTTTGTCCATGACCGGCCAGTTGATTCCCTGGTACGCGTTTTGAACAAGTGGTGATTGTTGAGAGACGACAAGTTATTTGAACCAAGATCAAGAAGTGTCAAGAAGTAGGGTCAAATTGGAAGTTGTTGGTAACTATATCAAAGAAAAATGTTTAGAATGTTGACCCCCACCAGGTTTTACTATGAAGACTAACCCATTATATGATTTTCTCTATTATGAGAATCCTCCATAAGTGAACAATCTTACCCAAACTCAGTTTGTGCAGATCTCTGTTGATAATCAAGATTTACATGAACAATCTGTTGTCCGAAGTGGAAATTCCTCTTCTCTTGATACTACGGGCTATCGTGGTTTTGCTTTCTCTATGTCGAATTCCCAAAGGGAGTTCCCGATGATGAAAACTAAGGACTCGAAGGCTCTTGAGTTTGCTGAAAGATATCGTGTATTGGATGAGAAATTCAAAGCCATGGAAGGTCAGGATGCTTTTGGCCTCAATGCTTCAGACATGTGCCTGGTACCCGAACTAGTGTTACCTCCATGTTTTAAAGCACTGAAGTTTGAGAAGTACAAGGGGGATAGTTGCTCAAGGCATCATTTGGTGATGTTTTGCAGAAGAATGACTTCATTTGTTCATAACGATAAGTTGATGATTCACTATTTTCAAGACAGTCTGAGTGGGACATCATTGAGTTGGTACATGCAGTTAGAGAGTGGCCGCATCCGATCATGGTTGAACTTAACTAAAGCTTTTCTAAAGTAGTACAAATACAATCTCGACACGGCTCCCTTCTGCATGCAGTTGTAAGGCTTGTCTCAAGAGAATAATGAATCCTTCAGAGGGTATGCTCAGAGGTGGAGAGAATTGGCATCTAGAGTGCAACCACCACTTCTAGATAGAGAACTAGTTGACCTATTCATGGATACTTTGCAAGGCTCGTACCTGGATAAAATGATTAGCAGTGGGACATCAAACTTCTCTGATATTGTAATATCCGGAGAATGCATTGAAAGCGGCCTAAAGAGTGAAAAAAT
The DNA here is from genome assembly GCA_963859935.3 of Lathyrus sativus. Taxonomy (NCBI): domain Eukaryota; kingdom Viridiplantae; phylum Streptophyta; class Magnoliopsida; order Fabales; family Fabaceae; genus Lathyrus; species Lathyrus sativus. Next base: position 399,515,602 of record OZ012741.1, on the reverse strand, counting down.
CCAAGACGCCTCAAGCAGCCATGCTAGTAAGGCTGAATCCCTTAGCAGTTCCCAAGAAGAAGAAGAAGAAGAGGATGTAATTAATGCAGTCATGGCAGATGTCGAGTATTCTCAAGATACACCGGTAAAACCTCATGGTCTCTCATCTTCTCGGAAATCATCATTTCTTAGGGAACCACACTAAATACCTTGGGTTGCTCCTCATGCAAATCAACGAGCCCATGGCCGAGGATATCAGAATCAGCCCTAGAGCCAGCACAAGCCTCACAACAACTTGGAAAGAAGGAATGTTCCTCTTCATCTAGTTCATATGTCATACAGTAAACTCTTGCCACATCTAGTTCAAAGCTCGCTGGTGGTTCCCAAGTCTCTCAAGTCATTGCCAAAACCTTACCCGTCTGGGTACAATCCCCATGTGCAGTGTGGATATCATGGAGGATCCATGGGGTACTCGATTGAAGATTGCAAAGCCTTTTGTAATACCCCAAATTTTGCCCTAAGATTTGTCGTCGCATTTCATTGCATTTTTATTGCATTTAATCAATTACTAACAAATTTGTGTAGTCGTTTGACTTTTTGCAGGTAAATATCATATGGCATGCATTTTTTTCTAAAAAGTAAAAATGACACAATTGGCAAGAGGACATGTGTAAGGAGTTGTGAGTGTGAGAGGTTGAGAGTTCGAATATCACCTTTGTCACTTTTTTGTTTTTTATTATTTTTACTCTAAATTTTTCTATCTTTCATTAAAAAATAACAAAAATAGTTTTTTATTATTATTTAATTATTATTTTCGTATTTTAATTAAATCATTTTTTAAAATATTATTTTTTTCACTTTTTTCTAAATTATTTATAAAAATATCCAAAAAATCATAAATAAAAAATATTGAAAAAAATTTTGTTCTTTTTATAATATTTTTTGATTTTAGGAATCAATAGGATTATTAGTTTTTATTTTAAGTTTATTTCAATTATTTTAAATTATTTAAAATTTATTTTTTTTCTTCTTAACTAATTATTTAGTTTGGGCTTTAAAATGGGCTTTAGGGACATTATTGACAATTTGGTGTTAACCCTAATTTGTTTCCTATATATACATGTGTTGCTTTGTTGAAAAAGGAGAATGAAAAAAAACCTAAGAGGAGTGAGTGCCGTTTACCGTTATTTCTTTTCTTCATCGTTTACCGTTATTTCTTTTCCTTCATCTATTACCGTTGTTTCTTTTTCTTCATCTTTTACCGTTATTTCTTTTTCTTCATCTATTACCGTTATTTCCTTTTCTTCATCTATTACTGTTACGTTTATATATTTATAATTTTTAAATTGTTAGAGTTTATATATATATATATATATATATATATATATATATATATATATATATATATATATATATATATATATATATATATATATATATATATATATATATATATATATATATATATATATATATATATATATATATATATATATATATATATATATATATATATATATATATATATATATATATATATATATATATATATATATATATATATATATATATATATATATATATATATATATATATATATATATATATATATATATATATATATATATATATATATATATATATATATATATATATATATATATATATATATATATATATATATATATATATATATATATATATATATATATATATATATATATATAAGATTAATTTTTGATCGAATTATATCGATACGATGTTTGCACATTTGTGTGCATGACGCGTGGCATTTGTGTTAGTTCGATCTGGTTGCGATGATCGCATTTTTGTGTGAGCAATAATACTGTTTTTTTGCTTAATTTCTTTTTCTTTGCGATAAATTTTGTTTCGTCCGATTTAGATCTGGTTGCGCTGAGCGCATTTCTGCGTTGGGTTATTTGGCGCATTTAAAATTCATTATTGCTTTATTATTATTATTATTATTATTATTAGTATTATTATTATCATTATTTATTATTATTATTATTAGTATTATTATTATCATTATTTATTATTATTATCATTATTATTATTATTATTACTATTATTATTATTATTATCATTAATTTATTAAAACTTGTTATAATATAAAAATCTGTTTTTTAAAATAAATAACATTAACATCTTTTCCAAATTAATATGAAAACCTATTATTTTTAAGAAAAACTTTTTTTTAGATAAATTTAAAATAATAACTAAAATCTTTTTTTAAAATAATAACTAGAACCGTTTTTTAAAAAATATATAATAATAACATTAAACCTTTTTTTTTTATTTTTTATAATAAAACCTTTTTGTTAGACTATTTTTGAAAAGTTTTTTTTAATAATATTAAAACCTCTTTTTTAACTTAAATCAAAAGCTTTTTTATATATCACAAATAAACAACAAAGAATATCTATAACTTTCGCACTTCCGTTTCATAACTCGTCTGATTACTGTCTGACTCTGTCTACTAACGTTGTGTATTCAATGTGCAGCTTGTTACGTTGCTATTAGTTATTTTAATGTGTTTTTTCAATTCAAGTTGTATTATAATTGTATTTGTTTCTCATTTGTAACTTCGCGAACAAATTATCGCGTTTACCTTTCCGCACTTTAATTTCTGCTGTTTGTATGGTTTAAATTCGCGCATTTGCATCGTTAATTTGTCCCATTGCATTCCTCCGAAGGATTAGGTCTAGTCGTTTGGCCGCCGCGCCAATAGTCCTCAAAACTTCAAACCCTTACAAACCCTAACTTTTCACGAATGTCTCGCCGTGGACAGAAATTACAAAACTACCCCTAGCTTTAGGTCAAAGAGTCGCCGCACTCATTTTAGGGTTTCCCGCCGTGGAATCCCTAATTTAACCCTATTTTAATTTTAATTAACATTTTTTAACATAGAGATTGGAGTCTCTGAACAAACCTTGGCCACAGTCAAGACGTTTCTAACCTCCCTTTTGAGGGGAACTACAGTTACTCTGATTCCATTCCCGTAAGGATATGTAGGCACAAGATGCGATGTCTTGCCGAGTAAACTTAGAATTAACCCCTAGGTCTTTTTTAATTTTCAATCCTTTGTATATACCCTAAAGCAAAATAATTAATGAAATAAATAAAAAAAATAAACAAAAGGTTCCCGTAGAGTACTACGGAAGTTTAGGGTGCTAATACCTTCCCTAATCTTAACCAACCCCCGAACCTTAGATCTCTCCCTTTTAGGTTTTTCCTTTCTTTTAACCTTTCCTTCGGATAAATCAAAGACCGGTTGTAAATGAATTAAGATTCAAGTTAATCAATAGCTTGACATCCAAATTTCACCGCAACACCTTTCAATCCAAAATACAACAATTGGTTGATAAAGGGTACATATCCTTTCCAGAAGGAAATTAGGTTGTGTACGTCAACCTCTCATCTGTTTGAGTTCGAAGACTTCAAGGGTCATCTTCTCAAGCCAGTGGTTCAGATAGGAAGACGTCCTCAAAGCTGGAAATCATTGGATAACTTTTATCATTTGCATTGTAGTTTCTTTCATGTTAAATGTTACTTGTTTGTTAAACATTGTTGTCTTGAATGGTAATATTAATGAAGTGATCATGCATTTTTTTTGAATCAATTATGTCGCATTCACTCATTTTTATTCAAAAATAAAGAAAATATGCATCTGTGTTTCTATCATTCACTTCACGTTATCAAACGGTTGTTTTAGCAAAGACTTGAGGGAGGATGGCGAAAACTGAATACCCATAATTGCTGATGGTGGGCTTTCAAATAAGACCCCACTAATAATGTACATGCATTGCTTCAAATCCCTAAATCCAGGAGATATAAGAGAGATAGACCCTCATTAACCCCTTTGAGCCTTGAAGTAGGAGTTTCTTTTCGTATGAAAAAAACCCTCACATTTAGTCTGGGGCAGGGTAGTTGTCAGTTGATTTGATCAAGCGTTCAAATTACAAAAAGAATGTGCATCTAAGGATCCATTACCTGTTATTCCTCACGCATCAGGAGGTCAAGGACATGAGACCATGATAGTTATCCCTCATCGACCAAGGAATGAGGCAGTCACAACCCTTCTAAAATCAAGACAACTAGTGTCACACAATTTGCTCAAAAGAAAAAGAGTAAAAAAGAAGAAGGAGAAAGAAAGAAAGCCCGCTAAGTCAGTAACTTGAAAACAAGTGACTTAGGCAAAAATTAGGGCATCCAGCTGGACTTCAAAATCGAAAAAAAAAATCAAAAAAATCAGTCCAGGAAAACGTTAGGGAAATCAAAAGCAAAAAAATGAAAGAATGCAAAAAGCAAAAAGGAAAACAAAAGAAAAATCCTCGAGCGAGAGCAAGTCATGTGATTATACAACACAAAGACAAAAGGGGTGAATTTACTCCAAAAACCTCATTGGTTCTTAGGCCATCAGGGTCATTGGTTCCTTAACCATCAAAAAATCCTTTTGGGGTATGAGCGTTTGTGCCAAATTAGTTGAATGTAGGACTGAAGATCATCACGAAGAAGGGGTGGGTAACAATAAAACTTTGAACCTTTTATCCTTTGTTTCAATAAGCGTGAACACGACCATGCTACAACCCTTAGAAGTCCTAATTAAATCAGGGTTTATTCCGAAGGCATACTACAACAAGGTTGCGTAAATTGTCTGGAAAATCATCTCAAGATACCAGTTCTCGTCTGATAGGCAGCTTTTCAACCAGTTCCCATCTGGTAAACACCATTTCAAAGTCCAGTTCTCATCTGGCAAACCATCAAAAGTCTAGTTCTCGTGTAGAATACCAAATAAGAAGTAAGTTCTCGTCTGACAAATTAACCTTTTGCCACCAATTCTCGTATGGTAGTATACCCTTTTAAACCAGTTCTCGTCTGGTAGTTGTCACACGCTAACTTTTGAACCTAAGATCCTACTTCTTTATGCATTATCTTGCATAGTATCTTTATGGCTTAAGTCTTTGTGTGCATGTTTATTGTGACTAACCAGCTTATGTAGGTGCAGTATTTTCCAGTGTAGTTCCTGAAAATCAAGCATTTTAGAACATAATTAACTTACCCTGATCCTAGAAGTTTGTTATTAGTCTTTCTACTCAAGGCTCTTCAGAAGGTTTGGGAAATAATTAGATTGTCCATCCCATCACAACTAGGTTTGGATATGTAATGGCTGTGTGGGGGTTTTCGCGACAAGTCATAGGGATTCCTCAAGGCATGTTCACATATCAAAATTGATTCACTGCTGGTCTAATGGTTTCAAAGCTCTAACTCATCCAAAGGCCAAGATTGGTTTATGTTCAAGATTTATTCAAGACTTCATTTCAAGTAAGAATCCAAGAAGGGTGGAATTTGGATAATGGATCTTTATGGAAATTCGAGTTTTAATCGTTATGGTTATCTTCTAAATCAAGTTTAAAATTTGCCATACGATTCAACCTTGAAGATTATTCAAAATGGGGGTGCAAATGCAAATTTCAATTTCAAGGTTCAAACCCTAGTGCATACACTACAATTTCCAAAATTTCTTGATTAATGGGTCCGTTATGCATTATCATTATAGAGTCCATACATTACGAAGGGTTCTACAAAATAAAAGTTCATTTCATAACCAGGGGCCTAACACATGCTATCACAACCAAAACTTCAAATAAAAAGGGAACTAGCTCATGGATTCGCACGAGCTTTACACGCACAAGCTACAAATACTAGCTACCAAAAGTCCATTCCAAGCCACTTCAACAAGTTGCTCCTACATAAGAAGTTCCCTACACAAAGCCTTCATAAGCCAAAGCCATACAAGTGAATCACCCTAAGTTCTAAAAGTAATAAATGGAAGCTTCTTTAGGATCCATTCAAGATTTCAAAATCAAGCATAAGAGTTCAAGATACAATGTCCCTTTCTAATTAATTCCAAAATACAAGGTTCAAAGGCTCAAATTCAAGTCAAGTTCACAATATAAATCCAAAGGTTTAAAACTTGGAAGTAAAATTCCAAAGGTTCCAACATTCTTTTAAGTTACAAAATTTAAACTTCAAACTTCAAGAAGAGTTAAATCCTAATTCTAACAATAGAGCTCCCAATGCTAAGCCCTGAATCCAAATGTTCTAAGTTTCATGAGCTTATGTTACGAAAACACTTGCAAGCCTAAATCCTACATTGCCCATTTTTCTTCATGCCACGACCAAAAAATTGTTGTGCTATCATCAAGGACCAATTCAAAGATTGTATGTATCCAAAATGGGAGTTTCTCACCACCTGTGAGCATCAACAGAGAAGTGAGATAAGCTTTTTTAATGAGCTCGTCTTAGGATAATTGCACAAGAATTTGGAAGATGACACATACAGTAAAGAAGAAACAAGTTTACTATCATGTAAACTGAAGTACATGCTACACAAGTTCATTTTTCATAAGGACCTCAAACCATAAATTCCACATTCAAGGATTACAAAATACAATGGTATAGAAAGACATTCTCCTAAATTCAATTGAAACCAAGGAATTTCATAATAGCAGTCATATTTGCTACACTATTCTTCAATGATGGACAAAATGGCATCCTGCTCTTGGCGTGCTGCAATATGTTATGGTACTACTAGAATATATCTTGAATAGAGCAAGCAACTGAAAAAAAGTCAAGAAAAAGAAATGTTCATGTGGATGACATATATAATAATGACATTATTTATAGCATTCTAAAGAAGAATGTACTGTATTACCAAGCTACTCGCCATCACTGCTGTAACAGTTTTTATCGCGGAATTTCTTGGGCACTGCACTCCACTACGCTTCCTCGATGATGTTCCTGATATCGCTTGAGGATTAAAACGAAATCTACATTCCATGTTACTATGATTAAGTGCAAAAGGAAGTGGTATGTCTCCATGACCGACTCGATTGAGTACCCCACCTCCTCATCTTTTCTACATTTCCTGTGGTACCTGAAACAAGGAACGTACCCTTTAAGTGAAATAACGGAGGAAGACATCAAATTTGTCTAAACCATTGTAACTATGAAAAAAAATAGTAGAGAAATCAAACATTTCAAAATTCAAGTTCCCAATAACATAATCCAAGACATGATTAATACATGACCAATTTTTTCCCAAAACAAAAACAAACCATCATTCAAACATTTCCAAAATAGAATCGACAAGTTTTAAAGCACAATAATATGTGGTTTGGCAAGAATTAGAAATTAACCCACAGAATTAAACACAATTAGAACATGACGTTTTGAAAAGGGAAAACGTTAGTTTTATTTCATTAATTCATACAATCAGACATGTTTCAATGGGATTAGAAAGGACTTCAATGCATTAAGCAAAAAAAATCTGGAAACAACAACCACAATTTTCTTTCCAAAACTATAGCATGACATATTTCTCAAACATGATCAAATAAAATAATCCAAAGAAGGAAATTCATTCAATCAACAAGAATCCCAAATTAATAATTTATGCATCAAAGGAGTGATTACCACATCTATAAAAGCTACAATTTTCACATGGTGAAGGGGGGGACCGAGAAGAAAAATAACGGAGTTCACACAAAAACTGAAAACAACACACACATTCACAGAACAAGGAGGAGATAAGCACGAAACGCTTTGGAATGAAGAAAATGTACGAGCATCCAAAAGTTACGCAAATATCAACAGAGAGAGAGAGAGAGATAGAGAGAGAGAAAGAGAGAGAGAGAGGAATATAGACACTTATCTCATCCCGGGATTTACCTTATTTATCACGCGTGGATTCCCTGTGAGCACGCCCATGTGCCTTGTCGTAGACCCTTACCCCAAACCACCTGATTTGAATCACTCTCTTTGACTCACCCGAATCAGTGATGGACGATTTGTGACCAGGTGTCCACGATGGACCCCCTCTTAGGTCCACTGTGCCAAATCCCCCTCCTTTTTATTTATTTTTTGTCTTTTATATTTGTAATAAATGTTTTTCTTATTATTAAACACTTTTAAAAAAAATTATTTATTAATTAATTTCAATTTAATTTGCTTAATCATTATACAATCAATTAAAATTTGGTTTTTTTAAATGATAATTATTTTAGACTTTGTTTTATAATCACTTCAATAAAGCTATTAATCACATTATTTATAATTATTCTTTTTTTCTCTTCCTCGTTTATTTTATGACTACTAATTTATTTAATAAAGTATTTGTGCTAGTCTAATATTGTTAGTTTGTGTTGCAGTTAAAATTGGATATCAAATTATTGATTAACTTGAATCTTAATTCGTAGTTTACCACCGATCTTTAATTTGTCCAAAGGAAGGGAAAAAGATCGAATAACCCACAAGATACAACGCAAATGCAAAGCTAGAGAATCTAAGGGTCGGGGTTGGTTATACCTAGGAAGATGTTAGCATCCTAAGTATCTGTAGTACTTTACAGGAACCTCTTGTTTTAATGTGTTATGTTTTTTGCTAAGGGTGAAAGACCTAGAGTTTTATTTCTAAGTATACTCGCCAAGAAATCGCATCTTGTGCCTACGTATCCTGACAGGAATGGAATCAGAGTATTCGTAGTTTCCCTAAAAGGGATTGAAGAACTTCTTGACTATGGCCAAGGTTCCAGGGGGATAAGGTTTTTTGATTGATTCTAGGAGAAAATACGAGTCGTCATCTTAAGGGAGAACACTCGACTTAACAACCACAACTTATAGGAGATGATCTTTGCATCACATTGAGAGAAGGGCTCAAAACTCAGATTTATCGACGAGTATGCCACATACCTCTCTCAAGCGGAAAAGATTCAACATCTCGCCATATTATTATAGGGCAGGAGAATTATATCTTGACTGTTAAGATGAATCACGTCTAATTCTCTTGTGGTGAGAATAAAGGATTGAATTGTATTATAAGATTTGTCTAAGTTGCAAGATTTAAGAGAAACCAGTTCTATCTTAAGGTGTAAGGACTAGATCCTAAGCTGATAGACTTGAACACTCAAGGATCAAGCGGGGGAATAATGATCAAATGAGATGCAATGTGTATAACTTAAAAAATCATTAACGGGTTCTTCCATTGGACATATATAAAAATCAATATTAAGGAAAAGAAACAAAACAAGATACACATCATGATGGCAGTGCAATTATTTTAACAATAAATTAGATCACGGATTAACCACATTTGAAATTAAAGGTTCAATATTCTAAGAATCGTGATCCAATTAAAATTAACGATTCGACATCCCAGCTAAGTCACAACAATTACAAACGAATTTAAGACTAATATTAGATTTCAAAACAACGTCAATAATTGAATTTTAGATCAAAACTATTAATATTTAAATTAAATTTTAAATTTTAAATAAATAATTGAGTTCAACACAAAGCTAATACTTGAACGAATCTTTTTATATAAAAAGCAAAAATTATTATATTTGTAATTTGAATTAAGAATTGAATTTATCAAAATTTAAAAATACTAACTGAAATACCTAAATTCAAATTATAAAACCATGACTAAATGTTTTCATTCTTTTAATATGCTAAAGTCAAATTATGAAATTAATGAAAGTTTAAATTAAATTGATTAAATTAAAACTAAAATATGTTCTTTTATTTATTTTATTAAATTATTATTTTTTATATTTGTTATGGTGTTTTTTTCTTTTTCATTATTATTATATTTAAACAACAACAAAAACGAAAAACTGGGCCAAAGCCCAAATATACAAAAACAACAAAAAAAAAAAAAAAAAAAAAACGTTGGGCGGTGGTGGTCAACCCACCGGACCCGACCCAGCATCATAATAAGAAAATGGGAAGGGGAAAGGAAACCCTATAATCAAAATCTCATAATCCTCCGCGGCTATCTCCTGTTCTTCTTCTCTCATTCTCCTTCATTCTTCTTTCTCTCTTCGTCGCCTCATCTTCTTCTTCTCTCTCTTTTCTCTCTGCCCTCAACCTTTCTCTCGATTCACTCCAAAATCCTTAACCTCATCTCATACTCACTTTCTCCTTGAAAAGCGACGCCGCTTGAAACCTTGGTCTCGATTCCCCCTCCTTCAATTCTGATGAGAGTACTGATGCGTCTTCTTTCTGCTTGTTGTGTGTTTTCTGTGTAGTTTCTTAGGCTCTCGCGTCCATAGCGAAGAGAATGGAGGCTCGAGGAGGGAAACGTCGTAAAGGCTGGGCTGAGCTTGTTTCGAAGACGATTTTCGACGGTGCTCGGTAGCTCTGAAGATACGTTTTCTACTGACTTATTCTTGCTATTGTATATTCGTGTTTTTTGTGGGTATTATTTTCTGCAATTGCTCAAGCGAAATCTGGTCTTTTCGGTGATACAACGGATGTACTCTTATAGGAAATTATGAGTTAAATTCTCGATTAAATGCGATTAACAAACTTAGAAAGAATTCAAAATGCCTTGAATATGTTTGGTATTTGTCTTAAATGGCTCTTCCGTTTTTGTGCGATCTGTTCCACATTGTCTTGGAAAAAAAGAAAAAAGTTCCTGTTGGGTATCAAACATGCTTAAACCTTATCATAACTCCTGTTTTTGTGTCTGATACGTTTGATTGCGTTTGTTAAGGAAGTTATTCGGTCTTACGTGAACAAAATTGGAAGTGTTTTGAGTTTCATATTCCCGTTTCTGAACTCTCTTGTGTTTGTTTTGTAGCAGGTGGTGTTGAAGAATTTACATGCTTGAGTTTGGCAAGAACTCGATGTGTTGCGAGATTTCCAGGGTGTTCATTACACAAACGGTAGCGATGGGACGACCTGCTGAAATATGTGATGGTTATCTGTTGCATGTTCCCAAAGTCACAAAGTTTTTCAACTATTTCGACATCATTCGCGAATACCAGAAGACAACGACGGGAGAGCTAGGTTGATGCACGTGAACCCTTCTTTTCATAACGTTCTGGCTTTGGGTAATGCCGTGATTACCAGCGGCTGGAATTATCCTCTCCTTTCGTATTTTGAAAAGAAATGTATTGATTATAGATGTTTTTGATTGGCTGAATTTTATGGTAAAACATTGATGTATGTGTGAATGTCATGACTGATGTTATGACATACATAATGAGTGTACTGCAGGGTAAGTTTGGATAGCTAAGAGCAAAGTATGTTAGATGTCATGCTGGATGTTATGACATCAAGCAGCTGACATCAGGGCACGTGTTTTAGGTTCTGGTATATTGCATGAGGAAGCTCAGGCTATACTTCAGGAAACATTTTAGGAAGCTTAGTTATCTCAGGCAAAATGCCAGGCATTGCTGAGGATAGCCTATGACCTAACTGTTAGTGTGCAGCTTAATGAAAAGAGGTCTTAAATGGGTTAAACCTAATTTATGCACTAAGGCCCAAGATCTTTCTGCTGCTTATAAATAACAAAGTAGCAATTCTAATGGAAGACAGTTCTTGGCAGAGATTTTGAGACAGAGAGTACAGAGTGTTTGTGAGTGAAGAATTTAGTCTGTGTACTGTGATCTTCACGTGTGTGTTTGTGTCTTAGGATTACTTGTGAGGCAAGCAATTATCTCTTGGATGATTGCATTGGACTAGTGTGTTTTGAGCTGTACTCTGTGTGTGTCACTCTAAGCTTTTAACCATGAGTGTTGTGTCTCTTGATTGAAGCTGTGAAGCAAGATCAAGACTTGTTTGAAGTGTGTCTTCATTTAATTTGTAGCATTTATTGGTTGATATCACTGTTGTGATTGAGGGGGAGTGAGTAGGAACTCAAGTCTAGTGTTAGGCTGAAGTTGCATTGGGTAGATCTTAAGTGAAGAGTGCAAACTGGTTGTTTGACTCTGAATTACTTCTGCTTATAGTGGATTTCCTCCTTGGCTTGGTAGCCCCCAGATGTAGGTGTGATTTTCACTGGAATGGGTCAACAATTCTCTGTGTTATTTACTGTTTTCACTTTCCAGTTTATTAAGGTCTTTAGTCTGTTCAGTAGTGGATATCATAACGTCCGTTATAACATCAACTGTTTGGTACCTAGAATTTCATTGACTTAGATTAAACTTGGTAGAGTTTGTGGCCATGATATTTGGTTCATAGGATTCTTGTATCTTTTTATGAATGTTAAACTCCAAATCCTGAAAAACAAAATATGAACTTGAACCTGGGATAAACTTGACTTGTACTTTTGTATAGCAGCATTTTGAGTCGTGGTTTGAAAATCATGCATCCTTTTGAATAAATGAGTATTTGTAGATAAAGATGTGATAACTTATGAAACTCTAAAATTCAAAATGCCTTGGTTGTAATTTGAAGAATAGTACCGAGTGGAAATATGTTGTTTCCCAGCAGCTTGTATAAACTTATGTAAATAAACTTTGATTTCTTAAAACGGTGCAATCTGACTATTGGTATCATGTACAATCTTCATGTACTTTTAGATGCATTTGAAATTTGAATGGCCATAACAGTTGTAATGAAGGTAGTTTGGCTATATAAAGAAAATAACCAAAGTACAACTTGGAACTACCTTGACTATTCAGTAACAAAAATCCCAATTCTAAGCCAAGGGTTATTTATTCAATTGAAACCACTTGGTTATATCCATGAATAATTTTGGAATCAACCAAAATAATGCCTTAAAGTGTATCATGTACAAATCAAACAAAAGTTCACCATGAATTCGGTTTTGTGAGATTTTATTTTGCATAGCATGAGTCTTTGCTTTCCAAGATATGTGACAACTTTAGTGGTATGAATTTATTTCCGAACTTGAATATGATGAATTCCTCATGGTGAACCAAGATCAAACCTCCAACATATTAATCTAGACTTTCTTTAAAAGACCTTGTGAGCTTGACTTTGATCTTCGAAGCCAAATCGTGTAAATTGAACCATTTTAGGCTTCAATCTAACCTGTGAACTTTGTCATGAACTTTGATAAAACTTGGTATGGATGATAGATTTCGAGATAAAATCGGAACCATAAAGACATAACACTCATGAATCATCTCAGGTTATACAATAATTGTGAGCTGTTGATCCAAGATATTCCCACTGGAACCAATGAGGGCTCTTGAGGACTATGGCTTGATAGAAAAAAATCTTAGCATCCTTAAATCAGAATGGTTATACTCTGAAATGCTTGACTGTAACGATTAACACTTGATTTTACTGCACGTGCTCAAACTGGTTAGCCGTAATAAACACGCGCAAAAAAGCAAAAAGATAACATGCAAGAAAAATGCACAAAGAGGTGGGGTCTTAAGGTTGAAAATTAGGGTGCTACAGTTTCTCCATGGCTCTTTCATATATATATATATATATATATATATATATATATATATATATATATATATATATATATATATATATATATATATATATATATATATATATATATATATATATATATATATATATATATATATATATATATATATATATATATATATATATATATATATATATATATATATATATATATATATATATATATATATATATATATATATATATATATATATATATATATATATATATATATATATATATATATATATATATATATATATATATATATATATATATATATATATATATATATATATATATATATATATATATATATATATATATATATATATATATATATATATATATATATATATATATATATATATATATATATATATATATATATATATATATATATATATATATATATATATATATATATATATATATATATATATATATATATATATATATATATATATATATATATATATATATATATATATATATATATATATATATATATATATATATATATATATATATATATATATATATATATATATATATATATATATATATATATATATAGATAACCTTATTCATGATTTATATCAAAGCGCTCTCATACCTCCATGACCCCTTTTCTTTCTTTATTTTATACGTGCTTGACTTGATTTATCTTATGACATCTCGCTTTATAAATTTGTTATACTGCACGCCTCACATGATTCAATCCTGGTTTGATTGCTTAATGCTTCTATCTATATCCCTTTTGATAATATATTTGCATGTCCAAGGGAGGAACTTGCGTGTGATTTTATAAGTTATACGCAATGCATTATTCATTTGCATCATTTCCCCTATTTGACCCCTGATTCCTTTTTGGTAGATCAGCTTAAGTTATATGCTTATATTCTTAAGATAAGATTCCCTTAAGATTTCATACTTAGACAACTTATGAATTAAAGTCCCCCATTCTCCCATAAGAGAATTAGACATGATTCATCTATGTAATCGAGATATAATTCTCCTACCCCATAACATAGTCGAGAAAGATGTAGAATCCTTTCCGCTTGAGGAGGTATGTGGCATACTCGTCGATTAGATCCGAGTTGGAGCCCTTCTCTCAAAGTGAAGCAAAGACCATCTTCCATATGCTTGTGGTGGTTTAAGTCAAGTATTATTCCTAAGATTATGACTTGTCTCTTCTCCTAAAATCAATCAATAAACTTCCCCCTTGAAACCTTGGCCACAGTCAAGAGTTCCTCATCCCTTTTACGGGAACTATGAATGCTTTGATTCCATTCCCGTCAAGATACGTAGGTACAAGATGCGACTTCTTGGCGAGCATACTTAGAAATAAACCCCCTAGGTATCTTACCCTTAGAAAACAACAGTAACACAATAAAACAAGAGGTTCTTGTAGAGTACTACAAATACTTAGGATGCTAGCACCTTCCCTAAGTTTAACCAACCTCGAACCTTAGATTCTCTAGCTTTACATTGCATTGCATACTCATGGGTTATTCGATCTTTTTCCCTTCTCTTGGACAAATTAAATACCGATGGTGAATAATGATATGCGATTCAAGTTAATCCATAGCTAGATATCTGATTCTTACTACGATAGTAGTTCACCTGCAAAGTCTAATTGATTGGCAACCAAAACAAAAAAAATCACTATCAATCTGGTCCAATGCTTAACCACATCCCAGCCACACTTGACATAATCATTCTCAGTGGCTCACATATCCTCACATCCCCATCATGAGGCTCGTTTGACCTCTCTTCTCCCCAGTAGAGTTCTTCCCGATAGAGATTACTAAAGTTTTGTCATCCTTAGTAGAGCAGTATGAGGTTTCTAATTGTTCTCCCCAGCGAGAGTCCAGAAGTTTGCTTCCCTGGACAGGATAATAGTGGTTTATTTGTGCTTTCTGAGCTTGTTTGTGTCTCCAACAATGTTGTTTCTATATCCCAAGCAGAGTAAGAATAGAGGGTAGTTCCCCAGCAGAAGAGTAAGCCCAGTATTGTCCCCTGGCAGGATTGGCATCATTAATTATTCTCCCTAAGCAGACTTGATTATTGATTTCCTCAACGGGAGTAAACCAGCAGCGATTGATATTCCCAACAGGTCCAGAGCCCAATTTTCATTGGCACCTTTTCTTCATTAGAATCTAAGGGATGTTTACCCAGCAGATGTCTATTATTCTTAATTTTATAGTAGAACAAAAGTTCAGTTGGTCTTCTACAGCAGAGGTTATAACCATGAAGGCAATTATATTTGTCTTCCCCATCAGAGTTTGTTTCCGGTTTTTCAGCGCTTTTCTCGGTAGAATGTCATTTTTCATATCATAAGCATCATTGCATTGCATCCTCAAAATTCGTAGCATTTCCATTTATATGGAGCATTATGCCATAAAAAAATGCAAACATATGCATTCGAAGTATGAGTCAGGTTTGATTCCCTTTACCTGACCTTTCCCCAGCAGAAAATGGCGTAACTCATGAGATATAGTTTAACTTTATGCCCTAAGCAATGTATTTATTCATCCAACTTGTGTTTCCTTACAGAGGGATTATCTTGTGTCCCCCTGCAGAGTTGTCTGGCTAGACTTCTCTTTTCCCTAGCGGAGTCATCTTTTCTGTACTTTAGGTTGTAAGTACATTGACTCTACTTCTTGTTAACCTTTTAAAATTCCAATTTTTTATTGGTATCCTTTGTTGAATTCCAACTTTTGGTTGGTGTCCTTTGTTGAGTTCCAACTTTTGGTCGGTACCCTTGGTTGAATCCCAACTTTTGGTTGGTATCCTTTGTTGAATCCCTACTTTTGGTTTGTACCCTTTGTTGAGTTCCAAGTTTTGGTTGGTATCCTTTGTTCCAACTTTTGGTTGGTATCTTTTATCCCAACTTTTGGTTGGTGTCTTTTGTTGAGTACCAAATTTTGGTTGGTACCCTTGGTTGAATCCCAATTTTTGGTTGGTATCCTTTGTTGAATCCCAACTTTTGATTTGTACCCTTCGTTGAGTTCTAACTTTTTGTTGGTATCCTTTGTTCCAACTTTTGGTTGGTATCCTTTATCCCAACTTTTGGTTGGTGTCCTTTGTTGAGTTCTAACTTTTGGTTGGTATCTTTTATCCCAACTTTTGGTTGGTGTCCTTTGTTGAGTTCTAACTTTTGGTTGGTATCCTTTGTTGAATTCCAACTTTTGGTTGGTATCTTTTATTCCAATTTTTGGTTGGTACCTTGATTTCCAAACTTTGGTTGGTATCCTTTGTTATTCTAACTTTTGGTTGGTATCCATCATTGTGAGTCTGCCTTCGGCCGGTGTTCCATCTAAATTCTAACTTTTGGTTGGTATCCTTTGATGTGAGTTTGCCTTCGGCCGACGTTCTTTTTAAATTCCAACTTTTGGTTGACACCTTTATCTCATTACTTTTTCCTCCCCCATAGTCTGCAAATTTTATGGTTCTTTTTGTATTCAATTCCCTTCTATCTTGAATGTTTGAAAGTCGTTTCCTTTCATACCTTCAGGTTCAAGTGGATTGAATAAAGGCAGTTGTTGCACCCCAAAATTTTGCCCTCCTTTTTGATAACCTTAATTGACTTATGCTTCATTCATTTACATCATCATTTCATACCTTGCATTGGTTCTAAGACATGAGATCAAGGTATCTTAGCTTTCCTCAAGAGAATGAGTTGATTTTCAAAGCAATGAGAAAGGAGATAGTCTCAACATCATAATATTATCAAGCTACAAGGGTATCATATTCATCAAGGAATTCTCAACAAGTTCACCCAATCATCTGAGGATTAGGGTTTCAATGGTTTCAAGGGATTCATCTGATCAAGCTGCTAGTGGCTCTGAGCTAGGGTTTTGGGGTCAAAGGCTACCAGTGATTGTTTTCTTGAGAAATACAAGGTTCCATGGGTTAATTTATATATCAATGGTTCTATATAAGCCTCATGGTTCATCATAAATCATTTCAAGAGTTTCTAAAGTGTATAGAGGAGGCATTAGATTCATCTGGTCAAAAAGTCAACTGGTGCTCTACCAAAATCAACTCTTGAGTTCTTGGGTCATATTTGGGTATTTCAAGTTATCATCCATGTTATCAAGAGGTTTGATCAAGAGAAATCAAGAAAATCACGGAAGACGTAAGATTAAGGTTTTTTTTGGAATTTTTCTAAGTGTTGAGATTCAGTTTGGAGAGCATGTTTTCAACGAAAATTTTCTTGGTGATCTAAGCTTTAATTAAAATTTCTTCCAACATAAAAGTTGTTCCTCATTCTTCAAGATTTCTTTTGATACCAAGAACTCTCCATTTGGATTTCTAGAACTTAAATTATGATGCTTCAAAGGCAAGAAATTCAAATTTCTGATGTAACGGGTTACATGTCCATGTAACCGGTTACATAATTGTTTCTCAACCAAGGAAGGCACGTTTTGTCTAAGGTAACCGGTTACCTCACCATGTAACCAGTTACATCACTGTTTTTGACCCAAAAAATTAGTATTTTCAGTAGCTTCTCTCTCATTTTATGGTCCATTTGGTTCTTGCATCATGAGAATATTCTAGAGGGTGCTAGATCCTAACCAATTCCAAAGCAAATGCCACTCCTAATTCTAAACCAAAAATTCAGACCCACACTTCAAGCCTTATTTACACTTCAAACCTAGAGCTTATTTAAGTGAATTTGCTCCAAAACTCACACAACTTCAATCACAATTTCATTTTCATTCTGAATTCTCTACAATTCTCTCTCACTTTTCTCTCATTTTTATCTCTCACTCCAAAACCCTCACCAAAGCTCCATAACCAAAAAGCTTCATAAATTATACATTTCAATTTGTGATTTATTAAGCTAACCCTCCATTGCATTATACTCAATCATTCAATTATGAAGTTGAAGTGCTTTTGGATCTAGATTCAAGCTTTGGAAGTGCTTTCTTGAAGTGACTTTCCAAATAATTTTGGTTTCGTTCGTTTCCGCGCGGATCTTCCACTTTTCTTGCTAAAGATTCTTAGATCTTTGGATTTCTTGGTTTAATTAATCATATTCTATTTTACAACACTTACCAAAGCACATCTCCATTTTGTAGGTTGGTATTTATTAGATCTAGCTTTGATTTTGCTTAATTTTGCATCTCACAACGTAGATCCATTGCCTTTTTGGTGTGATTTGATCCATTGATTGCTTTGGTTGTTAATCTTCATGTTTGATGAATTCAATTGGTGTTTATTGTTATTAATTGATGTAATTTTTATGATCAATTACATGCTCTAACATGTGGAAATTAAATGATTAAGTGGTTGAAAAGTGCTTTTGCTAAAAAAATCTATTTTGCTATTTTTTGCTGATGTAACGGGTTACATCACCATGTAATCGGTTAAATCACCCTGCCTGCACCTCTGGAATTGCTATTTTCTTTGATGTAATCGGTTACCTCACCATGTAACTGATTACATCTGCTGTTTTTTTGTTGCAAAAATCTTGATTTCAAGGGTTGTTTTGCATGCTTTAGTCATCTATCTCCTCATGGTTTTGTATGATACATATTTATGAAATTTTCTTGAGATACTTCACTCCACTTTGCAGTATGTATGCGATTCTTCGACATGCAACACGTTGATTTCATAATGCATGTTCAATGATCATATCTTGCATTCTTGATTTTTGCTCATGATGCTTAAATGATAACATGTTGATACTTGCTTCTTGTTGTTGTTGTTGTTGTTGTTGTTGTTGTTGTTGTTGTTGTTGTTGTTGTTGTTGTTGTTGTTGTTGTTGTGTGTTCATAAGGATTTAAATGTTGATTTATGCTTGTATGCATTATTGATTTTTGAAAATTATTGAAACATGTTCTCTTGTTGCAATGTGAATACATGTGCCTACTAGGTGTTTGATCGTTTGTCACTTGCTTATTGTGGTTGAATATATAAGATGTTTGATGATGATGCACGTTCATAAGCATTACTTGATCTTACTTGGTACATTTTCATGCTTGATCCTTGCAAATTCATGTGCATTTGTTTAAATGTTGATAATTAATCATTTTTATTCTTGAATGATTTGATTACATGCTAATTGTTGCTCAATCTTAGTGACTTGCAATCTTGATGCTTGATTAGTATTCCGTGATGCATTTTCATGCTCATCCTTCCTTGATATCATTGAATATATGTCATGTTGCTTATGTGTATATACTGTTGCTATGTAGAATACATGTTGTAAGTGTTGCATATGGGTATACACTACTGCTATGTTAAACACATGTTGTAAATGATGTCTTGCTTGATTTGCTGCATTTTACACCTGTTCTGTTATAGAAACATGAGCTGTTAATGGTTGTCTTGTTTGTTTGCTGGAATTTACTGCTGTACTGAGTTGAAGCATTATTGTTGCTACTATTTTTTGTTTATTTTCTTTGTTTTGGTTTGTTTTTACAAGTTCCCTTAAGGTTTCCTAGTCTAACTTAATTTTTGATTAAGCTTGGAACAAAATAGATATTAGGTGGTAATCCATGCATGGTAACATTACGATAGTTTCCCTAACCTCAATCTTAGGTCCATCTTTTCATGATAACATTAGGTAAACCTTCCGTTTCTTATCCTAAACTATAGGATCATATTGCATGACAATATCTAGGTAAGTTTCCCTTAGATTTTCTCTTTACCCTTTAAGTCTCTCTTTTCTTTCTCAACACAAAATCAAAACACATAATAAATAGGATGAGTATTGTGTGCCACGAGCCTTAAGTACATGGGAAATGACGAGTGGGGAGTCTCCCCTTACTTCTTCTAGAGTGTTTAGCATACGTCCCGTCTGGGGCGATCTTGCAAACCATTCTCAAACAAATTAAAACACTTCTGTTAAAACTATTTGTTATACCCCAAAATTTGACCAGCCTTTTCCAGTATTTGACTTATGTTTCATTTCATTTGCATTTGTATATCATTTATCGCATACAGTGCATTTTGTCGGTCGGAGTGGATTATCAGGATTACAGCCGCTTTGCTCGCGTTTCAGGCGATTTAAACCGGTTCAAATAAGGAGATTTATTTTGGAATCGAGCGGAGATTGTTCTCATTCTGTTGGTCCGGTCGGTGCTGATAATTCCGGTTGCGTTTCGGTGGTCGCCCTTTCACCGTTTATTTCGTTGCATTCTTGCATTTTTATTTACTGTTTTATTTTCTTGTCATTAGTTTTTTAGAATTTATTTTATTAATTTTGGCATACAAGTTAATTTAGAAATTTTAAACAGATTTTGTTTTCATTTAATTGGACTTAGATTTAAATAGGTTTTATTTTTATTATTAGATTTTTATTTTTTAGCATAGATTTTTTATTAAATAGAATTTTAATATTTATTTTTAGAAGGTAGTTTTTTTAAATAGAACTCTAATTGTTTTTTCCATATAGAAATAGTTTAGAATTTTATTAATTAAGTTTAGTAATTAGATTATTGATTAGTTATTATTAAGTTAGTTTTAGAATTA
This sequence comes from Lathyrus sativus, assembly GCA_963859935.3. Classification (NCBI taxonomy): domain Eukaryota; kingdom Viridiplantae; phylum Streptophyta; class Magnoliopsida; order Fabales; family Fabaceae; genus Lathyrus; species Lathyrus sativus. Next base: position 399,494,873 of record OZ012741.1, on the reverse strand, counting down.
GCTTAGATTAGTTAGGAGTTATTTAATTTTAGGATTAATTGGTTTTAGAATTTTGTTAATATTAGTTATAGGTTTCTAACTAGTTGTCATTTAATTAATCATTAGTCAACTTCATGTAATTAACCTTTTCTTTTTAATCAATAATTCAATTAATCATCATTATCAGCATTAACATTGTAAGCATGTCATTAATCCAAAGTCTTAAGCAAGGCCACGTGTCACACTTCTATATATATGACTACTATTCATTGTCTCCCTCCTCCCAGCAACCCTAATAGCCGCTACAGTGCCATCCCCTTCCTTGAGCCATACACGAAACCCTAAGCTCAACCGCCACCCTAGCATCTTCACCATCATCGTTTTTTCCAGCCTTCAACCAAGCTTCACCTTCCAACAACCCGGTTTCTTCATCCATCATCACCATGAACAAACATAAACAACAACCTTCAACAAACCCGTCTCCTTCATAAATCACTCCAACCTCTCAACAACAATCACCGCTGCAAACTCAGCAAGTTTGGAAATCCCTTTTAAGCTGGTTCACTTTTTTCTTTCAGATCTTTTCGCAGATTATAAAATCCCCCTTCAAAGAACAGAACACATTTCTTCCCATCTTCAAATCGAAACCACAAATCAACCTCCTCAGCCCACCTTCCATCGAACCCACTGCGAAACCCCATCATCCTCGAACTTCATCTTCAACCAAACTCGAAACCAGTCTTCAAATCCATTATCCAAAAAACTATCATCTTCACAAACCAAATCAAACAAACCCTAACTCACCAAACAAACTTCCTTCCATTTTATACCCATTTCCGAAATCACCCTCTTTCCAAACCCGTTTTCTTAAAACTCGTTTCAATTGACCAAACACAAGCGGAGACAAAGTGGAAACAATGAGAGATTTGATAGAAATATCTGGAGAGAGTGTTCTAGAATTTGATTTATGAGGTTAGTGATGAACAAAGAACTGAGAGAGAGTCGAGTTGACAGAGGGAGTGATAGGCTGTTGCGTTTTCGTACGAAGAAGAAGACATTAGGTTCTTTTTTTTTGTTTGATTATTTTATATTTTACTATTTGTGCTGATCTTGGGCTGAAGCCCATAAATCGTGTGACCTGGGCTTCTCACACCCCTCCATTTTCTATAAAACCCCCCTCTGTTTTGTTTTTTAAAGATAAAATGTAAATATTATTTTTATTATGTAAATTATTAGTTAATATATGTATAATATTTTTTAGGCAAAATATCCTTCTTGGTCTCTTAATTATACCTCAGGGTTCATTTTGGTCCCTTAACTTTAAAAAGTTCCATATTGGTCCCTTAACTCTTCAAATGTTCCATATTAGTCCTTTTTGACCTATTAGCGACAGATTTAGCGACGGTTTTTTGACTTTTTCTGTTGCTAATAGGTCAAAAAGGACTAATATGGAACGTTTGAAGAGTTAAGGGACCAATATGGAACTTTTTAAAGTTAAGGGACCAAAATGAACCCCGAGGTATAGTTAAGGGACCAAGAAGGATATTTTGCCTATTTTTTAGTATAGGGCTTTATAAATATATTTTGGTTAATATGCGTATATTTTAAAACTATTTTTTATGTATATATTATATTGTTGTTTTAATTTTCTTTTTATTTTATGTAATATTATTATAGTTTTAGATATTTAGAGTTTTATTTAAATTTCTTAATATTTCCTATTTAGGATTTTTAATAGTATTTTCGATTTTAGAGTTGGATTCCATTTCTCTTTTGTTATTGGGCATTTTGTCCCATTTTCATCTGTTTTGGGTCGATGACGAGACCTCCAAGTTGTTATACGTCAAATTATTGATGGAAACGACAATCCCGAGACCACTTTTCTCTTCTTGTTTTCATTTTCCGACCGTTTATCCATCTCTATTCATTTTTCACCGTTTTTGGTCGATGACGACATTTCCGTAATTCATTACCAGTCAAATTATTGATGAATAATGTTGGATCCGAGACCACCTCTTTTCTCTCCTCATTTCATCTTCTTTCCGGTTTTATTTTGACTTTCTTGGATCGATGAAGTCTTGTATTCGTAAGACGAGATCCCACTTTTGTTTTTGGTCCACGCGACACGATTCAATTGGAGAATGATCCTTAATATCATTTCTCTATCCTGTCCTTAGCACGTATATCAATACGCGACCTCCTATAGTTTGATTTATCTTATAAGTCGAATTACGACGGTTTAGCGTCACATTGGTCCCGATTCGAAACATCATCGCCGAGGATCAAAGAAGAGATTGGAAGCTTGGAAATAAGCATGCATGCAAGATCAAGGGTCAATGAAACCACTCCGTTTGGTAACATTGTTTTAATTTCATCTTTTATTTAACCGCCAAGTGTTGTGAGTCGTAAGTGATAGACACGTGGGAAATGATGGTTGGGTGGACTCCACTCAGCTATCTAAAGTGTCTAGCGTATGCCCTTTGGGCAATATGCGACGCATTCGCTCCTACGTTTTAGGATTTAGCGTGTGCGTCCCGTTCCGTTTCCTTTCTCTCGCGTCCTTGCGATGAGCCCCTTTTCTCTCGTCCCCGTGCGATTGAGGCTCCTTTTCTCTCGCTCCCGTGCGATCGAGATTGTTTTTCCATAGTTAGCCGAACTACGGCTGCTATGATCTCTCATATCTGTTGAGAGTACGTAGGCATAGGATTACGATAATCCTAGCGAGCACTTTTCCCTCTTTTCTGTAGTTAGCTGAACTACGGCTTCTCTGATCTCTCATATTTATTGAGAGTACATAGGCATAGGATTGCGATAATCCTAGCGAGCACTTTTCCCTCTTTTCTGTAGTTATCCAAACTACAGCTGCTCTGATTTCTCATGCCAGATGAGAATATGTAAGCACAAGATGACGATGTCTTGGCGAGCTCACTTTTCCCTCTTCCCTTTAGGTTCCTCGTACCTTTAACCAATGACATACTACGTCCATTCTACTGCAAACAGGTAACGCCTAAGTCTCTAATGGTCGAGCAGCAATAGACCTAACTGCTAGAATGCGTACACTAGTATCGTCTACCTTTTCACTCGCCCCCCGTGCGATTAAGAACACCCTGTTTTCCCATAGTTAGACTGAACTACGTTTTGCTCTAATTTCACATACCAGATGAGAATACGTAGGCATAAGACGCGATGTCTTGGCGAGCAACCTCCCTTGTAGTTTCCCGAACAACGTTGACTCTGACTTTACCATTGCACGAGGGAATACGTAGGCATAAGGCGGCGATGTCCTATCGAGTCAGTTCTTTCCGTTTAGCAGCAGCCGTAGATAGTTTGTTTTTTCACCCATAGATTAGACAACAAGCAAGGATCCCGTTGAGCATAACGGACGTGAGGGGTGCTCATACCTTCCCCTTGCGTAACCGACTCCCGAACCCAAGATTTGGTTGCGTTGACCTGTCTTTTCCCTTTTTCGTAGGTTTTCTCTAATCGTTTCCTTTCCTTCTCTTTGGGATGAATAACGAACGGTGGCGACTCTTATGTCTTTGTCGGCCCTCTTCACAACGATGCGACAGCTGGCGACTCTGTTGGGGAAACCTTCCCATCCCTTATGCGAGTCAATCCTAGCGTTTGTTTGCTCTTGTCTGTTGGTGTGTATATTTGTATGTTATATTTTGTATATTGCTGTATTTGCATTTTCTGCACTTTATTATTATCTGTTGCTGTTGTGCTGTTGTTCCTTTGAGAGATAAGCCAAAAACCAAGCTTGTGTACATACATAACATTAGAGTGGAAATTAGTGAGGACCTACGCGTTAGGCGTGCACTAGTCTTCATGAAATTCGTGTTCAAACAAGGTTTTCTATTGAAGACATCCTATCCCGTGCAATGGTTAGAAGGGGGTGTTGGATCTGAAAACTATCGACTCTAGAGACCGATCATTTGGGAGTCAGCTAAGTGAGGCCACTTCGTTAGACTATGATGCCAAACCATAGGATGTGAATGCATCATCGGTTCTCAAAAGTCTGTGACGCTGACGACCGCATAGGATGCCGAACCTTGTCAGATGATAGGTCCATACCTATGAGTGGGTGGGTTTTTGCAGGTAAACTTTGACCTCCAACCAACCCGATATTCTGGTATGCTCTTCAGAGCGTACTTTTAAACTTATCCAGTCAGCAACGCAGTAGTTATTCAGAGCTTTGTGGGGGTTGTGATCCCATGTTTGTTGCATTTTGCATTGTATTTGCATAAGCATCTTTGCATCATTTTGTATATCATTCTCCAGCTGGCCAGAGCTCTCATCCAACCTTTGTTTTGATTCAGAAGGTGATTCCTCGGTGCCCGTTCTGAACAAGTGGTGATTGTTGGAAGACGACCAAGTGGTTGAAGCAGGGTTAAGCAATGTCAAGAAGTGAAGTCAGGTTGAAAGCTGTTGGTGGCTATGTCAGGAAACGACCTTCGGAATGTTGATAGCCCGGTCAGGTTTTACTGTGATGACTAACCCTCTGTATGGTTCTCTTCCTAATGTAGATTCTCCACAAATGAACAACCTAACTGAAGCTCAACCTCTGCAGCCTTCTGTTGAAGACCAAGATCCACATGAATAGTTTGTTGCCCAAAGTGGACGTTCTTCTTCTCCTGATACCACAAATCATCATGATGTTGCTTTCTCTGTGTTGAATTCCAAAAGAGAGGTCCCGATGATGAAGACTAAGGACCCGAGAGCTCTTGAGTATGCTAAAAGGTTTCATGCGTTGGATGAAAAACTCAAAGCCTTGAAAGTTAAAGATACTTTTGGTCTTAATGCTTCAAACATGTGCCTGGCACCTAGCCTAGTGATACCTCCAAATTTCAAAGCACCGAGGTTTGAGAAGTACAAAGGAGATAGCTGCCCAAGGCAACATTTGGTGATGTTCTGCAGAAGAATGACTTTGTTTTTGCACAACGACAAACTGATGATTCATTGTTTTCAGGACAGTCTGATTGGGGCATCTCTAAGTTGGTATATGCAGTTGGAAAGTAATCAGATCGGATCATGGATGGATTTGGCTAAAACTTTTCTGAAGTAGTATGAGTATAATCTTGATATGGCTCCCAGTCGCATGCAGTTGTAAAGTTTGTCTCAAGAGAACAATGAACCCTTCATAAGGTATGCTCAGAGGTGGAGAGAATTTGCTTCCAAAGTGCAACCGCCGCTTCTAGACGAATAATTAGCTGATATGTTCATAGACTCCTTGCAGAGCCCATACTTTGAGAGGATGCTTGGAATTGCACCAAATTTCTCTGAACTGGTAATAGCAGGAGAACGCATTGAGAATGGCATAAAGATTGGGAAAATTCAAGATGTCTCAAGCATTCAAGCCAGTGAAACTGAATCCCTCAGTAACTCCCAAGAAGAAGAAGAAAAGGTGATCAACACAATCATGGCAGATGTTGGTTATTCTCGGGGTGAATCGGTGAAATCTTTTGGTTCTTCATCTTCTCAGCGGTCATTATCTTCTGTGCCTAGGGCACCACATCAGAAAACTTAGGTCGCTCCTCATGCAAATCAACGAGCCCATGGCCGAGGTTATCAGAATCAGTGCCAGAATCAGAATAGGCCTCGTAACAACTTGGAAAGAAGGAATGCTCCTCTTCATCCAGTTCCCATGCCGTACAGTCAACTTCTACCACATTTGATTCATAACTCTTTGGTGGAACCTAAGACTCTTAAGCCTGTGCAAGAACCTTACTCTCCTGGGTACAATCCCTATGTGTAGTGTGGATATCATGGAGGATCCATGGGGCACTCAACCGAAGATTGCAAAGCCTTTCAAGCAAAAATGCAACAATTGATTGACAAAGGCTGCATCTCCTTTTCAGAAGGAAGCTTGGTTGTTCACATCAACCTCTCAGCTGTCTAAGCTCGTAGATTCCAAGCGTCATTTCCAGAAGCCAGTGGTCCGGACAGGCAGACGTCCTCAACATTAGCAGTCCTTGGACATTTTTATCATTTGCATTTGTAGTTTCTTTCTTGTTAGTTGCTACTTGCTGTTAAACACTATTGTTTTGAATGGTAATATTAATGAAGTGATTATGCATTTTTTCTGAATTAATCATGTCGCATTTGCTCATTGTTGCACAACACAGACACATGCACCTTTTATCCACTCCATTTTATCACTGTTTGTTTAGCAAAGATTGGAGGGAGGATGACAAAAACTGAAAACTCATAATTGCTGATCGTATGCTTTCGGATAAAATCTCGCTGATGATGTACAAGCATTGTTTCGAATCCCTTAAACATCGAATATATAGGGAGTTAGTCCCTAGTTAACCACTTCAAGCCTAGAAGTAGGAGTTTCTTTCGGACTTTTCAAACCCTCACATCTTAACCTGGGGCAGGGTAGTTTTCAGTAAGCTTGACCGAGCGTTCAAGTTTTATAGAAGAGTATCCCCATTCGAGGACCAATCACATCTTATCCCTCTCAAGAGGTCATCCCTCGTCAACCACAATGTTTAAACCTCACCAATCAAGAGTGAGACAGTTACAACCCTTTTCAAAGAAAATAAAGACAATCAGTGTCACACGACTTGTTTAAAAAAAGAGAAAAAGAAAAAGCCCGCTAAGTTGAAAAGCTGGAAAGCAAATACTCAGGAAAAATTGGGGCATCCCACTGGACTTCAAAATAAAGAGTCAATCCAGGAAAAAATTAGGGAACAAAAGAATAAAAAGAAAGGATCTCAGACAAGAACAAAGTCGTGTGACTACAGACACGGAAGACAAGAGGAGTAACTGTCACTCTGAAAACCTTGTGGGTTTCTTAACCATCACTCCTACCATTCAACAAACCTTTTGAAGAGGTGAGCACTTGTTCCTAGTTAACTGAACGTAGGATTGGAGATCATCATGGAGAAGGGGTGGGTACAAATCATACTTTGAGCCTAATATCCTCTATTTTAATAATCGTGAACCCGACCACAATTCAACCCTCGAAAGACCTAATTGAGGTGGGGTTTATTCTGAAAGCATACTACAATGAGGTTGAGTAACCTGACTCCTACATGATTTGCTAGTCATATCCTTGTTGTATCTTTCACTAATCAAATCAGCACTACGTTTGGGCTTTTGGTTCATTCGTCACTCACTATCACGACACTTAATAAGTGACATTTCTTTTAAAATCTGCATGAACACCGCATTAAAATTACCATTCGTGAGCAAACAAATTTAATTGCTAGTCAATAGTTGGCATCAAGGAAATTCCAACAGGGAGTAGTCAAACAGGACTGAATTATTCAGCAGTCTGGACCAGAATTGTGCATACTTTGTAGCTCTGTGGATCTGGGGCATTGACATCCAGTGAGTTTGGAATCAGTCAGTTCGAGACAAATCCCCAAGAATCGGTTGATTATGAGGCAAATCCTTCAAGAAGCAGTTGATTAGAAGTGAATAATCTCGAGACTCTACTAATCAAGGGAAAGTCACCTAGAGATTTTGTTGATTGAGGGCAGATCCCTCCAGTGTTCATTCAGAATGAGTTAAGTCGCTCCAACGCTCATCCAGGGGAAAGCCACTTCAAGAGTATATTGAGGCCAACCATTTTGAGGGTTGTTTAAGGGTGAATCCTTTCATGGTACATATTTTGGGGCAAGCCATCTCGAGGTCGTCTCATGGCAAGCTTTCTTTTCAAGATGAACTTCCTCGAGGATCAGACAGGGACAAGTTATTTAAGCAAGTTTATTCTCCTCAGTAAGAGTTGAGTGTTGGGGAATCGTGCCATTACCTCATTAAATAACCTTAACCTTCTGAAAAGGCCTTGCTGTCATTGGGTCGTCATCCCACAGCCTGAACCAGTTACTTGTCAAAACCTTGTAACCTGAAAACATTTCTAAAGCCCAGTTCTCGTCTAGCAAACCTCCAAAGCCCAGTTCTCGTCTGGAAAACCTTCAAACCCGTTCTCGTCTGGTCAAGCCTACTAAACACCATTTCCCTCCTGGTACATGTCAGCTTTTAACCAGTTCTCGCCTGGTCACCCGTTCTTTAGCCTACTGTTTAACCAGTTCTCGTGTGGCAAATACAGTTTCAAAGTCCAGTTCTCGTCTGGGCAACCAGAAATCAGTTCCCGTCTGATGCCAAACCAAAAATTAGTTCTTGTCTGATACCAAAACCAGAAATCAGTTCCCGTCTGATTCCCAAAACTAGAAGTCAGTTCTCGTCTAACAACTTAACCTTTTGCCACCAGTTCTCGTCTGGTAGCCTACCCTCGAATACTAGTTCTCGTCTAGTACTTCCCCTTTAAAATCCATTTTTATTGATAACTAGAAATGAATCCCAATCACCATAAACCTGGTCCCGCCTCAATAACCAAAAAGCCCAAATATTCCCAGTGGCTCACATGATATCACATTCCCCGACACGAGGCTCGATTGATCTCATTTCCCCATGGTTGAGATTATGTATCCCCGCAGGGCATTGTTGTCAAATCAAGAATATCTTCACAGAAGGCTGAGACTAGTTCATCCCCAGCAGATTATGACTAGTTTCTCCTTAACAGATTGAGATTGTGGTTGTCCTCAGCAGGTATTTGGGACTATTCCCCCAGCAGTGGGACGAATGTAGTGTTGTTTCCCCATAGAGTCTAAAACTTTTGATTCCTTTCCCCTCAGAGTCTATGATACTGACTCAATTCCCTAAGCAGAGTGTTGCGGTGGAAATAGGATATCAAACTATTAATTAGTTTGAATCACAATTCTTGATTCACAATCGCTCTTTGATTTATCCAAAAGAAAAGGTCAAAAGAGGAAAAACCTAATTTTGCATCGTAAACACAATGCAAGGAGAGACCTAGGTAAGGGGTTGGTTAAGCTTAGGGAAGGTACTAGCACCCTAAACTTCTGTAGTACTCTACAGGAACCTTTTGTTTATTGTATGCTTTTATTTTTTATTTTTTGTTCATTATCTGCTTTAATATATATTGAGCTAAGGGATATAGTGACCTAAAGACCTAAGGGTTAGTCCTAAGTTTACTCGGTAAGACGTCGCATCTTGTGCCTACGTATCCTGGATAGGGAATGGAATCAGAGTAATCGTAGTTCCCCTCGAAAGGGAGGTTAGAAACGTCTTGACTATGGTCAAGGTTTCAATGGGGAATAAACGTATCTTAAGGACACGCTTACGTGGAGTCTTTGAAACTCCTATTCCTATGTTGAATTTGTTAATTGAAAATTTAGGGTTGAACTTAGGGATTCCACGACGGGAAACCCTAAACAGAGTACGGTGACTCTTTGACCTAATGCTAGGGTAAAGGGCATTTTCGTCCACGGCGGGACACCTAGGCTATTAGGGTTTTTGAAACGGTCAAAAATTAGGGTTATTGACTCGGCGGTCAAACGGCTGGACCTAATTCCTTCAGAGGGATGATTAACGGTAAACATGCAAACATGGCGAAATATTATATGGCAGAAATAAAATGCGGAAAGCAAATAAAGCATCGCGACGATCACTCGCGTAAATTACAAGTCCAAAAAAAAATGCAAAATAAAATAAATCGCGACCATGGCCTCGCGTAAATTACATCCATGGAACAACATAAACTAAATAAATATTAATCAGAATTTAAGTATAATCTGAGGAGAAAAATAGAGAACATTAGTGAAAAGTTAGACAGAAATATGACAAATAATGAAACAGTTAATATTGAAAGAAAGACAAAATGCAATTTAGAATTTTAATTATAGTTTTATTAGTTTTAAAAAGGGATTTTAGTTTAAATTTTGAAGAAAATAATTTTAATGTTGATAAAAAAGTTTTTTTTTTTTTATTTTTAATTTTTAAAAAGGCTTCAATGTTAATATTAAAAAAAAAGTTTTTAGTTTAAAATTTTTTTAAAAATATTTTAGTTTTAATTTTAACAAAAGTTTCTCTAGTTTAATGTAAATTTTAAAAAAAAAGTTCTTATTTTAATGTTAATTTAAAAAAAGGTTTTAGTTTAATGTTAATTTAAATAAAGGTTTTAGTTTAATGTTAAAAAAATATTTTAGTTTTGATTTTAATAAAAGTTTTTTTTTTTAATGAAACTTTTAGCAGCTCAAACTCAATTACTTTAAAAAAGAAGATAATAATTTTATAAAAAAAGAATAAAAATAAACAGGACAAAAAAATAAAGAAAGAAGAAATAATAATAAATAATAATAATAAAAGGGAAGGATAATGAAAGGGGAAGGCATTTAACCACTGGGGTGGCTATACATCCTTTGTTTCTGCTCATTTAACCCATTAAGATTGACTTTAATTTCCTTTCTTTCTGCTCATTTGACCCATTAGAGTTGCCTGTAATTACCTTTTCTCCTCTTACTCTTCCTTATCCTGGAAATGGATTACGAAAGAAGAAAAAAAACAAAAAAAGAAATAACAGCCAATTAACGATGTTTAATGTGAGATTATTCAGATTCTCTGCTTTTGTTGTGACGGACGGTTGATTTTCGGAGGTGGATTTCTCGCGGTTCCAAAACTTCTTCTGATTGAGATGATGATGAAGCCTCGAAGATTTTTCTGATAAGTCGTGAGAACGGCCGCCGTTTTTTCTTTTCTTTCTCCTTTTCTTTTTTCTCAAACACAACTTATGTTTATATAGGTAACAAATTAGGGTTAACTCTAACCTAATGCCTATTTTAAAGCCCAACTTAAATAATTAGTCAAAAATAAAAAACAAACTAAAACAAACTTAAAAGAATAAAATCTTTTCTAATATTTTTAATTTTATGATTTTTGGATGTTTTTATGAATAATATGGAAAAAAGTGAAAAAATAATATTTTTTAAAAAATAATTTAAATAAAATACGAAAATAATAATTAAATAATAAAAAAACTATTTTTGTTATTCTTTCGATAAAAATAGAAAAGTTAGATTAAAAATAAAAGAAAAACAAAAAATGAAGAATGTTGGATTTGAACTCTCAACCTCTCACACTCACACAGGGTCTCTTGCCAATTGTGCTATTTTATTCATTCAAAATAAAGTGGCACTAGAAACCTTGTAAACTAAAAGAGCGCGCCACATAATATTTTCTTGCAACAATCAAACAACTGCACCACCCGTTAGTGGTTAGTTTAAACGCAATGCACAATGAAATGGGATGCAAGATGAAATCATGGGGGAGGGATTTAAATATAGATAACCAAAAATTTTGCCCTTAAATGCAGTGATATACAATGCTATGGACAAAACGAAAATAAACTATAATGCTGACAATGCCATGAATTTAGTATGGTGCGTATGATGGAATGGTAAATGCAGAGATGCAGACAACACGACGACACCGGGGAAAGACGCGACGAACCACACTGGGGAATACGACGCACTGGGTGACAGCACGACCCTGGGGGAATTCTAACGATGATGGTCAACTGGTGCTAGCATGACCAATTTTCACCTTTAGAAAGGAAAGGTAAGAGCGAGATCCTCAATGGAGATGGCACCGATGAGACGGCCTCCACTGGGGAAAATCTAGGAGTAATTATTCAACAGATTCAGGCGTGATCGGCTGATATTCTAGAGTAAAAAATAAAACTGGATCTGCACGACTGTAGGATCGATTAACAAGATGCTGGAGCATTGAGTAAAGAATAACATCCGAGCTTCTGGAAACTCTCCCTCGTGACAGGATCAGACGAAATTTAGGAATCCGTAGAAAATATACAGGGTAAAACCGACTGTATGCCAAAATAAATGGACTTTAATGGGAAATGCCCTGATAAGCCTCTCGAGAGAGAATAGCCACTTATCGTTGGAAGGGACTTATATGCCAAACTGGATAGGCTCTCAAATAAAAAGGTTGTTGCTTATCTAATTAATAAACCTCCTCATATCTAAGGTCGACGCCTTGGACATATGATTCAGATTCTTCTTTTACTAAAGGGTAAACTGAACTTCCTCATACTTCAAGATTCACACTCTCCTGAATATGATTCTGCTCCTTCTTTTACTAAAGGGTAAACTGAACTTCCTCATACTTCAAGATTCACACTCTCCTGAATATGATTCTGCTCCTTCTTTTACTAAAGGGTAAACTGAACTTCCTCATACTTCAAGATTCACACTCTCCTGAATATGATTCCGCTCAAACCTCCCCTTTCTTCAAAATGAGACGGGAAATGGAAACCAAACTGCTCGCTGGAGATGGCCATTTGCTGCAAGTCATAACGAAGATAGGATAAGCTTCTCGGGCGAGAAATGCCGCTTATTTGCAAGAGTGGCAATAATAAGCTTCTCGGGTGAGAACTGCTTGTAGAGGTGGTAACAGGTAATGTAAATTGCAAAGAAAGTTGTGATGATGGCAAACATCTAGATCACTGAGTGATAGCAGGTAACATAAATTGTAAAGAAGGTCGTGATGATGACAAACATCTAGATCACTGAGTGATAGCAGGTAACATAAATTGTAAAGAAGGTCGTGATGATGGCAAACATCTAGATCACTGAGTGATAGCAGGTAACACAAATTGTAAAGAAGGTCGTGATGATGGCAAACATCTAGATCACTGTAATGTAAATTGTCAAGAATGTTGTGATGATGGCAAACATCTAGATCACTGTAATGTAATAATGAGCTCCTTGTATGAGAAGATCAATTGTAGAGTGTATTGTAAAGTGTAATGTAGGTGATAAGCTCCCCAACTGAGAACTATTGCTTGTCTGTTGTGCAATGTAGTGATAAGCTTCTCAGGCGAGAACTGTCGCATATCTGCAAAGGATTGTAAATGCTTTTCTTGAAAGATAGTGCAAAATAAATGCAGTTCAGGTATGTTCAGTGACCGACGGGACCTAAGTTCGATCTAGAATTGGGCTAGTAAGAATTGATGAACAAGACTCCATTGAGGAAAGGAGCTCCCACGGGAACTATCTTATCCTATCAAAGAAAGACAACTGGAATAACCATCGTCCACAAGGGTTGAACTCTGTGGGGATTAGCTGAGAATAAATAATATTTTATGCTTAGGGCTGACGATCTACTTGGAGAGAGCGGACAAACCCAGTTACTCGGCGGTAACGACAAGGATGACGATAAATAGCAAGCATGCAAATGCTAATGCGTATGCCAACGTGTATACTAATATGTATGTTCATGTGTATGACAATGAAATGAAAATGAGTATGTAATGCTCATGCTTATGCTTATGCTGACAAAACAGATGGGAGAGGAGACATGAGATGAAATAAACATCTCGACAGGAATACCCAGTGACCTTTGCAATAGTACGTCTATTAGAGGATAGGAATAGTTGATGGTAAGACCGAATCTGGCTTCAAAGTTAAAATTTCCTTGGGGAGAAAATCTCATGACTTCCACATGGGGATGCGATACGACTTCACCGGAGAGTATGATGCCCTGACTTCAACTGGGGATTCATGACCTCCGCATGGGGATAAGATGTCATGACTTCACGTGAGGGATTGCTATCATGAACCGTAATCAGCCAAAGAACTCTTGGGATTAGAGATTTTCGGGGATAAAATAAATATCCGCTTCGTGGGGAAGATGTGGAATTAGGCAACTTCATGGAGATAGCGTAGCAACTTCCTGGGAGTAATACTTCGGCTTCCTGGGGAAAAGGTACGTCCGACTGGGGATAAAGTATACCAAACTTCCTTGGAGAGTTCATCGGACTTACTGGGGAGAAATCAACAGACATTCTTGGGGAAGGTATCTTGACCTCTTGGGGAGAATATGGCAGTCTCCTGGGAAGTATTTCCCGAGGAAAGTAAGGCAATTCCACTGAGGAACAGATGATCCTACTGAGAATGGGTCTTCAAGACTGTATATCACTTGGAGGATACCGGATATGTCTCCGCAGTCTTAAGAGTCACTGGGGATTTATCGGGTGGATCCCAAAAGTGTTGTCAGCTTAAAGTCTCGCTGGAGACTATCACTAGGAAGATGCTGGTAAAATCTCTGTTGTCTTGGAGATTACTGGCTCGGTCCAAAATGTTGTCAGCTTATAGTCTCGCTGGGGACTATGTCGGCTTAAAGTCTCTCTGGGGACTGCTCTGAGGCAATTGTTAAGATGTAGATTCTGCAACGATGAGATCTACTGGGGAATGAAGACCGCCGGGAGTAAAATCCATCGGGTGCACGAAGAATGTCGTGAAACGAAGCTAACTTTTATCTCAATGGAATTTGGGATAGTCGCTATTTTGAAGATATCATGCCCTAGGGTACCTGCCTTGTGGGAAAGTCATCTCGAGAGGATTTTACAGAGAAACATGGAGTCTGGATGCCCCACTGTTTTCAAACACTTGGAGAGGTCTGTCAGATCTCGACGTAACTGGCTCAGATCGGCGGTGACGTGACTGAGTCTTCAAAAATAGCTCTTAAGAATGTCAGGCTCGCACTGATGAGAAAACTGGAAACCATCTACCCCTGTTTAGAAGGATCTGTGACATCTATACGTAAGTTTCTAAGGTATCAGGAAAACCAACATGCGTGAAATGCTAGTCCTGAAACTATCAACGCAACAATGTATTTGTCTTGAAATTTTTTTTTTGAAAAAGATATCGCTGTAACTCGTGACCGAAATCACTAGCTAGGATATGAATTTAACTAGTAATGCCAATGGTAAATTGAGTATAGCTCATAGGAGTCAGGAATCGTTATCTGGTCGAGTATGCTTTCAAATGAATTCCTACTTCAATTAGGTCTTTTAAGGGTTGTATCGTGGCTTGGTTCACAGTTTAAGAAACAAAGGATAAAGGCTCAAAGTTTGATTGTACCCACCCCTATTCGTGATGTTCTCCAATCCTAATTCAGTTAGTTGGATACGAGAACTCATATCTCAATCGGGTTTGATATGGTCGAGAACTCATTAAGGCTTTGGACATGGCAGTCACTCACCTATTGTCTTTTGTGTTTGATCACACGACTTTGTTCTTTATTGGGAATTCTTTATGGTAATCCTTTTTGTTTTTGCATTTTTATTCCCTAACTTTTGCCTGGACAATGTCTTTTGGATTTGACTTTGGAGTCCAGCGGGATGCCCCAGTTTTGCCTAAGTCTCCTTCATAGGTTTCGACTTAGCAAGCTATATTTTTTCTGACTAAGTCGTGTGACTCTTTTGAAAGGCTTGTGACTGCCCCACTCTTTAGGGATAGTCATTGACTTCTAACTCCATAGGATGTTTAAGGATAAATTCTCGAAGGTTCACTCCTCCTTTTTTGAGAGTCTGAGCGCTCAATCGATTTAACTGAAAAACTACCCTGCCCCAGGTTAAAATGAGGTTTTAATTTGGAAAAGAAGAAAACTCCTACTTCACGGCTCAAAGGGGGGTAAAGAGGGATTATCTGCCTTATATATCCATTGTTTTGGGATTTGAAACAATGCCTTACATCATCAGTAGGTTTCAATCGCGAGCATATGACAAGAGATCTGACGTTTTTGGTTCATCATCCTCCTCCCAATTCTCTATCGAAGCAAGAGATCGGGTAAAGTTGGCATTATAAGTTTATAAAAAATTATTTGAATGAGTGAAACGAATGAATTTATTCAAGACAAACATTATGCATTAATTATTCCAAAATAAACAAGTTCGTACATGCTAATTATGCTTAATCAAAGGAAAATACATATAAATAAACAAATGAACTGTCAGACAAATCCTTCAAGATGCGACTGGATGAGGCACGTTGAATACCAGGAGAGGAGTCTTGATCTCTGGTCGATGATCACCAAAAGAGAGAATCTTCTTTTCCAACAAATCTCTGACGATATCCTTCAGAGCATAGCAATCATCCAAATCATGTCCGGGTTCCCCCTCATGAAATAAACAATGAGCGGTGGCGTTGTAATTGGCAGACAAAGGATTACGAGGCGGACCCATTGCTCGGGTAGTGATCAAACCTCGTTGCACTAAGTAAGGATACAATTCGACGAACGTCATCAGAATCGGTGGACAAGGCTTGTATTGCCTCCTAATCGGAGCATTCTGGCGAGGTGTTTGCTTCTTAGGCTGTTGATTTGCCGGAGCGTTGGACGCCTGCTGATAGTTAGGCAAAGGTTGTTGATAAACTGGAGGCGGATAAACAGGAGCCTGCTGCATAGGCTGATAAACAGGAAACTGTTGATTGACAGGAGTTGCAACATTAGCCACATAGGGTTGCTGAGCATACTGGACCAGATAACCTTGAACATAATTTTGCTGAGGTTGCCAAGGTTGGTGAGGAGCCATCGAGCGATTTCTCGGACGTGTAGGTCTTTTATGGTGGTCAACGCTCGGAGTTTAACACTTTGGAGGAGTAAATCGTCGAGCTGGTTGAGCAATGGTAGGAGGCACCGGACCGGATTGACGATTCTGAGGAGGTATGTTCTCGACAGTAACAGCTGGTTGAGGATCCACAACAGTATCGATAATTTCAAAAACAACAGTAGGTTGATTATCCATCTTCACCTTAAGGGCTTGCAATATCTCCATAATCTGCCCCACACTTCCTCGAAGATCTTCGAGTTCATAGCTGACACGGTCGATCTCTTGAGCTTGTTCTTCCATCCTTTTTCGAGCTTGGGCTCTAGTATTGTACTGATGCGAAGGACCCAGGGTGACGAAATTGGCAGGCGAGAGAACCGAGAATAAGAAACCGGGAGACACATGTGATGCAAAAATATGATGCAAAAAATGCAAAATGCGAATGAAATGATTTCATGGAATTCAAATATTTACGAATATCGCAGAATACCAAAACTTTATTTATTACTTTGAAAACGGATTACAAATAACATTCTTAGAAAAGTCTTGGCATAATAGCTAAATAAAAGCTAATAATGACCCTAAGGAAGCTTCCTGTTCTGCCCCTTACTCTGCTCTTCGGGCTAGGCCTTTTTGAGGATGAGCCTATCTTCAAAAGGTAAATCGAGAGTTAGAGGAAAATAAATCCTTCATCAAAACCAAGCAGGGGTACGTTGGAAAAGTCTTCACAATTGTTGGTGATTAGTGTCCTTGATGTCGGATAACTTCGAGCATATGGCTTTAGCAACGGTCTTGTCCTTTAGGGACTTTCTCCAAGAAAGGGAACGAAGACTCCTTCAGAATAAGTAACTCCACCAATTGAGAGTACTCTTCTAGGGTAGGCAAGAGCTGATACTCGGAGAATGTAAGGCAAAGATACTCTGGATCCTAGAACTGTAACAAAGTCGAAAGGAAACCTTTGCCTACTTGAGGTTTCAACAAAAATAACGGCCTTCCATACTTGTTTCTGGATCCTTAAATGATCTTGAACCAAAGTTCCTAGCTTCCTTAGGTCATCTAACTTAAGTCCTTTAAAAGAATATCTCAAAGTTTTTTTTTTGTTTTTTTTTGTAATCCATGGTATCTTTCAATATTCATAAATAAAATTTGAATTCCATGACATGTGATGCAATGTGATGTCTTATGGATGCAATGCATATATACAAAGTCCTAGGTTAAAGGTATATGCAAGGAGTTAGGGTCTACCCATCCCAATAGGTATGTACTATGGTTAGTTGTACCTGCAGAACAAGGTTCTAAAAAAGTTCCCAAAGTCATTAGTCCATCTTTCGGATATTATCAATTTCCCGATTAACTCGGTGGTTAATAATATTCTCAAGAGAATCTCTTTTGAGTGTAGTATCGCGTAGAAACCATTTTGGAATTACTCCCTCATAGTTCCCGCACTACGTCCTAGATAAGGCCAAAGTGGTGTTAAGGTACTACGGTCCCAAGTATCACAGACTCCAATCGACCATGGTAAAAGTTTTCACGATTACTCGTTCAACCGAACCATTTTCGAAAGGGTCTCAACTGAGCGGTGATTCTCAAGTCATCTTGGTCGGGATTCCACTCCCTATAAGCCTCGTCGAATATATCACCTTCCTATAATAATGTCACTCAAGTCCGGGTGTAGAACTTATCTCACAACAAAGATACCCTAAGCAAGGTACAATATATACAAATAATAAAATAAAATAGAAATATCATACAATAAACAAAATAGGGGCAACCCTTAAAAATTAGGAGGGTCCCGAGTGAAGTCGCCATTTTCTGTTGCGGTGGAAATAGGATATCAAACTATTAATTAGTTTGAATCACAATTCTTAATTCACAACTGCTCTTTGATTTATCCGAAGGAAAAGGTCAAAAGAGGAAAAACCTAATTTTGCATCGTAAACACAATGCGGGGAGAGACCTAGGTAATGAGTTGGTTAAGCTTAGGGAAGGTACTAGCACCCTAAACTTCTGTAGTACTCTACAGAAACCTTTTGTTTATTGTATGCTTTTTTTATTTTTTATTCATTATCTGCTTTAATATATATTGAGCTAAGGGATAGAGTGACCTAAAGACCTAAGGGTTAGTCCTAAGTTTACTCGGCAAGACGTCGCATCTTGTGCCTATGTATCCTGGATAGGAAATGGAATCAGAGTAATCGTAGTTCCCCTCGAAAGGGAGGTTAGAAACGTCTTGACTATGGTCAAGGTTTCAATGGGGAATAAACGTATCTTAAGGACACGCTTACGTGGAGTCTTTGAAACTCCTATTTCCATGTTGAATTTGTTAATTGAAAATTTAGGGTTGAACTTAGGGATTCCACGGCGGGAAACCCTAAACAGAGTACGATGACTCTTTGACCTAATGCTAGGGTAAATGGCATTTTCGTCCACGGCGGGACACCTAGGCTATTAGGGTTTTTGAAACGGTCAAAAATTAGGGTTATTGACTCGGCGGTCAAACGACTGGACCTAATTCCTTCAGAGGGATGATTAACGGTAAACATGCAAACATGGCGAAATATTATATGGCAGAAATAAAATGCGGAAAGTAAATAAAGCATCGCGACGATCACTCGCGTAAATTACAAGTCCCCAAAAAAATGCAAAATAAAATAAATTGCGACCATGGCCTCGCGTAAATTACATCCATGGAACAACATAAATTAAATAAATATTAATCGGAATTTAAGTATAACCTGAGGAGAAAAATAGAGAATATTAGTGAAAAGTTAGACAAAAATATGACAAATAATGAAACAGTTAATATTGAAAGAAAGACAAAATGCAATTTAGAATTTTAATTATAGTTTTATTAGTTTTAAAAAGGGATTTTAGTTTAAATTTTGAAGAAAATAATCTTAATGTTGATTAAAAAGTTTTTTGTTTTTAATTTTTAATTTTTAAAAAGGCTTCAATGTTAATATTAAAAAAAAGTTTTTAGTTTAAAATTTTTTAAAAAATATTTTAGTTTTAATTTTAACAAAAGTTTCTCTAGTTTAATGTAAATTTTTAAAAAAAAAAGTTCTTAGTTTAATGTTAATTTAAAAAAAGGTTTTAGTTTAATGTTAATTTAAATAAAGGTTTTAGTTTAATGTTAAAAAAATGTTTTAGTTTTGATTTTAATAAAAGTTTTTTTTTTTATGAAAATTTTAGCATCTCAAACTCAATTACTTTAAAAAAGAAGATAATAACTTTATAAAAAAAGAATAAAAATAAACAGGACAAAAAAATAAAGAAAGGAGAAATAGTAAGAAATAATAATATAAAAAGGGATGGATAATGAAAGGGGAAGGCATTTAACCACTGAGGTGGCTATACATCCTTTGTTTCTGCTCATTTAACCCATTAGGATTGACTTTAATTTCCTTTCTTTCTGCTCATTTGACCCATTAGAGTTGCCTTTAATTACCTTTTCTCCTCTTACTCTTCCTTATCCTGGAAATGAATTACGAAAGAAGAAAAAAAACAAAAAAAGAAATAACAGCCAATTAACGATGCTTACTGTGAGATTATTCAGATTCTCTGCTTTTGTTGTGACGGACGGTTGATTTTCGGAGGTGGATTTCTCGCGGTTCCGAAACTTCTTCTGATTGAGATGATGATGAAGCCTCGAAGATTTTTCTGATAAGTCGTGAGAACGGCCGCCGTTTTTTCTTTTCTTTCTCCTTTTCTTTTTTCTCAAACACAACTTATGTTTATATAGGTAACAAATTAGGGTTAACTCTAACTTAATGCCTATTTTAAAGTCCAACTTAAATAATTAGTCAAAACTAAAAAACAAACTAAAACAAACTTAAAAGAATAAAATCTTTTCTAATATTTTTAATTTTATGATTTTTGGATGTTTTTATGAATAATATGGAAAAAAGTGAAAAAATAATATTTTTTAAAAAATAATTTAAATAAAATACGAAAATAATAATTAAATAATAAAAAAAAACTATTTTTGTTATTCTTTCGATAAAAATAGAAAAGTTAGATTAAAAATAAAAGAAAAATAAAAAATGAAGAAGGTTGGATTTGAACTCTCAACCTCTCACACTCACACAGGGTCTCTTGCCAATTGTGCTATTTTATTCATTCAAAATAAAGTGGCACTAGAAACCCTGTAAACTAAAAGAGCGCGCCACATAATATTTTCTTGCAACAATCAAACAACTGCACCACCCGTTAGTGGTTAGTTTAAACGCAATGCACAATGAAATGGGATGCAAGATGAAACGACTAATCTTAGGGCAAAATTTGGGGTATTACATAGAGGTTGATATTGTTGAGTTTATTTCTCATTTTCCCCAAGCAGAGGTAGACGCTGATTCCCTCATTGGGCGATCCCCAGCGGAGTTATGGTCCGTAGCAGAATCTAGTTGGTCTTTGGTATTCGTCAGAGTGAGTTTCCTTCGGGATATTTCCCCAATTAACTCTCATCCTCTGCCGGTCCCCAGAGAAGTCAGCGAAGTAGGTTTTCTTTCCCGTAGATCGGGATTGGCCTGGAGAATTGTTATTCTCCATCCCCAGCAGAAAGTTTGGGATGTCTCCCTAATAAATCTTCTCCATTATCCCTAACAGAGTGGATTCAAATCTCTAGTAGAGCGGAATCTCCGGCAAAATGGAGCTATTCCTCAACAGTTTGCTTTGCTTCCCCAGTAGAGTTGTCTGTTCCCCAGAATGTCATATTTTGGCAGGCCATCCAGGGCTGATTTCCCCGGTAGAGTGGAACTGTTGTCTCCAGCCGAGTTTGTTTGTTCCCCAGAAGAGTTGTATTCTGGCAGGCCATCCTGGGCGTTTTCCTCAGTAGAGTTTGTGATCCCCAAAGGAGTGGATTTTATTCGCAGCAGGGCAGTTTTTCCCAGGGGATTTATTTTCCAGAAGGCATCCAGGGCTCGTTTTCCCCAACAAAAGTCCAACTGTACTTGGCACCCGGTCATCCCCAACGGAGTTGGCCCCTTCTCTTCAGCATTTATTTTGCTGGAGTGGTTCCTTTATATTTTGCATTGTGCATAGAATCCTCCCAAACGCGTAGCATTTCCATTTCGTATGGAGCATTACGCAATTTTCAAACATGTGCATTTGAAACATAAGCCAGGTTGTTACCTCTTGTTTCCAGTTGTATCTCCAGCAAACAATGGTTTGTTTTCATTAACCCGTGTGGTATCCAGACCCCGGTTAGTGATGTTTTCTTGAACCCGTGTGGTATCTAGACCCCGACTTACACCGGTTTGTTTTCGTTAACCCGTGTGGTATCCAGACCCCGGTTAGTGATGTTTTCTTGAGCCCGTGTGGTATCCAAACCCCGGCTCACACCAGTTTGTTTTCATTAACCCGTGTGGTATCCAGACCCCGGTTAGTGATGTTTTCTTGAGCCACTGGTTTGTTTTTATTAACCTGTGTGGTATCCAGACCCCAGTTAGTGATGTTTTCTTGAGCCCGTGTGATATCCAGACCCAGACTTGCACCTGTTTGTTTTCATTAATCCGTGTTGTATCCAGACCCCGGTTAGTGATGTTTTCTTGAGCCCGTCTGGTGTCCAGACCCTGGCTCGCACCGGTTTGTTTTCATTAACCCGTGTGGTATCCAGACCCCAGTTAGTGATATTTTCTTAAGCCCGTGTGGTATCCAGACCCCGGCTCACACCGGTTTGTTTTTGTTAACCCGTGTGGTATCCAGGCCCCGGTTAGTGATGTTTTCTTGAGCTCGTGTGGTATCCAGACCCCGGTTCGCACCAGTTTGTTTTTGTTAACCTGTGTGGTATCCAGACCCCGGTTAGTGATGTTTTCTTAAGCCCTGTGGTATCTAGACCTCGGCTTCGTCTGATTATTTCAGTAAGCCCGTGTGGTATCCAGACCCCAGCTTCCTCCAGTTATTTCAGTAAGCCCGTGTGGTATCCAAACCCCGGTTTCCTCCTGCTATTTTGGTAAGCCCGTGTGGTATCCAGACCCCGGCTTCCTTCGGTTATTTCAGCAAGCCCGTGTGGTATCCAGACCCCGGCTTCCTCCGGTTCATTTCAGTTAGCCCATGCAGTATCCAGACCCCAACTTCTTCCGTTCCATCCCAGCGAGCCCGTGTGGTATCCAGACCCCAGCTCATACTCTTTTGTTCAACCAACTGGTGCGGTATACAGACCCCAGTTGATGTTTGTTTCAGCAAGCCCGTGTGGTATCCAGACCCTAGAAATTTATGATGTTCTCCTTAGCCCGTGCGGTATCCAGACCCCGGTTTTCACCGTATTATTGGCTCAAGCCCGTGCGGTATCCAGAATCTGGATTTCACCGGTTTATCTTCTTAGCCCATGCGGTATCCAGACCCCGACTTTCACCGGTTTATCTTCTTAGCCCGTGCGGTATCCAGACCTTGGCTTTCACCGGTTTATCTTCTTAGCCCGTGCGGTATCCAGACCCCGGCTTTCATCGGTTTTATTGGCTCAAGCTCGTGTGGTATCCAGACCTCAGCTTCCACCGGTTTATCTCCTGAGCCTATGAGGTATCCAGACCCTGGCCAGTGATTGGTTTTTCCTATGTGGTATCCAGACCTCGGCAAACCATGATGTTTCCTTTAACCCGTGCGGTATTCAGACCCCGGTTAGTATCATTTTATCCCTTTAATCTCGAGCAGTATCCAGACCCTAGCTTACACTGTTTGTGTCCTGAGCCTGTGCGGTATCCAGACCCCGGCTGATGGTTTACCTTACCTATGTGGTATCCAGACTCTGGCAGATTATACAATTTTCTCTCGCCTGTGCGGTATCTAGACCCCGACATATTATGATCTTTAATGGATGCATTCATCTCATCATTCTCTCCAACAAAGTTTACCCCCTCAAGTTCAGTGGAACTCTTATTTCAGATTATGAATCGACGTATCCTTTTATTAACTTCGTGTTGAGCCGGCCTTCGGGTTCGATACTCGCTTTTATTTAGCGAATGCCTGACGGCGAGGTCAGATGTTCTTCTCAACTTCGGGTTGAGCCGACCTTCGGGTTTGATGCCGGTTTGTTTAACAGATGCCTGACGATGAGGTCAGATGTTTCTTCTGACTGCATGCCGACGCTTTCTAATTGGTAATGAGTTAGCTCATTATCCTTGCAACTATCAGATATAGCTTCTCCAGGGATCCTGTTCCTACTATGGCGGGCCGTTCTACAGATTGTTCTTGCGGTTGGCAAATTTCCGGATTCTTTGGTATTCAACCGTCTTTTACCTTGAATGTTTGAAAGTCGTTCGCTTTTCACCCAATCAGGTCCAAGTCGTTTGAATAGGGGCAGTTGTTGTACCCAAAAATTTGACCAACCTTTTCCAGTATTTGGCTTATGTTTCATTTCATTTGCATTTGCATATCATTTATCGCATACTGTGCATTTTTTCGGTCGGAGTGGATTATCGAGATTACAGCCGCTTTGCTCGCGTTTCAGGCGATTTAAACCGGTTCAAATAAAGAGATTTATTTTGGAATTGAGCAGAGTTTGTTCTTATTCTGTTGGTCCGGTCGGTGCTGCTAATTCCGGTTGTGTTTCGGTGGTTGCCCTTTCACCGTTTATTTCGCTGCATTCTTGCATTTTTATTTACTGCTTTATTTTCTTGTCATTAGTTTTTTAGAATTTATTTTATTAATTTTGGCATAGAAGTTAATTTAAAAATTTTAAACAGATTTTGTTTTCATTTAATTGGACTTAAATTTAAATAGGTTTTATTTTTATTATTAGATTTTTATTTTTTAGCATATATTTTTTTATTAAATAGAATTTTAATATTTATTTTTAGAAGGTAGTTTTTTTAAATAGAACTCTAATTGTTTTTTTCATATAGAAATAGTTTAGAATTTTATTAATTAAGTTTAGTAATTAGATTATTGATTAGTTATTATTAAGTTAGTTTTAGAATTAGCTTAGATTAGTTAGGAGTTATTTAATTTTAGGATTAATTGGTTTTAGAATTTTGTTAATATAAGTTATAGGTTTCTAACTAGTTGTCATTTATTTAATCATTAGTCAACTTCATGTAATTAACCTTTTCTTTTTAATCAGCATTTCAATTAATCATCATTATCAACATTATCATTGTAAGCATGTCATTAATCCAAAGTCTTAAGCAAGGCCACGTGTCACACTTCTATATATATGACTACTATTCACTGTCTCCCTCCTCCCAGCAACCCTAATAGCCGCTACATTGTCATCCCCTTCCTTGAGCCATACACGAAACCCTAAGCTCAGCCGCCACCCTAACATCTTCACCATCATCATTTTTTCCAGCCTTCAACCAAGCTTCACCTTCCAACAACCCGGTTTCTTCATTCATCATCACCATGAACAAACATAAACAACAACCTTCAACAAACCCGTCTCCTTCATAAATCACTTCAACCTCTCAACAACAATCACCGCCGCGAACTCAGCAAGTTTGGAAATCCCTTTTAAGGTTGTTCACTTTTTTCTTTCAGATCTTTTCGCAGATTATAAAATCCCCCTTCAAAGAACAGAACACATTTCTTCCCATCTTTAAATCGAAACCACGAATCAACCTCCTCATCCCACCTTCCATCGAACCCACTGCGAAACCCCATCATCCTCGAACTTCATCTTCAACCAAACTCGAAACCAGTCTTCAAACCCATTACCCAAAAAACCATCAACTTCACAAACCAAATCAAACAAACCCTAACTCACCAAACAAACTTCCTTCCATTTTATACCCATTTCCGAAATCACCCTCTTTCCAAACCCGTTTTCTTAAAACCCGTTTCAATCGACCAAACACAAGCGGAGACAAAGTGGAAACAATGAGAGATTTGATAGAAATATCTGGAGAGAGCGTTCTAGAATTTGATTTATGAGGTTAGTGATGAACAAAGAACTGAGAGAGAGTCGAGTTGACAGAGGGAGTGATAGGCTGTTGCATTTTCGTACGAAGAAGAAGACATTAGGTTCTTTTTTTTGTTTGATTATTTTATATTTTACTATTTGTGCTGATGTTGGGCTGAAGCCCATAAATCGTGTGACCTGGGCTTCTCACACCCCTCTATTTTCTATAACCCCCCCCCCTCTGTTTTGTTTTTTAAAGATAAAATGTAAATATTATTTTTATTATGTAAATTATTAGTTAATATATGTATAATATTTTTTAGTACATGGCTTTATAAATATATTTTGGTTAATATACGTATATTTTAAAACTATTTTTTATGTATATATTATATTGCTGTTTTAATTTTCTTTTTATTTTTTGTAATATTATTATAGTTTTAGATATTTAAAGTTTTATTTAAATTTCTTAACATTTCCTATTTAGGATTTTTAATAGTATTTTCGATTTTAGAGTTGGATTCCATTTCTCTTTTGTTATTGGGCATTTTGTCCCATTTTCATCTGTTTTGGGTCGATGACGAGACCTCCAAGTTGTTATACGTCAAATTATTGATGGAAAGGGCAATCCCGAGGCCACTTTTCTCTTCTCGTTTTCATTTTCCGACCGTTTATCCATCTCTGTTCATTTTTTACCGTTTTTGGTCGATGACGACATTTCCGTAATTCATTACCAGTCAAATTATTGATGAATAATGTTGGATCTGAGACCACCTCTTTTCTCTCCTCATTTCATCTTCTTTCCGATTTTATTTTGAATTTCTTAGATCGATGAAGTCTTGTATCCGTAAGACGAGATTCCACTTCTGTTTTTGGCCCGTGCGACACGATTCAATTGGAAAATGATCCTCAAATTTCTCTATCTTGTCCTTAGCATGGATATCAATACGCGACCTCCTATAGTTCGATTTCTCTTATAAGTCGAATTACAACGGTTTAGCGTCACATTGGTCCCGATTCGAAACATCATCGCCGAGGATCAAAGAGGAGATTGGAATCTTGAAAATGAGCATGCATGCAAGATCAAGGGTTAACGGAACCACTCCGTTCGGTAACATTGTTTTAATTTCATCTTTTATTTAACCGCTGAGTGTTGTGCGTCGTAAGCGATTAACACGTGGGAAATGATGGTTGGGTGGACTCCACTCAACTGTCTAGAGTGTTTAGCGTATGCCCTTTGGGCAATATGCGACGCATTCGCTCCTACGTTTTAGAATTTAGCGTGTGCGTCCCGTTCTGTTTCCTTTGTCTCACGTCCTTGCGATTGAGCCCCTTTTCTCTCGCCCCCGTGCGA
This sequence comes from Lathyrus sativus, assembly GCA_963859935.3. NCBI lineage: Eukaryota > Viridiplantae > Streptophyta > Magnoliopsida > Fabales > Fabaceae > Lathyrus > Lathyrus sativus. The sequence continues at coordinate 399,468,491 of OZ012741.1, read as the reverse complement.
TTGAGACTCCTTTTCTCTCGTCCCCGTGTGATCGAGATTGTTTTTCCATAGTTAGCCGAACTACGGCTACTCTGATCTCTCATATCTGTTGAGAGTACGTAGGCATAAGATTGCGATAATCCTAGCGAGCACTTTTCCCTCTTTTCTGTAGTTAGCTGAACTACGGCTGCTCTGATCTCTCATATCTGTTGAGAGTATGTAGGCATAGGATTGCGATAATCCTAGCGAGCACTTTTCCCTCTTTTCTGTAGTTAGCCGAACTACAACTGCTTTGATTTCTCATGCCAGATGAGAATATGTAGGCACAAGATGACGATGTCTTGGCGAGCTCACTTTTCCCTCTCCCCTTTAGGTTCTCCATACCTTTAACCAATGACATACTACGTCCTTTCTACCGCAAACAGGTAACGCCTAAGTCTCCAATGGTCGAGCAGCAATACACTTAACTTCTAGAATGCGTACGCTAGTATCGTCTACCTTTTCACTCGCCCCCCGTGCGATTGAGAACACCCTGTTTTCCCGTAGTTAGCCTGAACTACGTTTTGCTCTGATTCCTCATACCAGATGAGAATACGTAGGCATAAGACGCGATGTCTTGGCGTGCAACCTCCCCCGTAGTTTCCCGAACTATGTTGACTCTGACTTTCCCATTGCACAAGGGAATACGTAGGCATAGGGCGGCGATTTCCTATCGAGTCAGTTCTTTCTGTTTAGCAGCAACCCTAGATAGTTTGTTTTTTCACCCATAGATTAGACAACAAGCATGGATCCCGTTGAGTACAATGAACGTGAGGGGTGCTCATACCTTCCCCTTGTGTAACCGACTCCCGAACCCAAGATTTGGTTGCGATGACCTGTCTTTTCCCTTTTTCATAGGTTTTCTCTGATCGTTTCCTTTCCCTCTCTTTGGGATAAATAATGAACGGTGGCGACTCTTCTGTCTTTGTCGGCCCTCTTCGCAGCGATGCAACACTCTTAAACAAATTTTAAATCATTTTGTCCTTCGGGATTGTCGTAACCCAAAATTTGACCTCCCTTTTTGCCTTTTTGCATAAGCATGTGCATTCGCATCGCCGACATACGCATCAACATTTTTTCTCTGTGGTTTTGTTGTAGGAGTATTCAGAATTTCAGAGCCTAATTAATCGCATTATCACAAAGTCATCACATCATCAATACAAGTGAAATATAATCGTTTACATGCCTATTTATCAAAGCAAAGAGTCAAGAATTGGAACCATAGCCATAACACCTTTTTTCAAGAAAATTGGGCAATTTTTGGCTGTGTTAACCGATTAACCATATATGGTTAATCGATTAACACATGTGTTTAGTATCATGTGGAATATTCTAGACACTTCAAGAATTCACTTGCATTTGCTACAATACATCATTTCCAATCAAGACCACCATACACCTTTGTTTCCAAACATGTGAACCATTGGATTTTGGACTTGCATTGGGATGCTCTCACCGAATTAACAAATAACTAATCGAGTCAACTTCCGACTCCGTGAGTTAGATCTAACTAACTCTAAAGCTAGCTCCAAAGCAAACTCCAAACCTAGCCCACTCCTAAGCTAGCTTCTATATAAAGAAACCTTCACACTTGTGAATGGGAACCTTCAACAATTTTTCACTCTTCACTTTCAATTCTCTCTCAATTTTCACTCTTCTCTCTCACATTCTCTCTGAATTTTCTGCAATTCATCTTCATCTTCTTCCCCAAACCACACACAAAAGCTCAATTTCCACCATTAGAGTGTAACAATATTCACATCGAAATTGTTATTCTCTTGAGAAAAACCTCCATTTCATTTCATTTCTACTTGGATTTCTGGATTTATGGTTGCTTCTACTTCAATTCAAGTAATCATCTCAATCTTTTTCGGTGCAAATTCATATTTGGAGCATTTTTCGTGTTTTCATCGGTTTCGCTACGATTTGGTCTCAAGCTTGGAATTCTCTGGTTTTCTTTGCTTATTATCCCCACATTTCACTTGCAACAATCACCAAGGTAATCCTCCGCCTTGTAGGTTGGTAATTCTCACTCAATTTACTGTTTTTGATCACTTTCGTGTGTTTACGATGTAGATCCGATAATTTTTTGGCGTGAATTGATCATTCAATTGTTTGATTCTTGATCTTGATGATTAATTGATTCAATTGATGCTTGGTCAATGCTAATTTATGTGATTTTTGTGTACAATTGCATTCCATAACATGTGGATGATTGGATAATTAATTAGTTACTGGAAATGCTTTTGGATGATTGATTTTCTGCCACTATCACAGTGTTAACCGATTAACCATTTGCAGTTCAAAATGGTTAATCGGTTAACCAGTCATTTTTCATGTTTTCTGAACTTTTCAAGAGGTTAATCGATTAATCATATATGTTTAACCGATTAACACTATGACAAAATGCCATTTTTGTGCTTTTTCATGTTTGTTTGGTTTTATTTCCCCATTTAACTTTCATGGATTGATATGCTTGATATTTGTGGATGTCTTAGGAGTTGCTTAGCCTCTGTGTGAAGCATGTATGCCAACTTTTGATGCTCGATTTATCGATTGTGGAATTGTTTGCATTTCTTGAAATTGTATAATCCTGTTGTTTTTGCATACTCTTGTTTATGTGATGAACATGATTAATGATGCATGTTGTTTGATTTTTGATTAGTGCTTGGAATTTCTTTTCTTAATTTCATTAAGTTTGTTCTTTATTGAACAAAATTAATTTTGTATAATCACTACTTCGCACATTGGCTTTGATGATCTTTTGACTCGTGTGAAAGATCGTTGGTTTGTTCATTCCCTTTGATTGATTAATTGAAACCTTGTTTCGATTAAGTGATATTCCCTCTTTCTTCTCTTTAGGATCTTTTCAAGTCTTGTTCTCTTAGTCCCCTGTCGAGTCAGAAGTCTACACAACACGTTGGAGCACTCTAAAATTTGGCGCCGTTGCTTTGTCAATTTCAATTCCCGCACTATACTTTGGTGCTAGAGAGGGAATGAGAGTGAAGAATTCCTACAACCATTCTGATTATTTTGGGTAGGGGATGAATGACCATGTGCCTGGAGTAGTCGTCTCTATCTCCTTACTGTAGTGTCTTCCAATTCCTAGCCGAGTCAATCCTTGATCACTCACGCCCTGATCATTGTCTCTGGGGTTAATTACCTCCTTTTGGTTCAACACTTTTTTTGTCTGGCCAATCACTATTCTTTGATTCCCCATAAGAGTTGGTATCACCCATTTCCTTGGCTAATCAACCGTTCTTTGGTTAAGACCAATTCTCTTCTTCCCTAGCAAAGTCACATATCCTTTTCTTCGATTAATCACAGTCTTCCTGTTAAACACCGAATCCCTAGCGGAGTTTGCAACCTTCTCTTAATTCTCTCTCCCTTTTGTTCGGTTAATCATTGTCTGTCAGTTAAAACACCAATTGCTCTTTTTCTTAGTTAACCATTGTCTGTTTGTTAACATACTGAGTCTTTCTTAGGTTAACCGTCTTCTCTGGTAAATTACTCGTTCCTCAGTTAACCACATTCCTTCTGTTAACATACTAAGCCCTTCTTGAGTTAATCATCATCTCCCAATTAATCATTCTTTCTTTTTGGTTAATCACAATCCTTCCATTAAAATCAATATCCACTGCAGTTAGCAACCTTTTCTTGGTTCAAATACTCACACTTTTGGGTTAATAACCTTTTTTTGGTTCAAATACCCTTTCTTAGGTCAAGTACTGCTCGTTCAGTCAGTATACCAAACTCTTTTGGTTCACAACCATCGTTTGGTTCCACACCCGTCCTTTGGGTCACAACCTTTGCTTTGTTCCACACCCGTACTTTTTGGGTCACAACCTTCGCTTGGTTCCACACCCTTTCTCCTGGTTCATCACCGTCCGCCAGTTAAAACCAACTCCCTTCTCTTTTCGGTTAACCACTATTTATCACTTAGCACACTGAGTCCCCCAGAGAGTCAGACACCTCTTTATGATTCAATACTCTCCTTCTAGTTCATCGTAGTCCGTCTGTTGACACCAACCTTTCTTTTTCCCACAAAGTCATACTCTTTTATTACTTTGGTTAACCATTTCCTATCAGTTAATATACCGAGTCCCCAATGTATCTTACTTTATCTCGATTCAATTCCCTTGCTCCTTTTTTTTCTTGGTTTAGACACCATCATTTTGCCTTTATTTCCCTGTTTTGACACCGTTTCCTCTTGCATTCTCCAGTAGGGTCATTCCCCTTCTTTCGCTCTTGGTTTTGACACTGTTTTCCTTTTCTTTCTTCGTTCTAGTTCCTCGAACTACGACGCTCTGAATTCCTCGTTACACTATGAGGATACGTAGGCACAAGATCACGAGATCTTGGCGAGCTACCTTCTACCTTATTCCATCTTGCTTCCGTATTTCTTTTCTTCCTTGGTTCCATGAACTACGGAGCTCTGAATTCGTCATTGCACTATGAGGATACGTAGGCACGAGGGACCCAATCCTCCGTGAGCACTTCTTTCTCTCTTCCTCCTTCTCTCTTTCTTTCCTTTTTTTCCCCTTTTCCCTCTTTAGCTAGTAGACTTTAGATAGATAACCCATCCAATCCTAGAAGTAAGCAAAACAGTTCCCGTCGAGTACGATGGATGCTTGAGGTGCTAGTACCTTCCTCTCGCATAATTGACCCCCTTACCCATTTCTCTTCCCCTTGGTTTTTATCTATATTTTCCATGTCCTTTAGGACTAAATAAAGTTTAGTGGCGACTTTGTTGTATCTTTGAGTGTGTGATTTGTTCAAGTATAATCCCGCTAGCTTCAAGGATTTTCCTTCAAACCTTTTTCAGAAAGGGCATGTTACTTCCGTTCTACCGCAAATAGGCATCAACCCTAACTGCTGGATCGCAAACTTAGCCTCGCTCATAAAATACACTTAACAATTCATAGGCTAAACTACAGACGCTTTGATTTCCTCAATCTCGCCCAAATGAGAATACGTAGACACAAGACGGCAAAATCTTGGCGAGCACCATCCTCCCTTTCACCCGTAGTCCTCTGAACTATGTTGACTCTGACTTTTCCATTGCATGAGGGAATACATAGGCCTAGGACGACGAAGTCTTATTGAGTCTTCTTTTTGTTTTTTCCTTTTTCGTTTCCGTTAACAGTAGGCTTTAGATTTACATATCCTTTGATTAGAACAACAAGAGTGGATCCTATTGAGTACAATGGATGCGAGGGGGTTCTAATACCTTCCTCTCACGTAATCGACTCCCGAACCCAGGATTTAGTTGTGAGACCATGTTTCTTTCTCCTTTTGAGGTTTCTTCGATCATTTCCTTTCCCCCGTCGGGATAAATAACTTTCGGTGGCAACTCTGTTTTTCCGTCGATTGTTTTTTGCAGTTGCAACAAATACATACAAGGCAGAATTATTTTGCTAGAGAAAACTTTCAGAATGAGTCAACTCATTGGTAGCTTGTATTAACTCATACAAGACAGGGAGGTGTTTATGACCATCCTTCATTATGCATTGACTCGTAGATTAAATGTGTTGACATATAAACTTGTTTTGCATGAAAAATCATAATTTTTTTTACTTATAATGGCTAATTTAATATGCTTTTAAAAGACATACTATGATGATGCACGTCTAGACATAGACAGTAAGGTCCAATATACACAAACAACTAAGTGAACCTAGTTTTGACATCATTCAAACATATCTAAGATACTAGTGCACTCACACCTTTCAATACCAATAATTCATCACTCTTGCGCTAGATCAAATTCCTTCCTCCCTTTAAATTATGTTTTTGTGTCGTTATTTCTTGCATTAAGATTCTTCTTGACTGATCCTATATGATATCATATAACACTAGCCAAGATTCTCTCTCTCTCTCTCTCTCTCTCTCTCTCTCTCTCTCTCTCTCTCTAAGTCTCTCTCTCACATGCACACGCACACAAAATTTAAAAGGTAAGAACTTACAAGCTAATAAGTATAATTCCATTTAATTCAATATATTCAAACCAAATATACCTTTCGTAATCCATTATATTGCAAGAAGTATAAAATTAATACAACCAATAGTAATGAAATCAAGAAAATATATCAATGAAACCATAACCCAATCTAACAAATCATGCATTTTCTTTTTTATTAATTTTTTTACCCTCAAACTCATTTAAACGATGCACGACCTTTTTTACATGATAAATTTTGATTACTTCCTCCTATTTGAGTTGTGATATACATCTTTAATGTTGTTACAACAATCATGTAAAACATAATACTATAGTGTAATACTTATGAAAACACTTTAAAAGTATACAACTTAATTGTTTGCTCAATTCTCTTGAAAAAAGCCTTAGTTGCCCAACAATCATGTAAAACATAATACTATGGTGTAATACTTATGAAAACACATTAAAAGTATACAAAATAATTTTTTGCTCAATTCTATATAGTAAAAAGCCTTATCTAAACAGAGATGGAATATGATTTAAAAGGGATAGACAACCTAAGAGAGGTGTAGATCTAAAGGAAAATAAGCATCTAGTTTTTAAATCCACACACCGTAAACTAATAGGACACTTAGATCCCTTTTGTTTTGATAAATTTAAAAGGGATAGACAACCTAAGAAAAGTGTAGATCAAAAGGAAAATAAGCATCTAGTTTTTAAATCAACACACCTTAGATCTTCTGTGACTAATGCACCTGAGTCCAAGAAGATATGGGCATCAAATGTGAAACCTTAGTATTTTGCAGATATGCTTTGCAGCTTGGGGTTTTAAAATTTATTAGTGAGTTTGTGCAAAGTGTCGCTTCCGCGAAAATAAGGTGCCGGCAGAACAGAAGATTCGCCACCTTTCGTTATTTATCCCTCGGAACGGGAAAGGAAACGATCGGAAAAACCTGACGAAAAGGAATAAGACAAGGTCGTCGCAACCGTTGTCTGGGTTCGGGAGTTGGTTACGCAAGGGGAAGGTATTAGCACCCCTCACGTCCGTCGTACTCGACGGGATACACGCTTGTTGTGTTTACTGGACGGGTTGGTTTTATCTATCTACCTATCAAGGCTGGCTTAAACAGAAAATAAAAATGACTCGGCAAAGCGTCGCACTTTATGCCTACGTATTCTCATCAGAGAATGAGAAATCAGAGTCAACATAGTTCGGCCTACGAGGGGTACGGGGGAGGTGGCTCGCCAATACGTCAGTATTGTGCCTACGTACTCTCAACAGGTATGAGAGATCAGAGCTTACGTAGTTCGGGCTAATACGAATTACGGGGATTCAGATTCATCTGTTTTATCGAGTAGGGTTAAACAGCAGTTCCAGCAGTTAGGGACAAAGCCTGTTGGCGTTGGCGCTGAAGTTTAACGACACTCTTTTCTTCAGAAAAGCTTTCCTTTGAATTAAGGGCCCACGGGGCAAAAAGGTTTGAAGTTTGTTTTCTGTCTTTTACGGAAGAACTGTTTTTTATTGTGTTTGCAATTTCAATCGCACTAAAGACTATGACCTGAGAGTGAATGCGTTGCATGTCACCCAAAGGGTACCATACTGAACATCCAGACTGTTGGAAAGTAACTCTCCAACAACCCTTTCTCCGATAGCTTAAGGCTCGTAACGTACGAAAGAGACCATTCAGGATTACTGTGTCTTAAGCTGTTTTGAGATGAGAAGAGAGCAGGCTCAACTAAAGGGAGACTATCAAGTCCTATTGTTGTCATGCCAAGGATTCATCCTATAGTTGAGGTTTGAAACAGGGAACTCCTAGAAGTTATTATGCATAGGTTTCAACCTAAAGTTCTAATCATCACTTCCTTGTCAAAGGAAGTGAGACTCCTAGGGGATCATGTCAATGATACAGAAACAGATAGAGCATCAGCCTACACAGTAAACAGTAAACGACTGTAAAATGCATGCAATGCAAGTGAGGGAGGAAATGTGTGTGGGGCAGCAGCCTCCACAAGCTCATCTCAACCTCAAGCCAGAATGAATAACAGTAATCATAAAATAAAGTGCTGTCAAGCAAATCACAAACCACATAGGCAAGGGAGCAGAGCTCTACCGAATACCCGCAAGCAAAGCCATACAGTAACAACACAAGCAGAGGGAGCAACCCAACCTCCAGTGCAATCATGCTCCTAGCTTAAAGTCAGTCTAATCATGGACTTATTCTAATGCATCAAGCAAGTCACACAAGGCACATCAGCACAGAAAAGAAAACAGACAAGAAAGCAGATCAACCCTTCTCTTCCAAGTTTCAGCTCTTCTGACAGCAACCCAGTCTTCAGACTTCAATCACCTTTCAAGGCTATCAGCTTCCATGATAAATATCAATTTGTTTCTTCAAGGTTTCAACCTTTCAAACAGAAGTTTCAACTTAATCTTCTTCTTCAAGCTTCAGCTCTTCAGTCAATTCCATCCTCAGGCTTCCCTCTGAACTACAAGTATCAACTTGACTCCTTCATGCTCTCAATGCATTAATGTAAGTATCAACTTATCTTTTATTCCTCAAGCCTCAGCTCCACACTCAATCTCAATTGAATCCTCTTCATAAGTATCCACTTAGTCTTCAAGCTTCAGCTCTCTTTGCTTTACCAGTCTCAACTTTGTCTTCTCTCTTATACAAGCCTCAGCTTTTCAGAGTAATCTTCAATCACCTGGAAGTGTCAACTTCATCCTTCAATCTTTGCTCAAGCCTCAGCTCTTCACTCCCTCTCTATGGGGTCTTCAAGTGTCAACTTGTCCTTCTTGCTCTTCCAGCTTCAGCTGTAATGGCAATGCTCAAGGAATCATCCTCTACCACACTCTTCAATGAAGCCCTCATCTTCAAACTCAAGCCCAACATCTTTCAAGATACTCAAACCAGAAGATAATTGATTTAACAGAGTGAGAGGAAATGATAAACAGCTTACTGACAACCAAAGGAAGCCTGTAAGGGTTCATCATTATGAGAGACTGGTTCCCTCAAAGTTCTACTTCCCAGATAAAGCCACTCATCCTTCCAAAGGAGGGATGTGAATATCTGAGAAGGACTTTTAGTCATTGGGAAGAATGGAAGCACAAGATGCTTTCCATGTTTGTGAAAGAAATCATTCTAACTACAAGGCTCTCCCTATGTCCTATCTCCTAAACCTCATCAGACACCTTCAGGCACCAACAAATCCAAAGCTCCAAGCAACTTCAAGCAACTTCAAGCATCTTCCTCTTGCCTTCAACTTGTCTTCAATCTCAACCAAAGGCAAACCAAGCACAAACCCTAATCTAAGGGAACTAGGGAAGTTAAACTAGTTGAATTAGTAAATTAGGATCACCTAAAACCTAGTACTAAAGATAGTCCTAACTAAAATACTAGAATAAATTGTAAAATCCTACAAAAATTACTATGGGACCCTAGGTCAATCATGAATCTACCACATTAATTTCAGAGATCAAACCATCAAATAAGACCTAGAAATAAATTCTACACTATAAGGTATCCAATCTAAAACCCTAAAAGGAAGCATCTAAATATCAATCTAGAAAGCACACCTATTTTCATCACAAAAATGTGATAGGAATTCTATGGGATCATACATGTCTAACCTAATCACACACAAAAAATCAGGCTCATAAACATCACCAAGTGCTCACACTAAATTCCACAAAAATATGCATCAAATATAAACATTTTAATATCAATTAAAATGCAAAATTCCCATTAAATCAGAAATTACATGAAATAAAAATATTTTTTCTCTAAAAAATAATAGACTCAATCATGAGTAATATGTAAAAAGAATGGGTTTAATTGGATTAATATTCAATTTATTATGATTTTTACAAGAATCATGAATTAAATGGAAAATTAAATGAAAGTCCAACAAAAAGATTAAACACACGGTGCAAGAAGCAATCATTCTCAGTTAAAAACATGGGTTGGGCTCGCTGGGGGGTATGGATAACACTTAAATCATTAAGCCCAAACGCCTGAATAAATGAAACGCATCGTTTCATCAGAAATCCTTCACAACTCAGCTTTAAAACACAGCTGTTGGATCCTCTCCTAGTCAATGGTCAGACCATGATCTAATGGTGAGAACTTCATCTTCTCCATTTCAAACGCCTGAACTTCGCGCCCAGCTCCGACCACCGCCGATGGAGCTCCGATCATCCCCTTCAACCCTAGTTCTTCCTAGAGGCCTCCAATCCAAGAGGTCAAAACATGAAACTCATTCCAAATCTTGCCACGAACTCAACCATACCATTAGTTTCTTCTGAAACCTCAAGAATCATCATCTCCCAATCTCAACCAAAAATGGTGATCTTCCTATTTTGTCTCTAATTCATCAATTAACCATCTGAAATCCATCCTATGCCATTCTACAACTAATCTACCACCTTAATTCAACCTAATTCTACCTAAATCATGCTAGGGGAAGAAGGTTACCAACCTAGAAATTCTTGAATAACAGATGCACGAAATCTTCACTTCAAGCCCTCAAATCTTCTGGACACGATCACTGAACCTCCTCCTTGCTTCTGTATGCGAAAGATTCAATGGAAAGTGCTTCAATCTTGAAACACGATGATGAGTTGCAGGTGCTGAAAACCACTTGCTCCCACACGATCTAGCCACCAATTCTCCTTGAAAATGATCTGAAATCACTCCTTGGCACTCATGGAAGAAGAATCAATCAAGAAAATGAATGGAAGTTGAGGAATTTGATGAAACCGATTTCAATTGCAATCTATGAAAACTCAATCTCAAACTATGCTCAATCCTTCAATGATCACCAACCTCTGCCATGGATCCATTCTACTCAATATATAGATGAAGTTTGGATGATCTAGAACCCTCTAGATCCTTCCAATGAGGTTTTCCACATCTCATGTCATGAGATTTTGAATCACTTATCATGACATGTACAACCCTTGCAAACAGCTTGGAATTCATCCCATTCACTCTTAATTTCTCCCCTAGTGAGATATTATAGGTGTTTAGCTTGCAAAAACCCTTGCCCATGCCTTGATTTTGGGTTTTGCAAATGTGGCTTAATATGCAAGTAAGTGCTTTTCAAAGCAAGTCCACAATTTAGACCTCAAATAAAAAATGTGGCTAAACCATTGTTTTTAAAATGTTTTCTAGAGTCAAAATGATATATTACATGCCATGGTTTGGATGTGTAGGTTGAAAATATCAATTTCCAACTTTGGTTTATTTAACTTATGCCCTTATTTTAGGTCATTTTTACAACTTTGAGCTACAAGCCTTTTCAACATCTCATGACCTCCTTACTAGCCTTAAAACATAATTTTGAGTAAGTTTGATGTTGAAGATTTTTTCATTTGAAGCTTGGAAATAGGAGTTATGGCCTTATGCTTGAAATGACCTGCAATCTCCAAATGACCAAAATACCCTTGACTTGTCAAAGCCATAACTTGAGTTCTACAAATCCTATCAAGGACTTCTAGTACTATCTATAAAGCTAAGAAGATAAGGAACAACATTCATGTTGACCAAAAGTTCATAGGAATCATCCTTCTTGGGTAAAAGTTGGATGCAAGTTGGGTGACTTTCAAGGCCCCAGATTCACATACCTTAGATAACCTGTAACTTGCCAAAGTCATAACTTGAGCTCTACAAACCCTATCAAGGACTTCTAATTCTCAAATTAAATCTAAGAACAAGCTCTACAACATTCATGTTGGGGGTAAGATGAGATGACAATCACATCTTGAGCTAAACTGCCTTGAAGATAGGGGTCAAACTAGGGGACTTTACACTGCCAACCCTTAGAAACCCTAGCTTGAAACTTCTCAAACTCTTCAATCATGATGATTTAACCTTGGAATCATCCTTATGGCATCTCAATTCATCAATCCATGATCACATTGCCTTTGAATTAGGTCTCAACCTTCTCCAAATCATCAGTTGACCTAGGGTTGACCCAGTCAAACCCTAATCACACCACTCCTGGTTGAGTCTTCTTAAACTTGCACCATGACCTATCTAGGCTTCATGATGGCTTTCAAGATATCTCATAAGCTCTCTCAAGGCTTCAAGTCTACATTCATGGCTTCAGAATCATCTGAGGTCTTTCCACAACTCTCAAGTTAGGGGGCACACAACCTTGGTTTCAACCACTCTCTTTGAGAATCTTCTGACTTCTCTGACAAGGATATCAACCCCTGAACACTTGAATAACCTTCTTGGATAGCTTCATAGCCTTGTATAGCTCTTGATTGGTACTCATACCTCTTGATCTCCTGCATACATGTCAATGAAATGCAAATGATAATGCTAATGTGAATGAAATGAAACATAAGCTAGGTAAAGAAATGTTGGTCAAATTTTGGGGTGCAACACAAAGCATGGGTATACTTCTGAAGTATATAATATTTATGAAGTCTCTGATCTGAGGATAAAGCGACGATGGTAAATGTAAACCATTATGATCAAAGTAAATTATTTGAGAATATCTCAAGGTATTTGATCCTTAGTAATCAATTTAATGAATATGTTTGTGATGGACTTAATCATTTTATGGTTTTACCAACTCTCGAATCCAACAATGCGTGGAGGAGAATACACCATTTTGGTGTCTTCCCTTTTGGGAAATATTTACCAAAACTTCTTGATAAAAGAGGTAAAATTATTTTAAGGTAGAAATAATCAGGAAAATATGACAAACCTCTTAAAATAATATTTCTAAACATTTTATTCATCGAATTAAATTATTTTCTAACCTATAAAATGAGTGGTTTAGCTTCTTATTACTATATATGGAAGTAAGAGCCAATCAGGGGTACAAAATACAACGCCCAAAACAAAATATGTTGAATTAGGTCAAACAATCGGTTGACACTTGTGTCCAATTGATTAGTATTACAGTGAGAATAGGATATCAAATTATTAATTAATTTGAATCGCAAATCTTTGATTCACAACCGGTCTTTAATTTATCCGAAGGAAAGGTCAAAGAAAGGAAAAACCTACTTTTTGCATTGTAAACAATGCGAGGAGAGATCTAGGTAAGGGGTTGGTTAAGCCTAGGGAAGGTATTAACACCCTAAACTTCTGTAGTACTCTATAGGAACCTCTTGTTTAAAGTTTACTATTTTCCTTGATTATCTGCTTAAGAGTATATGCTAGGGGTTAGGAGGTGAAAAGAAAAACCTAAGGGTTAGTCCTAGGTTTACTCGCCAAGACTCGCATCTTATGCCTACGTACCCGAGGTAGGGGATGGAATTAGAGTAATCCTAGTCCCCCTCGAAAGGGAGAAGGAGAAACTTCTTGACGATGGTCAAGGTTTCAATGGGGAATAAGTATTCTTAAGGAAGTGCTTATGTGGAGTGAGGCAACTCCTATCTCTACGTTAAAATTAGTTGAATTGAAAAAGGGTAAAAGAGGTATTTTACAGCGAGAAACCTAAAACGGAGTACGACGATTCCTTATCCTAATGCTATGGTAAGGGGTAAAACGGTCTACGACGGGATGCCTAGGCAATTAGGGTTTGAACGGTGAAAGAGTCGAAAGTAAAGACTAATGACGCGGCGGTCAACGACTAGACCTATTCCTTCGGAGGAGAATCTTAACGGTGAAATAATATAATGAAAGATAATTAAGCGGCAGTATTGAAGTATAGGAAAGTACGAAAATAGTAAAGGAATTGCAAAGTGACGATATCCTCGCGTAAATTACAATCATAAAAAATGCAAAAATAATAACGAAATAAAAGAGACGATGTCCTTGCATAAATTACAACCATAAAAAATGAAATGCGGCAAGATATGAAATTAGTAACTAAGTACAAATAAGAATGCAATATTAGGAATGATATGAAAATTGAAGCGTAAATTTAATCGAGGAACTTAAGACCTTTATTTTAGATTAGAAATTAAAATGAAAGGGTTTGTAAGTAATTGAAAATAATTTTAAGTCTAGTGTTAAAAAAATTTTAGTATTAATTTATTTAAAGAATGAATTTTTATTTTAAAGAAAAAGTTAGTTTTTTATTTTTTTTTAAAAGAAAAGTTAGAATTAGAAAAATTAGTAAGGTCCTAAAAAGAGTTTTAAATTTCCTAAAAGTTAAATTTTTTGTTATGTTAAGTTTTTAATTAAAAGTTAAATTTTTTTTATTACATTAAGTTCTTAGAAAAGTTTTTAGAAATTTTTTTTAATTACAAAACAATTTTTTTAAATGTTTTTAAATTATGAAAAGTAAAAGGTCTTAATTAAGTTTTCAATTAAGTTCTGTTAATTAAGTTTTTTACCATTTAATGATAAACTAAATGAGGTTAATGTTATTTGACCATAATTTTAATGAATAAACTAAAATTATAAAATATAAAAATGAAATATTTAAGGCGAAGGGGGTCAAATTGGTTGTTGAGAGTTATTAGGATTTTAAACCCTCTTCTTCTTCTTCATTCCTACGGCACGGCTATTGCCTCCGTTGTTGCATTTGCGAAGCTTTCTTCTTGCTTGCGTGTTTCCTTTTTCGGTTTCAATGGCTTTCCTTCTTCTTTCCCTGCGACAAAACCATGAAAAAACATTAAAATGACCAAAAATCTTACGGAGGCTTTGTAGAGGTTTGTTGATGGTAGATTTCCGGCCGGTTGTGCTTGGCTATGAAGCTTGATGCATGTTGGTCCCGTTCTTCGGTTGATGAAGAACTCGTCCCTTATGGATTTCACGATTTTGTTGTTTGATTTGTTACAATCTTCAGGAAATTTTGTTGCTTAGGTTGCGTGATTCATGGCTGTTTTTCAGGAACTTCCAAGATTTGTTACCGTTTTGTTATGGCTTTGTTGATCCACTGTTGGGGCTTGCGAAAATGTTGGCTTAGTTGTGGTGATTGTTGCGATAAATTTGTTTCGCTTTGGACTTGTCGGCTGAGTTTGTTTGATCCATCTAGTTGCAAGAATTTTGGGAAATTATGTTTATGGCTTGTTTGGCAAAACCCATTTTTCAGGAAAAGTGTTTTTTCCAAAAGCACTTTTTCAACATCACTTTTCCAAAAAACTTCTCTCTCTCTCTCTCTCTCTCTCTCTCTCTCTCTCTCTCTCTCTCTCTCTCTCTCTCTCTCTCTCTCTCTCTCTCTCTCTCTCTCTCTCTCTCTCTCTCTCTCTCTCTCTCTCTCTCTCTCTCTCTCTCTCTCTCGGAACAATTAGAACAGAAATCTACCGAATCTGTGCCGGGGTCGGAAATGGAGTCGGGAGTTGGCGGCGACTTTGTCATTGTTGCCCTCCCGACATACCTGATGATGAGCTTTAACTAAGGGTATCGGATCCAAAAAAACCCATTTTAATTAATTTTATTATTTCCATCTGTTGATTTTTTTGCAGGTTCGACAAAGTCGAAAGTCGAAGATTAACGAATCGGGTGTAGAGACAAATTAGCACATTTTTGTAATTGTAAATTTTTGTAATATTGTAATAAATGTAATATTGTAATAATATAGAATTTAAATGAATAAATTCAAATTATTTCTTCAATCACATTTCTCCGATTAAAATCTCCGATTGCAATCTCCAAATAATTCATCTGATTACATTTAAACGAACAAATTCATTTAATTAACTTTATCCAATGAAAATTATCCGATTAAGCTTTGACGTTCCAAGTCCGAATTCGACAATTAATCATTTTGCACGATTTAAATTCGATGTGTCCGCTGAGTTCGAACAAATCCCTTTTGCAAATTAATTCATATCTGATAATAAAACTGGTGAATACGACCTTGAACAGATCAGCAGAGAAAGTCAATTAAACAGCGAAACGAACGGTCTTTCGCATTGAAAATTGATATTGCATCTCGAATGATTTAACTCGGTAACCTGAACCAGCTCGGCTAATAATCATGACCAAACCAAAAGATGTTCATTATAAATTCAACTCGAACCGAAATTCCACTGTTCCTTTAAAAAGGGCTGGTAACTAGCAGAAAAACTGGGAAATTATGCTCTGGACAGAATAAATTCCTTGCAGCCAATTCTCGCACTGATTCAACTCAAATTCAATTACATTTCAGTGTCCTCAACTCCATATGGTTTATGATAATGACCCTTATTCCCTTCATAAATTAAAGCGCACCCAACGTTATTTTCTGAACAAACCGGTTAGCAGTTTGTTAAAATGCAATGTAGGATGAAATGAAATGCAAAATGACCCTAATAATCTAAAGGTAAAATTTGGGATATGATAGCTGCCCCTATTTAATTAGCTTCACCGGATGATATGAGTGATGAAAATCCGAGAAATCATGGTGAAAGAGATTTAAATACAGATAACCAAAATTTTTGCCCTTAGATGCAGCGATATGCAACGCTATGGACAAAATGACAAACTATAATGCTGACAATGTTATGATTCTAGTATGATGCGTCTGATGAAAATGATAAATGCAATGATGCAGACGACATGACAACACAAGGGACATACGCGACGAACAAACCACACTGGGGAACACGACGCATTGGGGGAACAACACGACACTGGGGAATTCTAAAGCGATGACCAAACTGCTGCGAGCACGATCGATTATCATTTTAGAAGGAACGGTAAGAATGGGATCCTAAATGGAGATGGCACCGGCGAGACGGCCTCCACTAGGGAATATCCAATAGTAATTATGCAACGGATTCAGGCATGATCGGCTAGCACTCTAGGATGACAAGGTAACACAGGATCCACACGGTTGTAGGATAAGGTAAACGACAAGTGCTGGAGTTTTTGGAACATTCCTTTAAATGAAGATATCGAGCGGGATCTTTAGGAATCATCGGAAAATATACAGGGAGAAACAAACATCAGAAACATCTAGAAGAACATCGAATGAACTCTGAAACCCACCAGAGACGCTCGGAAACACATCGAATGAACTCTGGGTTGTATCCAGAAACAAAATGAAAACACCTATAGGAGCATGAGATGAAGACAATTCTCTGAAGGTATATCTGAATCATTTAGAAAAGCGTTAAATGTACGGGAAGGGTTTGAATACATATCTGGAAGAACATCAGATAAGCAACAAAGGAATTCTGGAAGAACATCAGAACCAACACTCAATCTGGAAAAACATCAGAAAGAGAAACAAATCCAGAAAAACATCGGGTAGATTCTTGAACACCATCAGAGTCAAAAGAAAATAAACGGGAAACCATCAGAGAAGTTATGGAAGAACATCAGAACAAAGACTCAAACTGAAAAAACATCAGAGAGAGAAACGTACCCGGAAAAACATCGGATGGATTCTGGAAAAACATCAGAGTCAAAAGGAATATCTGGAAAACTATCAGATACGTTCTGGAAGAACATCAAAACAAAAACTCAATTTGGAAAAACATCAGAAAGAGAAGCAAATCCGGAAAAACATCAGATAGATTCTGGAAAACCATCAGAGTTGGAGGAAAATATCTGCAAAACCATCAGATAATATCTGACAGAACATCAGAACAATGACTCAATTTGGAAAAACATCAGAAAGAGAAATATATCAGGAAAAACATCGGATAGCTTCTGGAAAAACATCAGATAAGTTCTGGAAGAACATCAGAACAACGACTCAATCTGGAAAAACATCAGAAAGAGAAATATATATAAAGGTGACATCCAAAAATGACAGTGGATAAAAAGGGTACCAGACATCCAATAATGGATTTGAATGAAAGGTATAATCACAATATTTGAGAGTGGTATTAGGGGTAAGAGGAACAAACATATCCGGAAAAAAAATCGGATAAGAAACGTCATATCTGGAAGAACATCAGATAGACACAACACAAAACTGTGGTTGGTGCCAAGTGAGTTAGACTTTGACCACAAGGTGAGACATGAATAACACCACAACCTCGGGAGAAATGCACATGAGGATGAAACACTCATGATATGCATATGTACGTGAGTTGTGCAAATGATATATGATCAAATGCAAATGCAGACGCCAACGACATGACTCGACTCTTCTGGAAAAATGACAAGACTAGAAAATCAATTCCTCAAGACGGAGATCACTGTCCTTATGCTTTAGGGACTAAAGATGTTACTGTTAAACACATCTCTGCCACACTTCTAAACTGTATCAAGTTGATAGTCCTTGTAGGCAGGATGCATGACTGCTTGGGGATCCTTCAAGTAAACTGCCCCTGATTAAACCGTCCGTTATAGACGAACTGATAATTACTTCAGCTTGTCTGATTTTGTAGACGATTATTTTAGTGTACCCTCGGAGGCTTGCCCCAGTCTGGGTCTTGAAAAAACTTATGGATAAACCAAAACTGAGAATGGCTTTGCCTTGAACAAATATTGAGCTGATCCTCAACAGGATTTGGAAGGAATTTGCCCCTGATAGGATCTCCGACCAAGTTTCTCAATTGTTTAAAAATTCCTCGAGAGAAAATCCAGTTTGCAAGAAAAAATGTTCATACAAACATGGTAACACAAAGATCATGTAACTTTTGAAATCAAAATCATTTTTGAAAGATGAAAAATAAACGAGTCGTTGGTCAAAACACGGTGGTTCAAGACGCTCAAAGTTTAGAATAAAGGTGTATTGCCAAAATAAATGATTCGCAAAGATCTTTTGGAGTCAGCTTACGCAACCTTGTTGTAGTATGCTTTCAAAATAACTTTGTTTCAGTTAGGTCTTTTGAGGGTTGTAACGTGACCTGGTTCACGGTTTATGAAACAAAGGATAAAGGCTCAAGATTTATTTGTACCCACCCAATCTACGTGATAATCTTCAATCCTACGCTCATTAACTCATATTATGCATTCAGGTTCCTATAGGTTAGGAATTTCACTAATAATAATGACGATGGTTTAGAAGTCAACAAACCTTTTTGAAAAGGAAGCCACTGCTTCTTTACAACATATGGTTGTTTTGACATTGAGGATTTTCATGTGAAGAGTTTAAAGGTCACCTCTTTTTATTATCCCTAACTTTTGCTTGAACTGTTTCTTTTAAAGCACACAGTCAGCAGGAAGCCCCAATTTTGCCTAAGTCTCCTTCATAGGTTTTGACTTAGCGGGCTTTTTCTTTTGATTTTTTTGTAAGAAAGTGACTACCTGGATTAAATGATCACGGTGAACCATCATCGGCTTTTGACTTGGAAAACATCTTCGACACTTACTTGCTGTGTGCGAAGGAAAATTTGTGAGTACAACCTTTATATGAAAGGTGTATTATATGAACATATAACCAAGTTAACTGAGAACTACCCATGCCCCAGGTTAAGATTGCGGGTTTTTTTGTAAAGAAAGAAACTCTAACTTCTGGGCTCAAAGGGGTGACAAGGGAATAACTTCCTTATTTCTCCAGTGTTTGGGGATTGAAACAATGTCTTACATTGTCAACAAAGTTTGATTGAAGACATACTGACATCAGTTATGGGTATAACATTTTCATCATCCTCCCTCAAATCTTTGCATAATCAAAAGTTTGGACAATAAAATTTTTGAAAGATAAAGTATACAAGTGAAAATAATAGACAAAATGAATTAAAATCAAAAGTTGCAATGCTCATTTTATTGGTATGAAAGTACAAACACTAATTAAAAGCAAACAGCTTAAACAAAATAAGAAAAATGCAAACAATAAGAAACAAAAGGCCTAGTGACTAAATCAGTACAAAGATGAGTCGTCCTGCTTAAAATACTGGCGTTTAGGAAGATAATTTGTTGGAGTCAAGATCGAAACTTTACTTTTGATGCACTGGCAAAAGATTTTTCTAGACGTTCGGATGACTATCCTTAAAATCAAGTATTCCAGCTCTAACCAACTACGCACTCTAGCTTTCAGTGCAAAACAATGCTCCAAGTCGTGGCCTAGGGCACCTCCCATGAAAAGCGCACTGGAGATCATCCCTAAATCCAACTAGAGGAGGATTAGGAGGAGGTGGTAAAGCCCTTGTAGTGATTGGCCCTTGTCGAACTAAGTCAGGATACAGTTCTATGTAAGTCATGAGAATAGGATCAAATTGATTCCTATTCCAATACTGGTTTTGTCTAACAACGGGATGCCGAGGAGTCTGAGATGGCTGTGGAGCAGTAACAGTAGCCCCAACATGATGATCAACAGATTGAGGTCTGTGGAGAGGCCTTCTTGATTCAATCATGATAGCATTGGTCTGATCATCTTTCCTCTTCTGGAAATTCCCATAGGATTTCTTTGCCCCACTAGAAGATTCGGCAGCTTTGGATACCTTACCATTTTTCAAACCCTCTTCTCACCTTTCGCCAATAGTCACTAGATCTGTAAAGCTTAAAGAGACACTCCCAATTATCTTTTCCCAATAGACAGGAGACAAAGTATCCATGAACATTCATGTTAGTTCCTTCTCTGCTATAAGGGGTTCAACTTGGGAAGCTAACTCTCTCCAGTGCTAAGCATATTCCTTGAACGACTCTCTTTCCTTCTGAGACATACTTTGAAGTTGACGGTGATCGGGAGCCATGTCCAAATTGTATTTGTATTGCTTCATAAAAGCGTTGGTGAGATCCTGGAAGCAGTGGACGCTGTTATGCTCTAAGTTCATATACCATTTGAGAGAAGCACCACTCAAACTATCCTGAAAGCAATGGATGAGCAACTTCTGATTGTTGGTGTAGGCAGCCATCCTTCGGAAGTACATGACTAGATGGGCTCTTGGACATAAGT
Organism: Lathyrus sativus; assembly: GCA_963859935.3. Classification (NCBI taxonomy): domain Eukaryota; kingdom Viridiplantae; phylum Streptophyta; class Magnoliopsida; order Fabales; family Fabaceae; genus Lathyrus; species Lathyrus sativus. The sequence continues at coordinate 399,447,844 of OZ012741.1, read as the reverse complement.
GACATTGATACTTCACAAACTCAGGAGTCTTAAATTTGGCAGGCAAAACAAGACAAGAAACTAGGCACATATTGTCTGCATCTACGTTGAAGAAATCAGTACCCTCGACAACTTGGAGTCTCTTATTTATGATCTGAAACTATTCAGGGGTAATCTCAGGCTTAACAAAATCTTCACGGTCTTCCCCTTGAACATCGACAGCATTGTACTCATAGGGAGGGTTCTAAAAGGGCGCTTGGACAGTCTGGTTAACAGTGTGGACCACAAGTGTTGCGGTGAAAATTGGATATCAAGCTATTAAATTAACTTGAATCTTGATTCTTTTACAACCGAACTTTATTTTATCCAAAGGAAAGGTCTAAAGAAAGAAAAACCTTTTTCGCGATGTAACAACAACGCTTAAGAGATTCGGGGAGTCGGGGATGGTTATACCTAGGGAAGGTGTTAGCACCCTAAGCATCTGTAGTACTCTACAGGAACCTTTTGTTTGATTGTTTGCTAAGTTTGTGAAATGTGCTAAGATTTGGGATTAGGATAAGGGATAGGTAAAGACCTAGATGGTTTTCTAAGTTTGCTCGCAAAGACATCGCATCTTCTGCCTACGTATCCTAACTAGGATAGAATTAGAGCAATCGTAGTTCACCTCACAAGGAAGAAGAACACTTGATTATGATCAAGGTTCAAGGGGGAACAAACATGACAATGTTTGTGTGGAGTTTAACAAAACTCCCTAATCTAATTTGTAACATTAAAAGGGGAAAGTAAGAAATCATGACAATGATTCTTACACAGAGTTGACAAACTCTTTCCTAGGGTTCTAGTTTGAAGAACACTCCTAGTACAGGTGAGTTTTTTAGACTTGAATCAGAGTCTAATGGCTTCTAAACTAGGGTGAAAGTGACTTAACAAAGTCAAGTGAAGGATGAGGGATGTATCCATGACATGAGGGTCAAATGGACAGACTTTTCCTTTAGAAGTAGACAGGAGAGGCAACCTGGATGAGAGCTAACAAGCTTCATCACTTGGGGAAAGAAAATTTTGAACAAGATAACAATATAATAAATATGCATTCATGGTGACAACCATTAAGTGAGCAGGTGAAATGATAAAATTAAAATGCATTGATGACAATCAAAGCAGTTGATTAAGCAGGAAGTGTGACAACATGTCAAGCTTAAGTGCATTTAGCAGATGAAGTAAAATGATCATGGTAATAACCAAAGATGAAATCCTAGCATGTCAGATAACATTTAAGAACATGAATGCAAACAAGTATCACAAACAATCACAAGTATAGCTAGAGAAAAATTCATCTACATACGCAAAAACGATCACAAAACATACATAACTTGCACATAGTCAAAAGAGATGAAAAATTAGGAAAACATGGAAATAAAAAATATGACATGAAAGTAGACATCAAGATGAACAAAATACAAAAAGAATGGGTGAAAAATGATTAAAAATGAGAAAGATATGAATTTTTGAAAATGGGATGAAAAATGGCAAAAATAAATAAAAGGGTTGCCCTCCTCAGGGGTCGAACCCACACTTGGATGGTCAAAGGTGCTTAAGTGACAAGTTGCTTACCACTGGGGTGGCTATACATATGTTGATGAAAGCCACCCCATAAATATACGTGGGATGTTTCAAAACCAGGCTGGGCAAAAAAAAAACATGAACAAACTTGGATTTGCATTTTAGCCATAACTTCCTCAATTCTTGATGTTTTTTCACAAAATTTTAGTGTAACTTGAGTATTTTTTCATGAGGAACAATATGGCACTTTTAGTTTTTTGAAATTCTTCCTCTATTATAAAACCCGATAGTGCTTGTATTATGATGTCCTGAAATGCAATTTGGTATGAATCTCACACACCAGCTAGTTTCAGTTCAAAGTAATCATGCACACATTCCACATAAATGATAATGAATGAATTCATGCAAGAGTTAGAGTTCAAACCATGCTGTGATGAAAATGGATTGTCAAGTTGCCACTTTGTCATGAATGATATGCAAGCTAATATGCAATTCTGTTTCTAGGCATATATTGATCAAACTAAACACATACACACATCAAATACATGATATAGGATGAAGTTGGTCATAAGCTGAGGCTCCAAACAAACTGTGGAGAAACATGATATTCAAAATGCAAGTTTGTGCTTTGTGAAGTGCATGAGAATGTACAATTTCAGTTCCAGACATGTTCAGATCAAACTAATCATACATACACAACACATACATGATATTGAATGGATTTGATCACAAGATGAGGCTTAAAGCAGATTGTTGTGGAAAAATGTGTTCAAAGTGCAAATGTGTATGTGTGAAGATGCATGATGATACTCAATTCTAATTCTATGCACATTCAGGTCAAATGAATCATACATACACCATACATACATGATATTGAGTGGAATAAAACACATTTTGAAGTTAAAAGAATGTTGTCATGAAAAATGGTACCTCAAGTGTAGGTTTGTGCTTGTGTAATGCATGAGCATGTTCAATTTTAGTTCAAAACATTTTCTGATTCAATTAATCACACACACAGCACATATACGTGATATTGAATGAGTTCAAACACAATTTGGGGCTAAGAGAAGACTGTCATGAAAAATGAGGGTTTGAGTTGCAAATTGGTCATTTTTGATGCAAACATGAAAAAATGCAATTCAACATTTCAAGCACTATTGATCAATTTAACTTCACACACATATTGAATACATGATGTTGGATGAATTTGAGCACAAATTTAACCACCTCTAGGCCTGAGATCACAGCTAGTGGGTTTATGGCAGAATTTTGGTACAAGACACAACATATTTCCAACATAATGAACCAAAAATGCTAGAACATGAAATTATGGTGTAAAGCAAAAATGGAGTGTCTACATACCTCTAGTAGACTGTGTTGAGTAGGTTTGATCAATAAGAAACCCAGAGGAAACTTCAAATGCTCCTTGCTCTGGAGATTTCTTCTTCTTGAAGCAAGAATGCAAATATTGTGACAGTTGGAAAAATAAACTCTACCAATGATCCTCAATGCTTTAGATAGTTGAGAAATGATACATGTGAGGTGTTAGAGTGATTAAAACACCAAGGAAGTGTATAGAACAAGATTTGGCAGATTTTGTGGCTTTTGGTCAAAGTAACTTGGTATGGAAGTTGACTTTTTGAATGAGGAGGTTTTTGAGTGGTTCAATGGTTGGAACACCTTCTATATCATATTTATGAGTTGTGGGAATGATGTTTGGTGAGTTTGAGTGTGGAGAAATGGTTTTGGCAGCTGGACTGTCAAGGCAGATTTTTCATGGTTTTTGGTGAATTTTGTGAACTTGGTGATTTTGGAGAAAAGTGTGAAAGGGTGGGAGCTTGAGCTTTCTCTGGTTTTTTAGAGCAAGTATTGTGTAGAATGAGGTGGTGAGGGCTCCCTTTTATAGAAAAATGAAGAGAGGGGCAGATTTGGAGATTTCTTCACATGAAAGAAAGGTTTTACCACTTTTGGATCAAACCTCCACAAAGGGGTTTTCTTGGCAGATAGGTAAGCCCAATAGTCAAGTAAAATGATGATTTTGAAAGGGATAAATGCAGGCTATAGGGCATAGCTTGATGGTTGTGGCAGATTTCACTTTACACCTCATGCTTGTCATTGATTTCAAATGCAAGACCACTTGCAAGCCCACTTGCAAACTTGGCAAATTCACTCTCCTCTGCATTTTCATTGTATTTCCAAGCTACAAACTCTCTAAATATCAGATAAAACTTGATTCACAAGTTGAGATTGGTCATATTGGGGAAATAATGGATTTTTGAAATTTGTTAATGTGGGACTTCAAGTATGAAACCACCAATTTGCCATAACCATAACTTTCAGCTCACAAATCCTTTTGAGATGTTCTAGTACTCTTTAGAAAGCACTCAAATAGCTCTAAAACATTCATGTTTGTCAGAAATTCTAAATCCAATTGGAACTATGTCAAATATCCTCCAAAGTTAGCTGAAAATAAGCTTTCAAAGTGAAATAACTTAGAAATTTTTCTAAGTTATTTTCCTCTCTTGTAATGATTTTGCTTCTAACTCCAAAAATATGCATTTTCTGATTGTGGACCACTGTGGGACTTTTGTAGGATTTGTCAAGAGCTTTTCAATGAGTTGTGAACCACTTCAATTGGATGTGTGGTTAAGGAGTTATGGTTTAGCCCCTTTCAAAACCCTAATTTCCCGATTTTTCGATTACTCCTTCATACTTGATCCAATGGTCATGAAAATTGATAGGCAAGTGAAATATGATATAAGGAACATTTTTGATTCACACATTGAAGTCCAATTCCTTAAATTTGAAGAGTTGACTTTTTGGTCAACCGTACGATTGATCGGTGACTACCGAGTCGTCTGTTGATACTCTGGACCTCCTGAGGATTTGAAACTTCTTGAATAGACTTTATTAAGATATATGAACTTCATGGATCATAATCCCACCATTAAAACATCTTCCAACATCAAAGTCAAACTACAGTTGACTTTTACTAGTCAAAACCCTAATCGGGTGCCCTGAAATGCACTGTTCTTGATTCTGGGGTAACAACCTCAAATTGGATTCTCAGTTAACCTCATATAACATCCTTGATATTGTTTCATGATTGAATTAGCCTAAAACTTTGATTGATCACAAACCCTGAAGCTTCGATTTGACTGTACAAAACCCTGATTCATCTGTAACTTGACAAAGACAAACTTGCACTGGGTTAGGGTTAAATAATTTATGAGTATGCTCCTAAAATGATAACGAGAATCTAAGGGGTCAAAATTTGGGGTGCAACAGTTGCCCCTATTTAAATATCTTCACTAGATGGAACCGAGAGATGACAATCCTCGTATAATCGCAGTGAAAGGTATTTAAATATAGAGAACCAAAAATTTTGTCCCTTAGATCCGATGATATGCAAAAGGACAGGTCATGATATGCTATGAACTCTAGATGATGCTTTATGATGCTTGAGTGCAAGACATGTGTAGATGAAAGAAAAACAAAACAACGAGTAACTACTCATGGGACCTGGTATTGTGGACTCGACACTGGGGAAAACCGAGGTATAACAATCAATAGTTCAAACATGACTAGTGATAACTGAGAGGATAATTTCACGTGAGGATCCAAGAAGTCCAATGAGGATGACAATCTCATTGGGGAAGAGCAAACACTCCACTGGGGAAAAAGAGGGACTTTCTACTAGGGAGGTTAAAACTCGAGACACGAACCTCACTGGGGATTATCAGATGAGGAACTTCCTATAATGAAGAGTTCAAACGGGATCTTCAGGAAACACCAAAAAAAGACAGAACAAACAGACTTTGCATAGAAATAGCAAAAGCGAGATAAGATTGCCAAAGACAACTGGACTTTCAAACAATGCCAGTCACCACTGGACTTTAACAGAAAACACCAGTCACTACTGGACTTTAAAAGAAAGCTGCCAGTTACCACTGGACTTTAAAGAAAGCTGCCAGTCACCACTGCACTTTAAAAGAAAGCTGCCAGTTACGACTGGACTTTAAAAGGAAAGCTGCCAGTTATGACTGGACTTTAAAAGGAAAGCTGCCAGTTATGACTGGATTTTAAAAGAAAAGCTGTCAGTTATGACTGGACTTTAAAAGAAAAGCTGCCAGTTATGACTGGACTTTAAAAGGAAAGCTGCCAGTTATGACTGGACTTTAAAAGGAAAGCTGCCAGTTATGAATGGACTTTAAAAGAAAAGCTGCCAGTTATGACTGGACTTTAAAAGGAAAGCTGCCAGTTACCACTGCACTTTAAAAGAAAGCTGCCAGTTATGATTGGACTTTAAAAGGAAAGCTGCCAGTTATGACTGGACTTTAAAAGGAAAGCTGCCAGTTATGACTGGACTTTGAAAGAAAAGTTGTCAGTTATGGCTGGACTTTAAAAGAAAAGCTGCCAGTTATGACTGGACTTTAAAAGGAAAGTTGCCAATTATGACTGGACTTTAAAAGGAAAGCTGCCAGTTATGACTGGACTTTAAAAGAAAAGCTGCCAGTTATGACTGGACTTTAAAAGGAAAGCTGCCAGTTATGACCGGACTTTAAAAGGAAAGCTGCCAGTTATGACCGGACTTTAAAACAAAAGCTGCCAGTTATGACTGGACTTTAAAAGGAAAGCTGCCAGTTATGACTGGACTTTAAAAGGAAAGTTGCCAGTTATGACTGGACTTTAAAAGGAAAGCTGCCGGTTATGACTGGACTTTAAATGAAATGCCAGTCACCACTGGACTTTAAAAGAAAACTGCCAGTTACCACTGGACTTACCAGGGATCTCACCAAAAGATGTGGGACAAATGTTTTACAAGCCAAATTTTCGCAAACAAGGATAAATAACCAACAGAAATTCCTCAACTCCTTAAGGATATGCCATTTAAGCATAAAATCCAAAGAGAGGTCGTTACCACAACACTACTGGAGAACGATTTTTCTTCGAATAGGATCTGTAAATGATTCTTCCTGGGGGTACAGCGCGTGATAAGTGTACGCCTAACATAGATTTAGAAGCCACTTTTCAGGGACCAAAGTTCAACCTAGAAACGAGCTAGAAAGAAACGATCAAACAAGACTCCAACCATTGAGGATTCGAACTCAAATGGGAATTTATCTTATCCAGGCGTGGCAAGATAACTGAAACAACCATCATCCACAAGGATTGAACTCGGTGGGGAAATTAGAATTGGCGGGCATTTTATGCCTAAGGGCTGACAACTCTATTGGAGAGAAGATACAAACCCAATCGCTTGGTGAAAAACACCAAAGTGAAATAGGAACAGGTAATAACCAGAGATAGCAAAAATGCACGGATGTTACGCTTATGCTTTATGCCATGCTTATGGTTATGCTGACAAAACAGACAAAACAAAACAGGAGATGAAATAAACATCTCGACACGGATACCTAGCCAACTTTACCAGATGGACCATCACTGGGGATGATCATAAAGATTGACAATTCCACTTCAAATTTATAACCTTCTCTGGGAGAGAGTAATCCACAACATCATGACTGCACTCAGATTGCCATCATGAGCTTGAATTCTTTGTCGAAGGAAAAATGACCAAAGGAATTTCCAAGATCAACTGGAGTAACAACTTAATTAGAGAGCTGCCTAAAGGGTATCATGAGAACCAAATACTTCTTCCCCTCGATAGTATAACCAACCTCTACAAGTGAGCAATGGATCTTGCGACAAACAATCTTCCAACTTTTCTGCCTCATATTACATGGTCCACAAGAAGGAATCATCAAGAAGATTTTACAGAAGAATTGACATACCAAGATGCCTCAATATCTTCAAACTCTTGGAGAGATTCATGAATCTCGACATAATTGCCCCAGTTCAACTGCCTTCGAGAGATTAATCTCATCTTGACTTGATTTCTTCTGATTAACTAGCCTAGAGTAGTTGGCTTTGAAAAGAGCTAAGAAGAAACTTGCTTATAAGACCCCAAACGATGTTCCCCAGAACACATGGTCTGCAAGAAGAAATCACCAAGAGGGTTTTACAGAAGAATTGACATACAAGATGCCCCAATCTCTTCAAACTCTTGGAGAGGTTCACGAACCTCGACGTAACTGTCCCAGTTCAACGGTCGTTGAGAGATTAATCTAATCTCGACTTGGCTGGCTTCGATTAACTGAACCTTGTGACAAATGATTAACCAATCCTTCAAATTAGTTGCCCCAGGTCGAGCTTCCTTTATCAAATCCAACTCCTTAGCTGACAGCATTTGTTGGGATTCCTTTTGACATTGGATCGTCTGGAAAACAATATTGTTCATTAAAATTGGCAATTTTCAATGTAACATTCATGCAATCTTTTGAAAACAATTTTTATGAAACACACGCGGCGGAGTGATCAAACAATCAAAGTGAAAGTGATCCAATCATTTACGGATGATGGATAAAGTGATGAACACACACAAACATCAAAGATCATTTAGGAGTCAGGTTATCCAACCTTGTTGTAATATGTTTTCAAAACAACCTTACCTCAATTAGGTCTTTTAAGGGTTGTAACGTGGTTTGGTTCACGGCTCATGAAACAAAGGATAAAGGCTTAAAGTTATTTGTCCCACCCATTCTCCATGATGAACTCCAATCCTACGCTCAGTTAACTCAAACTATACATTCAGGTTTCTACAGGCTGATAGTTGGTGATGATTCACAAATCTAAGGTAGTCACAACTCCCTTACAGTATTTGATAGCTTTTGCTATTTGAGGATTTTTGAAAGTGAAGCTTTAAGAATTTCCTCTTTTATTATCCCTTACTTTTACCTGAACTGTTTCTTTTGGATATACAGTCAGCGGGATGCCCCATTTTTGCCTAAGTCTCCTTCATAGGTTTTGACTTAGCGGGCTTTTCATTTTTCCTTTTTTTTCGTTGTTTGAGAAAGGAGGTGACCACCTAGTTTAATGGCTACGGCGAACCATCATCGTCTTTTGGATTTCGACACTTGCTTTTTTTGCGTGCGAAGGAAAACCTGAATGCATCACTTTTTTGTGAAAAGCGTCTTGTATGCACATATCTTTGAGTTAACTGAGAACTACCCGCCCCAGGTTCGAGATTAAGGTTTCTGTTTTTGTAAAGAAAGAAAACTCCTACTTCTAAGCTCGAAGTGGTTAACGAGGGATTATCTTCCTTATTTCTCTGATGTTTAGGGATTGAAACAATGCCTTACATCATTGGCAAAGTTAAATTGAAAGCATATCAACAACAGTTATGGATATAGTTCTCATCATCCTCCCCAATCTTTGCTTTAAACAACAGTTTAGTAAAGAAATTTTTTCATTTTTGTGTTTCATAACAATGAAAGGAAAAAGAAAGAGTGAAATGAATGGACTTAATCAAAAGATGCATAAAAATTTCATTAATATTGCCAATTCAAAATGAACAACAGCTTACAAGCAATTCAAATTAAACAACAAGGGGAATACAACTGAAAATACTGAAACAAACAGAATACAACCAGCTTAGGAGAATTGACTTAACAACTTCAGTTTCCAGGCCCAAACAGGGGAACCCCTCTATCACTGATTACTTGTTTCTTGTGGTATAGAACCTTGAGAGGCCTTGTAGGTCCTTTGTCTTTTGCTTCGAGAGCTGAGACACTGATACCTGGTTTACCTTCTTGAGGTTTTAACAGCTCCAACAAGCTTTGCACCTTCAACCCAAAACCTTTGCACTCTTCCACCAAATGCCCCATTGTCCCAGTATGGTACTTGCATTCAACTTCTAGGTGATATTCTTCAAAGATCATTTTTTTTGTCATAGACTAGCTCTTGCACCACAAGTCCTAACGCCAAACAAGTGTCTAGTTTATGTCCTTCAGCCCCTTTGTGAAACTCACAAGTCAAGTTTGCATTATGCCATGGTCCTGGCACAAGGTTAAGAGCTCGTACAGTCACCAACAAATTCTGAATTAGTAGCGGATAGAGCTTACTTAGCGGTACAGGAACTGTCTTGTAGCATGCCTTGTTCCTCTTGACAAAATTCTTCTTATTCATGTTCTGGCTTCGAGAACTTTGAGGGGAAACAACCAATGAATGCTGAGATGCTCTTTTAGTAACCACCTGACAAGGATGACGTTTTGGCGCAGGCCCAAATGCTGGTTGACGATGGTCTGACCGTTGAAGCTCAGGAGGTCCTTGAGCTGAGAGAGTCACCGAACGTGATGGACTTATGACCTCTTTAGGCGCAATAGTGGGAGAATACCCTTCATTTTTCATCAAATTCTGCAAAGCCTCCAAAACCCAATTCATCTGATCTTTGAGGACCCTGATTTCCTCCTTCAAGGCCTCTTGCCCTTTCAAAATCTCTTTCATCATTTCCATTGGTCCAGGATGCGTTCTAGGTATCCCTCTCTAATAGACAGGAAGAGGAGCATGATACTCAAGGCTGAGAAATACGGATGCAGATGCAAAATGTGACAACATGCTCATGCAATGCAAAAAGTTTCATGGAACTCAAAATACTTACAAACATCAAGATAAACCAAAAATTTCTTTCATTAACCATCAATTTAAATTACACCATGTGAGTACTGCTTACAAGAGCCTTAAACAGAAAGCTAAATAAAAGCTAACAAAAAGTCCTAAAGAGGTTCTCTGGACAACCTCGTGTTGAGCTTCTTGATCTCTTCTTCCATCTGGGACTTCTCGAGGATAAGCTTCTCCATAATTAGCCTCTACGGAGTCAACTGAGGAATAAATGAAGATAAATCAGCTGATACTTTCCTCTTCTTACAAGAGAGTACTTCCTCGTAGTTGTTTCTCGAGCTCTACGTTTTCTTTGACAACCACACGATCTTGGGCTTCAATGCTTCTTCTTGCTTGTTGTGCTTTGTTCAAAGCGATTCCCAAACGTGTAGCCTTAGTAATATCTTTCTCCATAGGGTCTTCCTCCATGTCAAGAATGAGCAATCCAACCAAATAAGAGTTTTCCTTTAGTGGGTATTAGTTGATAGTCGGAAAAGTGAAACGATGATAGACTGGATCATAGAACTGGAGAAGCATGGAGAGGAGTCCATTATCCATCTTTATCTTTAACCATAACAACAGTTTCCCATAGATGCTCTTGAATCTCTCTGGATTTGTCACTAAGGTACTCAACCTCTTTAGGTCATCCAAGTTAAGACTCTTGTAAGTGTACTTCAAAATTTCTTTCTTTTAGTGTCCATAACAACCTTGATGTTTACAAACAAAAATCCGAGTTCCACGAAACTTTATGATATGATGTTTATGAATGCAAAAATGCACAAACACAGGCACATGCAAAGATCACACATATGCACAAAAACACAAGCCTAGGTTTAAAGGACGAGCGTGGATCCAAGGTCTACCCATCCCCAAAAAGTGTGTACTAGGGATTTTCAAACCTGTAGAGCAGGGTTCTAAACGGTTTTCAGAGTCAACAACCCATCTTTCGGATATTATCAACTTCCCAAATTACTTGGTAATCGATAATATTCTCAAAAGAGTCTCATCCAAGTGTAGTATCGCGTATCAACTATTTCGGAAATACTTCCATATAGCCATCGCACTACGTCCTAGTAAGGCCAAAGTGGGGTAGAACGTAATCTAAAAGTCCACGGTGTCATGGGCTCCTTCGTCGAAAGTAGCATTGTTTTCACGAATCCTAGATCAACAATACTAAACTCTCAAGAGGGCCTACACTGAGCGGTGGTTTCTCAAGTTAGCTTAATCGGGAATCAACTCCCTATAAGCCTCCTTGAATATACCACCATCCTATCATAATTGCACTCAAGTCCGGGTATAGGACCGTCTCACCACTCAAAGATCCCAACATCCAACACACGAACAAATATATACAACTATACATGTAAAGCAAATATAGCACAAAAAAAACAAAAAAAATAGGCTAAACCCTCAAGCTCACTAGCAAGTCCCCAGTGAAGTCGCCATTTCTGTTGCGGTGAAAATTGGATATCAAGCTATTAAATTAACTTGAATCTTAATTCTTTTACAACCGAACTTTATTTTATCCAAAGGAAAGGTCTAAAGAAAGAAAAACCTTTTTCGCGATGTAACGACAACGCTTAAGAGATTCGGGGAGTCGGGGTTGGTTATACCTAGGGAAGGTATTAACACCCTAAGCATCTGTAGTACTCTACAGGAACCTTTTGTTTGATTGTTTGCTAAGTTTGTGAAATGTGCTAAGATTTGGGATTAGGATAAGGGATAGGTAAAGACCTAGATGGTTTTCTAAGTTTGCTCGCAAAGACATCGCATCCTCTGCCTACGTATCCTAACTAGGATAGAATCAGAGCAATCGTAGTTCACCTCACAAGGGAAGAAGAACACTTGATTATGATCAAGGTTCAAGGGGGAACAAACATGACAATGTTTGTGTGGAGTTTAACAAAACTCCCTAATCTAATTTGTAACATTAAAAGGGGGAAGTAAGAAATCATGACAATGATTCTTACACAGAGTTGACAAACTCTTTCCTAGAGTTCTAGTTTGAAGAACACTCCTAGTACAGGTGGGTTTTTTAGACTTGAAGCAGAGTTTAATGGCTTCTAAACTAGGGTGAAAGTGACTTAACAAAGTCAAGAGAGGGATGAGGGATGTATCCATGACATGAGGGTCAAATGGACAGACTTTTCCTTTAGAAGTAGACCGGAGAGGCAACCTGGATGAGAGCTAACAAGCTTCATCACTTGGGGAAAGAAAATTTTGAACAAGATAACAATATAATAAATATGCATTCATGGTGACAACCATTAAGTGAGCAGGTGAAATGATAAAATGAAAATGCATTGATGACAATCAAAGCAGTTGATTAAGCAGGAAGTGTGACAACATATCAAGCTTAAGTGCATTTAGCAGATGAAGTAAAATTATCATGGTAATAACCAAAGATGAAATCCTAGCATGTTAGCTAAAATTTAAGAACATGAATGCAAACAAGTATCACAAACAATCACAAGTATAGCTAGAGAAAAATTCATCTACATACGCGAAAACGATCACAAAACATACATAACTTGCACATAGTCAAAAGAGATGAAAAATTAGGAAAACATGAAAATAAAAAATATGACATGAAAGTAGACATCAAGATGAACAAAATAAAAAAAGAATGGGTGAAAAATGATTAAAAATGAGAAAGATATGAATTTTTGAAAATGGGATGAAAATTGGCAAAAATAAATAAAAGGGTTGCCCTCCTCAGGGGTCGAACCCACGCTTGGATGGTCAAAGGTGCTTAAGTGACAAGTTGCTTACCACTGGGGTGGCTATACATATGTTGATGAAAGCCACCCCATAAATATACGTGGGATGTTTCAAAACCAGGCTGGGCAAAAAAAAAACATGAACAAACTTGGATTTGCATTTTAGCCATAACTTCCTCAATTCTTGATGTTTTTTCACAAAATTTTAGTGTAACTTGAGTATTTTTTCATGAGGAACAATATGGCACTTTTAGTTTTTTGAAATTCTTCCTCTATTATAAAACCCGATAGTGCTTGTATTATGATGTCCTGAAATGCAATTTGGTATGAATCTCACACACCAGCTAGTTTCAGTTCAAAGTAATCATGCACACATTCCACATAAATGATAATGAATGAATTCATGCAAGAGTTAGAGTTCAAACCATGCTGTGATGAAAATGGATTGTCAAGTTGCCACTTTGTCATGAATGATATGCAAGCTGATATGCAATTCTGTTTCTAGGCATATATTGATCAAACTAAACACATACACACATCAAATACATGATATAGGATGAAGTTGGTCATAAGCTGAGGCTCCAAACAAACTGTGGAGAAACATGATATTCAAAATGCAAGTTTGTGCTTTGTGAAGTGCATGAGAATGTACAATTTCAGTTCCAGACATGTTCAGATCAAACTAATCATACATACACAACACATACATGATATTGAATGGATTTGATCACAAGATGAGGCTTAAAGCAGATTGTTGTGGAAAAATGTGTTCAAAGTGCAAATGTGTATGTGTGAAGATGCATGATGATACTCAATTCTAATTCTATGCACATTCAGGTCAAATGAATCATACATACACCATACATACATGATATTGAGTGGAATAAAACACATTTTGAAGTTAAAAGAATGCTGTCATGAAAAATGGTACCTCAAGTGTAGGTTTGTGCTTGTGTAATGCATGAGCATGTTCAATTTTAGTTCAAAACATTTTCTGATTCAATTAATCACACACACAGCACATATACGTGATATTGAATGAGTTCAAACACAATTTGGGGCTAAGAGAAGACTGTCATGAAAAATGAGGGTTTGAGTTGCAAATTGGTCATTTTTGATGCAAACATGAAAAAATGAAATTCAACATTTTAAGCACTATTGATCAAGTTAACTTCACACACATATTGAATACATGATGTTGGATGAATTTGAGCACAAATTTAACCACCTTTATGCCTGAGATCACAGCTGGTGGGTTTATGGTAGAATTTTGGTACAAGACACAACATATTTCCAACATAATGAACCAAAAATGCTAGAACATGAAATTATGGTGTAAAGCAAAAATGGAGTGTCTACATACCTCTAGTAGACTGTGTTGAGTAGGTTTGATCAATAAGAAACCCAGAGGAAACTTCAAATGCTCCTTGCTTTGGAGTTTTCTTCTTCTTGAAGCAAGAATGCAAATATTGTGACAGTTGGAGAAATAAACTCTACCAATGATCCTCAATGCTTTAGACAGTTGAGAAATGATACATGTGAGGTGTTAGAGTGATTAAAACACCAAGGAAGTGTATAGAACAAGATTTGGCAGATTTTGTGGCTTTTGGTCAAAGTAACTTGGTATGGAAGTTGACTTTTTGAATGAGGAGGTTTTTGAGTGGTTCATGAAGGTAAGATAATACTTAGAAGCGGGGGTTGAATAAGTATGAAATATTAAGACTATAGAAATAAAAACACAATTATTTTTATCTTGGTTCGTTGAACTCAACTACTCCAGTCCATCCTTCCTAGAGTGATTTTCCTTTCTCAACAAGGACTTAATCCACTATTTAATCAAACAGATTACAATAGTAACACCTAAGAACAACTGTTCTTAGTCTTCTCAAGAGCTACTGATTCCAACTGAATCCTCTTAAGGAAAACCTTTACAATCAATGTAAATCAAATACAAGAGTGTGAATGCTTCTTAAAAAGCTATTATCACAACAGTGATTTTTCTCTTAAGTTTAAGTACAAATAATTCTAAGAATGAATATGAAAGAATGAGAGCTTTGAATATTATGATTCCTTTTCAGCAAAAAATCTAACTGAAGAATTTGGTGGAGTCTTCCTTTTATAGGCAGCTGATCCAAGGAAGCTGAGCGTTGAGAAGAGTGTCCCAAAAAGGTCTGAGCCTTTTTGTCTTCACATCAAGTGACCTTTCCTAGAAGAAGAAAGCACAGAAAAATCCTTTTTGTCTGTGTTCTTGTGTCTAGCACAAATGAGGAAAGAGACGTTTGATTTACTCCAACGGATATATTCTTTGAATATTTCTTCTTCAGTTTTCAGCAAGTTCATCTGAATCTGATTGAGTTAGAGTCTTCTAATGATGTACAGAACTTTGTTGTATCAGAGTCTTCTGCAGCATGTGTGCTTTCAGCGTGTTGATCATCAGAGCATATTTGTCACAGAACTTCAGTACTTGGCAGCTTTAGTACTTTCAGAAACTTCTGTAGAAACTATGCTTTGAGAAACTCTTCATACAATATTCTTCTTAGCTTCAGATGCTTCTGACTAGCTTCAAATGCTTCTGCTTCAGAATCTTCTGGAGCTTCTTGCTTCAGATCCTTCTGGAGACTACGCTCAGGATCTTCTGTAAACAGCAATCAGAATCTTCTAATGAGTGCATCTGGCGTTTCAGAGTCTAGATAACTTCTTGTATACAATTCAGATTTGCTTCTGGAGTGTTAATTTCATTTCAATCTACAGTAAAACTCACAAGCAAATTTTAGAGTATATAATTCTTAAATATAAAATTTCCTAATAGTTATCATCAAAACAAAGAGATATTATTAAGAACCAATCTGTGTTCTAACAATCTCCCCCTTTTTGATGATGACAAAAAGTATCAGAAATTTTGTTTAATTGAACATATTAGAATTATAACTCCCCCTGAGATGATGAATCTCCCCCTGAGTTAAATACAAATAAGGAATAGAAACTTCCCTTTTGTCTTGAGTAATCTTCAGAGTTAGATCTTGTTTGTTCTTAAAACATTTGAAGGTCAGAATGTCTTGCAGATTTAAGATTCAGAGTTTGATAATAGACAAATGATCTAAGAGACTCAGAGTTTCTTTTATAGAATATACTTATCAAATGTTCTGAAATAGTCAGATTAAATGTTAGATAGAATAGATATGTGTGAAGTTTCATTCTGATGAAGTTATATTAAACAACAGCTTTATCAGATTTTGCAGAATATGATATGGTTGCTAAAGGTTCTACATCTGACATAGATTTTAAGTAATCAAGAATCACAGATGGAAGGGTCATTGTGGGTTTTGGTTTCAGAGGATTGATGGGGTCAGAAGGTTCAACTCTGTCATAAAAGTCTTTCAGTTTGAAACCATAAGATAGATTATGAAATAGAGATGATACTTGGGCACAAGATATAGAAGATGTTGGATTGGAATTGGGGATTAATATCTCAGATGATGGTGCAGGAGGAGGAATAGGATCTGGAATGGAAGCTTTTGAAGGTATGGTAGGTTCAGGTTGGTTTATCTCAGAGTATTTTTCAGATGGAGAGATTAGAAAATCTGGGTGAATTTTTTATTCTGAGGAGTTAGAGGATGTGGTTGGGGTACAGGAGGTAGAAGATACTTGAAACACCGTTTTTAAGGGTGTGACATCAAGAACTTCTGTCTCAGGGATGTGAGGTTCAGAAGTATTGGTAGGTTCTAAAGGAATTTCAGATGGTTTGGATGGTTGTTCTGAGATGGGTGAATCAGAAGGAATATTTATTGGTTCTGATGAAACTGGAGCAGAAGTTACTTTTGTAGGTTCAGAAGTAACAGGTGCAATGGGTTCAGAAGGTGGATTATTTGATGGTGGATTGTCAGAGGCTTTTTCTGGTTGAGAATCTTTTTGTTTTTCTGGTTGTTCAGATGATTGTTGTTGTATTGATTGTTGTGGTTGTTGTTCTGATGGTTGTGTTTGTGGAACAAAATGTTTGATATGGATTTTTGGTTGAGAAGGTTTTGGTACAGAAACTGTTGGTGTTGGAATTGTTTGTGTTGTTGTTTGAGGTGGAACAGGTGTTTGTTTTTGTGGTGATATGGAACTAAGAGCATTAACAGAAGTGGTTTGTGTTGAAGGTGGTTTTGGTACAGACTTAACATTAAAATCATTAATAATAAGTTTTGCAGAAGATACAGAAGATTTAGTACCTTTTATTTTGATCCTCTTGGTAGGTACAGAAGTAGCTTCTTCAGATTCTTTTCTCTTCAAGAGCTTCTTTGGCTTCTCAACAATCTTGACCTTCTTCTGAGCAGGTTCAGATTCTTCTACAGGCTGAGTCCTTTTCCTCTGGAGTTGTGCTTCTTCTTCTTCTGCATCTGGTAGTGGTTGTCTAGCTAGCTGAATCACATTAGCAGGAACATGTTTTCCTTCCTTCTTGCATTCATCAATATACATAACAACTATATGTCTGGGCTCTTCAGCAAAGAATAAAGGAAAGTCATCTACAGGAACCCTCTTATTCAATTCTGACACATTCAGCTTCTTGGGAGCTGTTGTGAGT
Organism: Lathyrus sativus; assembly: GCA_963859935.3. Taxonomy (NCBI): domain Eukaryota; kingdom Viridiplantae; phylum Streptophyta; class Magnoliopsida; order Fabales; family Fabaceae; genus Lathyrus; species Lathyrus sativus. The sequence continues at coordinate 399,430,522 of OZ012741.1, read as the reverse complement.
TCATCAACAATTTTGAGTCTCTGAAGACTTTTAGCATTCAGAGGCTTTCCCATTATAAATTCGAATTCCTCTGTAACTCCAGCAGCGTACAGAGCAGTGACCAAACCATTCTCAGTAAGAAGATCTAAGATCAACCTTCCAAAGGGGATCCAAGTTCTGATCTTCTGTCCTTTCTCTTTCACATACTCTCTAGATGCATTGATATGGTTCCACAGATGCATAAAAAGAATGTATGGAAGATCTACCTTGGTGCTCTGACTAAGGCAATACATGAAATATAGTTGTTCATTATTGACATAGTCTGGAGAATTAGTTGACTTCCTGTGGTGGATGCATCCCATGAAGATCTTGGCCCAGATCTTGTAGTCAGGCTTCATATCCTTGAATTTGTTAGAAGCTTGACCAGCAGTCATTACTTCTTCATATACCTCATCCATGTCCACACGCCCAGCTGGCAAGTGGGAAACACCATCTGTTTCTTCATATCCAATTAATTTTCTTATCAGATCTTCTGTGATAATAATTTATTTTCCTAGCACAGAAGATAATATGAATTTGGGGTAAACTGATGCATGAATCCAGAATTCTTTCACAAGGAGGGGGTAAACTGGTCCAAAGAGTCTATCAAAATATTTAACCCATCCTTGAGCTCCAATGATGGAACGAAACTCAAACCCATTTTCTGCAAGAGAGTCAAACTCTACCATGGATTCACATAGAACTTCCAACTTATCAACAGGCGTTAGAAGAGTTCTTTTGGGAGGAGAATAGGGAGCAACACCCATGTTTTCTGAAGTTACAGCAGCCATAGAAGATTGGAATTGAGCAGCTGTTGATGATGAAGTTGCCATTGAAGAATGCTTTGTCAAACGCTTAGGTATAGGGTTTTTATGCAGAGAAAAGAGGAGATGAAAACACATGTAATTTCTGAGAGTGTGAAAAGTGTGAAAGTGAATACAAGTTATGTATTTATACTAAAACACTTAGGCATATCAACAGTCAGAAATTGCACGTTTTAACAAGCATTAAATGAAGAGAATAATAATCATTTCAAAACATTAATTGCTTCTGACAATTTGGGGGGAAAATCAAGATTCTCACTATTCAAACTTCACCTCAAACGTCTCCTCAGTTATGTACACGCCACCTCTTCAGATTTGGTGTGACACGTGTTTGCTTGCATGTGTTCAGATCTTCTAAAGATTGTTAGTTCAGAGTTTCACAAAAGAAATATTGATCAGAATAAATTAAGCAATCAGAAGAAATACTTCAGAGCATTAAGCATTTTTGCATCTGTAAAAAATTTGCTTCTGATAAATATCATTCTGGACAAAAATCCATACCAATATTTTTCAGAATAAACTTGAATCTATCTTCAACAAGGGGTTTTGTAAAAATATCTGCCCATTGATGATCTGTATCAACAAAGGCTAAATTTATGATTCCCTTCTGAACATAGTCTCTGATGAAATGATGCTTAATTTCTATATGTTTTGCCTTAGAATGCAAAATGGGATTCTTGGACAAACATATAGAAAAAGTATTATCACAAAAGATAGAAATGTTACTTTCAAAAATTTGATAATCTTCTAGTTGACTCTTCATCCAGAGCATCTGCGTGCTACATCCAGCAGCAGCAATGTATTCAGCCTCTATGGTTGAAAGTGCAATTGTGGGTTGCTTCTTACTGTACCAGGAGATTAGATTTCTTCCTAGAAATTGACAACTTCCAAAAGTACTTTTTCTTTCCACTCTGTCTCCAGCGTAGTCAGCATCACAGGATCCAACTAATTTGAAATCATCAGATTTTCTGTAATACAAACCCACATTAGAAGTACCTTTCAGATACCTTAGAATCCTCTTGACAGTTGTCAAGTGTGATTCTCTAGGATCTTATTGGAATCTAGCACACAGGCAAACACTGAGTAATATGTCAGGTCTAGAAGCAGTAAGATAAAGAAGAGAGCCAATCATGCCTCTGTAGAGCTTCTGGTCTACTTTCTTACTTACCTCTTCCTTGACAAGTGAGCTAGTAGGATACATTGGAGTCTTTGCCAGCTTGCTGTCAGACATGTTAAATTTCTTCAGAAGTTCTTTAACATATTTTGTCTGATGTATGTAGGTGCACTCTGGAGTTTGATTAACTTGGATTCCTAGAAAGAATCTGAGTTCTCCCATCATGCTCATTTCGAATTCTGCCTGCATACATGTAGCAAACTCCTTTCCAAGCATAATATTTGTTGATCCAAAAATAATATCATCTACATAAATTTGGCAAATTAGAAGATCTTTCTTAATTGATTTACAAAAGAGTGTTGTATCCATTTTGCCTCTGATGAAATTCTTCTCCAGAAGAAAATTGCTCAATCTCTCATACCAAGCTCTGGGAGCTTGTTTTAAACCATATAGAGATTTCTTTAATTTGAAAACATGATCTGGAAATTTTTCATTTTCAAAACCAGAAGGTTGGTGGACATAAACTTCTTCTTCTATAATACCATTAAGAAAGGCACTTTTAACATCCATCTGATACAGAGTGATGTTATTTTGTGCAGCAAAGGAAATAAGAAGGTGTATAGATTCTAACCTTGCCACTGGAGCATATGTCTCAGTGTAATCAATACCTTCTTGCTGACTGTACCCTTGAGCAACCAGCCTTGCCTTATTCCTCTCAACTTGTCCTTTCTCATTTAGCTTATTTCTGAAGACCCATTTTGTACCAATTATATTGAATCCTTGAGGTCTCTGAACTAGATCCCATACATCATTTCTGCTGAATTGATTTAGCTCTTCTTGCATGGCAATAATCCAATCATTATCTTGCAGAGCTTCATCTACAGAAGATGGTTCAATTTCTGACACTAGTCCAAATAGTGATGCTTCAGATGATCTTAGAAAGGATCTTGTTCTGATGGGATCATCCTTCTTTCCAATAATGACATCCTCTGGATGAGAAGCTTTAATTCTGGATTATGATCCTCTAATAGTTGACTCTTCAGAAATGTTTATATTATTCATCTGAGAAGTTAAAGGAGTAGCATCTGGAGTTGCTTCTGGTTCCTTCACTTGAATTTTGTCTGCTTCTGGAACTTCAGAGTCAATAAAGACTACTTCCCTATCTGCAGAGTTATCAAACTGCTTTGGCTTTTCAGAGCCAAGCTTATCATCAAACCTGACATGAATGGATTCTTCCACAATCTGTGTCTCAGTGTTATATACTTTGTAGCCTTTAGAGTGTTCAGAATATCCAAGCATGAAACACTTCTGTGCTTTGGAATCAAACTTGCTCAAATTTTCCTTAGTGTTTAACATATAGCAAATACATCCAAAAGGATGAAAATATGAAATGTTGGGCTTTTTGTTCTTCCACAGTTCATAAGGAGTCTTCTTCATAAGAGGTCTAACAGACACTCTGTTCTGAATGTAACAGGCTGTGTTGATTGCTTCTGCCCAAAAATGTTTTGCCAGATTTGGCTCATTGATCATGGTTCTGGCCATTTCTTGCAAAGTTCTATTTTTCCTCTCTACAACCCCATTATGTTGTGGAGTTCTAGGACAGGAAAAATCATGAGCAATGCCATTTTTAGAAGAAAAAAATTTCAAAGAATTTATTTTCAAATTCACCACCATGATCACTTCTGACTTTTATAATTTTGAAATTCTTTTCATTCTGGACTTGCTTGCAGAAGTCAAAGAACACAGAATGTGACTCATCCTTGTGTTTTAAGAACTTTACCCATGTCCATCTACTAAAGTCATCAACAATGACTAATCCATACTTCTTGCCTCTGATGGATGCAGTTTTCACTGGTCCAAACAGATCAATATGAAGTAATTCTAGTGGTTTAGAAGTAGAAACAACATTTTTTGATTTGAAAGATGTTTTTGAAAACTTCCCTTTCTGGCATGCTTCACAAAGAGCATCTGAAGTGAACTTCAGATTAGGGAGTCCTCTGACAAGATTAAGTTTATTAATTTGAGATATACGTCTCATATTAATATGGCCCAATCTTCTGTGCCAGACCCATTGCTCTTCATTAACAGACAAGAGGCATTTAACATTTTGAACTTTAAGTTCTGAAAGATTTATTTTATAAATGTTGTTTTTCCTCTTACCACTAAATAGGATAGAGCTATCCTTTTGACTAATAGCTTTACAACATTTTTGATTAAAGGTAATATCATAACCATTGTCACTTAATTGACTTATGGACAATAAATTATGCTTTAACCCTTCAACAAGTAAAACATTAGTAATAGAGGGAAGTTTACCATTTCCAATAGTGCTAGATCCAATGATCTTGCCTTTCTGGTTCCCTCCAAACTTCACGTCACCTCCAGATCTAAGTTCCAGGCTTTGGAACATAGACGTTTCTCCTGTCATATGTCGTGAGCATCCAGAATCCAGGTACCATGATTGGGTCCTGACCTTGCTGCTAAGAACATCTGCAACAGGAATTATTTTGTTTTTAGGTACCCAGATCTTCTTCGGTCCTTTGGGGTTAGTTGGTTTGTAGGTTTGTCTAAACTTCTGGTTTTCAACATAATGTTTATTCTGACTTGCCTTAGGTTTAAACACATAAGTATTCTTCTCAGAGCTTGTGTGTTTAATGTCATTTAAGTGACCAAATTTAAATTGAGAATACAGAGGTGTCTTCTTGATGAAAAGTTTGTCAACAGATTTTGGATTGCTTCCAGATGAAGATTCATATCTAATACCTCTTCTGTTGTTTCCACTAACACCATAGATCATAGAAGCCATCTTGCTTCTGTCTATGCTCTTAGTAAGAAATCTCTGAAAGCTAGAGTCATATTTTACTAAAATGTTTTCACATGACTTAGTCTCAGATTCAGATTCTTGTTGAGTTATTTCAAAGTCATTTTTGATTTTCAGATTGATTTCTTTTTGCTCAACAAGTTCTGTCTTCAGAAGATCAATCTCAGATTCAAGATTGCTTTTCAGCTTCTTGTATTTGAGTTTGATATTGTTATAACTTTTAAGAACTTCTGTTAAAACTTTTATAAGTTCTTCTTTGGTAAGTTTAGCCATTACCTCTTTTGCGTCATCATCAGATTTAGAATCTGATTCATATCCTGAGGTACCTTCCTCTTGATCCTCTGTGCTGGCCATCAGTGCAACATTAGCGCATTCTTCTTCTGATTCAGAAGATGATTCAGATTCATCTGAGTCATCCCATGTTGCCATCAGAACCTTCTTCTTTTTGTTAAACTTCTTCTTGGGTTTTTCTTTCTGAAGTTTGGGGAAATCATTCTTGTAATGCCCAGGTTCTTTGCACTCATAGCACACAACTTCTTTCTTGCCAGATCTTCTGTGCCCAGAAGATTCCTTTCTATTATCAGATCTTCTGAAGTTGTTGAACTTCTTTCCCTTGTGCTTCCAGAGTTTGTTGATCCTTCTGGACAGCATGGATAATTCATCTTTTTCTTCAGAAGAAGATTCTTCAGAGCTTTCTTGAATAACCTGCAAAGCTTTAGCAGTTTTGTTAGATTTTAAGGCAACAGATTTACCTTTTTCTTTCTTCTGAGGTTCATCTTCCTCAAGCTCAATTTCATGGCTCCTCAGTGAGATGATGAGTTCTTCTAGAGAGATCTTGTTCAGATCTTTAGCCATCTTCAAGGCAGTCACCATTGGTCTCCATCTGGTAGGCAGACTTCTGATGATTTTCTTTACGTGATCTGATGTAGAGTATCCCTTGTCCAGAACTTTCAGCCCAGCTGTGAGGATCTGAAATCTGGAGAACATGGCTTCAACAGATTCAGAGTCTTCCATCTTGAAGGCCTCATACTTCTGGATCAGAGCCAGAGCTTTTGTCTCCTTAACTTGAGAATTTCCCTCATGAGTCATTTTTAGGGATTCAAACATATCAAAAGCAGTTTCCCTGTTTGTAATTTTTTCATACTCAGTATGTGAAATTGCATTCAATAATATAGTCCTGGCTTTGTGATGATTTCTAAAATCTTTCTTCTGAGCATCTGTCATAGATTTCCTGTCTATCTTCTTGCCATTCCCATCTGTGGGATAGACATATCCATCTATGACTAGATCCCATAGATCAACATCATATCCTAGGAAAAAACTCTCAATTCTGTCTTTCCAGTAATCAAATTTCTCCCCATCAAACATAGGGGGTTTGGTGCTGATCCTGTCCCTTTCTTCATATTTATTGTTAATATTGGATATTGTATTATCAGCCATTGTAACAAATAAATATATATCAAAGTATTTCTCTCTGGATCTTTACTGACACTGTTAAGTGGTAGCACACACAGAACCGGAGCTCTGATACCAACTGAAGGTGAGATAATACTTAGAAGGGGGGTTGAATAAGTATGAAAGATTAAGACTATAGAAATAAAAACATAATTATTTTTATCCTGGTTCGTTGAACTCAACTACTCCAGTCCACCCTTCCTAGAGTGATTTGCCTTTCTCAACAAGGACTTAATCCACTATTTAATCAAACAGATTACAATAGTAACACCTAAGAACAACTGTTCTTAGTCTTCTTAAGAGCTACTGATTTCAACTGAATCCTCTTAAGGAAAACCTTTACAATCAATGTAAATCAAATACAAGAGTGTGAATGCTTCTTAAAAATCTATTATCACAACAGTGATTTTTCTCTTAAGTTTAAGTACAAATAATTCTAAGAATGAATATGAAAGAATGAGAGCTTTGAATATTATGATTTCTTTTCAGCAAAAAATCTAACTGAAGAATTTGGTGGAGTCTTCCTTTTATAGGCAGCTGATCCAAGGAAGCTGAGCGTTGAGAAGAGTGTCCCAAAAAGGTCTGAGCCTTTTTGTCTTCACATCAAGTGACCTTTCCTAGTAGAAGAAAGCACAAAAAAATCCTTTTTGTCTGTGTTCAGGTGTCTAGCACAAATGAGGAAAGAGACGTTTGATTTACTCCAACGGATATATTCTTTGAATATTTCTTCTTCAGTTTTCAAAAAGTTCATCTGAGTCTGATTGAGTTAGAGTCTTCTAATGATGTACAGAACTTTGCTGTATCAGAGTCTTCTGCAGCATGTGTGCTTTCAGCGTGTTGATCATCAGAGCATATTTGTCACAGAACTTCAGTACTTGGCATCTTTAGTACTTTCAGAAACTTCTATAGAAACTATGCTTTGAGAAACTCTTCATACAATATTCTTCTTAGCTTCAGATGCTTCTGACTAGCTTCAGATGCTTCTGCTTCAGAATCTTCTGGAGCTTCTTGCTTCAAATCCTTCTGGAGACTACGCTCAAGATCTTCTGTAAACAACAATCAGAATCTTCTAATGAGTGCATCTGGCGTTTCAGAGTCTATATAACTTCTTGTATACAATTCAGATTTGCTTCTGGAGTGTTAATTTCATTTCAATCTGCAGTAAAACTCACAAGCAAATTTTAGAGTATATAATTCTTAAATATAAAATTTCCTAACAGTTATCATCAAAACAAAGAGATATTATTAAGAACCAATCTGTGTTCTAACAGTTCAATGGTTGGAACACCTTCTATATCATATTTATGAGTTGTGGGAATGATGTTTGGTGAGTTTGAGTGTGGAGAAATGGTTTTGGCAGGTGTACTGTCAAGGCAGATTTTTCATGGTTTTTGGTGAATTTTGTGAACTTGGTGATTTTGGAGAAAAGTGTGAAAGGGTGGGAGCTTGAGCTTTCTCTGGTTTTTTAGAGCAGATATTGTGTAGAATGAGGTGGTGAGGGCTCCCTTTTATAGAAAAATGAAGAAAGGGGCAAATTTGGAGATTTCTTCACATGAAAGAAAGGTTTTACCACTTTTGGATCAAACCTCCACAAAGGGGTTTTCTTGGCAGATAGGTAATCCCAATAGTCAAGCAAAATGATGATTTTGAAAGGGCTAAATGCAGGCTAGAGGGCATAGCATGATGGTTGTGGCAGATTTCACTTTACAGCTCATGCTTGTCATTGATTTCAAATGCAAGTTGCAAGACCACTTGCAAGCCCACTTGCAAACTTGGCAAATTCACTCTCCTCTGCATTTTCATTGTATTTCCAAGCTACAAACTCTCTAAATATCAGATAAAACTTGATTCACAAGCTGAGATTGGTCAGATTGATGAAATAATGGATTTTTGAAATTTGTCAATGTGGGACTTCAAGTATGAAACCACCAACTTGCCATAACCATAACTTTCAGCTCACAAATCCTTTTGAGATGTTCTAGTACGCTTTAGAAAGCCCTCAAATAGCTCTAAAACATTCATGTTTGTCATAAATTCTAACTCCAATTGGAACTATGTCAAAAATCCCTCCAAAGTTGGCTGAAAATATGCTTTCAAAGTGAAATAACTTAGAAATTTTTCTAAGTTATTTTCCTCTCTTGTAGTGATTTTGCTTCTAACTCCAAAAATATGCATTTTCTGATTGTGGACCACTGTGGGACTTTTGTAGGATTTGTCAAGAGCTTTCCAATGAGCTTTTAACCACTTCAATTGGATGTGTGGTTAAGGAGTTATGGTTTAGCCACTTTCAAAACCCTAATTTCCCGATTTTTCGATTACTCCTTCATCCTTGATCCAATGGTCATGAAAATTGATAGGAAATTGCAATATGATATAAGGAACATTTTTTATTCACACCTTGAAGTCCAATTCCTTAAATTTGAAGAGTTGACTTTTTGGTCAACCGTACGATTGATCGGTGACTACCGAGTCGTGTGTTTATACTCTGGACCTACTGAGACTTTGAAACTTCTTGAATGGACTTTATTAAGCTATATGAACTTCATGGATCATAATCCAACCATTAAAACATCTTCCAACATCAAAGTCAAACTACAATTGACTTTTACTAGTCAAAACCCTAATCGGGTGCCCTGAAATGCACTGTTCTTGATTCTGGGGTAACAACCTCAAATTGGATTCTCAATTAACCTCATATAACATCCTTGATCTTGTTTCATGATTGAATTAGCCTAAAAATTTGATTGATCACAAACCCTGAAGCTTCGATTTGACTGTACAAAACCCTGATTCATCTGTAACTTGACAAAGACAAACTTGCACTGGGTTAAGGTTAGATAATTTATGAGTCTGCTCCTAAAATGATAACGAGAATCTAAGGGTTCAAAATTTGGGATGCAACAGTTGCCCCTATTTAAATATCTTCACTAGATGGAACCGAGAGATGACAATCCTCGTATAATCGCAGTGAAAGGTATTTAAATATAGAGAACCAAAAATTTTGTCCCTTAGATCCGATGATATGCAAAAGGACAGATCATGATATGCTATGAATCCTAGATGATGCTTTATGATGCTTGAGTGCAAGACATGTGCAGATGAAAGAAAAACAAAACAACGAGTAACTACTCATGGGACCTGGTATTGTGGACTCGACACTGGGGAAAACCGAGGTATAACAATCAATAGTTCAAACATGACTAGTGATAACTGAGAGGATAATTTCACGTGAGGATCCAAGAAGTCCAATGAGGATGACAATCTCATTGGGGAAGAGCAAACACTCCACTGGGGAAAAAGAGGGACTTTCTTCTGGGGAGGTTAAAACTCGAGACACGAACCTCACTGGGGATTATCAGATGAGGAACTTCCTATAATGAAGAGTTCAAACGGGATCTTCAGGAAACACCAAAAAAAGACAGGACAAACAGACTTTGCATAGAAATAGCAAAAGCGAGATAAGATTGCCAAAGACAACTGGACTTTCAAACAATGCCAGTCACCACTGGACTTTAACAGAAAACACCAGTCACTACTGGACTTTAAAAGAAAGCTGCCAGTTACCACTGGACTTTAAAAGAAAGCTGCCAGTCACCACTGCACTTTAAAAGAAAGCTGCCAGTTATGACTGGACTTTAAAAGGAAAGCTGTCAGTTATGATTGGACTTTAAAAGGAAAGCTGCCAGTTATGAATGGACTTTAAAAGGAAAGCTTCCAGTTATGACTGGACATTAAAAGAAAAGCTGTCAGTTATGACTGGACTTTAAAAGAAAAGCTGCCAGTTATGACTGGACTTTAAAAGAAAAGCTGTCAGTTATGACTGGACTTTAAAAGAAAAGCTGCCAGTTATGACTGGACTTTAAAAGGAAAGCTGTCAGTTACCACTGCACTTTAAAAGAAAGCTTCCAGTTAGGACTGGACTTTAAAAGGAAAGCTGCCAGTTATGACTGGACTTTAAAAGGAAAGCTGCCAGTTATGAATGGACTTTAAAAGGAAAGCTACCAGTTATGATTGGACTTTAAAAGAAAAGTTGTCAGTTATGACTGGACTTTAAAAGAAAAGCTGCCAGTTATGACTGGACTTTAAAAGGAAAGCTGCCAGTTATGACTGGACTTTAAAAGCAAAGCTGCCAGTTATGACTGGACTTTAAAAGGAGAGCCGCCAGTTATGACTGGACTTTAAAAGGAAAGCTGCCAGTTATGACTGGACTTTAAAAGAAAAGCTGTCAGTTATGACTGGACTTTAAAAGGAAAGCTGCCAGTTATGACTGGACTTTAAAAGGAAAGCTGTCAGTTATGACTGGACTTTAAATGAAATGCCAGTCACCACTGGACTTTAAAAGAAAACTGCCAGTTACCACTAGACTTACTGGGGATCTCACCAAAAGATGTGGGACAAATGCTTTACAAGCCAAATTTTCTCAAACAAGCAGAAATAACCAACAGAAATTCCTCAACTCCTTAAGGATATGCCATTTAAGCATAAAATCCAAAGAGAGGTCATTACCACAACACTACTGGAGAAGGATTTTTCTTCAAATAGGATCTGTAAAAGATTCTTCCTGGGGGTACAGTGCGTGATAAGTGTACGCCCAACATAGATTTAGAAGCCACTTTTCAGGGACCAAAGTTCAACCTAGGAACGAGCTAGAAAGAAACGATCAAACAAGACTCCGACCATTGAGGATTTGAACTCAAATGGGAATTTATCTTATCCAGGCGTGGCAAGATAACTGAAACATCCATCATCCACAAGGATTGAACTCGGTGGGGAAATTAGAATTGGCGGGCACTTTATGCCTAAGGGCTGACAACTCTATTGGAGAAAAGAGACAAACCTAATTGCTTGGTGAAAAACACCAAAGTGAAATAGGAACAGGTAATAACCAGAGATAGCAAAAATGCACGGATGTTATGATTATGCTTTATGCCATGCTTATGGTTATGCTGACAAAACAGACAAAACAAAACAGGAGATGAAATAAACATCTCGACACGGATACCTAGCCAACTTTACCAGCTGGACCATCACTGGGGATGATCATAAAGATTGATAATTCCACTTCAAAGTTATAACCTTCTCTGGGAGAGAGTAATCCACAACATCATGACTGCACTCAGATTGCCATCATGAGCTCGAATTCTTTGTCGAAGGAAAAATCACCAAAGGAATTTCCAAGATCAACTGGAGTAACAACTTTGTTGTACCCCAAATTTTGACCCCTTAGATTCTCATTATCATTTTAGAAGCATGATCATGAATTATCTAACCCTAAATCAGTGCAAGTTCATTATTGTCAAGTTACAGAGGAATCAGGGTTTTCGCACCTACAAATTCAAAACAACCAAGGAATGATCAACCAATGATTTGGGCCAATTCAAGCATGGAATGAAATCAAAGATAATATCAAAATCAAATGAGAAGTCAATTTGAAGAAATCATTTCAGAATCAAGAACAATGCAGTCAGGAGGCCCCGATTAGGGTTTTTAACTAGTGAAAAGTCAACTGTGGTTTGACTTTGATGTTGGAAGATGTTTTAATGGTGGGATTGAGGTACATGGAGTTCATATAGCTTATTAAAGACCATTCAAGAAGTATCAAAGTCTCAGGATATCCAGAATGTCAACAGGCGACTCAATCGGCATCGATTGATCGTACGGTTGACCGAAAAGTCAACTCCTCAAATTTTGAGAATTGGAATCCAAGTTGTGAATCAAAGTTGTTCCTTATGTCATAATGGACTTGCATATCAATTTTCATGATCATTGGATCAAGGAGGAGAGAGTAATCAAGAAATCGGGAAATTAGGGTTTTGAAAAGGGCTAAACCATAACTCCTTAACCACACATCCAATTGAGTTGGTTCAAATCTCATTTTGGAAGCTCTTGACAAGTCCTACAAAAGTCCCATACTAGTCCACAACCAGAAAATGCATACTTTTTGAGATAGAAGCAAAAACATTCCTAGAAGGGAAAATAACTTAGAAAATTTCTAAGTTATTTTCACTTTAAAAGCTTGTGTGCAGCCAACTTTGAGGGGGTTTTTCACCTAGTTCCAATTGGAGTTTGATTCCTTGACTAAAATGAATGTTTTAGATCTATGTGAGGGATTTCTAAATTGTACTAGAACATCTCAAGAGGAGTTATGAGCAGAAAGTTACATGCATTCAAAATTAAGGGTTTCACATGTTAAGTCCCACATTGGCTGAATTTTCAAGATTGATTTCTTTCACCAAATTTGCCAAATTTTCTTGATCTAACTTATTGTATCTAATGTATGAGATGTATGTAAAATGATACAAGAAAGAATTATGCAGAATACCACAAAATCAAAGCTTGAAGTTCATTGCCTTGCAAGTGGAGCAAGTTGAACTTTCCAAGCATGAGGTGGAAAGTAAAAAGATGTACCAGCCCCTTCCCTATGATCCTAGCCTGCTACAAACATCAGAAAATCATCAAAGAACATGGGCAAGTTGTATTTGCATTAGAATTAGGTGGAAAACCCTCCAAAGGAGGTTTGGTTCAAAATATCCAAAGATTATTTCATGTTGAAGAAATCTCCCTAGCAAGCACCTCAATCACTTTCTCTATAAAAGGAGAGCTCTTTAACTTCATTCCATACACAATTCATCTGATAAAAATCATAGAGAAGTTCTGTAATTACATTTTCCACATCTTGCACCAATTCTCAAAAACACCAAAATCCATGAAAACACCAAAAATGGTCATGAAGTGAAAATTGCTCAAAAGCATTTCTACCCTTTCAAACACCCCAACAAACCTCCATACACTCTCTAAATATCATATGGGAGGTGTACAATCTATCAAACCACCAAAAATCTCAAGAAATCAAAAAGTCAACATCATACCTAGCTTATTTTGACCAAAAGCTACAAAAACCACCAAAGTGAGTTCTAAACCTTTCCTTGAGGTTGTGATCACTTAGACACCTCACATACCACATATCTCAGCTGTCAAGACCCTTAGCAACCATTGGAGATTCATAATTCTCATTTTGGCATCATAAGTGGTTGTTTCTTAAGTTTGAAGCAAAGGCAAAGAGGTGAATTCAATATCTCTGGTTTTCTCAACAAATTTTGCTTGCTTGAAAGATCCTTCAACAGGTATGTAACTAATTCTCATTAGCCATTGCATCATCCTTTATGTATTTTGCTTTGATGAACATTTTGTGAATCTTGAACTTATGAACAATTGATGATTTTTCATGACCCTTGGTATGTGATGAGAATATGATTTTTGTTAAATATGAACATGGGTTGGTGCTTGATAAAAGCTGATCATGAGGTTTGAAAATGGATAGCATACTGTCAAAACAGTTTGTGGAAGTTATTAAATTTGCTGTCATGACATGGTATGTTTTGAATGTGGTGTTGTTTTGCTTTGATTCACCTTGCTTGAAACTCTTGAAATGATCATTAATGCTTGATGTGTATTATGTTCTGTTCATACTTGGTTCATTTTGTTTAAATCAACCTTTGGTCAAAAGTGTTCATGCTGCGATAAATTAAAACAAACAATTGGTGCTAATATCATGTCAAGATGCTGCAAGTTTGTGTGTGTTTATGTTTACCACGTGCTTAATCCTGTTTCAATCCCCCCCTTTTTTATATCCTAGCGATGTCATGAACCTGCTGCAATGAATGTAAAGATCATTGTGTTTTGATTGTGCTATGTTTTATAGTATGAGCACTATGTATGTTTGCAAGATACTGTGGTTCATAACAGTTTTGGTTTGTTCCTTTGAATGCCTTGCATAACAGAATCACATCACATAATATATTGGCATCAAAATTCTGTTGAGATATCACATTAGGCATAGCACATGACTAAGCTGATTTTATCATTCCAACATGTTGCTTTATGCATTTAAGATATGTCTATATGCTATGTTTTGCTGTTTTATGCCTCACATCAAATTTCACATTTTGTCACAAAGGTTTCAAACACACACCAGGCTACAACATTGTCACTTTTTGCATAATACATGATATGATTGCTTTCCTCATTTCAACATGTTTGTATGAACATTTTAAACATGTCTACATGATTGCTTTGTTGTTTTATGCCTCATACCAAGAATTCACTTGTTGACACCAAAATTCACAATACACAAAGTCACTCAAATGTGGTTTTTTGCACCTACTTGTTTTTTCACTAAAACAACACATCACACACCTCATATCACTCAATTATAGCATGTTAGTACACTGGTTTGACTGAGAAAAGCACTACACCAAAAAGTTCACTCATGAGTTACTTTTTGTTCCCACATGCTTGCATATACTATACCAGATCTTGAACCAGTGATTTTCTTTGAGATCTTTGTGATATAACAGTTTAGTATGATCATATATGACATGTCCAAATGAACCAAACCATTGAAAATAACCTGGACACCAACTTGCATCATCTCATGCACTTAACATAAACCAAATGCATTTTGAAAGCCAAATATTCACATGATGGTTCCAGTTTGGTTTTTGTCACATACACACACTTAATATCACATACTGAAGGTGTTTGGAAGGTTAGTGTGACCCTTGATTGCTTTGAACTTACAAACCATACTGTCATGCATCTTTACTTTATGATCATTTGCAAATTGAATGTGACTTGCCATAATCTGTACATCCCAGCCTTGAACATGTTTTCATTTGTTTAAATATCATATGAATGATGTGTATGTGAGTTTAGATGGGTTTGAGAATGTTTGTATCAAGTTGTCCAAGTCATTTTGCATTTTTTTAAAAACATAAAAAAACACCCTATTGGGATTTTTAGTGAGAAGGTGATCTCAAAAAACCAACACCACCATGTTAATCCTCATGTTTTTCTACCCCAAAAGCATATAAGGTTTGTCAAAAAAGTCTAAAAATTGAGGAAGATATGACCATTTTGCAAATCCATAGAAACTATAGTTTTGCCCAGCCATGAATGAAGATATACATCATATATTTATTGTTTCACATTTTTTAATGGATGTATGGCTGCCCCAGCGGTTGAAACTTGCGCGCGTATGGTACTTGGCATGGGTTCGATCCTTGGTGATAACCCTTGTTGCCACTTTTTCTCATTTTTCACATGAAACTTAAAAAAATCATAACTCTCTCATTTTTTATAATTTTTCACCCATTATTTTTTCATTGTGTTTGTTTTAATGTGTACTTTCATGTCATAATTTTATTTTCCATGTTTGATTAGTTTTTCACCATGTTTGACTATGTGCAACTTGTCATATTGACAGTACTAACCCTAACTGTTGCAGATGAAAGTTAAAATGGTTCCACTTGTTTTTATTTGTGAAAATTGATTGTTCTCATTCCTATATATGTTAGCCAACATGCTAGGATTTTTACTTTGAATTATTATCATGCTCAGTTCATTTGTTTGTTAATTGTACTCCAGGTGTGATCTGTCGTCACAGTTTTCGTACTAATCATCTGCTTTGATTGTCATCATTGCTTTTTCATCCTTAATATTTTTCATTGGTTGTCACCATGAATGCTTTTGTGTGATGTTTGTATTTTATTTTTATCCCCAAGTGATTAAGCTTGTTAGCTTTCATCCGTTTGCCATTATCTCCCCCTCCAAAGGAAGGTCTGTTCACTTGACTGTCAATGTCTTGAACCAAAATCTCTGCTATCCTTTGACGTTGTTAAGTCACTTCAACCCTAGTTTAGAAACCTTTAGACTTTGCTTGAAGTCTAAGAAACCCACCCATACTAGGAGTGTTCTTCAACTAGAACCCTAGGAAAGAGTTCGTCAACTCTGTGTAAGAATTATCGTCATGACTTCTTACTTCCCCTTTAACTTAGATTAGGGAGTTTTGTCAAACTCCACACAAACATTGTCATGTTTGTTCCCCTTTGAACTTTGATCATCATCAAGTGTTCTTTCCCCTTGTGAGGTGAACTACGATTGCTCTGATTCTATCCTAGTTAGGATACGTAGGCAGAAGGTGCGATGCCTTTGCGAGCAAACTTAGAAAACCACTTAGGCCTTTTTATTTATTTTATCTCAATTCCCAATCCTTAAACCATAGCACAATTCACAAACTTAGCAATTAATTAAACCAAAGGTTCCTGTAGAGTACTACAGATATTTAGGGTGTTAATACCTTCCTTAGATATAACCAACCCCCGAATCCCCGAATCTCAAAAGCGTTGTCGTTACATCGCGAAAAGGGTTCTTTCTTTCTTTAGACCTATCCTTTGGATAAATTAAAGTCCGGTTGTAAAAGAAATACGGTTCAAGTTAATTAATAGCTTGATATCAAATTTTCACCGCAACAGAAATGACGACTTCACTGGGGATCTTGCTTTTGCTTTTATTTTGAGGGTTCAACCTATTTTGTTTAACTAATTGATATCTGTGAATACTTGTATATATTTGTGCTCTGTTGGTTTGGGAAACTTGAAATGGTGAGACAGCACTACACCCGTGCTCGAGCGTACTTATGATAGGAAGGTGATATATTCAAGAAGGCTTATAGGGAGTAGATTCCCGACCAAGCCGACTTGAGAAAATCACCGCTCAGTGGAGGCCCTTTTGAGAGCTAGTATTGTTGATCGAGTATTCGTGAAAACAATGCTACTTTCTACATAGGTGCCCATGACACTGAGGACCTTTAGATACCTTTTCCCCACTTTGACCTTATTAGGATGTAGTGCGATAACTATAAGGAAGTAATTCCAAAGTAGTTGATACGCGATACTACACTTGGACGAGGCTCTCTTGAGAATATTATCGACCACCAAGTATTTGGGAAATTGATAATATCCAAAAGATGGGTCAAGGACTCCAGGAACTCTTTTAGAACCTTGTTCTGCAGTTGTGGGAACCTTAGTACATACCTTTGGGGAGGGTAGACCTTGACTCCTTGCTCATATTCTCCAAACCCAAAACCTTGTCTGTTTACTTGTGTAAATCTGTGAATATGTGATTACCTGTGTTTGTGCATTCATGCATCCATAAATATCATGTCATAAAAGTTTTATGGAACTCAGAGTCATTTATTTATAAAATATTAGGAACATCATGGACAATGGAAAAAAGAAAACTATAAAGTACACTTACAAAAGCCCTAATGTAGATGAGATTGAAAGGTTGAGCACTCTGATCACAGATGTAGAAGGGTTCAAAAGCAGGTACGGGAATTTGTTGTCTCTACTGAAAACGAGGAAGAGAATGGATTTGGGACTCCTTTCCACGTTACTCCAGTTCTATGACCCACTTTACCACTGCTTCACATTCCCGGACTATCAGTTAGTGCCGACACTTGAAGAGTATTCCTGTCAGATTGGGTTACCCATCCTTGATGCATCTCCTTTTCCCGTCATGGAGAAGGACCCTAAAAAGGAAGAGATTGCTAAAGCCACCCGTATCGGGTTGGTAGACATTCAGAAGAACATGGTTACTAAAGGAGGGATCTTTGGGCTGACTGCAAAATTCTTGATTGGGAAGGCTCAGTATTATGTCGATCACTTGAGTATGGATGCTTTTGAGGCTATTCTAGCCTTGCTTATTTATGGGATCTTTCTTTTTCCGAGCTTTGACAACTTTGTGGATCTCAATGCCATCAAAATATTCTTAAAGAAGAATCCAGTACCTACTTTACTAGCTGATGCTTACCACTTTGTTCATCTAAGAAATCATCACAAAGGAGGAATGATCGTGTGTTGTGTTCCGTTGTTGTATAAATGGTTTGTTTCTCATCTACCCAAAGCCCATACTTTTTGGAGCAAAGGATGGTGGTCTGAAAAAATTATGGCTCTTACTCACTCCGATATTGACTGGTACAACCGTAGTTACGATGGAATCAAAATCATTGATAGTTGTGGAAGCTTCGGGAATATACCTCTCCTTGGTACAAATGGGGGAATCAACTATAACCCTGTGATTGCTCGTCGACAATTTGGTTATCCGCTGAAAGACAAACCTTGCAGTGCTCACGTAGAAGGTATTTTCTTCATAGGAGTTTCAGAATTAAAAGATGAAATTCTCAAAGCATGGGGGCATATACACAGGAAAGGAAAAGAGGACTTGGGAAGACCTAACTGCATCTCTTTTGAACCTTATCTCTAATGGGTTCGAAAGAGGGCCATTCAGTTAAAAATGCCTTATCCTCCACAAAAGCCTATGGTCTTAATAGAAGAACAGCCGTTGATTTTTATGTCTGAGGAAGAGAAGCTGAAGATTGCTCTGAGGAAGTCACAGCAGACTGAGGTATCCTGGAAGTACAAATATCAGGTGGCTATGGAAGAGAACGAGGAACTCCGCAAACAACTTCAGTTGAAAGAAGAGGAAGCAGTTGCAAGCAAGAAAAGAAAGGTACATGAAGATGCATTTTATTCCAACCATCAATCAACTCCTTGGAAGGCTATGGTAGACAAACTTATCCTTGAGAAAGCGCAGGTGGAAGAAGAGCTCAGAAGAATCAAGAAGAGAGAGGATTTTCTTTTAGAGCATATTGAGTTGTAATATTAGGGCTTTTGTAAGACGTACTAAAATCTTTTGTAATACCCCTTTGAAAAATCAATGAAATGAAAGGATATTTTGGTAAATTTGAGTTCCATAAAACTTTTGTATTTACATTTGCATTCTTGTTATTTAAACATTCAAGGAACTAAAAGATTGTTTTGCAGATATTATAGGATGGATTCTGGAAAGAAAGAAGAGGTTGTGTTCCGAAGACCAAGATTGGAGAACTTGAAGAAACTGGTAAGTTTAGTAGAAGACCCCGAGGCGTTCAGAGAAAGACATGGGAACATGTTGTCATTGCTGGAAGTTCAAGTGTATGAAGAGATGTTATCCACACTCGTGCAATTCTATGATTCGACCTATCATTGTTTCACGTTTCCAGATTATCAGTTGCTACCAACTTTGGAAGAGTATTCCGCCCTAATGGGAGTAGGCGTTACTCCTAGTCCATTTTCTGGAAGGGAAGGGACTCCTGATGAAAGAGCAATTGCAGAGGCCGCATATTTGGAGTTGGACGAAGTGCGATCTCATATGGGTGCTAAGGGAGGATTGTATGGATTTTCAGCGACGTTCCTATATGAAAAAGCTCAGAGCTATGCCTTGTCACAAAATACTGAAGCATTTGAAGCCATCCTGATTTTACTTATTTACGGACTGTTCCTGTTCCCAACTGCTAGTGATTTTGTGGACGCAGATGCGATCAATCTTTTTTTGATCAAAAATCCTGTACCTACCTTGCTGGCCGACACTTATTTTACCCTCCACCAAAGGAACCGTTATGGGGTTGGACGAATTGAATGTTGCACCGTTCTCCTGCACAAGTGGTTTATTTCACACTTGTCAGAAATTCCAGCCATTTGGGATAAGCAAAATGGACTCTCATGGACAGAAAAGCTGCTATTGCTCAAACACTCAGACATTAAATGGTATGATCCTATGTATGGAGGAATTACCATGATCCAAAGCTGTGGAGATTTCCCGAATGTACCGCTCATCAGCGTCAATGGTTGCATCAGCTATAATCCTATTCTGGCTCGTCGACAGTTGGGGCACCCCATGGAAGATGAACCAGATCCAGACTGTTTGAGAAAATTTTACTTGGAGGAAAGGAAGAATCCCGCTTATAGGGCTCGAATTGCGTATGCTTGGCGTTATGTCCACACAAGGGGAGTAACTGCCCTAGGCCCCCACGACACTACTGTTTCAGAATCTTACCTATCATGGGTAAGAGAAGCGGCAATGAAGATGTTCTATACCCGCTTTGAGCCTGACTCGCCCAAGCCTACTCTCGTAGAAGAGTTGAAAGCTGCCTTGGCAAAAGCTGAGAAAGAAGGGAAAACGTGGAGAGATAAGTATTTCAAGGTTATGCAAGAGAAAGAAGAACTTCAAGAATTGGTACGTCAAAGTGGAAGAAAGAATCAAGATGAAGGACCATCCAGCAGAAGAATCTAGAATCTTTTGATGTTGTTTTCTGTATTTTGTAAGCAAAAAGCTTGTATTTCCATTTCCTGTTTGATGTTGTAAACGCTCCAGATGTTATCAATGAAGATTTGTCTGTTTTTCCTATTTATTGTTATAATATTTGCAAATAAAGCTTTTATTCCCTTGAATGTTTAAAATCTGCATTTTGCATGTCTGCATTTCATAAGCATGGCATATGCATGTTCCTGAGTCGAGTCTCATCCCTCTGTCTTGTCAACAGAATCACACTGAGACCTCACCATTAGTACAACACACGAGCCCAAGCTCGCTTAAGGATGGAAGAACAGAACTTAGATGTAAACAGAATCGACAATGAACTCGGAGAGCTCCGAGGAGGCATGGGACAGATCAAGGAAGCCTTACAAGTCATCCATGCAATGTTGGACACTCAAGCCACCGTTGTCTCTGAAATCACTGCAGAACCAATCCCGACAGCTGTAACCATTGCAAATGTACCGCCTTATGGTTTGTCTCCAGGCTTTGTGCCACCTCCGAGAGTCACTCAACAGACAATTCCCTTGGGAGGAGAGATTCCACAAGTTATTCCCACCTACACTCCAGCTACAGTTCAGGTTCAAGCGCGCCCCATCTTTCATAATCCACCACCAGTATACGAAGGACCCGAAGGGTATAAGGAGGAGAATGAATCACATGAGAAGTTAAGGGAAAGTGTTGAAACTATAGGGAGAAAGATCCGAGCGATGGAAGGAAACGATACCTTTGGCACTGACGCCAGAGAAATGTGTTTGGTATCTGGACTAGTAATACCGCCAAAGTTCAAAATCCCAAATTTCGATCAGTACTCAGGAGCTACGTGTCCACGAACTCACTTAATCATGTACTATAGAAGAATGGCAGCACACGTCGAAGACGACAAGTTAATGATCCATTGCTTCCAAGATAGTCTGAAAGGAGCTCCAGCAAAATGATATCTAAGTCTAGATCAGTTAAGAATCCACAGTTTTCAAGATTTGGCTGATGCATTCATGAAACATTACAAATATAATATGGATATGGTGCCTGACCGAAGGCAGTTGTTGAACATGTCCCAGAAAAGCACAAAATCATTCAAAGAGTACGCTCAGCGGTGGAGAGAAACAGCGTCCCAGGTAGAACCACCTCTAAGCGAGAAGGAACTGACAGACTGGTTTGTTGACACAGTGAGACCAGAATTCTATGAGTAAATGATCAGCAGTGTGTCTGCAAGTTTTTCAGACATTGTGGCCGTGGGAGTGAGGGTAGAATTGGGAATGAAAAGTGGAAAGGTAGCCAGCAGCTCCAGCAGTTCTAACAACAGTAGTATTAAGAAAGTCAGCAGTGGGTTTCACAAGAAGAAAGAAGGTGAAACAAATGTCGTAATGGGAAGAAGAAATCGTACCGTGAGACCTCCATATCAGCAATATCAGCCGCCTCAACAAAGTTTCATCCAGCCCATCCAACCTAACTATGTTCAACAATTTCATCAACAAAGGCCCATGTACCCGGTACAGTATGCCCCTCAGCAATATGTGGCAGTTGTGACCCCAACATTCAACCATTCTATTTCAAATTATCAACCAGGGTGACCAGCGCCCATGTATCAGCAAAACCAGCAAGGGCATCAACGAGCGCCCAACGCTCCGCCCTTTCAACAAAATCAGCAACAGCGGGTGCCACAGCCCAGACAACAATATCAGAACCGGAGGCCGACCACAAAACCTCCACTCCCACAGATACCAATGACGTATACTGAGTTATATCCATCTTTGGTCCGTCAGGGGTTGATCACGACAAGACCGCTTAATCCGGATACCACATCTCCACATTATAACCTAAATTCCCATTGTGCTTTCCATGAAGGTGCTGCCGGCCACGACTTAGAATGATGCTTTGCCTTAAAACATCTGGTAAGAGAGTTGATGGAGAAGAAAATCCTGTCCTTTGATGATGTACCACCTAACGTCAAAAGTAACCCACTGCCAAACCATGGAGGGGTCAATGCCATTGAAAAGTCAGATGAAGAGATAATTAATGATGTGTCAAAAATCAGAACGCCATTGAAGACATTGCATGATAAGCTGACAGAAGCAGGGTTGTTGGGAAGTGTTCATAACAAATGTGAAAAATGTATTGTTAGTTCCAGTGGATGTAATGTGATGCAGGAAGATATACAAAGATTGATAAGTGAGGGGATGTTACAAGTATGTGGTAAGGTAAGGAAAGAAGAGGTTTCTGTAATAGAGCCAGTTTTCGACCTGTCCAGGAAAAGAGAGAAAGTTCCAGTGTTTAACAGGGGTGCCAGGCCAGTTTTCAACAGAGCTGCTATTGGTCAACCGCGACCAATCGTAGTTCAAAAACCAAGACTGTTCCATTACGACAATACAAAAGCTGTTCCATGGAAGTACGATATGACCGTGGTAGACAAAGAAATGAGAAAGGTTGTTCAGACAGATAATCAGAAAGATGTGACCAACATTGTCGGCACTAGCAAGATGACCCACAGCGGTCGGATCTATCAGGCGAAAGAATCAGTAGCTGTTCCAAAAGAAGTTATTCCTGCTATGGTAATCAAAGAAAAAGAAGCTCCGAGCGCAGAAGAAGAAAATGATGAATTTTTTAGGATTATCCGAAGAAGTGATTACAAGGTGATAGATCAGCTTCATCAGACGCCATCAAAAATATCAATCTTGTCACTCTTGATAAATTCTCCAGCTCACAGGGAAGCATTACAGAAAGTATTGAGACAAGCACACGTAACCAAGGATATTTCACTCGGGCAGTTTGATTCAGTAGTGGCTAACATCACGGCGTGCAATACTTTAAGTTTCAGCGATGCCGAGTTACCGAAGGAAAAACGTGATCATAATCGTGCACTACACATATCCATCAAATGCCAGGAGGATACTTTGGCACGAGTACTGGTCGACACAGGATCCTCGTTAAACGTGTTACCCGCGAGATCACTGTCCAGATTAGCCTATGCCGGGGCAGAGATGAAACCAACCTCATTAATTGTAAAAGCTTTTGATGGTTCGAGGATAACGGTCATCGGAGAAGTAGAATTACCGATTTTGGTGGGACCCCGTGAATTTAACATTGTATTTTAGGTGATGGACATAAATCCAGCTTATAGCTGCCTACTGGGACGTCCCTGGATTCATGAAGCAGGGGCAGTAACTTCTACCCTGCACCAAAGAATGAAGTTTGTGGTAAATGATAAGCTAGTAATTGTTCATGGTGAGGAGGAATTAATGGTCGGTAATCTTTCGTCGTTCCGGTACATTGAAGCAGAAGAGGACGCGCTAGAGACGTCATTCCAAGCTCTAGAAATAACAAACGTAGTGATAATAGAGGAGACGGTGGCAAAAAGTGGTCCAACTTTCGCATCAGCTCAAAGCGCCAAAGCTACGCTGGAAGAAGGCACTCCCGCGGGATGGGGAGAAGTCATTAAGGTAAAGCCGAAGATGAACCGCCAGGGGTTGGGTTACAAACCAACTCAAGGTGAAGAACCGATGCATGACAACAGCCGGCCAAAGGCTATTCAAGAGATATTCGTCAGTGGCGGTTTTCAAATCAACGCCGTGGAAGGAAATCTTGAAAGTGAAGACATAGGACAACTAGTGTATCATGACGAAGCTACTTTGAACAACTGGGAGGCTATCGAAGTTCCTGTAGTTTTTCCCGAGTTAAAGTAATTTGTTGTTTTCTTTCTTTGTTATTTTAAAATCTCCATAGTCGTGCCCAAGGCTATAGGAATGTTTTGTAAGGGCCCCATGCTTTCAAAGAAATATCAATGAGAATTGACTATTTTGTTAAAAATCCTCGTGTTGTTTCTTTACCGTCTTTTTGCTTTTACTTTGAAAGAAAAATGGCAATACAAAAAACCAAAACAAAAACAATTTTCTCTTTCTTTGTATGTGTTGCATTTGTTGATTGTGTGTCTTAATAAAGTAAACCCTTCAAACATGCAGTGATGACCATAACCCCATTGAATCCTGTAACCTCGCATTCCCTCCAGACGTGGGTTCCCCAATATACCAAGCCGAAGACGAGGATGAAGATTTTGAAATCCCTGAGGAACTGGTAAGATGGGCACAGTCTGAGTACACCGAGTTTCAGCGACACAAGGAACATTTGGAGGTCATTAATCTTGGCACAGAAGGAGACAGAAAAGAAGTCAAAATTGGGGCAGCCCTAGGGGCAGGAGTAAAACAGCAGTTAAAGGAACTCTTAAGAGAATATGTAGATGTGTTTGCTTGGTCTTATCAGGATATGCCTGGTTTGGATACAGACATAGTGGTTCACAAGTTACCACTCCGACCTGAATGCCCGCCGGTTAAACAGAAACTCAGAAGAACCAGACCCGACATGGCTCTTAAAATCAGAGATGAGGTAAAAAAGCAGATTGATGCAGGCTTCCTTGCAGTGTCCAAGTATCCAGAATGGGTAGCCAACATTGTTCCTGTACCAAAGAAAGATGGAAAGGTAAGGATGTGTGTGGATTATCGAGATTTAAACAAAGCCAGTCCAAAAGACGACTTCCCTTTACCACATATTGATACTTTGGTAGATAATACAGCTCGGTTTGCAGTGTTTTCCTTTATGGACGGTTTCTCTGGTTACAATCAAATCAAAATGGATCCTGACGACATGGAAAAAACAACCTTCATCACTCCATGGGGCACCTATTGTTATAAGGTTATGCCATTCGGTTTAAAGAATGTAGGCGCAACTTATCAAAGAGCTATGGTGGCTCTGTTCCATGACATGATGCACAAAGAAATAGAAGTATATGTGGATGACATGATCGCCAAGTCTCAAAATGAAGAAGACCATCTAGAACATTTGTTGAAGTTATCAAAAGACTCCGGAAATATCAGTTGAGATTGAATCCCGCAAAGTGTACTTTCGGAGTCAGATCAGGAAAATTACTCGGTTTTATTGTCAGCCACAAGGGGATTGAAGTGGATCCAGACAAAGTCCATGCCATCCAAGACATGCCAGCTCCGCAGACCGAAAATCAAGTTAGAAGCTTCCTTGGAAGGTTGAATTACATATCCAGGTTCATTTCCAATATGACCCCCTACCTGTGAACCGATCTTCAAGTTATTACGAAAGGATCAAACAGTTGTATGGAATTCTGATTGTCAAACAGCGTTCGATAAAATCAAAGGTTATCTCCAAGAACCTCCAATTTTGATACCACCTGTTCCGGGAAAGCCTCTCTTTATGTATTTGACAGTACTTGAAAATTCAATGGGTTGCGTTCTGGGCCAGCAAGACGAATCCGGACGGAAAGAACATGCCATTTATTATCTGAGCAAGAAATTTACTGATTGTGAAAGCAGATACTCACTCCTAGAAAAGACTTGTTGTGCTTTAGCATGGGCCGCTAAGCGTTTGAGGCAGTATATGATTTGTCACACCACTTTATTGATCTCGAAAATGGATCCAATAAAGTACATCTTTGAGAAACCTGCACAAACCGGAAGACTCGCCCGGTGGCATATGCTACTATCAGAATATGATATTCAATATGTGGCTCAGAAATCTATCAAGGGCAGTGTGTTGTCAGAATATCTCGCAGATCAACCTGTCGAAGATTATGAACCTCTGAAGTTTGATTTTCTGGATGAAGATATCATGTTAGTAAAAGATTGTGAAGAAACAAGTTCTGACAAAGGTCAACAGACAAATAATTGGTGGAAGATGATGTTCGACGGTTCCTCCAATTATAGCGGACATGGCGTAGGTGCAGTCTTAATGAATCCTGAAGGTGGTTACACTCCGTTTACAGCCAGACTAGACTTTGATTGTACAAACAACATTGCTGAATACGAAGCATGTATACTTGGTCTCGAAGCAGCCATTGGTCTCCAAATCAAAAATCTTGAAGTCAGTGGAGACTCAACTTTGGTTATCTACCAAGTCACGGGTGAATGGGAGACAAGACATGAAAACCTGATCCCTTACAGAGCTTATATCGTTGAAACAATCAAGTATTTTGATGAAATCACCTTTAAACATGTTCCAAGAGCAGAGAATCACATCGCCGACGCTTTAGCCATGCTGGCCTCGATGTGGAAAACTAGAGATGTCAATGATGGCACACTTATCAAAATTGAATGCAAGACAGAGCCTGCTTACTGTCAAATGATCGAAGAAGAAACCGATGGCAAACCCTGGTATCATGATATAAAGAATTATCTGTTGAAGCAAGAATATCCCACAGATGCTACAGCACTTGACAAGAAAACACTGAGACGATTAGCATCCAAATTCTTCCTCAGCAATGGTGTACTTTACAAAAGAAATCATGATATGGTCTTACTCAGATGTGTTGACAAAAGAGAAGCAGACTTGTTAATGAAAGATGTTCATGAAGGAATGTTTGGTACTCACGCCAACGGGTACGCCATGTCCAAAAAGATCTTGAGAGCTGGTTATTATTGGTTAACTTTAGAAACCGACTGCATTCAGTACGCCAGAAAATGTCACAAATGTCAGATCTACGCAGATAAAATGCATGTGCCTCCAACACTGTTGAATGTACTGTTTTCACCATGGCCTTTCTCTATGTGGGGGATTGACATGATTGGGGCAATTGAGCCAAAAGCTTCAAATGGACACCGTTTCATTCTGGTTGCCATCGACTATTTCACAAAATGGGTTGAAGCTGCATCCTACACCAATGTTACACGTCAAGTGGTGGCTCGTTTCATTAAAAAGGAGATCATCTGTCGTTACGGGATCCCAAGCAGAATTATAACAGACAACGACACCAATCTGAACAACAAAGTTATGAAAGAATTATGTGATGACTTCAAAATCGAACACCACAACTCTTCCCCTTACCGTCCAAAGATGAATGGAGTTGTGGAAGCTGCAAATAAAAACATCAAGAAGATCTTGCAAAAAAGGGTTAAAACCTACAAAGATTGGCATGAAATGCTACCATTTGCCCTGCACGGATACAGAACCTCCGTCCGCACTTCCACAGGGGCAACTCCCTTTTCTCTGGTATATGGAATGGACGCAGTTCTTCCCATCGAGGTCGAGATACCATCCCTCAGAGTCATCATGGAAACCAAGTTAGAAGAGGCAGAATGGATTAAAGAAAGATTTGATCAGCTGAATCTCATTGATGAAAAGTGCATGTCTGCGATGTCTCATGGCCAGTTGTATCAAAAAATAATCAAGAGGGCGTTCGATAAAAAGGTCCGTATCAGAGAGTTCCGCGAAGGAGAACTTGTGCTCAAGAAGATATTACCAGTTCACAAAGACGCAAGAGGGAAGTGGATGCCTAATTACGATGGCCCCTTTATTGTGAAGACAGTATTCTCCGGAGGTTCACTGATCCTTACTACCATGGACGGAGAACAACTCACACCCGATAAACTCTGACGCAGATCGGAAATATTACGCCTAAAAAGTACCCGATAAACCGGAAAATCCAAAAGAACGATTTATGCAAAAGTTAGGGTGAAAAAGAAAAAAGAGAAGAAAAGAAAAAGAGAAAAGAAATCAAAAAGCTCGCTAAGTTGAAAACCCGAAAGGGAGGCTTAGGCAAAAATGAGCGTCCCGGTGGATTGAAAACCCGAAAGGGCGATCCAGGAAAAAATTAGGGACAAAGGCGTTTCACTGCATCAGACGAAGTCATCAACACTGCAGACTCAACAAAGATTCATCTCAACAGCTCTCGTCAAAATCAAGGATCTTGGAGAATTCTAGTCTTTAGGGATAGTTAGGTCACAGGATTCAATGTAACCTTATCCACTTTTTCCATTTTACTTGTAAAAATTTCCATGGAATATTGTCATTGGCAAGATTTCATCCTTTAAATAAAATCAGCCTTTTGAGCCTTTCTCTCTTGTGCAAATTATCAGTTCCTTATTTTCTTTGTTATGCAAAATACCGTTCGTTAGTCAACGATTGTTTTTGAAAGCATTAAAGTCCAAATTTTCGAAAAAATAACTTGGAAAGATTTTACAAAATGTTTTAACTTGTGGAAAGACTCGAGGAAAATCATACTTCCCCGAAACTTCAGGGTAGCAGGAGTCTTGATACACAGTCAGAATTTACATTCCCCAATGAAATGATAGCAAGTTGGGCGACGAAGAGTCCTTTGGCCATGTATGGTTATCAAAGATTGAAGATTATCCCTCAGGATTTCTTATGATGATATGAAGGTTCTTTCCCCAGCAAAGTATTTCTGGACATCTGTTTGAATTCACCTCAGCAAAATCTACCTACAGGCTCTATTCCCCAGTAGGTCTTCGGGTTTATTTCCCAAGTCTACGTACACCCCTCATCATGGGATCAGTGTGATTCGTTGGTTCCCCGAGTCGGTGACATCTATCAATCCCCGCGAAGTCTAAGTTATTACTCACTTCATTTCCAAGTATAAGCCCAGTCGTAACTGGCATTTTGTTCAAACCAATTATTGTTGATATTCATTTGGTCGTCACCATCCATGTCCTTTTAAGTCCAGTCGTCACTGGCATTGTCTAAATCCAATCGTCATTGGTGTCTCGTTAGTTGTCACTAACAAATCCACGTATAAGTCCAGTCGTCACTAGCACTGTTTAAAATACCAATTGTCATTGGCGCCTCTTGGTTTGGTCGTTACCAACCTTTCCCCGTGAAATCCAGTCGTCACTGGTACTGTTCCAATTGGTATCTTGTTAGTTGTTACTAACTCTCCCCATGAAGTCCAGTCGTCACTGGCACTGCCTAAATCCAATTGTCATTGGTATCTTGAGGTTTTAACCAATTTTTCCCTTTGAAACCCAGTCGTAACTGGTATCATCATCTAGAGTCCAATCGTTATTGGAATCTGTTTCGTTTGGTCGTTACCAACACCCTAGCTAAAGATCTAGTAATCACTAGCATCCTCGTAACCAATTGTCATTGGTATTCCCCAGCATGGTCGTCACCAATCACCATTAAAAGACCAGTCGTCATTGGCACTACTTGGAATTCTGGTCGTTACCAATTTCCCCAAGACGTTTCTTGATTACCAGCACTGTGTGAACTGGTTGCAGAAGCTGAGGATATATCCCCAGTGATCCATGCTCCCAGTCAAGTCCTGGAGATCTAGTCGTCATTAGTGTCCTCCGTGTGGGATTAGTCTTGTTTCTAGTCCATTCCTGAAGATCCCGTTTGAACTCTTCGCTATAGGAAGTTCCTCATCTGATCATCCCCAGTGAGGTTGTATCCAGTCTTTCGCTTCCCCGGTGAATCCTGATTCTCTTTTCCCGAGGGAATTAATTTTCCATTTCCCCAGTATAAGTATATCCTTTCCCCCAGTGGAAGTCAATTCTTCTCCCCGGTGGAGTACCTCTGTTCCAATAAGATTGTCATCTTTATTGATTTGTCTCTTCCCCACATGAAGTTTCCCTGCTTACGCTGTCAGTCATGTCTGAACTGTTAATTCAGTTTTTCAGTACGAGTCCCCAGTGTCGAGTCCTTGTATTTGTCATTGTTTGTTTTACTGTTTCTTTTATTATTATCGTTGCGTCTATGTTGTTTGCATTCAAGCATCATAAAGCATCATTTAGAGTGCATGGCATATCATAACTTGTCCTTTAGCATGGCATCGGATCTAAGGGACAAAATTTTCGGTTATCTATATTTAAATACCTTTCACTGCGATTTAATGAAGATTGTCATCTCTCGTTCCCCATCTAGTGAAGATATTTAAATAGGGGCAACTGTTGTACCCTAAATTTTGACCCCTTAGATTCTCATTATCATTTTAGAAGCATGATCATGAATTATCTAACCCTAAATCAGTGCAAGTTCATTATTGTCAAGTTACAGAGGAATCAGGGTTTTCGCACCTACAAATTCAAAACAACCAAGGAATGATCAACCAATGATTTGGGCCAATTCAATCATGGAATGAAATCAAAGATAATATCAAAATCAAATGAGAAGTCAATTTAAAGAAATCGTTTCAGAATCAAGAACAGTGCAGTCAGGAGGCCCCGATTAGGGTTTTTAACTAGTGAAACGTCAACTGTGGTTTGACTTTGATGTTGGAAGATGTTTTAATGGTGGGATTAAGGTCCATGGAGTTCATATAGCTTATTAAAGACCATTCAAGAAGTATCAAAGTCTCAGGATATCCAGAACGTCAACAGGCGACTCAATCGGCATCGATCGATCGTACGGTTGACCGAAAAGTCAACTCCTCAAATTTTGAGAATTGGAATCCAAGTTGTGAATCAAAGTTGTTCCTTATGTCATAATGGACTTGCATATCAATTTTCATGATCATTGGATCAAGGAGGAGAGAGTAATCAAGAAATCGGGAAATTAGGGTTTTGAAAAGGGCTAAACCATAACTCCTTAACCACACATCCAATTGAGTTGGTTCAAATCTCATTTTGGAAGCTCTTGAAAAGTCCTACAAAAGTCCCATACTAGTCCACAACCAAAAAATGCATACTTTTTGAGATAGAAGCAAAAACATTCCTAGAAGGGAAAATAACTTAGAAAATTTCTAAGTTATTTTCACTTTAAAAGCTTGTGTGCAGCCAACTTTGAGGGGGGTTTTTCACCTAGTTCCAATTGGAGTTTGATTCCTTGACTAAAATGAATGTTTTAGAGCTATGTGAGGGCTTTCTAAATTGTACTAGAACATCTCAGGAGGAGTTATGAGCAGAAAGTTACATGCATTCAAAATTAAGGGTTTCACATGTTAAGTCCCACATTGGCTGAATTTTCAAGATTGATTTCTTTCACCAAATTTGCCAAATTTTCTTGATCTAACTTATTGTATCTGATGTATGAGATGTATGTAACATGATACAAGAAAGAATAATGCAGAATACCACAAAATCAAAGCTTGAAGTTCATTGCCTTGCAAGTGGAGCAAGTTGGCAAGTTGAACTTTCCAAGCATGAGGTGGAAAGTAAAAAGTTGTACCAGCCCCTTCCCTATGATTCTATCCTGCTACAAACATCAGAAAATCATCAAAGAACATGGGCAAGTTGTATTTGCATCAGAGTTAGGTGGAAAACCCTCCAAAGGAGGTTTGGTTCAAAATATCCAAAGATTATTTCATGTTGAAGAAATCTCCCTAGCAAGCACCTCAATCACTTTCTCTATAAAAGGAGAGCTCTTTCACTTCATTCCATACACAATTCATCTGATAAAAACCATAGAGAAGTTCTGTAATTACATTTTCCACATCTTGCACCAATTCTCAAAAACACCAAAATCCATGAAAACACCAAAAATGGTCATGAAGTGAAAATTGCTCAAAAGCATTTCTACCCTTTCAAACACCCCCAAAAACCCTCCATACGCTCTCTAAATATCATATGGGAGGTGTACAATCCATCAAACCACCAAAAATCTCAAGAAATCAAAAAGTCAACATCATACCTAGCTTATTTTGACCAAAAGCTACAAAAACCACCAAAGTGAGTTCTAAACCTTTCCTTGAGGTTGTGATCACTTAAACACCTCACATACCACATATCTCAGTTGTCAAGACCCTTAGCAACCATTGGAGATTCATAATTCTCATTTTGGCATCATAAGTGGTTGTTTCTTAAGTTTGAAGCAAAGGCAAAGAGGTGAATTCAATATCTCTGGTTTTCTCAACAAATTTTGCTTGCTTGAAAGGTCCTTCAACAGGTATGTAACTAATTCTCATTAGCCATTGCATCATCCTTTATGTATTTTGCTTTGATGAACATTTTGTGAATCTTGAACTTATGAACAATTGATGATTTTTCATGACCCTTGGTATGTGATGAGCATATGATTTCTGTTAAATATGAACATGGGTTGGTGCTTGATAAAAGTTTATCATGAGGTTTGAAAATGGATAGCATACTGTCAAAACAGTTTGTGGAAGTTATTAAATTTGCTGTCATGACATGGTCTGTTTTGAATGTGGTGCTGTTTTGCTTTGATTCACCTTGCTTGAAACTCTTGAAATGATCATTAATGCTTGATGTGTATTATGTTCTGTTCATACTTGGTTCATTTTGTTTAAATCAACCTTTGGTCAAAAGTGTTCATGCTGCGATAAATTAAAACAAACAATTGGTGCTAATATCATGTCAAGATGCTGCAAGTTTGTGTGTGTTTATGTTTACCATGTGCTTAATCCTGTTTCAATCCCCACCCCTTTTTTATATCCTAGTGATGTCATGAACCTGCTGCAATGAATGTAAAGATCATTATGTTTTGACTGTGTTGTGTTTTATAGTATGAGCACTATGTATGTTTGCAAGATACTGTGGTTCATAACAGTTTTGGTTTGTTCCTTTGAATGCCTTGCATAACAGAATCACATCACATAATATATTGGCATCAAAATTCTGTTGAGATATCACATTAGGCATAGCACATGACTAAGCTGATTTTATCATTCCAACATGTTGCTTTATGCATTTAAGATATGTCTATATGCTATGTTTTGCTGTTTTATGCCTCACATCAAATTTCACATTTTGTCACAAAGGTTTCAAACACACACCAAGCTACAACATTGTCACTTTTTGCATAATACATGATATGATTGCTTTCCTCATTTCAACATGTTTGTATGAACATTTTAAACATGTCTACATGATTGCTTTGTTGTTTTATGCCTCATACCAAGAATTCACTTGTTGACACCAAAATTCACAATACACAAAGTCACTCAAATGTGGTTTTTTGCACCTACTTGTTTTTTTCACTAAAACAACACATCACACACCTCATATCACTCAATTATAGCATGTTAGTACACTGGTTTGACTGAGAAAAGCATTACACCAAAAAGTTCACTCATGAGTTACTTTTTGTTCCCACATGCTTGCATATACTATACCAGATCTTGAACCAGTGATTTTCTTTGAGATCTTTGTGATATAACAGTTTAGTATGATCATATATGACATGTCCAAATGAACCAAACCATTGAAAATGACCTGGACACCAACTTGCATCATCTCATGCACTTAACATAAACCAAATGCATTTTGAAAGCCAAATATTCACATGATGGTTCCAGTTTGGTTTTTGTCACATACACACACTTAATATCACATACTGAAGGTGTTTGAAAGGTTAGTGTGACCCTTGATTGCTTTGAACTTACAAACCATATTGTCATGCATATTTACTTTATGATCATTTGCAAATTGAATGTGACTTGCCATAATCTGTACATCCCAGCCTTGAACATGTTTTCATTTGTTTAAATATCATATAAATGATGTGTATGTGAGTTTAGATGGGTTTGAGAATGTTTGTATCAAGTTGTCCAAGTCATTTTGCATTTTTTTAAAACATAAACAAACACCCTATCGGGTTTCTTAGTGAGAAGGTGACCTCAAAAAACCAACACCACCATGTTAATCCTCATGTTTTTCTACCCCAAAAGCATATAAGGTTTGTCAAAAAAGTCCAAAAATTGAGGAAGATATGACAATTTTGCAAATCCATAGAAACCATAGTTTTGCCCAGCCATGAATGAAGATATACATCATATATTTATTGTTTCACATTTGTTAATAGATGTATGGCCGCCCCAGCGGTTGAAACTTGCGCGCGTATGGTACTTGGCATGGGTTCGATCCTTGGTGATAACCCTTGTTGCCACTTTTTCTCATTTTTCACATGAAACTTCAAAAAATCATAACTCTCTCATTTTTTATCATTTTTCACCCATTCTTTTTTCATTGTGTTTGTTTTAATGTTTACTTTCATGTCATAATTTTATTTTCCATGTTTGATTAGTTTTTCACCATGTTTGACTATGTGCAACTTGTCATATTGACAGTACTAACCCTAGCTGTTGCAGATGAAAGTTAAAATGGTTCCACTTGTTTTTCTTTGTGAAAATTGATTGTTATCATTCCTATATATGTTAGCCAACATGCTAGGATTTTTACTTTGAATTATTATCATGCTCAGTTCATCTGTTTGTTAATTGTACTCCAGGTGCGATCTGTCGTCACAGTTTTCGTACTAATCATCTGCTTTGATTGTCATCATTGCTTTTTCATCCTTAATATTTTTCATTGGTTGTCACCATGAATGCTTTTGTGTGATGTTTGTATTTTATTTTTATCCCCAAGTGATGAAGCTTGTTAGCTTTCATCCGTTTGTCATTATCTCCCCCTCCAAAGGAAGGTCTGTTCACTTGACTGTCAATATCTTGGACCAAAATCTTTGCTATCCTTTGACGTTGTTAAGTCACTTCAACCCTAGTTTAGAAACCTTTAGACTTTGCTTGAAGTA
Organism: Lathyrus sativus; assembly: GCA_963859935.3. Classification (NCBI taxonomy): domain Eukaryota; kingdom Viridiplantae; phylum Streptophyta; class Magnoliopsida; order Fabales; family Fabaceae; genus Lathyrus; species Lathyrus sativus. The sequence goes on along the minus strand of OZ012741.1, from coordinate 399,396,075 downwards.
TAAGAAACTCACCCATACTAGGAGTGTTCTTCAACTAGAACCCTAGGAAAGAGTTCGTCAACTCTGTGTAAGAATCATCGTCATGACTTCTTACTTCCCCTTCAACTTAGATTAGGGAGTTTTGTCAAACTCCACACAAACATTGTCATGTTTGTTCCCCTTTTAACTTTGATCATCATCAAGTGTTCTTTCCCCTTGTGAGGTGAACTACGATTGCTCTGATTCTATCCTAGTCAGGATACATAGGCGGAAGGTGCGATGCCTTTGCGAGCAAACTTAGAAAACCACTTAGGCCTTTTTATTTATTTTATCTCAATTCCCAATCCTTAAACCATAGCACAATTCACAAACTTAGCAATTAATTAAACCAAAGGTTCCTGTAGAGTACTACAAATATTTAGGGTGCTAATACCTTCCCTAGATATAACCAACCCCCGAATCCCCGAATCTCAAAAGCGTTGTCGTTACATCGCGAAAAGGGTTCTTTCTTTCTTTAGACCTATCCTTTGGATAAATTAAAGTCCGGTTGTAAAAGAAATACGGTTCAAGTTAATTAATAGCTTGATATCAAATTTTCACCGCAACAAACTTAATCGGAGAGCTGCCTAAAGGTTATCATGAGAACCAAATACTTCTTCCCCTCGATAGTATAACCAACCTCTGCAAGTGAGCAACAGATCTTGTGACAAACAGTCTTCCAACTTTTCTGCCCCAGATTACATGGTCCACAAGAAGGAATCATCAAGAGGATTTTACAGAAGAATTGACATACCAAGATGCCTTAATATCTTCAAACTCTTGGAGAGATTCATGAATCTCGACATAACTTCCCCAGTTCAACTACCTTCAAGAGATTAATCTCATCTTGACTTGATTGCTTCTGATTAACTGGTCTAGTGTAGCTGGCCTTGAAAAGAGCTAAGAAGTAACTTGCTTATAAGACCCCAAACGATGTTCCCCAGAACACATGGTCTGCAAGAAGAAATCACCAAGAGGGTTTTACAGAAGAATTGACATACAAGATGCCCCAATCTCTTCAAACTCTTGGAGAGGTTCACGAACCTTGACGTAACTTCCCCAGTTCAACGGTCTTTGAGAGATTAATCTAATCTCGACTTGGCCGGCTTCGATTAACTGAACGTTATTACAAATGATTAACCAATCCTTCAAATTAGTTGCCCCAGGTCGAGCTTCCTTTATCAAATCCAACTCCCTAGCTGACAGCATTTGTTGGGATTCCTTTTGACATTGGATCGTCTGGAAAACAATATTGTTCATTAAAAATTGGCAATTTTCAATGTAACATTCATGCAATCTTTTGAAAACAGTTTTGATTAAACACACGCGGCGGAGTGATCAAACGATCAAAGTGAAAGCGATCCAATCATTTTACGGATGATGGATAAAGTGATGAACACACACAAACATCAAAGATCATTTAGGAGTCAGGTTATCCAACCTTGTTGTAATATGTTTTCAAAACAAACTTACCTCAATTAGGTCTTTTAAGGGTTGTAACGTGGTTTGGTTCACGGCTCATGAAACAAAGGATAAAGGCTCAAAGTTATTTGTCCCACCCATTCTCCATGATGAACTCCAATCCTACGCTCAGTTAACTCAAACTATACATTCAGGTTCCTACAGACTGATAGTTGGTGATGATTCACAAATCTAAGGTAGTCACAACTCCCTTACAGTATTTGATAGCTTTTGCTATTTGAGGATTTTTGAAAGTGAAGCTTTAAGAATTTCCTCTTTTATTATCCCTTACTTTTGCCTGAACTATTTCTTTTGGATATACAGTCAGCGGGATGCCCCATTTTTGCCTAAGTCTCCTTCATAGGTTTTGACTTAGCGGCCTTTTCATTTTTCCTTTTTTTTTCGTTGTTTGAGAAAGGAGGTGACCACCTAGTTTAATGGCTACGGCGAACCATCATCGTCTTTTGGATTTTGACACTTGCTTTTTTTGTGTGCGAAGGAAAACCTGAATGCATCACTTTTTTATGAAAAGCTTCTTGTATGCACATATCTTTGAGTTAACTGAGAACTACCCGCCCCAGGTTCGAGATTAAGGTTTCTGTTTTTGTAAAGAAAGAAAACTCCTACTTCTAGGCTCGAAGTGGTTAATGAGGGATTATCTTCCTTATTTCTCCGATGTTTAGGGATTGAAACAATGCCTTACATCATTGGAAAAGTTAAATTGAAAGCATATCAACAGCAGTTATGGATATAGTTCTCATCATCCTCCCCAATCTTTGCTTTAAATGACAGTTTAGTAAAGAAATTTTTTCATTTTTGTGTTTCATAACAATGAAAGGAAAAAGAAAGAGTGAAACGAATGGACTTAATCAAAAGATGCACAAACATTTCATTAATATTGCCAATTCAAAATGAACAACAACTTACAAGCAATTCAAATTAAACAACAAGGGGAATACAACTGAAAATACTGAAACAAACAGAATACAGCCAGCTTAGGAGAATTGACTTAACAACTTCAGTTTCCAGGCCCAAACGGGGGAACCCCTCTATCACTGATTACTTGTTCCTTGTGGTATAGAACCTTGAGAGGCCTTGTAGGTCCTTTGTCTTTTGCTTCGAGAGCTGAGACATTGATACCTGGTTTACCTTCTTGAGGTTTTAACAACTCCAACAAGCTTTGCACCTTCAACCCAAAACCTTTGCACTCTTCCACCAAATGCCCCACTGTCCCAGTATGGTACTTGCATTCAACTTCTAGGTGATCTTCTTCAAAGATCAGTTTTTTGTCATAGACTAGCTCTTGCACCACAAATCCTAACGCCAAACAAGTGTCTAGTTCATGTCCTTCAGCCCCTTTGTGAAACTCACAAGTCAAGTTTGCATTATGCCAACGAATTCTGAATTAGTAGCGGATAGAGCTTAGTTAGCGGCACAGGAACTGTCTTGTAGCATGCCTTGTTCCTCTTGACAAAATTCTTCTTATTCATGTTCTGGCTTCGAGAACTTTGAGGGGAAACAACCAATGAATGCTGATATGCTCTTTTGGTAACCACCTGACAAGGATGACGTTTTGGCGTAGACCCAAATGTTGGTTGACGATGGTCTGACCGTTGAAGCTCAGGAGGTCCTTGAGCTGAGAGAGTCACCGAACGTGATGGACTTACGACCTCTCTATGCACAATAGTGGGAGAATACCCTTCATTTTTCATCAAATTCTGCAAAGCCTCCAAAACCCAATTCATCTGATCTTTGAGGACCCTGATTTCCTCCTTCAAGGCCTCTTGCCCTTTCAAAATCTCTTTCATCGTTTCCATTGGTCCAGGATGCGTGCTAGGTATCCCTCTCTAATAGACAGGAAGAGGAGCATGAGACTCAAGGCTGAGAAATGCGGATGCAGATGCAAAATGTGACAACATGCTCATGCAATGCAAAAAGTTTCATGGAACTCAAAATACTTACAAACATCATGATAAACCAAAAATTTCTTTCATTAACCATCAATTTGAATTACACCATGTGAGTACTGCTTACAAGAGCCTTAAACAGAAAGCTAAATAAAAGCTAACAAAAAGTCCTAAAGAGGTTCTCTGGACAGCCTCGTGTTGAGCTTCTTGATCTCTTCTTCCATCTGGGACTTCTCGAGGATAAGCTTCTCCATAATTAGCCTCTACGGAGTCAACTGAGGAATAAATGAAGATAAATCAGCTGATACTTTCCTCTTCTTACAAGAGAGTACTTCCTCGTAGTTGTTTCTCGAGCTCTACGTTTTCTTTGACAACCACACGAACTTGGGCTTCAATGCTTCTTCTTGCTTGTTGTGCTTTGTTCAAAGAGATTCCCAAACGTGTAGCCTTAGTAATATCTTTATCCATAGGGTCTTCCTCCATGTCAAGAATGAGCAATCCAACCAAATAAGAGTTTTCCTTTAGTGGGTATTAGTTGATAGTCGGAAAAGTGAAACGATGATAGACTGGATCATAGAACTGGAGAAGCATGGAGAGGAGTCCATTATCCATCTTTATCTTCAACCATAACAACAGTTTCCCATAGCTGCTCTTGAATCTCTCTGGATTTGTCACTAAGGTACTCAACCTCTTTAGGTCATCCAAGTTAAGACTCTTGTAAGTGTACTTCAAAATTTCTTTCTTTTAGTGTCCATAACAACCTTGATGTTTACAAACAAAAATCCGAGTTCCACGAAACTTTATGATATGATGTTTATGAATGCAAAAATGCACAAACACAGGCACATGCAAAGATCACACATATGCACAAAACACAAGCCTAGGTTTAAAGGACGAGCGTGGATCCAAGGTCTACCCATCCCCAAAAAGTGTGTACTAGGGATTTTCAAACCTGTAGAGCAGGGTTCTAAACGGTTTTCAGAGTCAACAACCCATCTTTCGGATATTATCAACTTCCCAAATTACTTGGTAATCGATAATATTCTCAAGAGAGTCTCATCCAAGTGTAGTATTGCGTATCAACTATTTCGGAAATACTTCTTTATAGCCATCGCACTACGTCCTAGTAAGGCCAAAGTGGGGTAGAACGTAATCTAAAAGTCCACAGTGTCATGGGCTCCTTCGTCGAAAGTAGCATTGTTTTCACGAATCCTCGATCAACAATACTAAACTCTCAAGAGGGCCTACACTGAGCAGTCGTTTCTCAAGTTAGCTTAATCGGGAATCAACTCCCTATAAGCCTCCTTGAATATACCACCATCCTATCATAATTGCACTCAAGTCCGGGTATAGGACCGTCTCACCACTCAAAGATCCCAACATCCAACACACGAACAAATATATACAACTATACATGTAAAGCAAATATAGCACAAAAAAAAACAAAAAACAAAATAGGCTAAACCCTCAAGCTCACTAGCAAGTCCCCAGTGAAGTCGCCATTTCTGTTGCGGTGAAAATTGGATATCAAGCTATTAAATTAACTTGAATCTTAATTCTTTTACAACCGAACTTTATTTTATCCAAAGGAAAGGTCTAAAGAAAGAAAAACCTTTTTCGCGATGTAACGACAACGCTTAAGAGATTCGGGGAGTCGGGGGTTGGTTATACCTAGGGAAGGTGTTAGCACCCTAAGCATCTGTAGTACTCTACAGGAACCTTTTGTTTGATTGTTTGCTAAGTTTGTGAAATGTGCTAACAATTGGGATTAGGATAAGGGATAGGTAAATACCTAGATGGTTTTCTAAGTTTGCTCGCAAAGACATCGCATCTTCTGCCTACGTATCCTAACTAGGATAGAATCAGAGCAATCGTAGTTCACCTCACAAGGGAAGAAGAACACTTGATTATGATCAAGGTTCAAGGGGGAACAAACATGACAATGTTTGTGTGGAGTTTAACAAAACTCCCTAATCTAATTTGTAACATTAAAAGGGGGAAGTAAGAAATCATGACAATGATTCTTACACAGAGTTGACAAACTCTTTCCTAGGGTTCTAGTTTGAAGAACACTCCTAGTACAGGTGGGTTTTTTAGACTTGAAGTAGAGTCTAATGGCTTCTAAACTAGGGTGAAAGTGACTTAACAAAGTCAAGAGAGGGATGAGGGATGTATCCATGACATGAGGGTCAAATGGACAGACTTTTCCATTAGAAGTAGACAGGAGAGGCAACCTAGATGAGAGCTAACAAGCTTCATCACTTGGGGAAAGAAAATTTTGAACAAGATAACAATATAATAAATATCCATTCATGGTGACAACCATTAAGTGAGCAGGTGAAATGATAAAATGAAAATGCATTGATGACAATCAAAGCAGTTGATTAAGTAGGAAGTGTGACAACAAATCAAGCTTAAGTGCATTTAGCAGATGAAGTAAAATGATCATGGTAATAACCAAAGATGAAATCCTATCATGTTAGCTAACATTTAAGAACATGAATGCAAACAAGTATCATAAACAATCACAAGTATAGTGTCGCTACTGTGAAAATCGGTGCCGACTATGACAGAAGAGTCGCCACCGTGCGTTATTTATCCCAACGGAGGGAAAGGAAACGCTCAGAGTAAACCTAACGCAAAACGGGAAAGGAATGGTCGTCACAACCAAATTCCTGGATTCGGGAGTCGAATACGCAAGGGGAAGGTATTAACACCCCTCACGTCTGCCGTACTCGACGGGATCCACGCTTGTTTTTTAGTACGGATTGTTATTCTATCTACTCTACAGGTCAGGGTTGAAAAAGAAAAGAAAATGACTTGGCAAAGTATCGCACTTTATGCCTACGTATTCCCGTCTAGAACGAGAAATCAGAGTCAACGTAGTTCGCCTACCTACGGGAAAGAAGGGGAAGGTTGCTCGCTAGGATACGGCATCCTATGCCTACGTACTTTCATACAGCATGAAAGATCAGAGCAAACGTAGTTCGGGCTACGGAAGACACAAGCTTGTCTGACTGTTTTTTATTACCTTCAAAAAGGGTTTTCCTGATTAAGGGTCCAAGCGGACAAAAATGACACTTTGATGTTTGTTTTGAATCTTTTACGAAAGAAGTGTTTTTTAGTTAGTTTGCAATCTCTGACGCACTAGAGACTATGATTCGAGAGTGACTACGTCGCGTGTCACCCAAAGGGTGCCACACTAAGCAACCAGACTACTGGAAAGAAGCTCTCCAGCAACCCTTTCTCGAATAGCTTAAGGCTCGTAATACGACATCGATTATCCTTATTAGTGTATTTTCGAGTTGTTTGAGATAAGAAGAGAAAGAAGCTCTAAAAAGCCTAGGGTTGAAAAGGGAACAAAAACTAGCCTAATGTTGTCATGCATGGATAAGAATCCTAAGGTCTGCCATAATTCCCTCCTGCACAGAGGAAATCAGAGATCCTAAGGGATAAACAGAAAAGAAAGCAAACAAATACAGTAAAATGCATGCAATGCAGCAATACAAGCGAGGCAAGGGAGTCCCACTCAACCTCGAATCTGGGAAAACAACAGGCAAAGTGAATCAACATTCACTTCAAACCTAGGGGCCAAGCTACACAAGCCAACAAACAATACAGAAAACAAAACCCAAAGTAGAGGAGGCAGCCCAAGCAGCAGCACCAAACTCCTACAACAGACAGCACAAACAGCAGCTCTGATAGCAACAACCTTCATCTTCCTGAATGCTCCTATCTCCAAGCTCCACTAAAATTTAATCTTCAACAAGCACCAAGCTTCAACAAGCAACCAGCTTAAGCCAGCAATAAAACCCTAGCTTCCACAAGCAACCAGCTTCAACAAGCAGAAAACTTCAACAAGCAGACCCTCCTAGCTTCAACAAGCTTCTAGCTTCAACAAGCACAAACTTCATCTCAACAAGCTTCAACAAGAACTTAACTTTCTCTTTACCAAGCTTCAACAAGCACCTCCAAGGGAGAATCATTCAACAAGATCAAGTTGAAATGTTTAAGTAGCTCAATGACAACCAAAGGAAGCCACTGAGAACTTAACATTATAGTAGAAAAGTACCCTCAAAGTTCTACTCTTAAAGCATGCCACTCATCCCTCCAAAGGAGAGATGTTACTTCTTTAAGAGGAATTTATGTCATTGGATTTAATGGAGATGAACAATATACTCCATGTTTGAAAAACAAGCAAAACTGCTCTAATGCTCTTCCTAAAACCCTAGTTACCCTAAGCTTCTGACAAGCACTCCACAAGAGGACAAGGCTTCATCTCCAAGCTCCTTCAAGCTCTCCAAAGCATCTTCAATTGGTCTTAATCTTCACCCAAGCACAAGAGCACCACCACCCTAATCTAAGGGGAAGTATTGAGTTAAACTAGCCAAATTAGTTCATCAGAAACACCTAGAAGTTAGTTTTAAAACTAAATCTAATTAAAATACCAAAAGTGATGGTAAAATCCTAAAAAAAATTCTAAGGGTTCCTAAACCTCTTAAGAATATTCCATACAAAAACCAGGGGGTAAATCATTCATTTAGGCCTAAAACTATGCCCTAAACCTAAGGGTACTATCCTAAAACCCTAATTCTAAACCACCTAAAGTTCAATGTTCAAACTAGCCTAAATTTATCTCACAAAATATGAGAAAATTACTAGGGTTACATGCATATCTAAGCTATCTATCCCAAAAAGAACCACTTCAAAAATCCACACCAATCATCCATACTAAAATCAACAAAATGGCATACCAAACATATTCAAAATAAAAGCACTTAAAGATACAAATATGCAATTAAAATGTAAAATGCATGAATTATGAATTTTTTAATCCTATTTCATTTTAGACTCTTTAAGGAGTCAGGGAAAAAAATCTCACCTAAAAATGTTAATTTTTCTATTTATTGTGATTTATTTTCTAACTATATGCAAAGAGAAATTAAGAGAAAATAATACAAAATGAAAAACCTGCGTGTCAGATAGCAATTTATTCCAGTTATAGTCCAGACATGGGCCCAATTGGGGGTGTGAAAAGCGCTAACTTACTAAGCCCAAACCAACATAAAAGAAATCAGAACATAAAATAGAAATTGAGAAATATGCATGGTAAATAGCAAGAGTTCCTAGTTCAAATTCACCATGGGCCTAAATCTGGGGTGTGAGTAGCAAGAACCACCTAAGCCCAAACCAACTCAGATTAAATGAAACAGAGCGTTTCATCTAAACTCCTTCTCTTCAGATTTGAAACGCAATCATGGCCCTTGGATTATGAGTTCAGTCAAGGTCAACTATGGATCCAACGAGTCCTGGGTCATCGTCCCCAAATGTTTGAAAAATGGAGGGAGAAACTCAGACGGTGGCCTGAGCTTTGCGCCACCGTCTTCTCCTGCGAGGGTTTGCCCAAAACGCATCAAACAAGCCAACTAAATACCCTATCTCACTCCAAATTCTCTCCTGATCACGAATATGCCCTCCAAATCCATTGATTCATCCTCTAAAACCAAACCCGATCCAAGTTGCAGAGAAATCACCAAATCTTGAACATCTCAAATCTTGCAATTAATAAGCCTAAACTCATCTACATGTTTCCCTGATCAATTCTCACCATCCAAACGCCATTAAAACCTCAAGAACTAGGAGATATGAGCTTCAACAGAAATTGAAATGCACCTAGCTTGGTCTCTAATCACCCAATTCTTGTGCCTAAATCCATCTAAGCAACATCTATAACCTATCCACATACCAATTTCTATGCAACTCCCTATAAATTAGAGCAAAAATTGAAAGTTGCAAACCTGGAAAAAATGGATGAACAGATGAGCTTATGGCTCGATTCAACCTCCAATCTTTTGTAGAATCACTCAAGAACCACTTCTAAAGCTTCTCCAATGATCAATTTGCCTTGAAATTCCCTCTATCTCCAAACCCGATTCTGAGATGCAATGAAGAAAATTCAGTTGCTCTTTCTGATTCCTTTCTCAATCCTTGCCAAAGAAACCATCTGAATCAGTTGCAATGCTTATATAGAGTGTGATGGAAACCTCTAGAAAGTTCTGTAACCAACTGAATGAGATTTTGAAAATCTCATATCCCTTGAAAATCTCATATGCCAAAGTGGTGCTTTGCTCTGTTCTAGCCCTTAATTTCACTTGAAATTCTCTCCTCATGACATTTTGAAATGAATGGCTATGGTATCTCCCTTGTTTTTGATCCAATGGTGATGTATTGATGTGTGACTTCAACCTTAAGTAACAAAATGGAAATGAGTGAAAATGACCCCAATTCAAAAATGTAATAATGTCATTGTCTTTATAATGCCTTTTCTGATCAATTTGGTATATAGCATGGACTTGTTTGACCATAAAACCAAGAATTCCATTTTTTGGCCTTTAAATGACTTATTTTTCTTCCCTTTTAAGCCATTTCAAGCAACTTCTTGTTACAAGCCAATCCAAGCTCTCATAACCACTTGATTACACCCAAAACATCATTTTGAACAAGTTTCATGTTGAACAATTTTCCATTTGAAGCTTGCAAGTTGGAGATTTTGGCCCATGCTTGAAAATGACCTATAATCACCAATACCCAAAATACCCCTGGCTTGCCAAGATCATAACTTGAGTTATACAAATCCTCTTGAGAAATTCTAGTACTCTATGGAAATCTAAGATCAAGATATACAACTCTCATGTTGGCCAAGAATCCATTTGAAAACTCCTTGAAGATAAAAAGTTGCTTGGAAGTCAAGTGACTTTCACAGATGAATTTCAGTGTCCTCTGATGACCTGTAACTTGAAAGAACCATAACTTGAGTTCTATGCATCCCCTTGAGGACTTATAGTACTCAAATTAAAGGTATTAGGATGCTATAAAAGTTTCATTTAGGCCAAAGATCCATTTGAAACTTGTATTTTGACTTATGTGGCTTTGAAGTTAGGCACTAAACAGGGGATTTTACACTGAAACCCTAATTTAGCAACTTCCCACATTATTGATTCTTCTTTGCTTGATCTTGGCACAACACCACACATGTATCAACATACCAATACATGAATCCCATGACTTCAAAGTAGGCTTTGATGCTCTCCAATTTGCACAATTGAATTAGGGTTGACCCAGATGAAACCCTAGTTGACTGCACTTCAAGTGGGGCTCTCATACTTGAATCAATGACTTGTCTCAACTTCAATATGGCCCTCTAGGCATCCCATGAGATCCATACACACCTCAAATTCACATTCCATTCTTCTCATCCCACTGATGATTCTCAATATTCCACAAGATAGGAGCAAAACCCACATGTAGGCACTCAAACTTCTCAAGACTTCAAATCACTTCTTGATTTGGATGACTTCTCAATCTTGGATAACACCTCTTGTTAGGCTCTTCTCTTGATAGACACCCTTGATACCCTGTTGGATACATGCTATGCTATGATATGCCAATGATTGAACTATGTACATGATGTAACTATGCAAATGAAATGCAATGAAACACAAATCAGGCAAGAAAAGGTTGAGCAAGTTTTGGGGTACAACAACTGCCCTTATTCAAACGGCTTGGAACCGACTGGGTGAAGAGCGAACGGCCTTCAAACAATCGAGGTACGAGACGGTTGAATACTAAGAAACCCGGAAATTTGCCAACCGCAGAGATAAACTGCACAACTGCTTGGGGAACGACATCCCCTATCTGAATCTGGTTGTTACGGCAACAACTGACCCAACGTCTGATAATAATTCTGATTTCAACATCAACCACCTATGTAACGCCACAGGTACTGAACAAATTTTGCAAAACACCTCCATCCACAACTGGACTAACCCTGTCAACACACGAAGAGAAACGCATTCGTCAACACGAATAGAGATTCTGTCGTCACAGGAGTAACCTTGTCCTCATCTGGACCCAAATTTTGTCAAATCACGAATAAACACAAATCTGTCCACGTCAGGACTCACATTTCGTCAACCCGAAGAAATCTTAACAAAACAGGAATAGAACTTTGTCCATGTTAGGACGCTTGTTTCGTCAACATGAAGAAATCTCAACAGCACTTGTCCACGTTAGGACTCCACATTCCGTCAACACAGAGAGATCCCATCAGAAACTTGTCCATGTTTGGACTCCACATTCCGTCAACATGGAGAAATCCTATCATCATAGGAATAAAACTTTTTCCACGTTAGGACTCCACATTCCGTCAACACGGAGAAATCCCGGCGACTTCGCTGGGGGTGAGATGTCCGCATCTCGTCAACACGAGGAGATCCTATCAACATAGGAATAAATTGTCCACGTCAGGACTCACATCTTGTCAACACGAGGGAATAAAGCCGTCACCATGAAGAGAAACAAATTTGTCCACGTTAGGACTCGCATCTCGTCAACACGAAGAACGGTAAACGTGTCCACGTCAGGACTCGCATCTTGTCAACACGAGGGAAGGTAACTTGATTTGTCCACGTCAGGACTCACATCTCGTCAACACGAGGAAATCCTATCAACATATGAGTAAATTGTCCATGTCAGGACACAGTTTCGTCAACACGAAGAAAGATAAATTTGGCCACGTCAGGACTCGCGCATCTCGTCATCACGAGGAACTATAACTTGTCTACGTCAGGACGCACATTTCGCCAATACGAAGAAAAATATCTACTGGGGATAAATGGTCCACATCAGGACACCATTTCGTCAACACGAAAATTAATCAATTTGTCCACGTCAGGACTCCCCATTCCGTCAACACGGAGAAATCAAATCTGCCCACGTTATGACTAGCACATCTCGTCAACACGAGGAAATAAATCTGTCCACGTTAGGACTCACATCTCGTCAACACGAGGAACTCCTGTCAATAAATTGTCCATGTCAGGACTCCTACCTCGTCAACACGAGGAACTCCTATCAACATAGGCAATAAAATTTTGGCGACTTCCGGGGAAATACTTATGTCAACCAGTAGGAAAATACATCAGTTTATCCATACGGGAAGATACTCTGAATACAGTATCTCTACTTATCTCTGCAGTAGCTAACTCCATTGGTCCCAACCCACAAACCTTTTATCACTGACGTGACTGCGACTTTGAGGCGGACTCTACTGGGGATATTTGAAAACCAAACTGCCGGACGCCTGTTCCGATAACCGGCGGCAGCCCCTGAAATTTTGACTCATGAAACCCTTCGACGCTGACGTAACAACAAATTTGAAGAAAATAATCCGTAGGCCGGATGAGAGAAACTTCAACAAGCAACTCTGACGGGGAAACAAGAGGAATTTAAACAAATAACTCTGCTCGGGGGCAAAGAGAAACTTAACCAAGTAACTCTGCGGGAGAAAATAGTAAGATGAACCGTATCATCACATGTCTCACGGCGAGACCTCGAATACCTGGTAATAGATCTGAGCTAGAATTCCATACTCCTGCTGAGAAAACACACCTGAAAGCAAAAGGTTAACCAACCTGATTTATGTTTCAAAATGCGTATGTTTGAAAATGGCGTAATGCTCCGTACGGCACGGAAATGCTACGCGTTTGAGTAGATGCAAATATGATGATATATGCAAATGCAAATGCAGGATGAAGCTGTCGGGGCCACTCTGATAATGATGTCTCAACAACATGAATGCTGAGGATAAAGCCAACTCCGCTGAGGAGAACAAGCATCACAAAATATTCTGGCGAAATAAATGCCAGAAATACAACCAACTCTGCCGGGGAGAGATTAAACATCAATTTCCACTGGGAGGAAAGAACAAACACCTTGCTGGTGAACAAACTTAGTTGGGGAAGAAGCGACACTTCTGGGCAAAGCATACTGTCTGGGCACAGTTTACACATTCAGAGTTATCGCTCTGCTGAGGATCAACATCCTGTCAATGGCATGACGACCTGTGGGGAGAAAGAAACCCATCCCTCACGGATATAAACCTTTCGAACCAACAACCTGGTTAACCGTTGCGGGAATCTCCCATGCTGGAGATTGAATGTGCACAGCTTCGATTCACTAAGGAGCGCAACCTCTGCAGGGGACATTGATTTTGACTTGCTGGTTAGTCTTATGGACGGCTTTCCATGAGGACACTCTCCTGGGAAAATAATTCCCTCCTTCGAGAAAGGATGAATGTCATTTCAGCTCTTTGGGGATAAGCTGCGACTAGCTGAGGAATGACATCAACTGGAGTCAGGTCTTACGTCAAGCGACCTTGGCTGGGGAATAGAATTCCTGACCGTTTGCTCCAAAGGTAAGAACCCTGTAAAACACAAACGAGACAAAACAGGCCTATACAACAGAATCTATCCGGGTTAGCATCTGTGACATTACTTCAGTCAATTCTAAGTTTTATCAATTATTGGCAAGGGCCAGCAAGATTATGTAAGTGCAAGTTTATCAAAAACATCGGCGTCTTTCACAAACAAAACAGTAAAGAACAAGCATCAAGTAGTGAATAACATGTTTTATTGATAACGGGCCTCTGAATAGGCAAAGTTTTGTACACTGGATGTAACTCCTGAAAAGAGGAAGTTACGCACAACATGCATAAATATATGCAAAGGAAGCATAAAGAAAATACAAAACAATATTTGTATACATGTCGGCAATGTGGCACAGACAAACACCATGAGCTGATCCTCCTATGACTCGCCTGACTCTGCGCTTTCCCGGTACTCGATCTTCGGAAGAGATTGTTTTTGGATAGACGGCCCCCAGGTACTCCCAAACCACTAAGCAATGCCGTATCAAACCGGGCCGCAGTCATTTGCTTTTTCAATCCCTAACTTTTGCGTGAACTGCCCTTTGCGGGTTTTCAATTCACCGGGATACCCTTTTTTGCCGAAGTCTCCCTTTTCAGCTTTTCGACTTCGCGGGTGTACATCTTTTGAATTTTATCCCTAACTTTTGCCCGAACCTTTTATTCATTTTTTTATGGTTCGCCGGGATGCCCCATTTTTGCCTGGACTCTCTTTTTACTGTCCAGCGGGTCACTTTCAAGCAAAGTATTTTTTAACTGCGTCCGAATTCACAGGAGACGTAAAGTCCTCACCATCCATGGTGGATAGTAACAAGGCTCCTCCAGAGAAGACTTTTCTGACAACGTAGGGACCTTCGTAATTGGGAGTCCACTTGCCCCTGTGATCTGTTTGTGGTGGGAGAATCTTTTTCAAAACAAGATCGCCCGTCTGAAAGCTTCGAGGGCACACCTTCTTGTTGTAAGCTTTCTTCATCCGGCTCTGATACAACCGACCGTATGCTAGAGAAGCCAGTCTCTTCTCATCCATTAAGATGAGCTGATTCAGTCTATCTTTAATCCATTCTGCCTCGTCGAGTTGGACATCACGTAAAACCCTCAGGGAAGGAATCTCGACCTCCAACGGTAACACCGCCTCCATCCCGTATACCAATGAGAAAGGGGTTTCCCCGATTGATGTGCGTACCGTCGTACGATAACCGTGCAAAGCGAAAGGTAACATCTTGTGCCAGTCCTTATACGTCACAACCATCTTCTGAACGATCTTCTTTGTGTTCTTATTGGCCGATTCGACAGCGCCATTCATCTTGGGCTGGTAAGGAGAAGAGTTGTGATGCTCAATCTTAAAATTCTAACACATCTCTTTCATCATTTTATTATTCAAATTTGAACCGTTGTCGGTGATAATCCGCTCAGGGATTCCATATCTGCAGATAATATCTCGTTTGATAAATCTGGCTACCACTTGTTTGGTGACATTAGCATATGACGCTGCTTCCACCCATTTGGTGAAGTAATCGATTGCCACCAAAATGAACCGGTGTCCGTTTGATGTTGTAGGCTCAATCTTGCCAATCATATCAATCCCCCACATCGAGAAAGGCCACGGTGATGACATCACATTCAGAGGACTTGGAGGCACATGGATTTTGTCCGCATAAATCTGGCATTTATGACACCTCTTTGCAAACTTGAAACAGTCTGTTTCCATAGTTAGCCAATAATAACCTACCCGCAGCAGTTTTCTTGTCATAGCATGCCCACCAGCATGTGTACCAAATGTACCCTCATGTATCTCTTCCATGAGCAACTTCTCCTCTTTCTCATCTACACAGCGTTGCAACACCAAGTCGTGGTTTCTTTTGTATAGGACACCGTCTGGATTCAGATAGAAATTGCCAGTCAATCTCTTGAGAGTCTTCTGATCTCGACTGGATGCCCCAGCCGGATACTCCTTGTTCTTCAGGAAATTCTGGATGTCAAAGTACCAGGGTTTACCATCGGGAGCCTCGTCAATGGCAAATATGAATTCAGGCCTATCGAGCCGAGAGATAACAATCCGGGGAGCCTCGTTCCAGAAGTTAACTTTATACATTGAAGACAATGTCGCAAGAGCGTCAGCCATTTGATTTTCTGCTCGCGACACGTGATGCAATTCCACCTTGTCAAAGAAAGACAACAATCTCCTTGCATAATTCATATAGGGTATCAAATTGGGCTGACGTGTCTCCCATTCTCCTTTAATCTGATTCACCATTAGAGTTGAGTCTCCGTATACATCCAGGTTCTTGATTCGCAAATCAATGGCTTCTTCCAGCCCCATGATGCAAGCCTCATATTCAGCCTCATTATTGGTAACGGGGAAGGTCAATCGGGCAGTAAATAGGATGTGCGACCCCTGAGGCGTAGTGATAATTGCCCCTATTCCGCTACCATAGGAATTAACTGCTCCGTCAAATATCAACTGCCATTTGGAACCCAACTCTGGTCCTTCGTCCGGCAACGGTTCTTCACAATCCTTCATTTTCAGGTACATGACATCCTCGTCAGGAAAATCAAACCTCATCGATTGGTAGTCCTCAACAGGCTGCTCGGCAAGGTATTCCGACAGAACGCTACCTTTAATAGCCTTTTGCGAGACATATTGGATATCGTATTCTGTTAACACCATCTGCCATCGGGCAATTCTTCCGGAGAGTGCTTGCTTCTCAAACACATATTTGATTGGATCCATCTTTGAAATTAGCATGGTTGTATGATTCAGCATGTATTGCCTCAAACGTTTGGCGGCCTAGGCTAGCGCGCAACACGTCTTCTCGAGCATTGAGTATCTGGACTCACAGTCGGTAAACTTCTTACTCAAATAGTAGATCGTATGCTCTTTACGTCCGGTCTCGTCGTGTTGACCGAGAACACAACCCATACTTTCCTCAAGAACCGTCAAATACATAATCAAAGGTATCCCGGCCACTGGGGGTAACAAAACAGGAGGTTCCTGCAAGTATTTTTTTTATCTTGTCGAACGCCTTTTGACAATTTTCATTCCAGGTCAACACCTGATCCTTTTTCAACAACTTGAATAACGGCTCGCATGTCGCAGTTAGGTGAGATATGAACCGAGCGATGTAATTCAACCTCCCTAAAAACCCACGCACTTCTTTTTCTGTTTTAGGCGTCGGCATTTCTTGTATTGCTTTTATCTTTGCAGGATCAACCTCTATTCCCCTTTCGCTCACAATGAACCCCAGCAGTTTACCCGATCTCACCCCAAAGGTGCACTTGTTAGGGTTCAGTCTCAACCTGAACTTCCTAAGTCTTTTGAACAGTTTCAGCAGATTAACCAAATGCTCCTCCTCCGTCTGGGATTTGGCAATCATATCATCAACATAAACCTCGATCTCTTTGTGCATCATGTCATGAAAGAGAGTCGTCATAGCACGTTGATATGTTGCCCCAGCGTTCTTCAGTCCGAAGGGCATCACTTTGTAGCAAAATGTTCCCCAGGGAGTAATGAAGGTAGTGTTCTCCATGTCTTCTGGTGCCCTTTTGATCTGATTATAGCCTGAGAAGCCGTCCATGAAGGAGAATATGGAGAACTGAGCAGTGTTATCAACCAGCACATCAATGTGAGGAAGTGGAAAGGCGTCTTTCGGGCTTGCCCTATTCAAATCACGGTAGTCTACACACATTCGCACTTTACCGTCTTTCTTCGGCACTGGTACTATATTAACGACCCATGATGGATAAGTTGTAACAGCTAGGAAACCAGCATCCCACTATTTTTGAACTTCCTCCTTGATTTTCACAGCCATGTCTGGTCTGGTTCTCCTGAGTTTCTGTTTAACAGGCGGACATTCCTCTCGCAACGGCAGACGGTGCACAACCATGTCCGTATCTAACCCAGGCATATCCTCGTACGACCAAGCAAATATATCACTATACTCTCGCAGTATCTCAACCAGCCTTTGCTTGATGTCGCTCTGCAGCGCAGCCCCTATACGGATATTTCTCATAACTTCTTCCGACCCCAAGTTGATAATCTCAATTTCCTCCTGATGAGGCAGAATGATTCTCTCTTCCTGTTTTAACAAACGAGTCAGCTCCTCTGGCAGGTCGCTCTCCTCAACAATCTCTTCCTCTGCTTGGAATACCGGGTGCTCGAAGTCGAAACGAGTCATAGGCGGTTCGTAGGAGATGTCATCTGAAATATTAGTCCTGCAAAGGAAATGGTTAAACGCTTCAACACGCAAGCAAAGCAAATAACCACGTTGCCATTTATTGTTAAAGTAAAAACAAGAAAAACAGGGATCACAATATTTGAATATGAAAAACGCCTTTATTTCATGATTAAAACAGTGCAGTACACATAATCAAGTAGCCCTAAGGTAAAATCACTATGCCCCGGGTAGGACATAGGATTATTCAACAATTGACAAAACAAATCATTACTGTTTAAAAGTCACTGGGACAGTTTCCCGGATGGACCAGTTGCAGAGACTTTGTCCTGGCACGCTTGGCTTGATCCACGCGTCCATATCACAGTCACTATCTCCGTCTTCAGCATCGGAAATAGCGTTGATTGTCTCAAAGCACACCCCGCTTGGCGTAATTGTGATCGGTCCCTTGAACTTGGGCGCTCTTAAAGATGACGCTGACGACGTCGGTCGATATCCTAGCCCAAACTTGTCATTCTTCACGGGAATCTCCAAAACCTGCCCCCAGCCTTTAGTCTCACCAGTCTGCACTAAAGCCTGAGCTTCCTTGTAGGATGACACTGCCACCTCTGGCATTTTGCTGGAACCCTGAGCTTTGTCTTTAATCCGCAACCCTTCGAAGGCTTGACAAGGTGTCTCGTGTATTTCTCCGTCGACCTCAACATATCTGAACGATGACAGGTGACTGACCAAAATGTCCTCCTCCCCACAGACGGTAACAACACTATCACCCACCATGTACTTCAACTTCTGATGCAATGTGGATGTTACAGCTCCTGCAGAGTGGATCCATGGGCGCCCAAGAAGGCAGCTATAAGCTGGATGGATATCCATGATGTAGAATTCGGTATCAAAAATTTCCGGCCCCACCTGAAGTGGTAATGTTATTGACCCGAACACTGATCTTTTCGTCCCGTCAAACGCCCTCACAACCAAATCATTGGGCGTGCAAATAATTCCCCGTATGTCCAATTTCATCATGGCTTTCTTTGGCAATACATTCAACGACGATCCAGTATCCACCAATACATGCGACATTACGGTGCCCCGGCATTCCACCGATATATGCAAAGCCATGTTGTGCTCTCGACCCCTGGGTGTTAGATCAAAATCTGTGAAACCCAGGCTATGTCCAGCATTGACATGTGCCATTATCCCCTCTAACTGATTTACAGAAACTTCTTGAGGCACGAATGACGTATCCAGAATCTTCATCAAGGCGTTCCGGTGGGCCTCGGAACATAACAACAATGACAAGATAGAAATCTTCGACGGCGTCTGTTGTAGGTGCTCAACAATTTTGTAGTCGCTTTTGTGAATCAGTCTCATGAACTCCTTTACGTCCTTGAGTGATGTATCCTTTTCTTTCGACTGAGTAGGCCCGCTTTCATTTACTTTAGCTTTGCCTTTGGCCAACCTCTCTGCTTCTATTTCAGGTGAGGTAAAGATCCTTCCGCTACGGGTCATGCCCCCCGTTCCAACGACATTATCAACAGCCCCAGCTGGCTGGCTATTCATCACAATCTTTTCACCGTTGCAATACGCTTCTAATCCGTATGTCCACGGGACAGCTTTCGTACTCTCAAAGGGAACAGGCCCTGCTTTGGTAATCGTAATAGTTGGCCGCCGGGCAGGCGCCGTTATCGTTATAGTCTTCCTCGGGATCGTCATCGTTGCAATATCATTTTGCTCATCACATAATGCCTCCACAGGCGTCTCAACCGCAGTTCGATCAAATTGCAAGGTCCCTTCGTCGATCATGGCCTGAACGCCCTGCTTCAAATCAGTACAACCCTTGGGCTGGGTCCAACACTCTAAACAGTATTCATCACAACCAGGGAATATTCCCCCTCTGAGCAACCTGCTTTTCACCTCACTCAATGGCGTCTTCAACTCGTTAACATCCAACACCAAGTTCAAACTCTCTTCTGTTAAGATGGCATTTGCCCCATGATTAGGCATAGGCTGTTGTACAATATTGGGCCCCGCCTGGCCAAAGTTGATGGCTTTACTGTCCAACAAGTCTTGAACTTTATGCTTGAAAGCATGACAAGATTCTACATCATGTCCGGGCGCCCCGGAATGGAATTCGCAATGCTTATTAGCGTCATACCCATAAGGAAGTGTCGGTCCTGTAGGCGGATCCAATGTTATTTTCTCGACCAAATTCAACCCCAGCAGTGTCTGGAGAAGCTCTGCATATGTCGACGGAGGCTTATCAAATACCCTCTTCGGCTTTGCATTCTGAAACCTTCTCTGACCCTGATTCTGCCTTTGCTGCTGCTGTGGTTGTTGTTGTTGTTGAGGGATTGGAATAGTAACACTGGCTATTTGTTGAGGTTGAGTGTACTGATTTCTGCCTCTGCCCCGGCCTCTGCCACCAAACACAACGCTTGTATCACCCTTTTGTCTTCCGCCGAACGCTTTTCTCGCACCCCCAGCTGAAGTAGATTCGCCTGCCTGAATCTGTCCAATTTTAATTCCATTTTCGATCCTTTCTCCCATAAGGATCATATCGGAGAACCTACCCATCGAAACATTGAGTAACTTGTCATAGTATATTCCTGTAAATGTCCCCACAAACATGTCATTCATCTCCCTTTCAACCAAAGGAGGATGCACCCTAGCTGCCATATCGCGCCACCGCTGTGCGTACTCTTTGAAGCTTTCACTGCTTTTCTGCGACAGACTCTGCAATTGAACTCTGTTTGGCGCTAAATCGCTGTTATATTTGTAATGCATGACGAAAGCATCAACTAACTGCTTCCAGCTTCTAATCTGAGTGGGCTCCAGCCCCATGTACCATTCCAATGATGGTCCCGATAAGCTATCTTGAAAGAAATGCATGAGCATCCTTTCATCATTGGAATATGCAGACATCCTTCTATAATAAGAACGTACATGGACCTTTACGCAGGTATCCCCTTTGTATTTGTCGAATGTTGGAGCCTTGAATTTTAACGGCACCCTCAACCCTGGTACCAACCCCATAGTAGTCATATCTAACCCAGCGGAGCTCTGATCAAACACACCTTTCATTTGTTCTTCTAGCATTCTGATCCTCTGAACAGGGTCAATGGGGCCCTCAGGTCCCATACCCCTTCCTGAAAAAGCGTCGTTCTGGTGATCCACATTCCAGTCATTGCCATACCCATCGTAACCCACGTTACGGCCAAATCCTTGCTGATTGAACACAGGACCCTGTCCTCGGTTGCCGAACCCTAGATTGACCCCAGCAGGTCCAAAACCATTGTTGAAAGGAAATGCCCCAGCGTCGTTGTTATTCACATTACCGAACCCGCCATTATCGTGGCCATACCCCTGATTGTTGTCGTAACCGTCATTACCAAAGCCTTGATTATTGAACCCGAAGTTCCCGTCCTGATTGACATTGTCATACCCATTGTTTCCAAAGCCATCGTTGTCACCGAATCTTTGATCGGCATCCACAGTGTTGCCTTTGTTGTTAACAACATGCCCATCACCACCATTTCCAGTATTGCCATTACCAGCGCCGACACCTGCACCAGTGCCAGTGTTTCCGTTGACAGTCACAATAGGTGGAGTAACAACTGCCGGTATCTCATCCTCCCGACGAGGAGTTTCAACAGAAATGTGGTCAGTATTGCCATTTTCGTTTGCCCGCATCAGCAGCGGCTGCACCAAAGTCTGAAGATTCGCCTGGCCCTTGGCCATGGTCTCCATAGCTTGCATGAACAGAGTCAGCTTCTCACGGATTTCCTGCATCTCGACTTGAACTTGATCCATTATTTTCTTGCAGTTGGTTCTGGTTGAATAGCGGTGGACTCTTTGGTCGTCAATCCTGAAAAAACTGTGAGATGCAGGAAATAAGATACAGATTCAACAAGTAACTGACAATGCAAAAATGAATATGCAGATGCAATATGTGTCTGTGCGTTAGGGAGATCAACCCCTGATTCTAGTGCCAAAGTGCCAGTGTAGTGACAGTGCTAAGAAGCTTGGATTCATCCATGGAGAAAACATCTCATATATTGCTGAAAAACCCAACAAGGCAGAAATACAATATCACTGAGTGTACAATAACAAGAAGGCATGACCTCGACCAACAATCCTGGTGATGGCCAGCACAATGCAAATAAAGCATATACAACAGTGCATAAGGTAATCAAGTGCGACCATATGCCCGATACTCCTCTAACAATCTCTTTGTCTTGGGATGATCCGGCTGGGAAAGCAACCCTTCAACGAGCGAGTCTCTTTGCCTGATAACACGCTGGAGATCCCCAATGGATTCCTCCCAAACACCTTCTCCAAAGCACTCCTCTAGCTTCCGCTTCTAGGATGCAGACTCTTTCTTACGCTTGACAACTTTGTCCAACGAATTCTGAACGTCGTATCTCCATATAACCTCTTCTTCAAACCTTTTCTGGCTAGCTTTCAATTGATCTTCCAGTTCAGAGATCTGCAGCTTCAGTTTGTCTTCTCTTTCTTTGTTATTTGCCAGTGTAGCATTCCAGGTTTTGTTGAATGTGGAGATCTCCCGGTAGGCTACATCAAGTGCTTTCTTCTTGGACTCCAACATGTCATGAGAGCTCTTGAAATCTATCCCCAAACGTTCACGCTTCTTTCATTGTTCAGTCAGTTCTGCACCTAACTGGTTCACCAGTTTTGATTGCTGCTTGAAGGAATATACGGCTTCATTCCTTTCGCTCCTGAGTTGCACTAGCTCTTCTTCCAACTTCTCGTTGGCTTTCATCAGCTCTTCTTTATCCTTCACAACCTGTTCATATCTCTCAATGGGCACAGTGGTTGGCTCCTCAACCACGAGGGGAGCAAGAGGTAATACTGCAGGAAACGGCATCAGCGCCTGCTTTGCCCTATCTTGAATCCAAACTTGGTACAAAGCATAGGCTTGACTATCATTCTTACCCAGCAATGGCTTACCCTTCTTGCAGATGTTATTCCAAGCATGCTGGAGCTTGGACAATAACTCTCCCTTCAGATCACCTGTGAAGTACAGAGATTCCTGTACTTCTTCTTCCTTTGGCGGGCTTTTCAAAGCGTAACCGAATTGCCTAATCAACAATGACGGATTGTAGTTAATGCACCATTTCCTCCCAATCAGAGGAACGTTAGGATACCCGGCGCAGCTGTAGATAATCTCATATCCCAGTAAATCCCTATCAAACCAGACAACATCTTCTGAAGAAAGCCCCATCAGACACTCAGACCATTCCACCGTAGCTACAGACTCAGCCAAGATACCCCTCTTGGGCAGGTGACCATCAAACCACATATACAACAAAGGTGTAGAAGCATGCTTCAGTCTCAAGTTTTGATGATGTCAATACTACTCAAGGTCATCTCTTGATTGCAAAAAGACAAGCCGTTCAAAGATCTCAAGATCAAATCAAGATATCTTTCAAGTCAAGCTACATATGGAACTATGATTCTTCCAGACTTGGATGCATTACCGGTATATCAAATTCAACCCTTATAATTTGATATACAAGTGTTCAAAAACATCAAGCATTTTTGCATAATACATAAGCATGTTTTTGAAACCTTAGAATTGGTATAACATTAATTTTTAAAAAGCATTTTTCTGAAAATTAGCAGTGTTAACCGATTAACCATATAGGTTAACCGGTTAACCAATTTGAATTTTGAAATTTCTGGGCTAACGTACCAGTGTTAACCGATTAACCATATGGGTTAACCGATTAACACTGAACGTACAATGAAAAATTGCTTTGTTTCAAGTTCAAAGATTATTTAAAAATTATAACATTTCATATTTTTGATGTCTACTCAATGTACCTTTTTGAAAGGGTATTTTACTCATATAAATTCTGAGTTTTTCATTTTTGAAAAACAACACAAAAACTTTTCAATCTCCAAACACTTTCTACATTCATTTTCAAATTGTCTTAGAATCAAATTCACCATTTTCAAAAACTTTCATTAAGTGTTCATATGTGCATAAATTTCATATTCATCCTTGAACACTTGTATTGAAAATTGTAAGAGTGAATTCTGATCATTTGGAGAAGATCAACTTTGATATCATTACTCTCAAATCAAAATCTTTACAAACTTGTGTATTTTGACTTGTGATCCAGGATTGTTGGACACAAGGGTGAGTGTTTACAAGAGGATTGTTCTTGTACACTTGTTAGTTTTATTGTTTGATAGTAGGCCTCACCGGTTGATGGTGTGATAGGTTGTACTTTATTAAACAATAGTGAAAACTCTCTTTCATGTTGAAAGGGGAGTGGAGTACTCTCGGATTGTAAGGGGAACCACTATAAATCCTGGTGTCCATTGTTCTTTTATTTTTCTTCTTCTGCTTTCATAACCAAAAACACAAACCAGTAATATTTCAAGATACCATAAAAACCGGAAAAATTTCAAAAGTCCTAATTCACCCCCCCCCCCTCTTAGGCATACTCTGTTCTTACAATTGGCATCAGAGTAGGTTAAGGTAACCTGTTCCTAACGATTCAGTATGGCTTCCGCAAGTACCAACCCAGTTTTCAAAGATGGTGGAAGTAGTAACAAGCCACCACTCTTTTCTAGAGAATACTTTGATTTTTGGAAAATCCGTATGAAGGCACATCTTGAGGCTCAAGGAGATGGTATATGGGAAACCGTTGAAACTGGTCCACATGTTCCTACAAGTGTGGTAAATGGTGTTGGAACCCCAAAGATTAAATCCTCATATGATGAAGATGACAAGAAGAGAATCTTGAATGAGAAGAAAGCAATCAACATACTTCAAAGCGCTCTCAGTATGGATGAATTCTTTCGCATATCACAGTGTCAATCGGCAAAACAGATTTGGGATACCTTGGTAGAAACGCATGAAGGAACAGCAGAAGTAAAAAGATCAAGACTTAACACGTTAAGTCAAGAATATGAGATGTTCCGTATGCAGCCCGGTGAATCTATTGTTGCCTTGCAAAAGAGGTTCGTTCATCTAACAAATCATCTGATTGCTCTTGGGAATACCTTCACCAACGATGATATCAACTTAAAAGTCCTAAGATCCTTGACAAGAGAATGGCAACCGAAGGTGACCGCCATTTCGGAAAAGAAAAGTCTTTCAACAATGACATCCGCTTCATTATTCGGGAAACTTCAAGAGCATGAACTGGAACTTGGAAGGCTTGAGAAACATGAAAGTCAAGACAAGAAGTCCAAAGGAATTGCCTTGAAGACTGACACAAGGGATGATAAAATTGACGAATCTTCCGAAGACGAAAATTTCATGCTTCTAGTAAAGAAGCTTGGTAAGTTTTTTAATAATAATAAAACTTCTTCTTTTTCTAAAAAGAATAGACATTTCAGGAAAAAAGAGGCATCTACATCAAACCAAGAAATTACATGTTACGAATGTGGGAAACAAGGTCACATAAAGCCAGATTGCCCAAAACTCGCAAATAAAGGAAAATTCAAGGGCAAGAAGGATTTCAAAACAAAGAAGGCTTATGTCGCATGGGACGATAGCGAAGTGAGTTCATCATCGGAATCAGATAGCGATGAATGCGCAAATATTGCCTTAATGGCCTCTCACCATTCCGATGACGAAAATAAGGTTAGTAGTAATTTTTCTGTCTATGATAATGATGCTCAAGAAGTTATAGATGAACTTCTAAAAGAGTGCAAGACTTTGTATAAAAACATCTCATCACAAAAGAAAAGAATTTTACTTTTAGAAAAGCAAAATTCTGATTTCTTGAAAAATATTGAAGATGAAAAACAAAAGGTGATGGATGAAAAACAAAGTCTTGTATGTAAGAATTGCGAGTCTTTGTCTTTTCAAATTGTTCAACTTAAAAGAGTTTTAGAAAGATACGAAAAAGGTCAAATTGGCTTGGAAGAAATTCTTAAACATCAAAGGTATCCTAATGATAAAAGTGGATTGGGATATTCTAAATTTTCAAAACCAAGCACCAATGAGACCATTTTCGTAAGAGCAAGTGAACAAATTGTTAAGGAAGAGACAAGCACTTCTAAAATTCAGCATCAAAATCATAACAAGAAAAGATTTAATAAGAAAAAGAATTATATTCCTAGATATAGAAGTCATTTTCAACCTACATGTTTTTATTGTGGAATTAAAGGGCACACACCTAATGCCTGCTATGTACGTAATATTGGTATTGCAAAGGGGCATTATGTGTGGGTGGAAAAGGGTACTAACTATCAAGGACCCAAAGCAATTTGGGTACCTAACACTACCTAATTTTGTTTTGTAGGTATGCTTGAAGACAACCACAAATCAATGGTATCTTGATAGTGGCTGCTCGAAGCATATGACGGGAGATATAAACAAATTTTCAAGTCTATCATTAAAGGCCAAAGGATACGTCACTTACGGTGATGATAATAAAGGAAAAATTCTTGGAGTTGGAACCATTGGTGCACCTCCATGTACAATTATCGAAGACGTTCTTTTTGTTGAAGGCCTTAAGCATAACCTGCTTAGCATCAGTCAATTGTGTGACAAAGGGTTCAAAATCAACTTCACAAAGGAGGAATGCTTGATCGAACACGAAATCACTCATGAGATTCTGCTAAAAGGTAAAAGATATAATAATATTTTTATGATCTCTTTTGATGATTCTTCCTTGAAGGTAAAATTTATTATGGCAAACAACAACGAGGCATGGCTTTGGCATAAAAGATTTGCTCACATTCACATGGAGCATCTAAACAAATTAATCAAGCATGATCTGGTTGTTGGGCTTCCGAAGATAAAATTCATCAAGGATAAATTATGCGATGCATGTCAAAAGGGAAAACAGACCAAGACAACTTTCAAATCCAAGCAAGTGGTTTCTACATCAAGACCACTTCAATTGTTGCACATGGATCTTTTTGGTCCATCAAGAACGAAGAGCTTTGGAGGTAGTATTTATGCTTTAGTTATTGTTGATGATTTTTCTCGATATACCTGGACAATGTTTTTAGCGCAGAAAAATGATGCATTCAAAGCATTCAAAAAGTATGCAAAACAAATTCGAAACGAGAAGTCACTCACTATAGCCTCCATAAGAAGCGACCACGATGGAGAATTTCAAAATTCAGACTTTGAAGAATTTTGCGAAGAACATGGAATTTCTCATAATTTTTCGGCACCAAGAACTCCTCAACAAAACGGCATCGTAGAACGGAAGAATCGTTCACTAGTTGAACTTGCTAGAACAATGCTCAGCGACACAAATCTTCCAAAATATTTTTGGACAGAAGCAGTAAGCACGGCGTGCTTTGTAAGCAACCACGTGAATATTCGACCGCTACTCAAAAAGACTCCGTATGAGTTGTTCAAGGGAAGGAAACCGAATATATCATTCTTCCACATATTTGGTTGCAAATGCTTCGTTCTCAACAACAATAAGGACAATCTCGGTAAGTTTGATGAGAAATCCGACGAAGGTATATTTCTTGGTTACTCTCTTTATAGTAAAGCTTTTAGAATTTTTAATAAAAGAACTCTTACCATTGAAGAGTCTATTCATGTTTCGTTTGATGAAACTAACCCCTCGAAAGAGGATAATATTGTTTTGGATGATGATGATGATTTTGTAGATACTCCACAAAATGAAGAAATTGTTTCAAATGATCAAACAATATTACGAGAAGATGTTACTCAAGAAAATCAAGATCTTCCGAAAGAATGGAGAACACACAAAGATCACCCAATTGATAAAGTTATTGGTGATATTAGTCAAGGTGTTGCAACTCGACTTAATTTAAAGGATGCTTGTCTCAACATGGCGTTTGTATCTCAAATTGAACCATCAAAGATCGATGAAGCTTTAGGCGACGACCAATGGATTATAGCAATGTAAGAAGAACTTAATCAATTTGAAAGAAATCAAGTTTGGACCCTTGTACCAAGACCAGACAATAAGCATATTATAGGAACCAGATGGGTGTTCAAGAACAAACTTGACGAGAATGGGATTATAGTTCGTAACAAGGCAAGATTGGTCGCACAAGGCTACAACCAGGAGGAAGGAATTGATTTTGATGAAACATTCGCTCCGGTAGCAAGGTTAGAAGCAATTAGATTACTACTTGCTTACGCTTGTTCTATGAATTTTCAGTTATTCCAGATGGATGTCAAAAGCGCTTTCCTGAATGGATACATTAATGAGGAAGTCTACGTCAAACAACCTCCAGGTTTTGAAGACTTCAAAAATCCCTCACATGTTTTCAAACTGAAGAAGGCTCTCTACGGTTTAAAACAAGCACCACGAGCATGGTATGATCGCCTTAGCAACTTCTTATGTGAGAAATGATTTACAAAAGGAAAGGTTGACAAGACGCTGTTTATAAAGAAGATTAAGGGTAACACCTTGTTAGTACAAGTCTACGTCGACGACATCATATTTGGATCAACAAACAAAGAACTCTGCGAAGAATTCTCACTCATGATGCGAGAAGAATTCGAGATGTCCATGATGGGAAAGTTAAATTATTTTCTTGGACTACAAATCAAGCAAACCAAGGATGGAATCTTTCTCAACCAATCCAAGTACTGTAAGGAATTAATAAAGAAATTCGATATGGATAGTTGCAAGATGATGTCTACTCCTATGGGATCCGGAACGTATGTTGATCAAGATGAATCTGGTACTCCAATTGATATTACTAAATATCGAGGTATGATTGGTTCATTACTATATTTGACGGCAAGTCGTCCTGACATTATGTTTAGTGTTTGTTTGTGTGCGCGCTTCCAAGCAAATCCGAAGGAATCGCATCTCACTGTTGTGAAGAGAATTATCAAGTATCTCAAAGGAACGGCCAACGTAGGATTATGGTATCCTAAAGGTAGTACTTGTTCTTTAGTTGGTTATTCTGACGCTGACTATGCAGGATGCAAAACCGATAGAAAAAGTACAAGTGGTACATGTCACATTCTCGAAAATGCTCTAGTATCATGGGCCTGCAAGAAGCAAGCTTGTGTAGCACTCAGCACCGCCGAAGCAGAATACATCGCCGCAGGAAGTTGCTGTGCACATATTTTATGGCTGAAACAACAACTTCTGGATTATGGTGTTGACCTCAGATGCATTCCTCTACGATGTGACAATACTAGTGCCATAAATATCACAAAGAATCCGGTTATGCATTCCAGAACAAAGCACATCGATATCCGGCATCATTTCCTTCGAGATCACGTATTAAACAGAGATGTTGATGTTACTTTCGTCGACACACACAACCAACTCGCCGACATCTTCACCAAGCCTTTGGCAAAAGAACCATTCTACAAAATTCGGAGAGAACTTGGGATTCTTGATGAAGGTGACATCTGACCTTTTTCTCTATTATATGTATGCATTATTTGTGATATGTTTTCATGTGTATGCATTCTGTTTTTAAGTATTTTTCAAAAATTCGAGCATGTTAATCGATTAACCATATGGGTTAACCGATTAACACTGTTGAACTTTCAGTTCTGATTAAATTTTTTAATGTGTTAACCGATTAATCTATATGGTTAACCGATTAACACTGTTAATTTTTCTAAAAAATCAGAAACGAAAATTAATTAAAATTTTTGAAAAATTTTATATTTTTTTAATATATTTTGTGTGGTCCATATTCTCTTAAATATCCAAATCCATATCCAAAATCCATATTCCCTCTTAAAATCCTAACTTTCTTCTCACCACACCAACCCTGACAGTCCTATTGTATCTGATGAAGAAAATGAAGGACAAGAAGAAGAAGAAGACGAGGAGGAGGATATGGAGGATGAGGATTTTTAGAGAATATGTTGCTGCTGTTGTTTTTATTGCTTTGCTTTCTAGTCTTAAGTTTTTATGCTTTCATTTGAACTATGTTTTATTGTAACAAGTACAATTTCTATTTGCTGCATTTTATATGTACTATTGTTTATGCTTTGTGTTTACTTGGCTTTGCATGTGCTTATTACTATATATGCTGCTATCTTGTGATTTCTTTGAAAGCTCTTCCTTTTTGCTGATGTCAAAGGGGGAGAAGAGCTTGGTTCTGTTAATGTCTCTCTGTGTGCAGATTTTTTTTCCTCTGTTAAGATAGGGGGAGTTGCTAGACATAGGGGGAGAATCAGATCAAGAACCAAGAGATATCGCACAACATTTTTTATTGCCATCATCAAAAAGGGGGAGAATGTAGAAGCATGCTTCAGTCTCAAGTTTTGATGATGTCAATACTACTCAAGGTCATCTCTTGATTGCAAAAAGACAAGCCGTTCAAAGATCTCAAGATCAAATCAAGATATCTTTCAAGTCAAGCTACATATGGAACTATGATTCTTCCAGACTTGGATGCATTACCGGTATATCAAATTCTACCCTTATAATTTGATATACAAGTGTTCAAAAACATCAAGCATTTTTGCATAATACATAAGCATGTTTTTGAAACCTTAGAATTGGTATAACATTAATTTTTAAAAAGCATTTTTCTGAAAATTAGCAGTGTTAACCGATTAACCATATAGGTTAACCGGTTAACCAATTTGAATTTTGAAATTTCTGGGCTAACGTACCAGTGTTAACCGATTAACCATATGGGTTAACCGATTAACACTGAACGTACAGTGAAAAATTGCTTTGTTTCAAGTTCAAAGATTATTTCAAAATTATACCATTTCATATTTTTGATGTCTACTCAATGTACCTTTTTGAAAGGGTATTTTACTCATATAAATTCTGAGTTTTTCATTTTTGAAAAACAACACAAAAACTTTTCAATCTCCAAACACTTTCTACATTCATTTTCAAATTGTCTTAGAATCAAATTCACCATTTTCAAAAACTTTCATTAAGTGTTCATATGTGCATAAATTTCATATTCATCCTTGAACACTTGTATTGAAAATTGTAAGAGTGAATTCTGATCATTTGGAGAAGATCAACTTTGATATCATTACTCTCAAATTAAAATCTTTACAAACTTGTGTATTTTGACTTGTGATCCAGGATTGTTGGACACAAGGGTGAGTGTTTACAAGAGGATTGTTCTTGTACACTTGTTAGTTTTATTGTTTGATAGTATGCCTCACCGGTTGATGGTGTGATAGGTTGTACTTTATTAAACAATAGTGAAAACTCTCTTTCATGTTGAAAGGGGAGTGGAGTACTCTCGGATTGTAAGGGGAACCACTATAAATCCTGGTGTCCATTGTTCTTTTATTTTTCTTCTTCTGCTTTCATAACCAAAAACACAAACCAGTAATATTTCAAGATACCGTAAAAACCGGAAAAATTTCAAAAGTCCTAATTCACCCCCCTCTTAGGCATACTCTGTTCTTACAAAAGGCACACAACAAGAGACGTTCTTGCCCCTCCTGTTCTCGTTCTTATAATGCAGAGAGTGATAAAAGTCTCCAATCAGCGTAGGCACAGGATTGCCTGAAGCAAATATATGGAATGCATCCAAATCAACAAAGTCAGGCATATTAGGGAACAGTACAATGCCATAGATACACAAAGCAAGGATAGCATTAAACACAATCCAACAGCCACTCTTGACATACTCTTGTAATTTCCCAACCAAGAACTTGAGAGAAAAACAAGAAACTCCATTCCACGAGGTTAACAGCAACTCTGAGGAATCTAAATGCAAATCAACAGCCAAATCCTCCAGCTTGGGCTCAGCACCCATATGAATGAAGGGTACCCTGTTCTGAATGGTTAGCTCCAAGATCTCAGCATATTCCTCCATGGTCGGAGCCAGAATGAAGTCAGGGAAAGTAAAACACCTCAGCGGGGGATCATAAAACTACATAAGTGCATATAATCCTTCCAGCTCATACGTAGTTGGTTTGCAGACCAACCTAAGCAGTTTCCCATAACTCTTCCTGAAGCTTCTCTTCACATCATCATCAGCCAAGTATATCAAACCAAGCAAAGAAGTAACATCTGGAGTAGGCAACTTGTATGCCACAGTCTTTTTCAAAGTATCCATAATAGCAGACAGAAATCCGGGCAACTAGAATCAAAGAGTATGAAATGCACCTGCAGCACAGACACACGTTAATGATATACAAAATGAGTATGCAACAATGCAATATGCAAACATGCAACAGGGATCAAGTGATATATTGCTGAAGAGATCCATCCACAATATCTGTCTCAACAGACCCCCAATACTGCTCAAACCTGGTCTCAACAGACCCATAACAATGCTCCAACCTGGTCTCAACAGACCTATAACAAAGCTCCAACCTGGTCTCAACAGACCCATAACACTGTCCTGATGAAGAACCTTAAGTAACCACACATACTAATCCAGTATTAAAAAAACCGGGTAGTCTGGAGGTCAAGTTTCCTGCATGCCCCAATCCCTCTCACAGGTAGGTGTCCTATCAACTGAAACAAGGTACGACAACCTATGCGGTCGTAGGTGTCACAGACTTTCAAGACTGATGATACGATACCTAGAAGGTGTTGCATCATCATGTCCTGAAGAGGCCTCACTTAGCCAACTTCCAATTGATCGGTCCCCGGAGTCGACAATCCAACTAACCAACAACCCCCTCAACCCAAAGGGTTGAAAAAGAAGTCAACCAGAAGAACCTCGTCCGAGCGTGGATTTTGCGGGACACTAGTACATGCAAAGCATGCACGCGCCCACTACTTTCCACAACTAATTCTAGGTGCACTCAAGCCCAGGTCCGGCTTATCTCTCAATCTGACCCCCTACCCAGCATAACAACAATAATATAATGTTGAAAGTAAATACAAAAAAGTAAATCCATGCAAAACCCACGACGGGAAAACAAGCGTTAGGACTGACTCGCATAGGGAACCGTTGGAGTCCCCAGCAGAGTCGCCAGCTGGTGGCTACTGCGAAAATCGGCGCCGGCTATGACAGAAGAGTCGCCACCATGCGTTATTTATCCCAACAGAGGGAAAGGAAACGCTCAGAGTAAACCTAACTCAAAACGGGAAAGGAATGGTCGTCGCAACCAAATTCCTGGATTCGGGAGTCGATTACGCAAGGGGAAGGTATTAGCACCCCTCACGTCCGTCGTACTCGACGGGATCCACGCTTGTTTTCTAGTACGGATTGTTATTCTATCTACTCTACAGGTCAGGGTTGAAAAAGAAAAGAAAATGACTCGGCAAAGTATCGCACTTTATGCCTACGTATTCCCGTCTAGAACGAGAAATCAGAGTCAACGTAGTTCGCCTACCTACGGGAAAGGAGGGGAAGGTTGCTCGCTAGGATACGGCATCCTATGCCTACGTACTTTCATACAGCATGAAAGATCAGAGCAAACGTAGTTCGGGCTACGGAAGACACAAGCTTGTCTAACTGTTTTTTATTACCTTCAAAAAGGGTTTTCCTGATTAAGGGTCCAAGCGGACAAAAATGACACTTTGATGTTTGTTTTGAATCTTTTACGAAAGAAGTGTTTTTTAGTTGGTTTGCAATCTCTTACGCACTAGAGACTATGATTCGAGAGTGACTACGTCGCGTGTCACCCAAAGGGTGCCACACTAAGAAACCAGACTACTGGAAAGAAGCTCTCCAGCAACCCTTTCTCGAATAGCTTAAGGCTCGTAACGTACGACATCGATTATCCTTATTAGTGTATTTTCGAGTTGTTTGAGATAAGATGAGAAAGAAGCTCTAAAAAGCCTAGGGTTGAAAAGGGAACAAAAACTAGCCTAATGTTGTCATGCATGGATAAGAATCCTAAGGTCTGTCATAATTCCCTCCTGCACAGAGGAAATCAGAGATCCTAGGGGATAAACAGAAAAGAAAGCAAGCAAATACAGTAAAATGCATGCAATGCAGCAATACAAGCGAGGCAAGGGAGTCCCACTCAACCTTGAATCTGGGAAAACAACAGGCAAAGTGAATCAACATTCACTTCAAACCTAGGGGGCAAGCTACACAAGCCAACAAACAATACAGAAAACAAAACCTAAAGCAGAGGAGGCAGCCCAAGCAGCAGCACCAAACTCCTACAGTAGACAGCACAAACAGCAGCTCTGATAGCAACAACCTTCATCTTCCTGAATGCTCCTATCTCCAAGCTCCACTAAACTTTAATCTTCAACAAGCACCAAGCTTCAACAAGCAACCAGCTTAAGCCAGCAATAAAACCCTAGCTTCCACAAGCAACCAGCTTCAACAAGCAGACAACTTCAACAAGCAGACCCTCCTAGCTTCAACAAGCTTCTAGCTTCAACAAGCACAAACTTCATCTCAACAAGCTTCAACAAGCACTGAACTTTCTCTTTACCAAGCTTCAATAAGCACCTCCAAGGGAGAATCATTCAACCAGATCAAGTTGAAATCTTTAAGTAGCTCAATGACAACCAAAGGAAACCACTGAGAACTTAACATTATAGTAGAAAAGTACCCTCAAAGTTCTACTCTTAAAGCATGCCACTCATACCTCCAAAGGAGAGATGTGACTTCTTTAAGAGGACTTTATGTCATTGGATTGAATGGAGATGAACAATATACTCCATGTTTGAAAAATAAGCAAAACTTCTCTAATGCTCTTCCTAAAACCCTAGTTACCCTAAGCTCCTGACAAGCACTCCACAAGAGGACAAGGCTTCATCTCCAAGCTCCTTAAAGCTCTCTAAAGCATATTCAATTGGTCTTCATCTTCACCCAAGCACAAGAGCACCACCACTCTAATCTAAGGGGAACTATTGAGTTAAACTAGCCAAATTAGTTCATCAGAAACACCTAGAAGTTAGTCTTAAAACTAAATCTAATTAAAATACCAAAAGTGATTGTAAAATCCTACAAAAAATTATAAGGGTTCCTAAACCTCTTAAGAATATGACATACAAAAACCAGGGGGTAAATCATTCATTTAGGCCTAAAACTATGCCCTAAACCTAAGGGTACTATCCTAAAACCCTAATTCTAAACCACCTAAAGTTCAATGTTCAAACTAGCCTAAATTTATCTCACAAAAATATTAGAAAATTACTAGGGGTACATGCATATCTAAGCTATCTATCCCAAAAATAACCACTTCAAAAATCCACAACAATAATCCATACTAAAATCAACAAAATGGCATACCAAACATATTCAAAATAAAAGCACTTAAAGATACAAAAATGAAATTAAAATGTAAAATGCATGAATTATGAATTTTTTAATCCTATTAAATTCTAGACTCTTTAAGGAGTCAGGGGAAAAAATATCACCTAAAAATGTTAATTTTTCTATTTATTGTGATTTATTTTCTAACTATATGCAAAGAAGAAAGTAAGAGAAAATAATACAAAATGAAAAACCTGCGTGTCAGATAACAATTTATTCTAGTTATAGTCCAGACATGGGCCCAATTGGGGGTGTGAAAAGCGCTAACTGACTAAGCCCAAACCAACATAAAAGAAATCAGAACATAAAATAGAAATTGAGAAATATGCGTGGTAAATAGCAAGAGTTCCTAGTTCAAATTCACCATGGGCCTAAATCTGGGATGTGAGTAGCAAGAACCACCTAAGCCCAAACCAACTCAGATTAAATGAAACAGAGTGTTTCATCTAAACTCCTTCTCTTCAGATTTGAAACGCAATCATGGCCCTTGGATTATGAGTTCAGTCAAGGTCAACTATGGATCCAACGAGTCCTGGGTCATCGTCCCCAAATGTTTGAAAAATGGAGGGAGAAACTCAGACGGTGGCCTGAGCTTTGCGCCACCGTCTTCTCCGGCGAGGGTTTGCCCAAAACGCATCAAACAAGCCAACTAAATACCCTATCTCACTCCAAATTCTGTCCTGATCACGAATATGCCCTCCAAATCCATTGATTCATCCTCTAAAACCAAACCCGATCCAAGTTGCAGAGAAATCACCAAATCTTGAACATCTCAAATCTTGCAATTAATAAGCCTAAACTCATCTACATGTTTCCCTGATCAATTCTCACCATCCAAACGCCATTAAAACCTCAAGAACTAGGAGATATGAGCTTCAACAGAAACTGCAATGCACCTAACTTGGCCTCTAATCACCCAATTCTTGTGCCTAAATCCATCTAAGCAACATCTATAACCTATCCACATACCAATTTCTATGCAACTCCCTATAAATTAGAGCAAAAATTGAAAGTTGCAAACCTGGAAAAAATGGATGAACAGATGAGGTTATGGCTCGATTCAACCTCCAATCTTTTGCAGAATCACTCAAGAACCACTTCTAAAGCTTTTCCAATGATCAATTTGCCTTGAAATTCCCTCTATCTCCAAACCCGATTCTGAGATGCAATGAAGAAAATTCAGTTGCTCTTTCTGATTCCTTGCTCAATCCTTGCCAAAAAAACCATCTGAATCAGTTGCAATGCTTATATAGAGTGTGATGGAAACCTCTAGAAAGTTCTGTAACCAACTGAATGAGATTTTGAAAATCTCATATCCCTTGAAAATCTCATATGCCAAAGTGGTGCTTTGCTCTGTTCTAGCCCTTAATTTCACTTGAAATTCTCTCCTCATGACATTTTGAAATGAATGGCTATGGTATCTCCCTTGTTTTTGATCCAATGGTGATGTATTGATGTGTGACTTCAACCTTAAGTAACAAAATGGAAATGAGTGAAAATGACCCCAATTCAAAAATGTAATAATGTCATTGTCTTTATAATGCCTTTTCTGATCAATTTGGTATATAGCATGGACTTGTTTGACCATAAAACCAAGAATTCCATTTTTTGGCCTTTAAATGACTTATTTTTCTTCCCTTTTAAGCCATTTCAAGCAACTTCTTGTTACAAGCCAATCCAAGCTCTCATAACCACTTGATTACACCCAAAACATCATTTTGAACAAGTTTCATGTTGAACAATTTTCCATTTGAAGCTTGCAAGTTGGAGATTTTGGCCCATGCTTGAAAATGACCTATAATCACCAATACCCAAAATACCCCTGGCTTGCCAAGATCATAACTTGAGTTCTATAAATCCTCTTGAGGACTTCTAGTACTCTATGGAAATATAAGATCAAGATATACAACTCTCATGTTGGCCAAGAATCCATTTGAAAACTCCTTGAAGAGAAAAAGTTGCTTGGAAGTCAAGTGACTTTCACAGATGAATTTCAGTGTCCTTTGATGACCTGTAACTTGCAAGAACCATAACTTGAGTTTTATACATCCCATTGAGGACTTCTAGTACTCAAATTAAAGTTATTGAGATGCTCTACAAGTTTCATTTAGGCCAAATATCCATTTGAAACTTGTATTTTTACTTATGTGGCTTTGAAGTTAGGCACTAAATAGTGGATTTTACACTGAAACCCTAATTTAGCAACTTCCCACATTCTTGATTCTTCTTTGCTTGATCTTGGCACAACACCACACATGTATCAACATACCAATCCATGAATCCCATGAATTCAAAGTAGGCTTTGATGCTCTCCAATTTGCACAATTGAATTAGGGTTGACACAGATGAAACCCTAGTTGACTGCACTTCATGTGGGGCTCTCATACTTGAATCAATGACTTGTCTCAGCTTCAATATGGCCCTCTAGGCATCCCATGAGATCCATACACACCTCAAATTCACATTCCATGCTTCTCATCCCACTGATGATTCTCAATATTCCACAAGATAGGAGCAAAACCCACATGTAGGCGCTCAAACTTATCAAGACTTCAAATCACTTCTTGATTTGGATGACTTATCAATCTTGGATAACACCTCTTGTTAGGCTCTTCTCTTGATAGACACCTTTGATCCCCTGTTGGATACATGCTATGCTATGATATACCAATGATTGAACTATGTACATGATGTAACTATGCAAATGAAATGCAATGAAACACAAATCAGACAAGAAAAGGTTGAGCAAATTTTGGGGTACAACATATAGCTAGAGAAAAATTCATCTACATACGCGAAAACGATCACAAAACATACATAACTTGCACATAGTCAAAAGAGATGAAAAATTAGGCAAATATGGAAATAAAAAATATGACATGAAAGTAGACATCAAGATGAACAAAATACAAAAAGAATGGGTGAAAAATGATTAAAAATGAGAAAGATATGAATTTTTGAAAATGGGATGAAAAATGGCAAAAATAAATAAAAGGGTTGCCCTCCTCAGGGGTTGAACCCACGCTTGCATGGTCAAAGGCGCATAAGTGACAAGTTGCTTACCACTGGGGTGGCTATACATCCGTTGATGAAAGCCACCCCATAAATATATGTGGAATGTTTCTAAACCAGGCTGGGCAAAAAAAACATGAACAAACTTGGATTTGCATTTTAGCCATAACTTCCTCAATTCTTGATGTTTTTTCACAAAATTTTAGTGTAACTTGAGTATTTTTTCATGAGGAAAAATATGGCACTTTTAGCTTTTTGAAATTCTTCTTCTATTTTAAAACCCGATAGTGCTTGTATTATGATGTCTTGAAATGCAATTTGGTATGAATCTCACACACCAGCTAGTTTCAGTTCAAAGTAATCATGCACACATTCCACATAAATGATAATGAATGAATTCATGCAAGATTTAGAGTTCAAATCATGCTGTGATGAAAATGGATTGTCAAGTTGCCACTTTGTCATGAATGATATGCAAGCTGATATGCAATTCTGTTTCTAGACATATATTGATCAAACTAAACAAATACACACATCAAATACATGATATAGGATGAAGTTGGTCATAAGCTGAGGCTCCAAACAAACTGTGGAGAAACATGATATTCAAAATGCAAGTTTGTGCTTTGTGAAGTGCATGAGAATGTGCAATTTCAGTTCCAGACATGTTCAGATCAAACTAATCATACATACACAACACATAGATGATATTGAATGGATTTGATCACAAGATGAGGCTTAAAGCAGACTGGTGTGGAAAAATGTGTTCAAAGTGTAAATGTGTATGTGTGAAGATGCATGATGATACTCAATTCTAATTATGTGCACATTCAAGTCAAATGAATCATACATACACCATACATACATGATATTGAGTGGAATAAAACACATTTTGAAGTTAAAAGAATGTTGTCATGAAAAATGGTACCTCAAGTGTAGGTTTGTGCTTGTGTAATGCATGAGCATGTTCAATTTTAGTTCAAAACATTTTCTGATTCAATTAATCACACACACAGCACATATACATGATATTGAATGAGTTCAAACACAATTGGGGCTAAGAGAAGACTGTCATGAAAAATGAGGGTTTGAGTTGCAAATTGGTCATTTTTGATGCAAACATGAAAAAATGCAATTCAACATTTTAAGCACTATTGATCAAGTTAACTTCACACACATATTGAATACATGATGTTGGATGAATTTGAGCACAAATTTAACCACCTCTATGCCTGAGATCACAGCTGGTGGGTTTATGGTAGAATTTTGGTACAAGACACAACATATTTCCAACATAATGAACCAAAAATGCTAGAACATGAAATTATGGTGTAAAGCAAAAATGGAGTATCTACATACCTCTAGTAGACTGTGTTGAGTAGGTTTGATCAATAAGAAACCCAGAGGAAACTTCAAATGCTCCTTGCTTTAGAGTTTTATTCTTCTTGAAGCAAGAATGCAAATATTGTGACAGTTGGAGAAATAAACTCTACCAATGATCCTCAATGCTTTAGACAGTTGAGAAATGATACGTGTGAGGTGTTAGAGTGATTAAAACACCAAGGAAGTGTATAGAACAAGATTTGGCAAATTTTGTGGCTTTTGGTCAAAGTAACTTGGTATGGAAGTTGACTTTTTGAATGAGGAGGTTTTTGAGTGGTTCAATGATTGGAACACCTTCTATATCATATTTATGAGTTGTGGGAATGATGTTTGGTGAGTTTGAGTGTGGAGAAATGGTTTTGGCAGCTGGACTGTCAAGGCAGATTTTTCATGGTTTTTGGTGAATTTTGTGAACTTGGTGATTTTGGAGAAAAGTGTGAAAGGGTGGGAGGTTGAGCTTTCTCTGGTTTTTTAGAGCAGATATTGTGTAGAATGAGGTGGTGAGGGCTCCCTTTTATAGAAAAATTAAGAGAGGGGCAGATTTGGAGATTTCTTCACATGAAAGAAAGGTTTTACCACTTTTGGATCAAACCTCCACAAAGGGGTTTTCTTGGCAGATAGGTAATCCCAATAGTCAAGCAAAATGATGATTTTGAAAGGGCTAAATGCAGGCTAGAGGGCATAGCTTGATGGTTGTGGCAGATTTCACTTTACACCTCATGCTTGTCATTGATTTCAAATGCAAGTTGCAAGACCACTTGCAAGCCCACTTACAAACTTGGCAAATTCACTCTCCTCTGCATTTTCATTGTATTTCCAAGCTACAAACTCTCTAAATATCAGATAAAACTTGATTCACGAGCTGAGATTGGTCAGATTGATGAAATAATGGATTTTTGAAATTTGTCAATGTGGGACTTCAAGTATGAAACCACCAACTTGCCATAACCATAACTTTCAGGTCACAAATCCTTTTGAGATGTTCTAGTACTCTTAAGAAAGCCCTCAAATAGCTCTAAAATATTCATGTTTGTCATAAATTCTAACTCCAATTGCAAATATGTCAAAAATCCCTCCAAAGTTGGCTGAAAATAAGCTTTCAAAGTGAAATAACTTAGAATTTTTCTAAGTTATTTTCCTCTCTTGTAATGATTTTGCTTCTAACTCCAAAAATATGCATTTTCTAATTGTGGACCACTGTGGGACTTTTGTAGGATTTGTCAAGAGCTTTCCAATGATCTTTGAACCACTTCAATTGGATGTGTGGTTAAGGAGTTATGGTTTAGCCCCTTTCAAAACCCTAATTTCCCGATTTTTCGATTACTCCTTCATCCTTGATCCAATGGTCATGAAAATTGATAGGCAAGTGCAATATGATATAAGGAACATTTTTTATTCACACCTTGAAGTCCAATTCCTTAAATTTGAAGAGTTGACTTTTTGGTCAACCGTACGATCGATCGGTGACTACCGAGTCGTCTGTTGATACTCTGGACCTCCTGAGACTTTGAAACTTCTCGAATGGATTTTATTAAGCTATATGAACTTCATGGATCATAATCCCACCATTAAAAAATCTTCCAACATCAAAGTCAAACTACAGTTGACTTTTACTAGTCAAAACCCTAATCGTGTGCCCTGAAATGCATTGTTCTTGATTCTGGGGTAACAACCTCAAATTGGATTCTCAGTAAACCTCATATAACATCCTTGATCTTGTTTCATGATTGAATTAGCCTAAAACTTTGATTGATCACAAACCCTGAAGCTTCGATTTGACTGTACAAAACCCTGATTCATCTGTAACTTGACAAAGACAAACTTGCACTGGGTTAGGGTTAGATAATTTATGAGTATGCTCCTAAAATGATAACGAGAATCTAAGGGGTCAAAATTTGGGGTGCAACAACAAATCTGGGCTCGGCAAGGACGGGAGCTTGAAAAAATGGTCTGACAGTCTGACCAACCGTAGCAGTAGATGCAAAAGGCGGAGAGTAGTTAGAAGGTAAACCAAACTCTGGCTAAGTAGAGGGTGGCATTGAACAGAAGGTGGATCAGCACTTGAAACTTCTTGAATGACAGTCCTCTGAGGCTGCTCTCCTCTAGAAATCAGTACTTGAAGAATCTCGGTAAGCTTGGTCATGCCTGATTTCAACTCATCGATCTCCATTCGGATTTCCATATTATATGTCTTTTGTTCTGACATCTGGCGTCTAAAGTTAGCTCTATTCTGATATTTGTGTCGAGGAATCAGCTTGACGACTCAAAGGGACACTGGAAGATAAAGAAAACTGGACATGATTTACCAGACTGACATATGATATGCAATGGATCATGCAAAGATGCAAATAGGATGCAATGCGATGAAAGACAGGATGCAAGTCACACAAGCAAACAAAGGTCCTAGGTTAGAGGAACATAAGCGAAGCCAAGGGCTACCCATCCCAAAAGTTAGGTATTATAGGGTTAATTGTACATGCAGAACAAGGTTCTAAAGAGGTGCCCAAAATCATTAGTCCATCTTTCGGATATTATCAATTTCCTAAATACTCGGTGGTTAATAATATTCTCAAGAGAACCTCTTTTGAGTGTAGCATCGTGTAGCAACTATTTTGGAAATACTCCCTTATAGTCCTCACACTACGTCCTAGATAAGGCCAAAGTGGTGTTAGGTAACTATGGTCCCCAGTATCACAGACTCCTAGCTGGAAATAGTAAGGGTTTTAACGAATATACTCGTTCAACCAAACTAAATTTAAGGATGGTCTCAACTGAGCGATGATTCTCAAGTCAGCTTGGTCGGGATTCAACTCCCTATAAGTCTCGTCGAATATATCACCTTCCTATAATAATGTCACTCAAGTCTGGGCGTAGGACTTATCTCACAGTAAGGATACCTCGGGCAAGGTACAATGATATATATATATATATATATATATATATATATATATATATATATATATATATATATATATATATATATATATATATATATATATATATATATATATATATATATATATATATATATATATATATATATATATATATATATATATATATATATATATATATATATATATATATATATATATATATATATATATATATATATATATATATATATATATATATATATATATATATATATATATATATATATATATATATATATATATATATATATATATATATATATATATATATATATATATATATATATATATATATATATATATATATATATATATATATATATATATATATATATATATATATATATATATATATATATATATATATATATATATATATATATATATATATATATTGGCAAGCAAATAATGAAGCAAATAGTAAAAATAATAAACAAGGTAGGGGTAACCCTTAAAAGTTAGGACTATCCCCAATGAAGTCGCCATTTTCTATTGCGGTGAGAATAGGATATCAAATTATTAATTAATTTGAATCGCAAATCTTTGACTCACAACCGGTCTTTAATTTATTCGAAGGAAAGGTCAAAGAAAGGAAAAACCTATTTTTTGCATTGTAAACAATGCAGGGAGAGATCTAGGTAAGGGGTTGGTTAAGCCTAGGGAAGGTATTAGCACCCTAAACTTCTGTAGTACTCTACAGGAACCTCTTGCTTAAAGTTTACTATTTTGCTTGATTATCTGCTTAAGAGTATATGCTAGGGGTTAGGAGGTGAAAAGAAAGACCTAAGGGTTAGTCCTAAGTTTACTCGCCAAGACTCGCATCTTGTGCCTACGTATACGAGGTAGGGGATGGAATCAGAGTAATCGTAGTTCCCCTCGAAAGGGAGGAGGAGAAACTTCTTGACGGTGGTCAAGGTTTCAATGAGGAATAAGCGTTTTTAAGGAAGTGCTTATGTGGAGTGCGGCAACTCCTATCTCTACGTTAAAATAATTGAATTGAGAAAGGGTAAAAGAGGTATTCCACAGC
Source organism: Lathyrus sativus (assembly GCA_963859935.3). Classification (NCBI taxonomy): domain Eukaryota; kingdom Viridiplantae; phylum Streptophyta; class Magnoliopsida; order Fabales; family Fabaceae; genus Lathyrus; species Lathyrus sativus. The sequence goes on along the minus strand of OZ012741.1, from coordinate 399,352,783 downwards.
AGGAAAACTTAAACGGAGTACGGCAAATCCTTATCCTAATGCTATGGTAAGGGGTAAAACGGTCCACGACGGGACGCCTAGGCAATTAGGGTTTGAACGGTGAAAGAGTCAAAAGTAAAGACTAATGATGCAACGGTCAACGACTAGACCTATTCCTTCGGAGGAGAATCTTAACAGTGAAATAATATAATGAAAGATAATTAAGCGGCAGTATTGAAGTATAGGAAAGTACGAAAACAGTAAAGGAATTGCAAAGCGATGATATCCTCGCGTAAATTACAACCATAAAAAATGAAAAAATAATAACGAAATAAAAGCGACGGTGTCCTCGCATAAATTACAACCATAAAAAATGAAATGCGGCAAGATATGAAATTAGTAACTAAGTACAAATAAGAATGCAATATTAGGAATGACATGAAAATTGAAGCGTAAATTTAATCGGGGATGTTAAGACCTTTATTTTAGATTTTTTTTTAGATTAGAAATTAAAATGAAAGGGTTTGTAAGTAATTGAAAATTATTTTAAGTCTAGTGTTAAAAAAAAGTTAGTATTAATTTATTTAAAGAATGAATTTTTATTTTAAAGAAAAAGTTAGTATTTTGTTTTTTTTTATAAAAAAAGTTAGAATTAGAAAAATTAGTAAGGTCCTAAAAAGAGTTTTAAATTTCCTAAAAGTTAAAAATTTTGTTACGTTAATTTCTTAATTAAAAGTTAAAATTTTTTTATTACGTTAAGTTCTTAGAAAAGTTAGAGTTAGAAAAGTTCTTAGAATTTTTTTTTAATTACAAAACAGCATTTTTTTAAAAAAATGTTTTTAAGTTATGAAAAGTAAAAGGTCTTAATTAAGTTTTGAATTAAGTTATGTTAATTAAGTTTTTTACCATTTAATTATAAACTAAATGAGGTTAATGTTATTCGACCAGAATTCTAATGAATAAACTAAAATTATAAATATAAAAATGAAATATTTAAGGGAAAGGGGTCAAATTGGTTGCTGAGAGTTATTAGGGTTTTAAACCCTCTTCTTCTTCTTCATTGCTATGGCGCGGCTATTGCCTTCATTGTTGCATTTGCGAAGCTTTCTTCTTGCTTGCATGTTGCCTTTTTCGGTTTCAATGGCTTTCCTTCTTCTTTCCCTGCAACAAAACCATGAAAAAACATTATAATGACCAAAAATATTACAGAGGTTTTGTAGAGGTTTGTTGATGGTAGATTTTCGGCCGGTTGTGCTTAGCTATGAAGCTTGATGCATGTTGGTCCCGTTCCTTGGTTGATGAAGAACTCGTCCCTTCTGGATTTCCGATGATGAACTCTGAGGATCTCGCGACGGGTTTGCGACGAATTTTTGTTCTTGAAGCTCGTTGACTTGATGAACTTTTTTTCTCTTTTCCTATTTTTTCTGTGATGAACTAATCCCCCTTTTTGAACAAATGAACTGGTTTTTTATATTGTGATTTCATGGGCTTGGGCGTTGGTGATGCTGCTATGATTTTTCACGATTTTGTTGTTTGATTTATTACAATCTTCAAGAAATTTTGTTGCTTAGGTTGCGTGATTCATGGCTGTTTTTCAAGAACTTCCAAGATTTGTTACCGTTTTGTTATGGCTTTGTTGATCCACTGTTGGGGCTTGCGAAAATGTTGGCTTAGCTGTGGTGATTGTTGCGATGAAGTTGTTGCGTTTTGGACTTGTCGGCTGAGTTTGTTTGATCTTTCTAGTTGCAAGAATTTTGGTAAATTATGTTTATGGCTTGTTTGGCAAAACCCATTTTTCAGGAAAAGTGCTTTTTCCAAAGCACTTTTTCAAAATCACTTTTTCAAAAAACTTTTCTCTCTCTCGGAACAATTAGAACAGAAATTTTTTGGAGCCGTGTCGGGGTCGGAAACAGAGTCGGGAGCTGGCGGCGGCTTTGTCGTTGTTGCCCTCCCGACATACCCGATGATGAGCTTTAACTGAGGGTATCGGATCCGAAAAAAACTCATTTAAATTGATTTTATTATTTCCATCTGTTGTTGATTTTTTTGCAGGTTTGGCAAAGTCGAAAGTCGAAGATTAACGAATCGGGCGTAGAGACAAACTTAGAAAAATTAGGACTTTTAGCACTTTTTGTAATTGTAAATTTTTGTAATATTGTAATAATATAGAATTTAAATGAATAAATTCAAATTATTTCTTCAATCACATTTCTCCGATTAAAATCTCTAAATAATTCATCCGATTACATTTAAACGGATAAATTCATTTAATTAACTTTATCCAATGAAAATTATCCGATTAAGCTGTGACATTCCAACTCCGAATTCGTCAATTAATCATTTTGCACGATTTAAATCCGACGTGTCCGATGAGTTCGAACAAATCCCTTTTGCAAATCAATTCGTATCTGATAATAAAACTGGTGAATACAGCCTTGAACGAATAAGCAGAGAAAGTCAATTAAACGGAGAAACGAACGGTCTTTCGCATTGAAAATTCAAATTACATCTCGAATGATTTAACTCGGTAACATGAACCAGCTCGGCTAATAATCAAGACCTAACCAAAATATGTTCATTATAAATTCAACGCGAACCGAAATTCCATTGTTCCTTTAAAATGGACTGGTAACTAGCAGAAAAACCGGGAAATTATGCTATGGCCAGAATAAATTCCTTGCAGCCGATTCTCGCACCGACTCAACCCAAATTCAATTACATTTCAGTGCCCTCAACTCCATATGGTTTATGATAACGACCCTTCTGTCCTTCATAAATTAAAGCGCACCCAACGTTATTTTTCTGCAACAGCAACAGACTGAACAAACCGATTAGCAGTTAGTTAAAACGCAATGCAGGATGAAATGAAATGCAAATTGACCCTAATAATCTAAGGGTAAAATTTGGGGTATGACAATTAGAATTCTCAAAAGTTCAAAAATCCGAAAGTTGAAGCTCATAACAATGGCTAGTTGGATGAATAATTGTCGTAACAATTACTTGTAATTGATAACTCTCATTTTTTACCATTTCTAATCGATTAGGACAACGGTTAGACAGTGGCTATAAAAGGAGGTAATTTCTCATCCTTCTCATCATCATTTTCTTAATTGTTTATTGCATTAGAAACACATTATCTCATTCACTCATCATCATCATCATCATCATCACTTCAAAAAAATGGCCCAAAATACAACTTGTTCTTCCCAACCTTCTTTTTCATACTTCTTCGAAGATTTCACCTCTTAAGTTCAAGAAACCAACTACAACCTCTACTACTATAATAGAGAAATATTCCCCTATCACTATCTAAATGAATAACTCTTCAAGAATTGCTTCTTCATGGAAGCATTCATTGTTACAGGGATGAGGAACTTTGTTTTTGAGAAACCCCAAAAGAGGTACCAGGACTTGGTAAAAATGTTCTATGCAAATCTTTCTTACACAGATGCAATCATCAATTCTGAAGTCAAGCAACATCTCATCACCCAATCTCTTGAATACTTTGCTCATATCTACAACCTATCATTCATAGAGTAATATTATGATCAAATGGATCTTCAAAGTAAAGAATTTAACATTGACAATCTTGCTCACTCACTCCTCATTGATCCCATTTCCATTATTCCATCTCCATTCAATGTTGGACTTATTCACCAAAATAGTATACTAATCCATTACACCACGAGCCGTGTTGTATTCCCAAGGAAGGGTAAATATAGCACCCTGTCAAAATCAAACATCCTTATTGCCATGTTCTTAGAAATCAAGTTTTAAAAAATTATGCATATGCAGTTCTTCATCATATGATAGATAAAAAAAGGAAAAACAACACCCTACCCTATGTCGAACTAATCACCAAGATCTTTCACTACTCTGGCTATCCCTTTGTAGAGGAAGAACATATATATGTACATACAAAGATATGGCAAGGTGTTATAAGCAAGATGGAATATGCAATTCAAGAAGGATAATTTATCCCTCAACAACTAAGAAGAAAAAGGGAGCGAAGAAACACTCCTCCATCCAACTACCTTATTGAAATCCATGACGAGCAAAGAAATATGAATGCAAATATCAACATGCTCATTGAGAAAATGGAACGGAAAAATCTTATCTCTCCAACGGCTTCCAGTGAGGATGATGATGTTTCTTTGATGTTTTCATGCTTTTTTTCTTGTACCTTTAAGAAAATTTCCTTTTGTATCTTGAATTACCATAATAAAATGAGTATTTGTTTCCTATTTTCCAAATGACTAAACTGCTCTTATTTGCATATTTACTTTTCACAATGCATCTTTACCCGCCTTTTTGATTCTGACAAACAGGGAGAAGTATACTCTCAGGGGGAGTTTAAATACCCCAAATATATATGTGATATTTCTTTTACCACCTTCCGTGGGAGATGTGTTGTCATCATAAAAAAGGGGGAGAATGTGGAACCTTGTTTTGCAGGTGATATGCTTTTAACAAGGACATCAACTTTTAAAGATGACAACTAATGTCTTATGATAAGTTAAGAATGAACGATTAAGAAAATAAAGATGCAAACCTTATCATTAGGGTTTGATGGACTTGACTATCTGATGATGACAAATCAAATGGAATGTAATCTAAAGCCTTATCTTAAGTTACTCAAGAAAGTATCCACATAAGTGAAGTATATGGCAAGTCTATAAGTACTATGGTACCTTCTAATTTAGTAGTATGTGAACATGTTTTAAAGGCATGAGAACTTTACCATAAAATCTCATGGTTAAAGCGCACACACACTAAAATGATTTTCAAAATATTTTACCAAAAGAAAATTCCTTCAAAAATATCTCGAAGTTGTGCCAAGTGAATTAGGAACTGTCAAAATAGCTCTAAGTGAAATTTTGACTTATCTAATCGATTAGAACATTTGTCTAATTGATTAGGTCAGTTCAAAAATGAGCCACAAATCGATTGTGAATATGTGTCAATCGATTAGAAAGTCATTAAATGTTTTTATTAGAATTTTCTTTTTGAGCCAACCTCTGTCCTACAAATAGAGGTTCATTTTCTCATTTTATTTCATCCAAAAACGTGTTTCGACCTCTCTCTCTCTCTCTCTCTCTCTCTCTCTCTCTCTCTCTCTCTCTCTCTCTCTCTCTCTCTCTCTCTCTCTCTAAAAGTTTTATTTAACCTTATCTTACTAATGTTTTTAGCTTAAGTTCATTTGTGAGAAAAGTTCTTTTTTGAATGAGGATATAATTGTAATTTTAGAAAGGGTAGAATTGTAAATCCACCAAGGAAATATTTTGTATACACCTTGGTTGAATATTATCCATTTAGGGATTTGTTTGGGTGAGAAGGTAAACCCGTAAAACTCTTTGGTTTAGGATTGTATGAGTCAGTCCTACTTTAGGTTGGAGATTAGCCCGTGATAAAATCTCCCAGGTGTTAAACCCTAATTTTGACCCTGAACCGCCTCCCCTACATATCATATCATCTTCATCATTTGTGCATCTAACCTTTATGCCTATGGTTGGGAGTGTTTTTTCTTTCATTTTATTGTCACCTAAGCTCAGATCTTATAAGATTGAATCAAGGATTATGCAAGATTATTAAGTCAAGTACATGCGCAATTTTGGTTGAAATTCAGTGGAAGTTTGACCTAATCGTGGTCAAACAAATGATTTTCTTCAATATCTGACTATCAAATTGTGGCAAAGATTCTGAATTAGGGATTTGGCTCTTCGCAAGTCGTTGTTTCATCAATGTGCCTTTAAGGTGGAGATTAGGGCTTCTTAGCTTTTGTAAGCAAGTGTCGTTCAACTGAGTTTAGTTCGAGGCTAGCAGGTTCAATTTGGTTTGTCTCCAGACCATGTTGTCAGGCAATGGCAAAGACAGTTTGTTTCAAGTTAAGCTGTGAGAGCCACCAAAATTCAAGGCATTCAGTCAGTCACTTCAAGTTGTGATGGTTGGGTGTGTGTCCCCGTCATGGGAGAAGTCGAGCTTTCTATTCAATTCAAGACCATTTCAATATGGAATCGGGATATGGGATCGCTTCTCATGGATTTGATTCAGGATTTCAATGCCTTTCTGGTATGAGTTTGATAAGGAGTTCAAGATGCTGGAAATTGGTTTCAATGATGATTTTGTATTTCAAGTCAGTAGTGTCACCCACTTAATATTTGTTTCAGTTTGATTCTTAGGGAGAATTCAGAGATGGTTAAGAATGGTTTCAAGAGGTTTTGCCTGGAATTATTTCAAAGAACTTTAGACGATTCAACCAAGTTAAACCGTCTCATTAGTCCGAACGCAAGAAAATAATATCAAGTTCTAAATTTCTTTCCATTCGAGGTTTCAAGTTTCATAACCAAACTTCACAATTCAAGTACATCTTCAATTTAAGCTCAATACCATTTCAAAATTCAAGCCTCTAATTCAAATTTCATTTTCAATTTTTAATTCAAATTTCATTTAAAGTCAAATTTCATATTTAAAATTATTCAAGTTCAATTCAAATTTCAATCCAATTTTATTTTCAACCCAATTTCATTCAACTCTTTTTTAATTCCAATTTTCAAATCCATATCCAATATGTTCATGTTAAAAAGTTCCAATTTTCAACTTTAAATTTCATTTTCAAATTTCAAATCTATTTCAACATTTAATTTATAATTCTATTGAAGAATCAATTCCAAATTTCCCATTCATATTCAAGTTCAACTTCCAAACCACCATTTTCAAATCACCATCTCATATGTCAAGATTAAAGAAAAAATCAAATTCAAATTCAATTTTATGTTTCCTTTAAAATTCAAATTTCCATACAATCTCAATTCCATTTCTATAGGGTCACTTCAAGATTCTGCCAAGATTCAAAGTTCATGTCTAAAATCCTAAATGTTAAATTCATTCAAAATTAATTATTTATTTTAGATCCAAGCCCATGTACAAAATCACAAACTCAATCCAAGCCACAATTTTATTTAGGCCCATTTAACATTTGAATTTACAAAATTTTACAAAAAATTCACCATCATAATTCACTAAAGCATGCTGCTCCACAACGTACAACACTCAAAGCATCACACCAGACAAACTTAAACCGAAACCTGCTGCAGCTCATAGAGACTCTACACCATGTACCAGCTTGTTACCGAAAAAACCTGTGGATAGATTTCACGTACAAGGTGCCATTTCTCCATAAATATGTACCAAAAGTGCAGCAAAACTACAACTAGCTATTACCACACATTTCACCTCAAGACAATGCTTGCACCAGTCTTCTATTACCATGCGAGGCCTTACCTCCTACTACCTTCATTTCCACCTACTGCTACCACCATGAGAATGGAAAGCCAAACAACCACCTTCGGACTTTAAGCCACGACACAACAACGATTTGTACATACCAGCCTGCTACCCGTAAAACAACGTAATACTGCTACCACTACTCTGAAAAGAAGAAAAACAGTCATGAACCGTACCGCCATCAGAACCCTACGATCAACAGCAGAACCCCTAACAAGCTCGTACAATGCTGCTACCAATTTGCTCCCGTATGCAAAAACAGGCTATAAGCTACCAATTTGCTTTAAACCAAAACGCAACAACAAAAAAGCAAAATGAACCCTTCAAATTTGGGGGGATTCATTCGAACGAAAAACAGAAGAGGTTACCTCACTTATTTCCCATCTAATCTCTCATTATTTCTTCACTCAACAGTTTTCACAACAAAAAGATTTTCCTTTTCTTCAAACCTTCATGACTAACCTTCATTAATTCGGCCAACCCTTCTTCATCCAACAACCATAACTAACAACCAACCCAAACACTTTTTCCATTCCATTCTTCTCGCACCACCCTGTTCCATTCTTCCTTCGTCCTCATCTCAAAATCTCTCCCCCAAAATCCTTTTTCGAATCACAATAGCTCCCTTCAACCTCCAAACTTTCAACCAAATAAACCCCAAATCATCAGAACAAATCAGAGAAGAAGAGAGATGAATTAGACAAAACCCAGTTTGAATCGAATCAAAAAGAGAATATGAGATATTGAGACCAAGGAATTTTGAAACGAGAATGAAGGAAACCCAAATCGGAAAACCGATCTCTAATCGAGCAACAAGAAGGCGACGAACGAAGCGAATGATCGAGTTGAAGCAGAGGGAGTCGCGAGGAAGAAGTTCGGTTCCGCCGTCAATGGATTCTTCTTCTTCTAGCATGATGACAAGTTCGTGAAGCTCCTGAAGGCCATTTTCGCCGTGATGATGAGCTTGTGAAGTTCCTGAACATCGTGGATCGTTTGAATTCCTTTTCTTTTTTTTTCATTTTTAGCGTTTTGATTTTGGTACTTTTTTTTCCTTCTTCGTTTCCATTTAGATTGTTTTCAACATGATGAAGGGTATGAAGATGTTGGTAACATCACTGCTGTCGTAGACCGAGGGGCCTTGGAGCCCGTGTTTTTTTTTGTGTCTATTATGTTATGGATGATGGATGAAATGGGCCTCATGGCCCATGTTGACTCTATGACTTGTCTTAACCCTCCATAATCCTTAATGCACCCTCATTCCTTTCAAGTTTAGAGTTAGTTTTATTATTATTATTATTTTTAACAATAGATGTTTATTTTTGAAGATTAGAACTTTGATTACGATTTTTTTGGTTAACCTCAAATTGGATCTTGATATTAATTTGATTTATGTGTGGGTTTTGGTTTTTCTGTTTAATTATATCTTGGTAGTTAGAGCTTTATTAGAATTTTGTTATTTTTGTTAATAACTCAGATTAAATTCTTTGTTAAAAAAAAACTTTGATTATAATCTTCAATTTTTGTTGAATTTTGTGCCCGAGTTTCTATTTAACATTGCCGCAAGTTTCCTTTTAGTTAAGTTTCATTAAAATTTTCATGATTAAATTTGGTTACTCTTATCAATAATTCTTAAATTGTCTGCATAAAATTGATGCTCCGACACTTGAGGTATTTGTGCTCACTTTATCTTCGAAATTACATATGAAGTCTAGTTACATGATGTTGCTAAATTTTCCTTGTGCGTAAGTTTCTTGAATATGGGAGGTGATGCTGATGAATACACTTTTATCTTAAAGATAGGAGCTGGTGCTTGCTAGGATTTACGATGGTGTTATGCTGATGTGCAGTCGTTGCTCCTATTTTTGCTTGCCGTTGGTTGAGGAGTCTTCACTCCCGGTTGTATGATTGGCTAGTATGCCAATTCAATTTATGCTTTAGTTTCATTTTTACCATTTTGACATGCTTTGTGGTGAACGAAGAGTCACTTAGTCTTGTCTTTTGGCTGAGATCACGACATTGTTCTTTTGATTATAAATGAAGAGTCACTCAGTTTTGCTCCCTATCTGAGATCACGACATCGTTCTGTTAATAATTATTCAATATAATGTTCGATTGTGTGTGTTCACTTGATATTTCAGGATTCTTAGCTTGATAAAATTTAGGATTAAGCTCGAGGTAGGGGAATCGTCAGGTTTGCATTCCTTTACGTGGAAATATTAGGAGTTGGCTTTCTCTAATTATTTTCTTTCCCACCTTTGCGCTCTTTTGCACGCGAATTTAAACCTCGATTCACATCGAGTATTTTCTTCAAATCAAATTAATATACTTAATCAAGTTCAAACACAATTTTCGATAAATATGAAAAAGGAGTTGGAATCGAGCCTTTGATTTCTCTTCTCGATTGTTTGGGCCCGAGGAGCCTTTCTTAAGTCCAAACAATTGTCTTCTCTAAAAGATGTACAATACGACAAACCCAAAAACTTATTTTCCTAAACACTTAGATGAAAAAGAGAGAGAGTCAAGCCTTTGAACCGCTCTCCCAATTACTTGGGCCCGAGAAGCCTTTCTTAAGCCTCGAGTAATCGTCATTCATAAGCCATGTTAATTATATCAAAATTATTCTTAATATAAGATGAAAAAGAGAGAGAGCCAAACCTTTGACTCACTTTCTGGATTACTTGGGCCCGATGAGCCTTTCTTAAGCTTCAAGTAATCCCCATCCATTTAAAATATTTCAACCATCTTCCATCGTTCAATGATTTTCCTACGCAATCTCTTTTAAGATGAAAAAGAGAGAGAGTCAAGCCTTTGACTCACTTTCCCGATTACTTGTGATCGAGAAGCCTTTCTTAAGCTTTGAGTAATCGTCATCCGATCCACTTACTCAAACCATATTCAAATTCCTTCACCGTTAAGGATGAAAAAGAGAGAGAGTCAAGCCTTTGACTCACTTTCCCGATTACTTGGGCCCGAGGAGCCTTTCTTAAGACTCGAGTAATCGCCATCCATTTAACTTACTCGAACTATATTCAACTCTTTCACATTTAAGATGGAGAAGAGAGAGGGTCAAGCCTTTGACTCGCTTTCCCGATTACTTAGGCCCGAAAAGCCTTTCTTAAGCTTCAAGTAATCGTCATCCGATCAGTTTTACTCAAACCATATCCATTCCTTTTCCGTTAAGGATGAAAAAGAGAGAGAGTCAAGCGTTTGACTCGCTTTCCTGATTACTTGGGCCCGAGGAGCCTTTCTTAAGCTTCAGGTAATCGTCACCTCTAGCTAAACATCCAATACTTTAACCTTGTTTCCTCGCCCCTGTGCGACCAAAACCCTAAAACCTATTCAAATCTATTCTCTTCTCCAAACCTAAACATAACCTCATTAATTCAATTTCTCGTCATCGTGCGAAATGACAAACCTTTTCATAAACGTGAGATATGGTGTCTTAAGAACGACGTAAAATATTGCTTCATCAGTAACCTATTTGAGTCGAGATAAGTGGTGTGTTTCCCATGAATGTCGATATATGGAAATCCATTCAAAGCGACACAAGTGCCCTCTCCTCGCCCATTTGGATAAAGCAATATTTTCTGTCGAATACGACTAAGTATCTGTCTCTAAATCAAACCAACATCCGTAGTCCGAACTATGGACGCTCTAATTTCTCGTCTGTTAACGAGAATACGTAGGCATAGGATTGTGAGATCCTAGCAAGCAACCTCTTTCTTTTTCTATCCAAACCTTTACCTGTGGAAGTCCGAACTACGGACGCTCTGATTTCTCATTTGTCAATAAGAATACGTAGGCACAAGATTGCGATGATCTTGGCTAGCACATTTCCCCAAAAATCACAATTCCTCAACCTTCTCTTTTTTCTCCCGTAGTCCCATGAACTACGGACGCTCTGATTCTTCACTTACTTCGAGTGAAAATACGCAGGCACAAGGGCCCGAATCCTTGGCGAGCACTCTAATCTAAAACCACCCATTTCTCCTTAGCAATCTAAACTCTTTTACATTACCTTTACACCTTTTATCTTGGAAGAAAACAAACAAACTAGGCTAACATTTTTTACGAATCAAATCAAGAGGTTCCCATTGAGTACAACGGACGTGAGGGGTGCTAATACCTTTCCCTCATGTAATCGACTCCCGAACCTAGAACTTGGTCGCGATGACCATGTTCTTTCCTTAAAGGTTTTATCAATATTTTTCTATTCCATCTTGGAATGAATAAATTTCGGTGGTGACTCTGTGTTTTCTGCGACCATTCGCAAAAGATCGTGCTTTTTCGAGGTACGACAGTTGGCGACTCTGCTGGGAATTATGCATTTCCCTATGCAAGAGAGAGTCAAGCCTAACTTGACTTGATTCGTAAGTGTTAGTCTCGTTTGTCTGTTTTCTTCTTATGTTGTTATTATTTGCTTGCTTGGTATTTTATTTACTTGTTTACTTTTATTATGTACTCTATCTGTATTTCTTGTGATCATTGGGTTTTTATGGTTATGGGCACTCTGCGAGATGGCTCTACACCCGAGTCTGAGAAAAACTTAGGATTAGAATGGTGGTCGTGTAGTGGAATCCTACGAGGAGTCTTTCTCGCTAGGAGGATATGAGGACCTTGCTTAGAGTTGATTCCCTTGGAAATGTTATTGTCGTGGTGAGCCTTTGCCATGGAAATAATGTTTTTGATCCTGAATCTATAATTCTAAGGACCTTTTACCCTTTTCCCATGGTGGTTAGTAGTGATAGCTAGTAAGGGTTGACACGAACGCCCCAATCAGATGAGATCCCTAGAACGTATCGTTATTATAACAATGATATTTTCAACCTCGATATATGACTCTGAGGTCCCTTTAGAAACCTTGGACTCGATGGTTGTGTAGTGGAGACTCGCGAGAAGCCTTTCTCGTGGGACGAAGCGAGAACTTCACCTAAAGGAGATCCTTCGAGGGTATTATTGTCATATGATCCTTTGTCATGACAATAATATCTTTAAAAAGATCCATGACTCTAGGCACCTACCTGCGTAGAGCCTACCCGTGGGATTCCTGTGATCAGAGATATCAGCTACTTACTCACTATCATTGCCTGACCTGAGAACGTGATACATGTGATCCTGAGCTTTGTTCGTTTGCATTTGCATATCATTGCATTGCATATGCATCTCATCTGCATTGCATATCCTTCTCCCAAACCAGAAACTCATTCCGTCCTTTGTCCACGACCAGCAAGGTGATTCCTGACACTCGTTTAGAAAAAAGAACCATGTCTCAAGAAATGATGGACGAGCTAGTAAGAGGACAAGAAGCTTTAAAGGGGGAGATCAATCTTTTGAAAAGCCAATTGAATTGGGTCTTGGAAACTTTGCAGGATCTGTTGAGAAAAGAGGGTCACTCAACGCCTCTTGATTGTAGTACAGAGAGATAATTCCCCACATTCATCTGGTATTACTTCGAGTGAAGAGACCTTCCATAGGGAATCTCCTCACCTTCCAACATATGGCCCTCCTTCAAGATGTCATCTTCAGCCTTTGAGCGCCAAATCAGTAGCTCATCCTCCAGTGCTTATCTTCTCTCAAGGGCATCAGAATCAAGATCAAGGGCAGGATTAGGATCAGAATAGAAGGAACAAAAATCACTTTAACTCGATTCCTGTATCATACAGTAAAATCTACCTGCATTTGGTTCAAAATTTGTTGGTAACTCCTCGGCCCATTGAGCCTATTCCAACCCCTTATCCTATAGAGTGCAATCCATATCTGACATGTGAATATCACGAAGGGGCTATAGGACATGACTTGGATACTTGTCTTGCGCTGCAGTCTAGATTTAGGTGGTTGGTCAACAACAGGAAATTAATCTTCGAAGAAGATCATCCAGAGGTGAAGTGTGAGTACTATACTGGAGCAGAAGGACACCCTGTTGAGGAATGCAAGAGTTTTAGGCTCAAGGTGCAAAAGTTGATCCATGCAGGATCACCTACCCTCAAGGAAGAAGGCCCAGATACAAATGTCTTGATTCCTAAACCATGTGGTGAAGAAAGGCAAGAGACCTCTGAAACCTCTCAAGATCTTGTATCACAAAGAAGGGATCAAAGATATGGCTAGTAAGATGTCGCGATTTCCATGCAAGAGCACTGAAATAGCGCCACAAGGATATGATACTAAAGTCCATGCAAGTGCAAGCAAATAAGAAGAGGATGAAACTAATTCAGTCATGACTTATGTTAAGTATTCTCATGGTGCACCAGCAAGATCTTTAGGTCCCTCATCTCTTCAGCACTCACCATTTTCAGTGCCACACTATCCTTACAAGTGGCCAACGATGCCTAAAGCATCATACTAAAAACCCTGGATGACTCATGCAAATCAACAAGCTTATGGCTAAGGATATCACCATCAACAACAGAGCAAGCATAAGCCTCACAACAATCTGGAAAGAAGGAATGATCGTCACGATCCAATTCCCATGTCCTACACTTACTTCTGCAGCCTCTGATTCAAAGATCGTTGGTGGTCCCCAAGCCTCTAAAGTTTGCTCCAAGGCCAAACCCATCTGGATACGATCCTTATGCGCAATGTGGATATCATGCTAGATCAATGGGACATTCAACTGAAGATTGCAAAGCCTTCTAAGCCAAAGTGAAGCAGTTGATTGACAGAGGGTACATATCCTTTCCCGAAGGTAGATTGTTTGTGCACGTCAATTTCTTGCCCAAATGAGTTTGAAGACTTCAAAAGGCATCTCCTCAAGCCAGTGGATCAGAAAGGAAGACATCCTCAAGCATTGGCGATCAGTGGATCATGTTTTATCTTTGCATTTGTGGTTTATTTCCTGTTAAATGCTACTTGCTTTAAACATTATTGTTTTGAATGGTAATTTTAATGAAGTGATCATGCTTTTTCTGAATAAATCATGTCGCATTAGCTCATTTTATATCAAAAAAGAAAAATATGAATCCATTTACCTCTCGTTCACTTTCTTTATCAAACTATTGTTTTAGAAAAGACTTGGAGGGAGGATGATGAAAACTGAATCCCATAATTGTTGTTGGTATGCTTTCATATAAGATCATGCTAATGATGTACATGCATTATTTCAAATCCCCAAACACTGGAGAGATAAGGAGTTAGTCCCTAGTTAACCACTTCGAGCCTAGAAGTAGGAGTTTCCTTCGGAATTCTAAACCCTTACACTTAACCTGGGGCATGGGTAGTGTTCATTTAATTTGAATTATCAAGATGAAACTTCCCATATGAGGATCAATCTCAAGATATTCTTTGCACACGTCTTAAAGTGTCAAGAGAATCATGCAAAACCTAAAAGTTGTGACGGTTGTTCTTCAATGACCACTGACTTGGCAGTCACAACCCTCCAACGAAATCGAAAAAAATTGAAAAAATCAAAAGCCTGCTAAGTCGAACACCCCAAGAGGAGACTTAGGCAAAAACCAAGGCTATCCCGACGGACTTGAAAAGAAAAATCAATCCATGCAAAAGTTAGGGATTAAAAACAAATCAAAGGAGGTATTCAAACCCTCAACAAAAACAAAATAAGATTCAGTGACCACCATATCAAAATTAAAGGGTCACTGACATCCATCAAAGTCAAAATAAGGTGGCTGCCATGTCAAGCATACCTTGAATCATCACTTTACACCGTCAACTCTTTTGGAAGATAAACGTGTGCAGAGTTAACTGAACGTAGGAATGAAGATCGTCACGAAGAAGGGGTGGGTTAAAACAAGCTTTGAGCCTTAAATCCTTTGTTTCTATAACCGTGAACCAGACCATGTTACAACCCTTAAAAGACCTAATTGAGGCAGGGTTTATTCTGAAAGCATACTACAGCAAGGTTGCATAAACTGACTCCTACAAGATTTGCTAATCTTTTTCTTGTTGTATCTTTTATCTCAGTTAAATCAGCATTGTGTTTGGACTAATGGTCTGTTCACCATACACTATCACATCATTCCAATAATGATTGATTTCTTTTTTTTTCAAACTTGCATGAACATCGAATTTAAACTACCATTTATGAATGAACAATTTTGACTGCAAGTCAGTACCTGACATCAGGGAAATTCAATTTAAAAGGGTTTGGTCTACCGATAAAGTTGACCAGAATCAAGCTCACATCATAACCCTATTGGTTAGAGGCGTTGGTATCTAGTGGCTATGGAATCAGTCAATCTAGAGTAAGCCCTCAAACATTCGTTGATTAAGGGGAAAATCATTCAAGAATTGGTGGATCAGAGCAAGTCGTCTCGAGACTCTACCGACTAGGGGCAGGCCACCCAAAGGCTCTTTTTATTAAGAGAAAATCCCTCTAGTTCTCAATCAGCATAAGTTAAGTCGCTTTAAAGCTCATTCTGGAGCAATCTACCTTAAGAGTTCATTGAAGCCAATCTCTCCAAAATTGAGTAACCGAGAGGAATTGATTTAAGACTCAGACTGGGGCAGATAGAGTTGAATTCCCCAACGAGCGGTCAATCATAAGACTACCATCCCAAGAATTGGATATTCAGACGTAGACTGTTTCAAAGTTCAAGACATTGAGGCAAGTCCCCTAAGCCCGTTGGCATGGCTAGTTGCTTCCAGCATCCTTTCAAGGAGAACACTTTCAGATACCCAACAGTCTGGGGCAAGATGAGTCACAGACTGGGGCAAGGTGTGCTATAAAGAGGCAAATCCTCTTCATGCTTTCAAGCCGCTCAAGCAAGCGATCCATACGTCAACAACTTCTGAGTTCAAGACAAGTGTCGGGGAATCATGTTGCCGCACCCCACCAAATGACCTTGTGTCTTCTAACAGACCAGAAGCTTCCCTACCAAAGACCTTTCAATCCATTACCCGTGTCTGGGGCATCTTTGGAAACTTGCAATCATTGCATAAATCATTATCTTGCGTTAATCACGTCGCTTCGCTCTAGTGTTAGGCCACACATATCATCTCTTTGAGTATATGCCTGTAGCAAGAAACCCAACTTCAAAACCAATCTTCGTCTGGTAAGCCTTATGGGATCCGGTCATCCTTAAATACCAGTTCCCTTCAGGTAGTCTATCATCTAAGACCAATTCATCCAGTCTTGTCTTGTGTATCCTTAAATTATAATCCAGTGATCAAGGACATATTCAAAGTCCAGCTTCGTTGGCACTCACTCAAACAATTACTTGTCAAAGTTTATCTCTTTTGTCAATATGAGGTTTTTCCAGATCATATACCAGATAAGTCCAACTTTGGCGTTTATTCCTTGAGTGGTTGGGTTTTGTCGTCTCTCTCCAAATAGAGTTGTCAGCTTTAGGCATAAAGTGCGCATCATTTCTAAATTCCCCATAGAGTTCGATCCTCGTGGATGACGGTTGTTTCTGTTATCTTCTCCATGTTTTGATAAGATGAACCCCATTTGAGTTCATTCCTCAATGGTTGGAGTCTTTTTTTACCGTTTCTTTCTAGCTTGTTCCTAGATTGAACTTTGGTCCCTGGCAAGTGTCGTGTTGGTTAGGTCGCTGAACCTAGTCTAAACGTGCATTTATTTCGCATTATATCTTGCAGCGAGAATCTTTTACAAATCCCCATTGCGGATAAGTGGCATCTCCGTTTTGAGAAGCTTATCCCTTTTTCTTTGAACAAGTGGAAGCCTCCTTTGAGAAGCTTATTTCCTTTTATCCTTCATTTTCGATAAGTGGCATCTTCGTTTCGAGAAGCTTATCTATCTTTTTTTCGATAAGTGGCATCTCTTTCGAGAAGCTTATCCTTCTTTTTCGATAAGTGGCATCTTCGTTTCAAGAAGCTTATCCTTCTTTTTCGATAAGTGGCATCTCTTTCGAGAAGCTTATCCTCCATTTTCGATAAGTAGCATCTCTTTCGAGAAGCTTATCCTCCTTTTTCGATAAGTGGCATCTCTTTCGAGAAGCTTATTCCTTTTTCTTCGAACAAGTGGCAGTCTCTTTTGAGAAGCTTGTTCCCTTTTATCCTTCTTTTTCGATAAGTGGTTTCTCCGTTTCGAGAAGCTTATCCATCTTTTGTTCGATAAGTGGCATCTCTTTCGAGAAGCTAATCCTTCTTTTTCAATAAGTGGCATCTCCGTTTCGAGAAGCTTATCCATCTTTTCTGATAAGTGGCATCTCTGTTTCGAGAAGCTTATCCTTTGTTTTCGATAAGTGGCATCTCTGTTTCGAGAAGCTTATCCACCTTTTTCAGCAACAAGTGGCAGTCTCCTTTGAGAAGCTTGTTTCTCTATTTCGATAAGTGGCAATCTCTTTTGAGAAGCTTATCCTCTCTTGGTGATACATAAGTCCTTTTACAGTGATAAGTGGCTATCTCTTTTGAGAATCTTATCTAAAAGGCGTTTCGAAGTAAAGTCCAATTATTTTGGCATACAGAAGAGTTTAATTACCCTTGTGAGGGAAAATCCTCATATATTATACATATGTGTGTTTCAATGATGTCAAAACATAATCACATGGAACAATCGGTACTTGGCACTATCACCACAAGGCATATGCATATCATATCTCTTATGTCTTTCTTGCTTGCATGTTATGTCAATCAAACTAGCGGTATTTGGGTCAAACATCATTGGTAGATTACTGGTTGAGTCTAGAAGTGTCAAAATCACAAAAATAGGCATTTTTGCAAAATACACGGGCTTGAGTCGACCACTCCTTGTGCTCCGGTCGACTCATAGAAGGTGTCTAGAAAGTGGATTTTCCACGGGTTGGTGCACGCCGACCTATGGTCGACGCATAGCTTGTAACTTTGCCTAATGTGTTTTGTATGGGGAGTTTCGGTCGACCGCTTATTTGTGTTTGGTCGACCGTTTGCTACCTTTTCTACATAATATCAGTCTTTCCACTTATTTCAAAAAATAGTTTTGTCTGTTACTTTTTGGTATACTATAAATAGAAATTGGCTCATTTTATTCATCAACAATTGAAACATTTGAATCAATTGAAAACAAGAAAAGTGAAAGAGTTGCCATTTGTTCTCATCGTCTTCATCTTCTACATTTCATACCACAACAATTACACACAATCAATTTTGTTGTGCATCATGAACTGTTTGAAGTGATAACGTCCGAAGCCGTTGATTGGGAATCCGGTTCGGGTTGAGTTTTTGGCAGGTTTTTCTTGAATAAAACCTTGAGGGTTTTTTCCTCCAAGATTCGATGAATTTGGGGGGTTTTGGTACGAATTTTCTCAACATACTTTCAGCTGAGTGAATGTGATCAATGAGCAGTGGGTTCTGTTGATCTAGTAGCGGGAATTGGTAAAGTGTGGAAGAGAGGTTCGGGTTCGATTGGTAAGTGTTTGATATCAGTCGGGCTGGGGTTTGATCATGCAAGGTTGTTCAACAAAGGAGCTGTAATCGGAGGTTCAACACAAGCAATTGAAGGACTTGATTCAACTCGAATCAAGGGACAAGAAGAGAAAGCACATTCAACAACAAGGGAGTTTTGTTTGTTCATTTGCTATTTCATTCTTGTATAAATGATTCAACAACAGGTGACATCTATATTATATTATCTCAATTCTATTGTTAGAATTGAGGTCAGACGTACCCCAAAGCGAGGACGGCGGGGGAACTGCCTCAACAAATCTTTGTGCCTTTTTACTTTCCGCATTTTCATTTTGCTGAATATTTGAGTGATTTTCGTACACACAAGTTTATCAAAATAAGGATTGTTTTTAGTAAGTGCTGAAGTAATTTTGACTACTAGTACAATAGTTTATTCTACAAGGAAACCATAGTTACTTACTCAAAGCCAAACTCACTTGGAATGCTTCGCACACCAAGTGTTTGATAAATTGTCTGAACCAAAATTCTCTTGTGCTATCCATTAAATTTGTTGGCATTTTGGAGCATTGGAACTAGTCATACAAAGTGGTGATATAAATCAATTGATAGTGTGACTAGCATAGTGATTCTCATTGCTCATTTCTCATTATCAACTTCTAAAGGCTAGACGCATATCCGGTCTTCTAGTAACAGTTTGTTATATACGGTAATTTTTCCACGGCCGCTTCCGCAATTTAAATAATTTTTTAAAAACTAATTTTATTGGTAGCGCCGACTGATTTTTAATAAGGGATCTATTCAACCCCCCCCCCCCTTCTAGATCCGTGCCATCGGTTCACTTCGTGCTTCAAGTATAACTTTGTAGAAATGGCTAACGAACCTAAAGGGGCCTATAATAGAACTCTCGTTTTTAATGGAGAAAATTACAGTTATTGGAAGGACTGTATGCGGGTGCACATTAATTCCATAGATAGAAAAGTATGGAATGTTATTCTCAACGGTCTAATGGAAATAACTATGACCGATGCGAATAATATGGTTGTGCCTAAGCCCGAAGCACAATGGACTGATGATGATGAAAAAAATATATAATTATGATTAGAAAGCCAAAAATATTTTGATCTCCTCATTAGGAGTTGATAAATATTATAGGGTTTCTCATTGTTTGACAACAAAAGCTATGTGGGACTCATTGCAAGTCGCCCATGAGGGGACTAATGACGTTGAGCTAGCGAGAATCAACATGTTAACACAATAGTTCGATCTCTTTTATATGGAGCAGGGGGAAACCATTGCGGACATGCAAAAGAGATTTACTCATCTCATCAATAGATTGCATTCACTAGGTAGGCCAATGGCCTATGATGTTGCTACTAACAAAATTTTGAGATGTCTTAATAGGGAATGGCAGCCGAAGGTAACCGCCATCAAAGAAGCAAAGGACCTCATAATTTTGGATCTAACAATATTGTTTGGAAAGCTGCAAGAGCACGAACAAGTGCTCCTAAGCCTAGAGCAACATGAAAAGAAAGAAAAGAAGGACAAAACAAAGATAACTAAAAATAAGTCTATTGCTCTCAAGACTTCTTCCTCAAAGTCTCAATCTAAGGAGCATAGAGATTACACGTCAAGTGACGAGGAAGAAGACGACAAGAGTGAGGACATGGGGCTATTCGTAAAGCGTTACAACCGCTATGTTAGAAAGAATGGCATCCAACACTCCGAGAAGAATCTTGTCAACTTCCGGAAACAATCTAGGCACTCTAGAAATGATGACGCCAAGGGGAACAAAACAAGAGGGTCATGTTACACATGTGGAAAGACCGGACATTATAAACCGGATTGTCCCTTAAACAAAAAGGGCAAAGAAAAGGAATCAAATAGATCACATAAGAAGCAATCAAAGCCGAGGATAGCATATATAGCTTGGGAAAGCGGTAGCGATAGGGCAAAGAAAAGGATTCAAATAGATCACATAAGAAGCAATCAAATTTGAGGAGAGCATATATAGCTTGGGAAAGCGATAGAAATTCCTCTGAGGATGAAAGCTCAAGTGATGAAGATGAATCCGTAAACTTGTGTCTTTCCGCTCACCAAAAGAATAAGAACAAATAGGTACGACATGCTAAATATGAAAATTCCTCTAACATGTCTCATTTTGAATTACAAACTGCATTTAATACTTTACATTGTGAAGCAAAAGAAGCCTTTAAAAGGCTTGCCTCAAATAATCAAATGTTTGCTCACTTAGAGCAAAATATTCGAGAGTCCAAAAAGAAACTTGAGGCACTTAAAGCTTCCATAGTGGAAAGTACTAAAGCAGGTTGTGAGGATCTAAGAAGTAGAATAGTTAACTTTGGGTGTGATACTTGTTACATTTGGCAAAATGAAGTTAGAAACCTAAATGTCAAACTTAACAAGGCTCTAGAGCCCAAAATTACTTTTTCCATCGATAAATTTGATTTTAGAAAGAGTATGGTTAATCTATATCAAGAATACAAATATGTTGTAAGAGATAACGATAGCAAAGGTAATTCAAAAGTTAACTTTTCATGTCTATATTGTTGCAAGAAAGGTCATTCCATTGCTAAGTGCCGTTTTAGGAGATTTTTTGTTCCTGAAGGCATTTATCAATGGTTGCCTAAATGCGATCATTTTGTCACTCACGACTTAGGACCCAATAAGCCATTGGGTACCTCCTCTTGTTAATTGTTTTTTCATCGGTACAACGTCTTGAGACCACCGAGAGAAGATGGGTTCTTGATAGTGGCTGCTCAAGACACATGACATGAGACATATCTCTCTTCATCGCCTTCGTAGCAAAGAAGAAGGGGTATGTAACCTATGGAGATAACAATCGTGATGCAATACTTGGTAAAGGTAGTGTAGGTAACCCTTCTTCCACTACTATATCTGATGTATTGCTTGTCGAGGGTCTTAAACATAATCTCATTAGCATTAGCCAATTATGCGACAAAGGATACAATGTATCATTTTCAAAAGAATGTTGTAAAATTGTGCATAATGATGAAATAAAGAAGTGTTTAATGGCCTAAGAGTAATCAATGTCTATATGCTAGACTTGAATGAAGTATCTTTGACAAGTGACAAATGTCTCATAACAATGAGTGAGGACTTATAGTTAAGGCATAGACGTTTAGCACATGTCAACTTTGACTTGCTTAACAAGGTAGTTTCCAAAGATCTAGTCCTAGGTCTGCCCAAAATAAAGTTTACCAAGGATCACCTTTGTGATGCTTGCCAAATGGGAAAGCAAACAAGGATCTCTTTTAAATCCAAAAATATCGTTTCAACTACGAGACCTCTCGAGCTTCTCCATATGGATTTATTCGGGCCATCTAGAATTAAAAGCCTAGGTGGCAACTATTACGATTTTGTAATAGTTGATGATTTTTCTAGATTCTGTTGGACTATCTTCTTGGCTAGCAAGAGCGTCACATTCGCCTCCTTTGAAAGATTTGATAAGCTTTCCCAAAATAAATTAAACACAAACATTGTCTCAATTAGGAGTGACCATGGAGGTGAGTTTGAAAACTATTTGTTTGAAAAATATTGCGGTAAACACGAAATTGATCACAACTTCTCCGCTCCACGTACTCCTCAAAAAAATAGGGTTGTAGAGCGCAAAAATCGTATTTTAGAAGAATTGGGAAGAACAATGATCAATGAAAGTGAATTACCTAAATATTTTTGGGCCGACGCCATAAGTACGACATGTTATATTTTGAATAGGGTGCTCATCCGCCCCATTCTAAATAAAGCACCGTATGGACTTTTAAAAGGGCGC
This sequence comes from Lathyrus sativus, assembly GCA_963859935.3. Classification (NCBI taxonomy): domain Eukaryota; kingdom Viridiplantae; phylum Streptophyta; class Magnoliopsida; order Fabales; family Fabaceae; genus Lathyrus; species Lathyrus sativus. Next base: position 399,330,414 of record OZ012741.1, on the reverse strand, counting down.
AAGCTGAATGTATCTCACTTGCATGTCTTTGGTTGTAAGTGTTTTGTGTTGAATAATGGAAAGGAAAACTTAGGCAAATTTGATTCCAAGGCTGAAGAAGGTATCTTCCTCGGATACTCTCAATCAAGTAAAGCTTATAGAAATTATAATAAGAGATTACTTACCGTTGAAGAGTCTGTACACGTAACATTTGATGAATCTTATCCGAGAGAAGTCGGAAAAGGTAGTGTTGTTCATGGTGCATGTACATCTACGAAATACATACTTAAAGGTGCCGAGCCGGGAAGTGATCAACCCGACCAAGCCAAAGTTGAGGAGGAGAAAGATGACCGCCATGAGGAAACTGAGGAAGTTCATCCATATACAAAAGATGATCTCCCTCCAGCTTGGAAGTCTTCCAAAGACCATCCAATCGACAACATCCTCGGTGATATCTCAAAGGGAGTTACGGCTCGGTCTAAGATAAGTAATTTATGTTATCACTTCGCTTTCGTTTCACAAATGGAACCTAAAACCCCTAAAGACGCCTTACTCGATGAGCACAGGCTTTTATCTATGCAAGAGGAACTTAATCAGTTCAAGAGAAATGAGGTTTGGGACCTTGTCCCTCCTCCGCGAGGTCATCGAGTAATCGGCACCCGATGGGTGTTTAAGAACAAGTTGGATGAAAACAGGGTAATAACCCGCAATAAGGCGCGTTTAGTCGCGCAAGGGTATAACCAAGAGGAATGCATCGACTATGAGGAGACTTATGTGCCTATTTCCCAACTTGAGGCTATACGCCTTTTACTTACCTTCGCTTGTGCAAAAAATTTTAAGCTATTTCAAATGGATGTAAAAAGTGCATTCCTTAACGGTTATATTAATGAAGAAGTTTATGTTGCACAACCTCTGGGTTTTGAGTCTCATGAATATCCCGATCATGTATACAAATTAAAACATGCCTTGTATGGACTTAAGCAAGCCCCTAGGGCTTGGTATGAGCGCCTAAGCAAGTTTCTACTTGATCAAGGGTATTCAAGAGGCAAGGTCGACACAACCTTCTTCATTAAACGTCAAGGAAAACACTTAATCTTGGTACAAATTTATGTTGATGACATTATATTCGGATCAACTAACATGAATCTCGTAAGAGAGTTTTCTAACCTTATGCAGGGTGAATTCGAGATGAGTATGATGGGGGAGCTCACATACTTTCTTGGATTACAAATCAAACAAATTGAGGAAGGAACTTTGTAAGTCAAATGAAGTATTGTCTGGAGCTCCTCAAGAGGTTTGACATGGCAAGTTCCAAAGCCATTGACACACCGATCTCGACATGTGTAAATCTGGATAAAGATGAAAATGGTAAGGACGTAGAGGTAAAAAGATATCGAGGTATGATCGGCTCACTTCTTTATCTTACCGCCTCTAGACATGATATTATGTTTAGTGTTTACATGTGCGCCAGATATCAATCTTCTCCTAAGGAATCCCATTTAAAAGATGTTAAGCGTATACTTCGATACTTTTCAGGTACTCCAAAGTATGGGCTATAGTATTCCAAAGGAAACGATTGTTCCTTAGTTGGATTCTCCGATTCCAATTTTGTCGGGTGCAAATTGGATAGGAAAAGTACTAGTGGTACGTGTCACCTATTTTCAAATTCTTTGGTTAGTTGGCATAGTAAGAAACAGGTTTTTGTTGCCTTGTCAACCGCCGAAGCGAAATACGTTGCCGCCGGCAGTTGTTGCGCTCAAGTCTTATGGCTTAAGCAACAATTGTTAGATTTTAACCTCCAACTTGAGCGTATTCCTATCTTTTGTGACAATACTAGTGCAATTAATCTTACCAAAAATCCCGTGTTGCATTCACGCACTAAGCATATTGAAATTCGACACCATTTTCTTCGGGATCATGTGGAGAAAGGCGATGTTGTTTTTGAACACGTTGACACTACAAATCAATTAGCGAATATATTCACAAAATCGCTTGCTACTGAACCTTTCTTTCATATCCGACAAGAACTTGGTATTCTCGACATTTCAGATCATGTTTAGTAATACTTTTTGCACATATTTTATTCAACTATGTGTATACCTACTTGGTCATCGAACTTCTAACCAATTGACAATGTAGTAAGTATATGCATATATTTGTCAAGCCACTCTCAGCATGAAGGTGATATCGTCCTTTAACTCTCTCTCTCTCTCTCGATTTTTATATTCATTCAAAATGCTTCGTATTTTGGGTTATATGTGTCATAAAAGTCATAATATAGGTATCTTGTCTATTTAATTGCTTAAAGTTTGTTGTGGCTGGTTATTTATGCATCTTTGTTGCTCATATGTTCATAAATATGATTATTTTCATATTTTTTCTGCATGAGTCGACCCAAAACAGGGTGCGGTCGACTCACAAAAAGGTCTCCAAAAATTGAAATTTTGTTCGGGTCTGCTCAGGTCGACCTATGGTCGACGCATACCCTTGAGCTTTTGAATGTGTGTTAGCTCCTAAATTCGACACCTCTTGCAAAATAAGAGATTCAAGGAGAAGCATTAAAAGCCTGTTGGAGGCGAGAGTTGGTCGAAGGATATGAGACAGCTAAGGGGGAGTAGTCGAAGCACGTACCAGACTTGAAGAAAAATCACGAGGGCTTCGACCGCGACGTCGTTTTATAGTTTTTCCAAAGATTTGAAATTCAAATAATTTGGAGGGAATAGTTCTGTTCGCTAGATGACTAAGAGGACACGTGGCATCCTATGAACAACGGATTCATGCATTGTGACAAGTGGCGAAAGACGGTGATGTAGGAAGTTATTGGTAGGTATTTCTTGCTATTATAAATAGGAAGTTTTAGACATAGAATGGGTGTGGGAATTTTACTGTTGTACAAGTCACTCTTAAACTTACTCCAAGTACCCGAGTGTAGAGAAAGAGAGTATTGAAAAGAATGTACGTGATGTAAACACACCACCTTTTATTTTCCAATGAAGTTTACTTTACTTGTTTAAATTTTACAAAGTTTTCTTTATCTTCCTTGCAATCTTCTCCCCTTTCTATTCCCTTTTTACTTCGTCCTTATTTTAAACTTCTTTCTTTTAAAACTTGTATCTTTTATTTGCTAGAACTTTATGTACTTTTTCTCTTAGAGTCGAATAGGTAACCTTTAAGAACCTTCTCCAAATATTGTCAAAAGTGTAAAACTTAGTTAAATGTTCAAAGAAAACATTTTAGCACATGTCATAGGATCAATCTGATCGATCCTGTGAGTCACCAAAGTTAGATTTGGAAGATCAGCGGTTGTTTTCCGATTTTCAAGGGAAACAAAATGGCACGTCCAGTGGGACAGTGCTAAAAAGAAATTCCTTCATATAACCAAAAATTGTAGAAATTATAGTTTTATTGGTCTGTTCGTGAAAAGTGCATTTTATGTTACTAAGAAGTGGTAGAATTACCGCTGTGAACGAAGAAAGACTGACAAGATGAAACATTAGGAATATGGTGACAGATGCAAGTCAGCCAAATAATCCTAACCCCCAAGGAGACGGTTCTAGTGAAAGAGCAAGGAACGGCGTAGTCCCGCCTTCGATACCGTCAACAGGTGAACAAACATCGCATCCTGTGAGGCCAGAGCCAACAACCTCAGTACTTGGGACTAGGTCGACTGTGATAAGACCTTATAGTCAACCAGTGTTGGAATATATTGGGCCTTACACGTCGAATCCTCAAATACTGTTTGGAGGAAGTTCAACTTCTAGACAGTTTGCTCCTCCCAGGTTTTCACAGTCACCAAGAAACCCCCCATATGGGATGCCCACAACTATAATGCAAGGGCTCCAAAATGCGCCCCCATATTCTCAGATCATGCAATGGCTTCGCCATTACAAGGATCAGGGCTTGGCGTGAACGTTGGTCAAAATCCCCAAGGTTCGAGCCTAGGATACTCGACACAGGGTCCTAACTTAACCAATACCTCTGTTGCGTGCTTAAGACAGCAAATGGATGAAAGAAGTTTGCAAATGGTCCAGACTCTGTCCTAAACCATGGGGGAAATCTTTCAACCATTGATCCAAAACACAACCCACACTAATCAACAATTAGCAATACAGTTGACACGATTGGCTGAATTCATGGGGATACCTCCCCTAGCCAGGAATCAAGCCCCGGTAGAAAACATTCCACGAAAAGACTTGGGACATCAACTAGCAGTGGAAATCCAAGAAAGGATGGGTCAGCCCATAGTCGAACTACCCAGGGTCGAACCGTTGAGAGAGCAGGTTCGTGTTTTAGGGGAAAGGGACCCATAAGTAATTGTGGTGAATAAAAACCAGGATGCAGATAATGTCGTCCAGCAGGTTCGACGCAATAATGTGGCTGTCGACAATAATTTAGCAGCCATGGTTGAGAGAATTATGGTTCGAAATGGTTTGAACACTGGTTTCACCCAGCCAAACTACACCTCCCCAATAGTATATTATATCCTTCAGGAAGAGTTGCCTCCTAGAACGAAAGTGCCCAAATTTACTAAGTTCTCAAGACATACGACGGAATCCACTGTCGAACGTGTGGCCCGTTATCTAATCGAGGTTGGAGAGATAGCAAATGATGAGAGCCTTAGAATAAAAGACTTCCTAAGTTCTCACACTAAAAATGCCTTCACTTGGTTCACAATGCTACCCCCCAACATAGTGTGCAATTGGACCCAGTTAGAGCGTTTATTCCATGAAAAGTTCTATATGGGTCAGACTAAGATTAGCCTAAAAGAACTTGCTAGTGTGAAGCGTAAGTTTTCTGAGCCAATCGAAGAATACCTTAATAGGTTTCGACTACTTAAGGCCAGATGTTTCACACAGGTCCCTGAACACGAGTTGGTCGAAATGGCCGCTGGAGGTCTCGACTATTCTATTAGGAAGAAGTTGGACACCCAGTATCTAAGGGACATGGCCCAACTAGCCGATCGAATTCGACAACTGGAACGGCTTAAGGACGAAAAGGCTAAGTTTAATAAAAATAAGAAGATAACTTTTGTCGAATTCAATGAGAATGTCGAAGGGATGTGCAATGATCCCGTATACTTCAATGAAAGCAAAGTGGATCTTGCTTAACTTAAATAAGGTCCACCTTACTCTTGTAAAGTACTAGCTCCCCCACTGGGGAAGAGTTGTGTCGAATCCGAAAAGAATGATAGGTTCCCAAAGAAAACATATACTTTTGACATCACAAAATGTGATGAAATCTTTGATTTGTTAGTGAAAGACGGACAAATGATAGTGCCACCTGGTGCTAAAATGTCGTCCGTAGAAAAAAGGAAGAAAAGAGGGTTTTGTAAATACCATAATTTTTGGGGTCATAAAACGTCTCAATGTTTTCTTTTCAGGGATCTCATTCAAAATGCAATTCAGGAAGGACGTTTGAAGTTTAGAGAGAAGGCCAGTAGCCAGATGAAGGTCGACACAGACCCCTTGCAGATGGCGGATGCACATTATACATAACCAGTGGAAGCCAACATGGTCGAAGCTACTGATGGCTGCGATTTTTCAATCGACATGGTAGAGGTTACTGATAATCTCATAGATGAGGCTGTAATGGCCAAAGTCACCATGGGTTTCGGATGAGAGGATTGTGTGAAGATGGTCGTTGATGACTTCGACCAGGTTGATAAGGATGTAAGTTCAAATGATAAGGGCAATCTAGGTTGGGCAATAGTGACTAAGGAAACTGCTGATTACTTCATCAAAATGGACCAGGCCACTGAAGGTTTGGAGTTAGGCTTAAGGAAGCTTAATCTGGTCGAAGGGGTCGAAATCAATATGGTAGAGATTACTCAACATGAAGTTGTAGGGGATAGCGAATCAAATTACCAGGAGGAACTCACTAGGGAAGCTTACCCAGAGCAGGAAGAATCGATTGTTGCTTTCCTCCACCGTTGCAGGAGAAAGGATCCAGTGCGATGCTATGCCCTCGATGCAGCGCCATTTTTGACAAGAAGGCTGCACAGAAACTGGAAGGAACATAGAGGTTAAAACAAAATAAGGAAAGGCCCAGATTCGACACTCGAGGTAATTTCCAAAGGAGATCTGAACCTAACACTAGGCCCCCGACAACCAAACCCACCAGTTTTAAACCCAATGCTGAAGCTGCTGATGGCAAGTGGATAAAACTTAATGAAAATAGACAGCAGGGACAACAGAGGTGGAAGAACTTTGAGGTGAAAATAGGATCTTCAATGAGTTATCGAAAGGAGTTCCAGTCTTCAAAAACTGCCCATGTATCTGAGAACTACAAAGGAAATATCATGATTGCAGTGGAGACGGGAACAGAGAAAGAGGAAAGCACTCAGGGAAAGCTCACAAAGGAACCAAGCAGAATCCAGTACCAATGCCCCTGTCGAAAATCAAGAAGGAAGAACAAAAGCATTTGGGAAAGCACCTGTAGGACGAAGATTATTTCCTGTCCAGGTCGAAGAGCAGAGAAAACCAGTTGAGGTCGACGATGAAATGACTGATAATTTTGATTCAGACTCTGACGATTCCCTGAAGTTATTGGTTAATGTAGTGTCAGTAATGCGAAGGGAATTCGACAGAATATCCGTGGTCGAAAATCTGGATACTTACATGGATTGGGAGATGGCGGCGCACAAGCCTGTGTGCTACTATGTGATGAATAATGGTTGTGTCGAAGAACAAAATGCATTCTTCGAACGGCCCACAGAGGCGAAGAATAGTCATTTGAAACATCTTTATATCACGGCAAAAGTGGAAAAAGTCCCAATTAATAAAATTTTGGTGGATTGTGGCGCAACAGTGAACCTGATGCCACATTTTCTGTTGAATAAGATTGGAAAAAGATGAGATTGATACTAAACCACACAACATGGTTTTGTCAAACTACGAAGGCAAAGTAGGTTCCACCATGAGAGTCATACAAGTGAACGTTACAGTCGGAACCATTACCCGTCCAACTGTCTTCATGATGGTAGAAACAACATCCAACTATAATCTGTTGCTTGAAAGGGAATGGATCCATGGAGTTGGGACAGTGCCATCTTCAATGCATCAAAGGATTGGCATATGGAGACCTGATGTCATCGTGGAAAATATCGAAGCAGACCAACGATATTTTAAGGCACCCATAAACCACGTTGATCGAAGGCAATTTGACAAACATTTGGCCAGCATAGGCCCCTACGTACCTGCAGATTTCGAATTTGTACCAAACGATGAAGTGTATTGCTCACTTTATCTACATCCCGTCGATGGTTTCCGCTGGGATAAGGAAGTACCAGGTGAGAGACTCCCGTACCTTGGTACACTTCCAGTAGACCCCACTGAATGGGGAAGTGAATTTAGCAATGATGACTGAAGCCATAGCGCTTCAAAGGATTTCGGCCTACATGGCCAAAACTAAACTACAAGCGGCCCTGGAGGCTGCCAACAACAAAATGGCTAAGAAATCCAATGAAGAACCTAAAAGAATGAGCTCTGGGGGATGTTTTGACCCTGAACCACCTGACAAGATTCAGTGTGAAGGTCAAAGGCTCGGCGCTATTTATGACGATGAGCCTCTGGGTTTCGAGAAAGATCCTTTGGCGAACGATGCTAAGATGCTGGCGCAAGACCCATTAGAGGAAGTAGACCTGGGAGATGGAATAATCAAGAGACCCACATATATCAGTGCCAACCCCGACCCTAACTCAAGGTCGGGACTATCCAGTTGCTGCGAGAATATAGGGACTGTTTTGCCTGGGACTACGATGAAATGCCCAGTTTAAAGAGAGATTTGGTCGAACATAGATTGCCAATCAAACCTGGCAAAAATCCAATCAAATAGAGCCCAAGGCGTTTCGCTCCTGAAATCCTCTCAAAAATAAAGGAAGAAATCGAAAGACTCCTTCGATGTAAGTTCATCCGTACGACCAGGTATGTGAATGGCTAGCCAATGTTGTACCAGTCATTAAGAAAAACAGTTCTTTAAGATTATGCATAGACTTTAGGGATTTAAATTCAGCAACCCCTAAAGATGAATATTCGATGCCAGTGGCAGAAATGCTAGTCGATTCAGCCGCTGGCCATGAGTACCTTAGCATGTTGGATGGATACTCTGGTTACAATCAGATTTTCATCGATGAGGATGACGTTCCCAAAACAGCGTTTCGTTGTCCAGGGGCCTTAGGCACTTACGAATGGGTAGTGATGCCTTTTGGCCTGAAGAATGCTAGGGCAACATACCAGCGAGCGATGAATTCAATTTTTCATGATTACATTGAGTCTTTTATGCAGATATATATTGATGACATTATGGTGAAATCCGTGTTAGGAAAAGATCATGTAGAGCATCTGTGCAAGTCCTTCATAAGGATGAGGAAGTTTCCCCCATATTCTCAGATCATGCAATGGCTTCGCCATTACAAGGATCAGGGCTTGGCGTGAACGTTGGTCAAAATCCCCAAGGTTTGAGCCTAGGATACTCGACACAGGGTCCAAACTTAACCAATACCTCTGTTGCTTGCTTAAGACAGCAAATGGATGAAAGAAGTTTGCAAATGGTCCAGACTCTGTCCTAAACCATGGGGGAAATCTTTCAACCATTGATCCAAAACACAACCCACACTAATCAACAATTAGCAATACAGTTGACACGATTGGCTGAATTCATGGGGATACCTCCCCTAGCCAGGAATCAAGCCCCGGTAGCAAACATTCCATGACAAGACTTAGGACATCAACCAGCAGTGGAAATCCAAGAAAGGATGGGTCAGCCCATAGTCGAACTACCCAGGTTCGAACCGTTGAGAGAGCAGGTTCGTGTTCTAGGGGAAAGGGACCCATAAGTAATTGTGGTGAATAAAAACCAGGACGCAGATAATGTCGTCCAGCAGGTTCGACGCAATAATGTGGCTGTCGACAATAATTTAGCAGCCATGGTTGAGAGATTTTTGGTTCAAAATGGTTTGAACACTGGTTTCACCCGGCCAAACTACACCTCCCCAATAGTATATTATATCCTTCAGGCAGAGTTGCCTCCTAGAACGAAAGTGCCCAAATTTACTAAGTTCTTAGGAGATACGATGGAATCCACTGTCGAACATGTGGCCCGTTATCTAATCGAGGTTGGAGAGATAGCAAATGATGAGAGCCTTAGAATAAAAGACTTCCCAAGTTCTCACACTAAAAATGCCTTCACTTGGTTCACAATGCTACCCCCCAACATAGTGTGCAATTGGACCCAGTTAGAGCGTTTATTCCATGAACAGTTCTATATGGGTCAGACTAAGATTAGCCTAAAAGAACTTGCTAGTGTGAAGCGTAAGTTTTCTGAGCCAATCGAAGAATACCTTAATAGGTTTCGACTACTTAAGGCCAGATGTTTCACACAGGTCCCTGAACACGAGTTGGTCGAAATGGCCGCTGGAGGTCTCGACTATTCTATTAGGAAGAAATTGGACACCCATTATCTAAGGGACATGGCCCAACTAGCCGATCGAATTCGACAACTGGAACGACTTAAGGACGAAAAGGCTAAGTTTAATAAAAATAAGAAGATAGCTTTTGTCGAATTCAATGAGAATGTCGAAGGGATGTGCAATGATCCCGTATACTTCTATGAAAGCAAAGTGGATCTTGCTTAACTTAAATAAGGTCCACCTTACTCTTGTAAAGTACTAGCTCCCCCACTGGGGAAGAGTTGTGTCGAATCCGAAAAGAATGATAGGTTCTCAAAGAAAACATATACTTTTGACATCACAAAATGTGATGAAATCTTCGATTTGTTAGTGAAAGACGGACAAATGATAGTGCCACCTGGTGCTAAAATGTCGTCCGTAGAAAAAAGGAAGAAAAGAGGGTTTTGTAAATACCATAATTTTTGGGGTCATAAAACGTCTCAATGTTTTATTTTCAGGGATCTCATTCAAAATGCAATTCAGGAAGGACGTTTGAAGTTTGGAGAGAAGGCCAGTAGCCAGATGAAGGTCGACACAGACCCCTTGCAGATGGCGGATGCACATTATACATAACCAGTGGAAGCCAACATGGTCGAAGCTACTGATGGCTGCGATTTTTCAATCGACATGGTAGAGTTTACTGATAATCTCATAGATGAGGCTGTAATGGCCAAAGTCACCATGGGTTTCGGACGAGAGGATTGTATGAAGATGGTCGTTGATGACTTTGACCAGGTTGATAAGGATGTAAGTTCAAATGATAAGGGCAATCCAGGTTGGGCAATAGTGACTAAGGAAACTGCTGATTACTTCATCAAAATGGACCAGGCCACTGAAGGTTTGGAGTTAGGCTTAAGGAAGCTTAATCTGGTCGAAGGGGTCGAAATCAATATGGTAGAGATTACTCAACATGAAGTTGTAGGGGATAGAGAATCAAATTACCAGGAGGAACTCACTAGGGAAGCTTACCCAGAGCAGGAAGAATCGATTGTTACTTTCCTCCACCGTTGCCAGGAGAAAGGATCCAGTGCGATGCTATGCCCTCGATGCAGCGCCATTTTTGACAAGAAGGCTGCACAGAAACTGGAAGGAACATAGAGGTTAAAACAAAATAAGGAAAGGCCCAGATTCGACACTCGAGTTGATTTCCAAAGGAGATCTGAACCTCACACTAGGCCCCCGACAACCAACCCACCAGTTTTAAACCCAATGCTGAAGTTGCTGATGGCAAGTGGATAAAACTTAATGAAAATAGACAGCAGGGACAACAGAGGTGGAAGAACTTTGAGGTGAAAATAGGATCTTCAATGAGTTATCGAAAGGAGTTCCAGTCTTCAAAAACTGCCCATGTATCTGAGAACTACAAAGGAAATATCATGATTGCAGTGGAGACGGGAACAGAGAAAGAGGAAAGCACTAAGGGAAAGCTCACAAAGGAACCAAGCAGAATCCAGTACCAACGCCCCTGTCGAAAATCAAGAAGGACGAACAAAAGCATTTGGGAAAGCACCTGTAGGACGAAGATTGTTTCCTGTCCAGGTCGAAGAGCAGAGAAAACCAGTTGAGATCGATGATGAAATGACTGATAATTTTGATTCAGACTCTGACGATTCTCTGAAGTTATTGGTTAATGTAGTGTCAGTAATGCGAAGGGAATTCGACAGAATATCCGTGGTCGAAAATCTGGATACTTACATGGATTGGGAGATGGCGGCGCACAAGCCTGTGTGCTACTATGTGATGAATAATGGTTGTGTCGAAGAACAAAATGCATTCTTCGAACGGCCCACAGAGGCGAAGAATAGTCATTTGAAACATCTTTATATCACAGCAAAAATGGAAAAAGTTCCAATTAATAAAATTTTGGTGGATTGTGGCGCAACAGTGAACCTGATGCCACATTTTCTGTTGAATAAGATTGGAAAAGATGAGATTGATACTAAACCACACAACATGGTTTTGTCAAACTACGAAGGAAAAGTAGGTTCCACCATGAGAGTCATACAAGTGAACGTTACAGTCGGAACCATTACCCGTCCAACTGTCTTCATGGTGGTAGAAACAACATCCAACTATAATTTGTTGCTTGGAAGGGAATGGAACCATGGAGTTGGGGCGGTGCCATCTTCAATGCATTAAAGGATTTTCATATGGAGACCTGATGTCATCGTGGAAAATATAGAAGCAGACCAACAATATTTTAAGGCACCCATAAACCATGTTGATCGAAGGCAATTTGACAAACATTTGGCCAGCATAGGCCCCTACGTACCTGCAGATTTCGAATTTGTACCAAACGATGAAGTGTATTGCTCACTTTATCTACATCCCGTCTATGGTTTCCGCTGGGATAAGGAAGTACCAGGTGAGAGACTCCCATACCTTGGTACACTTCCAGTAGACCCCACTGAATGAGGAAGTGAATTTAGCAATGATGACTGAAGCCATAGCGCTTCAAAGGATTTCGGCCTACATGGCCAAAACTAAACTACAAGCGGCCCTGGAGGCTGCCAACAACAAAATGGCTAAGAAATCCAATGAAGAACCTAAAAGAATGAGCTCTGGTGGATGTTTTGACCCTGAACCACCTGACAAGATTCAGTGTGAAGGTCAAAGGCTCGGCACTATTTATGACGATGAGCCTCTGGGTTTCGAGAAATATCCTTTGGCGAACGATGCTAAGATGCTGGCGCAAGACCCATTAGAGGAAGTAGATCTGGGAGATGGAATAATCAAGAGACCCACATATATCAGTGCCAACCCCGACCCCTAACTCAAGGTCGGGACTATCCAGTTGCTGCGAGAATACAGGGACTGTTTTTCCTGGGACTACGATGAAATGCCCAGTTTAAAGAGAAATTTGGTCGAACATAGATTGCCAATCAAACTTGGCAAAAAGCCAATCAAATAGAGCCCAAGGCGTTTCGCTCCTGAAATCCTCTCAAAAATAAAGGAAGAAATCGAAAGACTCCTTCGATGTAAGTTCATCCGTACGACCAGGTATGTTGAATGGCTAGCCAATGTTGTACCAGTCATTAAGAAAAACAGGTCTTTAAGAGTATGCATAGACTTTAGGGATTTAAATTCAGCAACCCCTAAAGATGAATATTCGATGCCAGTGGCAGAAATGCTAGTCGATTCAGCCGCTGGCCATGAGTACCTTAGCATGTTGGATGGATACTCTGGTTACAATCAGACTTTCATCGATGAGGATGACGTTCCCAAAACAGCGTTTCGTTGTCCATGGGCCTTAGGCACTTACGAATGGGTAGTGATGCCTTTTGGCCTGAAGAATGCTGGGGCAACATACCAGCGAGCGATGAATTCAATTTTTCATGATTACATTGAGTCTTTTATGCAGATATATATTGATGACATTGTGGTGAAATCCGTGTCAGGAAAAGATCATGTAAAGCATCTGTGCAAGTCCTTCATAAGGATGAGGAAGTTTCCCCCATATTCTCAGATCATGCAATGGCTTCGCCATTACAAGGATCAGGGCTTGGCGTGAATGTTGGTCAAAATCCCCAAGGTTCGAGCCTAGGATACTCGACACAGGGTCCTAACTTAACCAATACCTCTGTTGCATCCTTAAAACAGCAAATGGATGAAAGAAGTTTGCAAATGGTCCAGACTCTGTCCTAAACCATGGGGGAAATCTTTCAACCATTGATCCAAAACACAACCCACACTAATCAACAATTAGCAATACAGTTGACACGAGTCGCTGAATTCATGGGGATACCTCCCCTAGCCAGGAATCAAGCCCCGATAGCAAACATTCCACGACAAGACTTGGGACATCAACCAGCAGTGGAAATCCAAGAAAGGATGGGTCAACCCATAGTCGAACTACCCAGGGTCGAACCATTGAGAGAGCAGGTTCGTGTTCTAGGGGAAAGGGACCCATAAGTAATTGTGGTGAATAAAAACCAGGACGCAGATAATGTCGTCCAGCAGGTTCGACGCTATAATGTGGCTGTCGACGATAATTTAGCAGCCATGGTTGAGAGAATTATGGTTCAAAATGGTTTGAACACTGGTTTCACCCGGCCAAACTACACCTACCCAATAGTATATTATATCCTTCTGGCAGAGTTGCCTCCTAGAACGAAAGTGCCCAAATTTACAAATATCTCAGGAGATACGACGGAATCCACTTTCGAACATGTGGCTCGTTATCTAATCGAGGTTGGAGAGATAGCAAATGATGAGAGCCTTAGAATAAAAGACTTCCCAAGTTCTCACACTAAAAATGCCTTCACTTGGTTCACAATGCTACCCCCAATACAGTGTGCAATTGGACCCAGTTAGAGCGCTTATTCCATGAACAGTTCTCTATGGGTCAGACTAAGATTAGCCTAAAAGAACTTGCTAGTGTGAAGCGTAAGTTTTCTGAGCCAATCGAAGAATACCTTAATGGGTTTCGACTACTTAAGGCCAGATGTTTCACACAGGTCCCTGAACACGAGTTGGTCGAAATGGCCGCTGGAGGTCTCGAATATTCTATTAGGAAGAAGTTGGACACCCAGTCTCTAAGGGACATGGCCGAACTAGTCGATCGAATTCAACAACTGGAACGGCTTAAGGACGAAAAGGCTAATTTTAATAAAAATAAGAAGATAGCTTTTGTCGAATTCAATGAGAATGTCGAAGGGATGTGCAATGATCCCGTATACTTCGATGAAAGCAAAGTGGATCTTGCTTAACTTAAATAAGGTGTACCTTACTCTTGTAAAGTACTAGCTCCCCCACAGGGGAAGAGTTGTGTCGAATCCGAAAAGAATGATAGGTTCCCAAAGAAAACATATACTTTTGACATCACAAAATGTGATGAAATCTTCGATTTGTTAGTGAAAGACGGACAAATGATAGTGCCACCTGGTGCTAAAATTTTGTCCACAGAAAAAAGGAAGAAAAGAGGGTTTTGTAAATACCATAATTTTTGGGGTCATAAAACGTCTCAATGTTTTATTTTCAGGGATCTCATTCAAAATGCAATTCAGGAAGGACGTTTGAAGTTTGGAGAGAAGGCCAGTAGCCAGATGAAGGTCGACACAGACCTCTTGTAGATGGCGGATGCATATTATACATAACCAGTGGAAGCCAACATGGTCGAAGCTACTGATGGCTGCGATTTTTCAATCGACATGGTAGAGGTTACTGATAATCTCATAAATGAGGCTGTAATGGCCAAAGTCACCATGGGTTTCGGACGAGAGGATTGTGTGAAGATGGTCGTTGATGACTTCGACCAGGTTGATAAGGATGTAAGTTCAAATGATAAGGGCAATCCAGGTTGGGCAATAGTGACTAAGGAAACTGCTGATTACTTCATCAAAATGGACCAGGCCACTGAAGGTTTGGAGTTAGGCTTAAGGAAGCTTAATCTGGTCGAAGGGGTCGAAATCAATATGGTAGAGATTACTCAACATGAAGTTGTAGGGGATAACGAATCAAATTACCAGGAGGAACTCACTAGGGAAGCTTACCCAGAGCAGGAAGAATCGATTGTTGCTTTCCTCCACCGTTGCCAGGAGAAAGGATCCAGTGTGATGCTATGCCCTCGATGCAGCGCCATTTTTGACAAGAAGGCTGCACAGAAACTGGAAGGAACATAGAGGTTAAAACAAAATAAGGAAAGGCCCAGATTCGACACTCGAGGTAATTTCCAAAGGAGATCTGAACCTCACACTAGGCCCCCGACAACCAAACCCACCAGTTTCAAACCCAATGCTGAAGCTGTTGATGGCAAGTGGATAAAACTTAATGAAAATAGACAGCAGGGACAACAAAGGTGGAAGAACTTTGAGGTGAAAATAGGATCTTCAATGAGTTATCGAAAGGAGTTCCAGTCTTCAAAAACTGCCCATGTATCTGAGAACTACAAAGGAAATATCATGATTGCAGTGGAGACGGGAACAGAGAAAGAGGAAAGCACTCAGGGAAAGCTCACAAAGGAACCAAGCAGAATCCAGTATCAACGCCCCTGTCGAAAATCAAGAAGGACGAACAAAAGCATTTGGGAAAGCACCTGTAGGACGAAGATTGTTTCCTGTCCAGGTCGAAGAGCAGAGAAAACCAGTTGGGATCAACGATGAAGTGACTGATAATTTTGATTCAGACTCTGACGATTCCCTGAAGTTATTGGTTAATGTAGTGTCAGTAATGCGAAGGGAATTCGACAGAATATCCGTGGTCGAAAATCTGGATACTTACATGGATTGGGAGATGGCGGCTCACAAGCCTGTGTGCTACTATGTGATGAATAATGGTTGTGTCGAAGAACAAAATGCATTCTTCGAACGGCCCACAGAGGCAAAGAATAGTCATTTGAAACATCTTTATATCACGGCAAAAGTGGAAAAAGTCCCAATTAATAAAATTTTGGTGGATTGTGGCGCAACAGTGAACCTGATGCCACATTTTCTGTTGAATAAGATTGGAAAACATGAGATTGATACTAAACCACACAACATGGTTTTGTCAAACTACGCAGGCAAAGTAGGTTCCACCATGAGATTCTTACAAGTGAACGTTACAGTCGGAACCATTACCCATCCAACTGTCTTCATGGTGGTAGAAACAACATCCAACTATAATCTGTTGCTTGGAAGGGAATTGATCCATGGAGTTGGGGAGGTGCCATCTTCAATGCATCAAAGGATTGTCATATGTAGACCCGATGTCATCGTGGAAAATATCAAAGCAGACCAAGGATATTTTAAGGCACCCATAAACCACGTTGATCGAAGGAAATTTGACAAACATTTGGCCACCATAGGCCCCTGCGTACCTGCAGATTTCGAATTTGTACCAAACGATAAAGTGTATTGCTCACTTTATCTACATCCCGTCGATGGTTTCCGCTGGGATAAGGAAGTACCAGGTGAGAGACTCCCATACCTTGGTACACTTCCAGTAGACCCCACTGGATGGGGATGTGAATTTAGCAATGATGACTGAAGCCATAATGCTTCAAAGGATTTCGGCCTACATGGCCAAAACTAAACTACAAGCGGCCCTGGAGGCTGCCAACAACAAAATGGCTAAGAAAGCCAATGAAGAACCTAAAAGAATGAGCTCTGGTGGATGTTTTGACCCTGAACCACCTGACAAGATTCAGTGTGAAGGTCAAAGGCTCGGCGCTATTTATGACGATGAGCCTCTGGGTTTCGAGAAAGATCCTTTGGCGAACGATGCTAAGATGCTGACGCAAGACCCATTAGAGGAAGTAGACCTGGGAGATGAAATAATCAAGAGACCCACATATATCAGTGCCAACCCCGACCCCTAACTCAAGGTCGGGACTATCCAGTTGCTGCGAGAATACAAGGATTGTTTTGCCTGGGACTACGATGAGATGCCCAGTTTAAAGAGAGATTTGGTCGAACATAGATTGCCAATCAAACCTGGCAAAAAAGCCAATCAAATAGAGCCCAAGGCGTTTCGCTCCTGAAATCCTCTCAAAAATAAAGGAAGAAATCGAAAGACTCCTTCGATGTAAGTTCATCCGTACGACCAGGTATGTTGAATGGCTAGCCAATGTTGTACCAGTCATTAAGAAAAACAGGTCTTTAAGAGTATGCGTAGACTTTAGGGATTTAAATTCAGCAACCCCTAAAGATGAATATTCGATGCCAGTGGCAGAAATGCTAGTCGATTCAGCCGCTGGCCATGAGTACCTTAGCATGTTGGATGGATACTCTGGTTACAATCAGATTTTCATCGATGAGGATGACGTTCCCAAAACAGCGTTTCGTTGTCCATGGGCCTTAGGCACTTACGAATGGGTAGTGATGCCTTTTGGTCTGAAGAATGCTGGGGTAACATACCAGCGAGCGATGAATTCAATTTTTCATGATTACATTGAGTCTTTTATGCAGATATATATATTGATGACATTGTGGTGAAATCCGTGTCAGGAAAAGATCATGTAGAGCATCTGTGCAAGTCCTTCATAAGGATGAGGATGTTTGGCCTCAAGATGAATCCCCTGAAGTGCACATTTTATGTACAAGCGGGAGATTTCTTAGGTTTCGTGGTCCACAAAAATGAGATCAAAATCAACCAGAACAAGACAAAGGCCATTATGGAAGCGAATGTGCCATCAAACAAGAAGGAACTACAATCCTTGCTGGGTAAAATAAACTTCCTAAGAAGATTTATATCAAACCTAAGTGGAAAAACGCAGGCCTTCTCACCATTGCTTCGAGTCACTAAAGAAAGGTTCGAATGGGGGAAATATCAGCAAGAAGCTTTCGACAAGATTAAAGACTACTTGACTCGGCCTCCAGTCCTTTCGCCTCCATGTCGAAGAAAGAGCATGAGATTATACATAGCAGCGTCAAACAAAACTCTAGGGAGCATGCTTGCTCAAGAGGACGAGAATGGCGTCGAAAGAGCCATTTACTACCTTAGCAGGGTTTTGAATGATGCAGAAACTAGGTATAGCGAGATAGAAAAACTATGCTTATGTTTATATTTCTCATGTATAAAGTTGAAGCAATATATAAAACCAGTTGATGTTTATGTCTTGTTGCATTTTGATATTATTAAACATATGTTATCCAAGCCTATTTTGTATAGTCGAATCGGTAAATGGGCATTAGCATTAACTAAATACTCTCTGACCTATAGACCGCTAAAGGCGGTTAAAGGGCAAATAGTGGCGGACTTCATTGTTGAACACTCCATAAATGAAAATACCCTGAATGTTGTTGAACTAGGACCCTAGAAGTTGTACTTCGACGGTTCTAGCCACAAGAACGGGACAGGCATAGGCCTGTTGATTATTTCTCCTGACAAAATTCCAACAAAATTCAAGTATAAAGTCGAGGGTCTATGTTCCAATAATGAGGCTGAGTATGAAGCTTTGATAGCCGGACTTGAAATTTTGTTAGAATTGGGGGCAACCCAAGTCGAAATAATGGGAGATTCGGAGTTGGTTATAAAACAGCTAACAAAGGAAGTGTGTTAAAGAAAATCTCATTATGTACTTCGTGATAGCCAATAGGCTACTCAAAAAATTCGAAGTCTGCATTATTTGACATATACCACGACTACATAATCAGGTGGCCAACGATTTGGCACAAATCGCATCAGGATATAAGGTTTCGAAGGAAAACTTGCAAGAAGTAATCGAGGCCAGGGGTAAGGTTGTGTCCGTAGGCCTGCGACCTTCGGACCTTGAAGTGACAAAGTTTGGCTACGCTAACGAAGAAACTTTCGAAATTTTTACAGTCGAAGGTCTGACAGACAAAGATTGGAGGAAACCTTTGGTCGAATACCTTCAGAACCCTTCAACAGCCACAGAATGAAAAGTAAAGTATAGAGCACTAAGCTATGTCCTCTTAGGGAACGAGTTATTTAAGAAAACCTCTGAGGGAGTTTTGCTTAAATGCCTTAGCGAATCTGAGGCGTACTTGGCATTCTCATCAGTCCACAGTTGGACATGTGTGGCACACTAGGTAGGCCACAAGATGAAATGGTTGTTGTTTCGCCAAGGGATGTACTGGCCTACGATGCTGAAAGATTGCATTGAATTCGCCAAAGGTTTCCAGGAGTGCCAATTCCATGCTGGCATAAAACATGTTCCAGCAAGTGAGTTACACTCCATAGTTAAGCCACGGCCATTTAGAGGATTGTCTTTAGACTTGATAGGAGAGATCCGACCCGCGTCTTCCAAAAACCAAAAGTATATTCTGGTGGGGATAGATTACTTCACCAAGTGGATCGAAGCAATACCTCTGCCAAAAGTAGACCAAGATGATGTCATCGAGTTCATTCAGAAATACATCATCTACAGATTTGGGCTGCCAGAAACAATAACGACGGATCAAAGAATAGTGTTTACAGGTAGGAAAAATGCAGAAGTTCGCCATAGAAATGGGATTTAAACTCCTTACCTAGAAGACTTATTACGCCCAAGCCAATGGCCAAGTCGAAGCAGCAAATAAGGTAATAATTGGTATGATAAAAAAGCAAATTGGAAGTAAGCCCAAAAACTGGCATAAAGCGTTGGACCAAGTCCTATGGACATGTCGAACATCCCTTAAAGAAGCAACCAACACTTTCCCATATCGTCTGACCTTTGGCCATGATGCAGTATTACTGATCAAGATATATATACAGTCAGTTAGAATTCAAAGGCATCACGAAATCCCTCGAGAAATCTATTGGGATATGATGCTCGACGAGTTAGCAGATCTGGATGAGGAAAGACTTAAAGCTTTAGAACTCTTGAGAAGACAGAAGAAAAGAGTGGAGAAGTCATATAACAAGAAGGTTAAAGCGAAGGCCTTATTGGTTAGAGATTTGGTATGGAGAGTAATCCTGCCTATGGATCAAAAGGTTAGGTCTTTAGGCAAATGGTCCCCAAAATGGGAAGGACCATTCCATGTTTCGAAGGTCTTCTTCAATGGGGCATACGAAGTGACAGAGTTGAGTAAAGATAAGAGAATATTAAAAATGAATGGCAAATATTTGAAAAAATATAAGCCTGCGCTTCAAGAGGTAAAGATATCAACGAAGTAACAACTGAATATAAAGCAAAGCCATAAATTGTGATTAACAAAATACGCCAAAATGGCCCAGGGTCTTACAACATAAAATTTAAAAGCATGGCTTACAAAGGCCAGCAAAATATACGCTATTACAAAAGATCTAATAAACTAAAAAGGGAGATTTGCCTTCATCTTGAGGTAGTTCGACTTTTGAAGCTCGAGGCGGTTCTGGCATTGGGCCTTATCTGTTCTTAATTGAGCGACCTCAGCTTCCAAGCGACGAGCTTCCTCGGCGAAATTAACGGCGTGCTCAAGCTCAGTTGATAGGGAGGAATCATTAAAAGAAGATAATTCGGAATTCTTCTTCTTGGCTTTTGCTATTTTGTTGCGAAGCTTTTTGATCTTGCACTCCCAACAAGCAATGTTCTCCTCATTAGCAATGATCTCTTGTTTATTCTTCTCTTTCCTCTCCTCCAATTCAACAATCTTTTCTTCAGATTCGACAACAACGCTCCAAGCAGCGGCTTCACTACCTGTTTTTGTCGAAATATCATTCTCAATCTAGGGTAATAGTCGAAAGTCTTTATAAACTTGGTCAATCAAGATACCAACTTCTTGAATGACGCTCGCGGCCTCAGGAGAAATAAATTTGAAATCCACTTGCTGTAGAAGAGCTTTAAAGGAAAATGGTTGACTGGGCCTATTTGCAGAAGAGAGAAAAGATCCCCTTTGAAGAACTTTTTCTTGATCTTTTCAAGAATGCTGTCAGTTGGCTGACTCGAGGTTTGGCCTTCAGAGTTTGAAGTGCTAGGGGTCTTGCCAGAGGAATTACTTGGCCTACTCAAGAGGAGTCAGATGTACTGTCAAGGGTTAGAGACCTTCAATGCATCAAGTTCTGCTGTGGTAAGTTGGGCCTCACCTTTGAGGGGCACTGCTTCAGTTTCCTTGGGAGCAGAAGCAATTAGGGGTTTTAATCACCTCAACAGGGGTAGTTTCCTTGACAGGAGTTTCCTCAGGTTTTGCTTCTTTGTTTTTGTCCTCCTCTGCGGCATCCTCTTCCATTTCATCTCTAGTATCCCCTTTGCTAGACTCGTTCAACTCTGATTGACGCATGGTTTGGTCTTCGACGGCATTATCTTCCCCTACGTCCTTTTCATCTACATTCATCGGTTTATCCAAAGGAGAACTATGCGTGTCAACCAAGTTTGCGTCC
Organism: Lathyrus sativus; assembly: GCA_963859935.3. NCBI lineage: Eukaryota > Viridiplantae > Streptophyta > Magnoliopsida > Fabales > Fabaceae > Lathyrus > Lathyrus sativus. The sequence goes on along the minus strand of OZ012741.1, from coordinate 399,309,272 downwards.
CCCTCTATAGGAATTTCTTCATCATCTGCTACAACAGGATTAGCCGAAGCATTATCTTCTTCATGGTCAGATCCATTAGTTTGAGACTGTTGAGTCGTTGTCTTCACAGGTGAAGGAGGGACTGTGAAAAAATCAGGTTTATTAATCTCGCCAAGAGAACTCATACCATAACCCAAATCAGAGGTGGGATGGTAAGTGGGCTCACCTTGGCTGTTCAAGGGACAGGTTGATAAGGGAAACTTGGTTGGAGCAGTTTTTAGACCCCAACATTAGCCTAGAAAAAACAGACATCAGAGGGAGCAAGACAAAAATAGTGCAAGTTCTAGAAGAAAAAAATTAGATGCGCAATATACCTTAGCACTTTCGTCAGCAGGGTTGGAGTTGTCACTCTCAATAGGAACAATAGGTGGGATCGAAGCATCCTCTGTGGGAGCCTTAGTAAGATCTTGAGGGGGAGTGTTAAATTTGGGAATGTTGGTCGTAGAGGGAGCAGATGGAGCATCAGGGGTATCTAGGCCATGGGTGACTTTTCGCCTCCTCTTTATTTGGGCATTCTCGCGAGGAGATCCGTCTTCATCGTCTGAATCAATAATAATCTGAGCAGAAGCCCTTTTTAGACTCTTTTGTGGAGTGGGTGGTTTTCGGCTAATCTGAAATAGCATAAGTTGTTAAGGGTAAATTAAAGAAGGCGAGGTAATAAAGGCTGGCGGAAGATTACCTTTTGGTCTTCGACCTTGCCTTCAGTCTTTGGTGTTGGGGTAGTTCTTTTAGGAGCAGCTGCAAAATAAATCATGCCAATACTAGTCAGTAACAATAAAGCTCAGGCTAAAGAGTCCAAATCAAAGGGGGATGACCTTCAAGAATGTCAGATTCAATGAGAACATCTTCGATACTAACATGAAGGTGCCCTTTAAAATTATCGAGTGTATGTTTAGTCGGAACCACCCGCTGCGCTTTGGGTTTCGACTGATGTCGAAGGATTTTTATAGAATCTCCACAGATGAACCAATCTGGAAATGGAGGGGCAAGAGCCACGCCAAAACCAGCAGTTGGTAATCGAGGTATTTTTGGAGGAAAGAGTTTAAAGGCAACCTCATACCGTTTCTCACGAGGAACAGATGAGGGAATCTTTAAATTTTCCATTTTTTTAGAAAACTTTTCCTTTAAAGTAACAGCAGCCTCACGGATGGTCCAACTAACATCGTCTGGTCGATAGGCAGTTTCGAAGTACTTCTGGAAGGCTTGAATCTCTTTGTTATGGGTAGACGTACCTTTCTTGATCTTCTCTTGCACATCAATGAAAGTTTGGTCAATCAAGCGAGTAAAGCTTGAAGCATCAAGAAATTATAAGGCATAATGTTTTGACCACCAGTCGTAAAAATCTGGGGAGCAGAAGTAGGAGGGTTCGAAATAGACAGGTGTGAGAAGAGATTTATGGGCATGACGTGCCAGTTGTGTTGAACAGTCGAGGGGAGTAAGCACCGTAAGTGAAAGTATGATATGCGATTTCTTATCATACAAACATTTGGGTAAAGTTTGTATTAACCCAAATTGCCTTGACACCAAGTTTGGGTGGTAGGCTACCAAGGTGGCTTGACCCCTGACAAGGTTTAGTTTATGAACCAACAATCAAGGTGTGAGGAACCGATCCCAAATCAGCTTCGATTCATCTTCTTGTTTCTTTAGTGGAGCAGGGAAGGACCTGGTGAACCACTCAGGGCCGCATCTTTTTCTGCAAAGGGAGCCATTCTCGAAGTAAAATCGTGTTGTTTGGCAAACATATGGATGAAGTTTGATAGGTTAGCTCGAAGAGTATGTCCTTCTTCACTTGGAGTGAGTTGGGCCAAGCGGGGCCATTCAACACGTCTCTCAGAAACTAAAGACGAACCCTCGTCGACTTCTCCTTTGTTGGGTAGGCTATTTTCAAAAGTAGTATTGAGCCACAATTGGAGTAGCCAGAAAGGGTCCTTTAGTTTGGCAGCGCCTTCGCCCAAGGCTTCATAGAGTCTGGTTAAAATCATCTCGCTCAGACAGATACCTCTTTTCAGGTGTAGCTGGTTCTCCAGAATAAGATATTTACGTGCCACCTGCAGAGATTTAGTACAAAACACGCAGCGAGACAGCCACATGGCCAAGAAGGCTATATGTTCCTCATTTTCGACAGAAGTGGTGTTTTTGTTGTGATAATGTTGGATGAAGTCTGTATAGGTATGTTTTGTGTTTGAAAATCCTATGGTGTCTTGACTATCGACTTCAGGGTCATAAACTAGTCTGTGGGGTTTTAGGCCCACAATGGCGGCTACATCAAATAGTGTGGGTGTCATCATCCCACAAGGAAGGTGGAAAGTGTTATGGGTGCTGTCCTAGAAAAATAAAGAAGAAGCCAGCATAAGAGGACAATAGTTGGGGCCGACCTTCGACATTATTATAAGGTCATAAATACCAGTTTCCTTCCAGTCCTGGGCTTTTACTTTTTCTACTTTCTCCAACCAATTGAGGTAAAGTTCAAAATCCTTGAAATAAGGGGTGGCTCTAAACAATTTGGCTTCGTTGTGAAGATACCTAAGGTCTACGTCGAAGAGAGCTAGGTTATCAGGACCATCAGCGGGAACTCTGCCAGAATCCTTTTGCCCTAAAGGTTTGGTGAGTCTGTAGGAAGGGAAGAAGTCGTTAATACTAGAGTAATCAAGGCCTAAAGAAGGTAATGGTCTAGACATTGCTAAGGGTTACCTGCAATAGTAACAGGGATGATTACCTGTGATTCATAGATGTGGCGCTTTTCTTCTAACAAGGGTTCGCGAACAAACTACAGATTCTTCACTATTTTAGGACCGCTTAAATTGGAAAAAGGTGGGAGAACTGATGCAGAGGATTGCCCTTTGAGCTGTATCTTCTTCTTTTGGTGATCGGCCATTGTTGAAGTTAGAAAAGGAGCTTTTAAGAAGAAGGGAAAATTTGGGAAAGAAGAACGCAAGAGTTTTTTTGCTGAGAGTTGAAGATGTTGGGAAAATGATAATACCTGAGGAAATCATTTATATAAAGTATTGAAGACCAAAAGTTTCATCATTGAGTGGCTGGAGTTAGTGGGCCACGTGTGTGTCTAAAATGGAGTGATAGGGGTAGCAGTTGTAACCTACATCCCCTAGGCTCTAAAAAAGTGATGATCATTTGCGATTTTGGTGATTCCCGAGAAAATTGCCATGACGACCATGACGTCAGGAACGTGTCCCAAGGTGGCAGAGCAGTTTCTTGCGTGCTCTTTTCTATTTCCTTCTTTCTCTTTCTTCCCCTTTTCATCTTCCCATACATTCGTTGGCTAAAAGGATATTGGTTGACACGTGTAAGGAAAGTAAACGGCGTTGAAACCAGATGTTGTCAAAAAAATGTGCCTTTCTGCATAGGGGGTCGAAAAGACATTTTTTTGGGGGCAATTTGTTAGCTCCTAAATTCGACACCTCTTTTAAAATAAGAGATTCAAGAAGAAGCATTAAAAGCCTGCTGGAGGCGAGAGTTGGTCAAAGGATGTGAGAAGCTAAGGGGGAGTAGTCGAAGCACGTACCAGACTTGAAGAAAAATCACGAGGACTTCGACCGCGACGTCGTTTTGTAGTTTTTCCAAAGATTTGAAATTCAAATAATTTAGAGGGAATAGTTTCGTCCGCCAGATGACTAAGAGGACACATGGCGTTCTATGAACAACGGATCCATGCATCGCGACAAGTGGAGAAAGATGGTGATGTAGGAAGTTATTGGTAGATATTTCTTGCTATTATAAATAGGAAGTTTTAGACATAGAATGGGTGTGGGGACTTTACTGTTGTACAAGTCACTCTTAAACTTACTCCAAGTACCCGAGTGTAGAGAAAGAAAGTATTGAAGAGAATGTACGTGATGTAAACACACCACCTTTTATTTTCCAATGAAGTTTACTTTACTTGTTTAAATTTTACAAAGTTTTCTTTATCTTCCTTGCAATCTACTCCCCTTTCTATTCCCTCTTTACTTCTTCCTCATTTTAAACTTATTTCTTTTAAAACTTGTATCTTTTCTTTGCTAGAACTTTATGTACTTTTTCTCTTAGAGTCGAATAGGTAACCTTTAAGAACCTTCTCCCAAATATTGTCAAAAGTGTAAAACTTAGTTAAATGTTCAAACAAAAACCTTTTAGCACATGTCCTAGGATCAATCTGATCGATCCTGTGAGTCACCAAAGTTAGATTTGGAAGATCAGCGGTTGTTTTCCGATTTTCAAGGGAAACAACGTGTCAATTTTAACACAGTATGCGTCGACGCATACAAAGGAGTGGTCGACGCATCGCGCGAAAACCTGTCAAATTTTTTTTAAAACATTCAAAATCCTTATTATTTCAATTTTTGATGACTCATTAATGGTATATGATTACTTTTTACATTGTAACTCATCACTATAGCATACCTACAACCTATCCCTCTCCTCTTCCCAAAACCTACCTCCTTCTACAAAAAGGGTAAAGTTCTCATTCTCTCCACATTCAAACTCTTCTCAAACCCTTACAAATCATCATCCACCTATTCTTCTTTTCATCTCCTTGAACCCAATCACCATGGCTGTAAGAAGAATAACAGGTAAAAGAACCTCAAGGGCCTCCTCATCTCCTTCCATTCCAATTTCCTCGGTATCCTTAGTACCTCCGACATTCACTAAAAGTCTCACAAAGAACTTTAGTAAAAGAGCTGTTGTCAAGCAACACACATATTATCGTCTCTCGGCGGAGCGCATGCATCTTCCTCGTATCCTCGAACTTCTTGACTTTCAAGGACTCAACAACTTTTTGGAATGCAATGAAAAAAATAGTGAAGATTTGGTTCGTATTTTCTACACATGCCTTCACGACAAATTTCGGGGTCCTCACTTTCATACTCAGGTTGGAAACACCAAGGTTAGTGTCACTCCTGCTGTCTGGAAAAAGTATTTTGATTTATCTCTTGATTCGGACAAACCTCTCTATGAGGTCACTAATGCACGCATAGTGGAAGGCTATGAGTTTAAGACAGCCTTGAACTCTATGTTGAAAAATCCGTATCCGGCTCATATTGTGGCAAGCGACGTGTTTCCGAAAACCGTCACCACCGAAAAGTTGAAACCACAGGATAGGATTCTGTAGTGGATAGTGACTCGCATCTTGCGGCCTAAGAAAGGTGGTTTTTCTCAGGTAGATCACGCGGAAGTCCACTTGATATATATTTTGAGAAATCAGATTAAGATAAATTGGCCGTACTACATTACAAGTAGGATTTACGCTTTGAGGGACTCAGGTCGAGGTACAACTCTTTCTTACGGGTCTTTTATTCAAGAGATTCTGACTAGCACTCAAGTTGTATATCCAGAGTTTCCATATAAATCGATCACTTTGGATCAAGAATTTTTTCAGAAAACTCTTTCTATGATGGGGTATATTTGGAGTATTGATGAACAGCAGTACAAGTTTGTTGTAAAAGCCACTACTTCTCGGGTTGAAGAATCCGATGAGAGTGATGAGGAAAGTGAAGAGGATGAAGAAGAAGACGAATCAGAAGAGCATGAGGAACAACATCCAATGGACACTATCGATCAAATGAATGAAAATTGGTTACCCATACACCCTCTACAGAAGATGAAAATTATCAAGGTTGGGGTCAGTGGCAATATACCGGGTGGACAATAATGCGTGAATACTATCAGCCTGCACAATGGGGTTATGAAGCGCCTCCGACTCCACCGCAAAAATCCTATTTAGAGCTTATAGATATGATGAGTACCATGCAATTGGAGCAACGTACCTTCATGACTGCTCAGGACGAGCAGTTCGCCCAAATTCAGAGCCAATTCGAGACACATACTGAATGATTCAACACTTTTTCCTCGAATATTAATGCACGGTTAGATGTTCTAGTTGGATCGACTGAAAGTCAGGAGAGAGTCATCTCTCATAGCCTCAATACATTGAACAGTGTTGTCTTGGAATTCACGATATGGTGGATCCGTACCGTACCCGTGGCCACCACTTCAGGGGGAGGGGACATTGAAGCATCCTTGCATTTCATTTTTTTGCTATTGTTTTGTTATTTTGCATTGTACTGAAGAATGTCTCCTTGTGACAATGTTTTGCATTTTTTTTTATTTATGACTTCTTGAGCTCTAAGGGTTTTGTGTTTTATTAATATCTGGTGTGTTTATCTATTTATCTCGTGTTCATTGATGTTATCTTGTGTGGATATTTGTTAATGATGTTTGTTACCTGTTGAAAATTTCTTTAATTTGAGAATCTATTTCTTAACCTATCTCTCTTTCTTTTTGATGTTGTCAAAGGGGGAGAAGAGTGTGTCAAGACAATAGTAAACACTATGAAGAATTGCAAATGGAAGACATCGCGAATAGGGCATTAAGAAAGGGGGAGGTTGTTAATACCGCACATCACGGATATGTTTTGCCATCATAAAAAAGGGGGAGTATGTGAGGGAAAATCCTCATATATTATACATACGTGTTTTTTGATGATGTCAAAATGCAATCACATGGAAGAATCGGTACTTGGCACTATCACCACAAGGCATATGCATATCATATCTCTTATGTCTTTCTTGCTTGCATGTTATTTCAATCAAACTAGCGATATTTGAGTCAAACATCATTGGTAGATTATTGGTTTAGTCTAGAAGTGTCAAAATCACAAAAATATGCATTTTTGTAAAATACAAGGGCTTGAGTCGACCACTCCTTGTGCTCCGGTCGACTCATAAAAGGTGTCTAGAAAGTGGATTGTCCACGGGTTGGCGCACGCCGACCTATGGTCGACGCATAGCTTGTCACTTTACCTAATGTGTTTTGTCTGGGGAGTTCCGGTCGACCGCTTCTTCGTGTTTGGTCGACCGTTCGGTAAGTTTTCTGCATAATATCAGTCTTTCCACTTATTTCGAAAAACAGTTTTGTCTGTTACTTTTTGGCATACTATAAATAGAAATTGGCTCATTTTATTCATCAACAATTGAAACATTTGAATCAATTGAAAACAAGAAAAGTGAAAGAGGTGTCATTTGTTCTCATCTTCTACATTTCATACCACAACAATTACACACAATCATTTTTGATGTGCATCATGAACTGTTTGAAGTGATAATGTCCGAAGCCGTTGATTGGGAATCTGGTTCGGGTTAAGTTTTTGGCAAGTTTTTATTGAATTAAACCTTGAGGTTTTTGTCCTCCAAGATTCAGTGAATTTGGGGGGTTTTTGGTACGAATCTTCTCAACATACTTTCAGCTGATATCAGTCGGGATGGGGTTTGAACACGTAATTTTGTTCAACAAAGGAGTTGTAATCGGAGGTTCAACACAAGCAATAGAAGGACTTGATTCAACTCGAATCAAGGGACAAGAAGAGAAAGCAAATTCAACAACAAGGGAGTTTTGTTTGTTCATTTGCTATTTCATTCTTGTATGAACAATTCAACAACAGGTGACATATATATTATATGATCTCAATTCTATTGTTATAATTGAGGGCAGACGTACCCCGAAGCGAGGACGGCGGGGGAACTGCTTCAACAAATCTTTGTGCCTTTTTACTTTCCGCATTTCCATTTTGCTTAATATTCAGTGGAAGTTTGACCTAATCGTGGTCAAACAAATAATTTTCTTCAATATCCGACTATCAAATTGTGGCAAAGATTCAGAATCAGGGATTTGGCTTTTCGTAAGTCGTTGTTTCATCAATGTGCCTTCAAGGTGGAGATTAGGGTTTCTCAACTTTTGTAAGCAAGTGTCGTTCAACTGAGTTTAGTTCGAGGCTAGCAGGTTCAATTTAGTTTGTCTCCAGACCATGTTGTCAGGCAATGGCAAAGACAGTTTATTTCAAGTTAAGCTGTGAGAGCCACCAAAATTCAAGGCATTCAGTCAGTTACTTTAAGTTCTGATGGTTGGGTGTGTGTCCCCGTCATGGGAGAAGTCGAGCTTTCTATTCAATTCAAGACCATTTCAATATGGAATCGGGATGTGGGATCGCTTCTCATGAATTTGATTCAGGATTTCAATGCCTTTCTGGTATGAGTTTGATAAGGAGTTCAAGATGCTGGAAATTGGTTTCAATGATGATTTTGTGTTTCAAGTCAAGAGTGTCACCCATTCAAGATTTGTTTCAGTTTGATTCTTAGAGAGAATTCAGAGATGGTTAAGAATGGTTTCAAGAGGTTTTTCCTGGAATTGTTTCAAAGAACTTTAGACGATTCAACCAAGTCAAACCGTCTCATTAGTCCGAATGCAAGAAAATAATATCAAGTTCAAAATTTCTTTCAATTAAAGGTTTCAAGTTTCATAACCAAACTTCATAATTCAAGTCCATCTTCAATTTAAGTTCAATACCATTTCAAAATTCAAGCCTCTAATTCAAATTTCATTTTCAATTTTTAATTCAAATTTCATTTAAAGTCAAATTTCATATTCAAAATTATTCAATTTCAATCCAATTTTATTTTCAACCCAATTTCATTCAACTCTTTTTTAATTCCAATTTTCAAATTCATATCCAATATGTTCATGTCAAAAATTTCCAATTTTCCACTTTAAGTTTCATTTTCAAATTTCAAATCTATTTCAACATTCAAGTTATAATTCCATTGAAGAATCAATTCCAAATTTCTCATTCATATTCAAGTTCAACTTCCAAACCACCATTTTCAAATCACCATCTCATATGTCAAAATTAAAGAAAAAATCAAATTCAAATTCAATTTTATGTTTCCTTTAAAATTCTAATTTCCCTACAATTTCGATTCTATCTTCAAGATTCTGCCAAGATTCAAAGTTCATGTCTAAAATCCTAAGTGTCAAATTCATTCAAAAATTAAACCATTCAAAATAATTATTTATTTTAGGTCCAAGCCCATGTACAAAATCACAAACTCAATCCAAACCACAATTTTTTTAGGCCCATTTAACATTTTGAATTTACAAAATTTTACAAACAATTCACTGTCATAATTCACTAAATCTTACAAAAAATTCACTGTCATTAACTGTCATATTTTTTATTTTCTATAATTATCATAATATTATCACATTAGTATTATATATTTAGAATTTGCAAACAAATCTTATTAAACTTGCAAATTTACTGTATTCAATATATTTAATCAAATGAAAACATATGTGATAATTCAATAATGTATTTTAATTTAAAATGATCACAATAATATAACTTGCAAAAAAAAAACTACATCGAACTTTCAATTAAATAAATCAACCAAATTAAAATATAAGTAATAATTTCATTTTATTTAATATTTTTAATAAAATAAATAATATATTTTATTTAAAGTAAGCACATTATAGAACATGCAAAAAAGTTATAAATAAAAAAAAGATTAAACAAAAATGAAAAACAAATAATAAATTTATATTCTTAATTTTTTTTAATTAAATAAAAATATGGGTAATAAAACAATATTGTTTTATATTTATAATTATGTGAGTTCTAAAGTATAGATTAAATATTATATTCATAGTAGTATTCAAAATTAAATAATCAATAAAACTATATCAGTCCTATAAATAAAACACATTATTTGCGTATTCTATTATTGTGATTATTTTAAATAAAATACATTATTAATTTATTACTTATATTATTTTGCAAGTTAACTTATTGTGATCATTTTAAGTTAAAATACATTATTGATTTATCACATATGTTTTCATTTGATTAAATATATTGAATAATGTAAACTTATATCCTATATTTAAATTTATTTTATTTATTAATATTTAAGATTAAAAAGATATTTGAGAAAATTCTACTATTATGATCATTTAAAATAAATTATTTTAATCTCATAGTATTCTAATAATTATAGCAAATAGAAAATATTCTAAAAATGATTTTCTATTTATAGAATTTTTATATTTTAAGTATAATATTCAAAAATTCACTAAATTGTTCTTTATATAAAAGTAATAAATCTTAAATATTAATTAAAAATAAAAAAAAAATGAACCGGAAGACTTCCAAAAAGTCTTCCGGTGAACAAACGAAAAAAATATGAACCGGAAGACTTCCAAAAAGTCTTCCGGTAAACAAACGAAAAAAAATATGAACCGGAAGACTTTCAAAAAGTCTTCCGGTGAACAAATAAAAAAATATGAACCGGAAGACTTGCAAAAAGTCTTCCGGTAAATAAATGAAAAAAATAATAAATTTTTATACGAGGATATTTTGGTCCAAAAAAATTTAATGTAGGGGTATAGGTATAAGTGTAGGGGTATGGGGTAAAATTTCCCACTGCTATCATAGACCGAGGGGCCTTGGAGCCCGTGTTTTTTTTGTCTATTATTTTGTGGATGATGGATGAAATGGGCGTCATGGCCCATGTTGACTCTATGACTCCATAATCCTTAATGCACCCTCATTCCTTTCAAATTTAGAGTTAGTTTTATTATTATTATTATTAATATTATTATTATTATTATTATTATTATTATTATTATTATTATTATTATTATTATTATTATTATTATTATTATTTTTAACAATGGATATTTATTTTAGAATATTAGAACTTTGATTACGATTTTTTGGGTTAACCTCAAATTGGATCTTGATATTAATTTGATTTATGTATTGGTTTTGGTTTTTATGTTTAATTATATCTTGGTAATTAGAGCTTTATTATAATTTTGTTACTTTTGTTAATAGTTCGGATTAAATTCTTTGTTAAAAAAAAACTTTGATTATAATCTTCAATTTTTGTTGAATTTTATGCCCGAGTTTCTATTTAACATTGCCACAAGTTTCCTTTTGGTTATGTTCCATTAAAATTTTTATGATTAAATTTGGTTACTCTTATCAATAATTCTTAAATGTCTGCATAAAATTGACGCTCCGAAACTTGAGGTATTTGTGCTCACTTGATCTTCGAAATTGCATATGAAGTCTAGTTAGATAATGTTGCTAAATTTTTCTTGTGCGTAAGTTTCTTGAATGTAGGAGGTGATGCTGATGAATACACTTTTATCTTAAAGATAGGAGATGGTGCTTGCTAGAATTTACGATGGTGTTGTGTTGAAGTGCAGTTGTTGCTCCTGTTTTTGCCTGCCGTTGGTTGAGGAGTCTTCACTTCTGGTTGTATGATTGGCCAGTATGCCAATTCAATTTATGCTTTAGTTTCGTTTTTGCTATTTTATCATGCTTTGTGGTGAACGAAGAGTCACTCAGTCTTGTCTTTTGGCTGAGATCACAACATCGTTATTTCGATTATAAACGGAGAGTCACTCAGTTTTGCTCCCTAGCTGAGATCACGATATCGTTCTGTTAATAATTGTTCAATATAATGTTCGATTGTGTGTGTTCACTTGATTTTTCAGGATTCTTAGCTTGATGAAATTCAGGATTAAGCTCGAGGTAGGGGAATCGTCAGGTTTGCATTCCTTTACGTGGAAATATTAGGAGTTGGACTTCCCTAATTATTTTCTTTCCCACCTTTGTGCTCTTTCGCATGCGAATTTAAACCTCGATTCACATCGAGTATTTTCTTCAAATCAAATTAATATACTTAATCAAGTTCAATCACAATTTTCGATAAATATAAAAAGGGAGTTGGAATTGAGCCTTTTATTTCTCTTCTCGATTGTTTCGGCCCGAGGAGACTTTCTTAAGTCCAAACAATTGTCTTCTCTAAAAGATGTACAATACGACAAACTCAAAAACTTATTTTCCTAAACACTTAGATGAAAAAGAGAGAGAGTCAAGCCTTTGACTCGCTCTCCCGATTACTTGGGCCCGAGAATCCTTTCTTAAGCCTCGAGTAATCGTCATTCATAAGCCACGTTAATTATATCAAAAATATTTCTTAATATAAGATGGAAGAGAGAGAGAGAGAGAGAGAGAGAGAGAGAGCGAGAGAGAGAGAGAGAGAGAGAAGCCTTTGACTCACTTTCTGGATTACTTGGGCCCGAGAAGTCTTTCTTAAGCTTCAAGTAATCCTCATCCGTTTAAAATACTTCAACCATCTTCCATCGTTCAATGCTTTTCCTACGCAGTCGCTTTTAAGATGAAAGAGAGAGAGAGTCAAGCCTTTGACTCGCTTTCCCGATTACTTGGGCCCGAGAAGTCTTTCTTAAGCTTCGAGTAATCGTCATCCGATCCACTTACTCGAACCATATTCAAATTCCTTCACCGTTAAGGATGAAAAAGAGAGAGAGTCAAGCCTTTGACTCGCTTTCCCGATTACTTGGGCCCGAGGAGCCTTTCTTAAGCCTTAAGTAATCGTCATCCGTTTAACTTAATCGAACTATATTCAACTCTTACACATTTAAGATGGAGAAGAGAGAGGGTCAAGCCTTTGACTCGCTTTCCCGATTACTTAGGCCCGAGAAACCTTTCTTAAGCTTCAAGTAATTGTCATCCGATCAGTTTTACTCAAACCATATCCATTCTTTTTTCGTTAAGGGTGAAAAAGAGAGAGAGTCAAGCCTTTGACTCGCTTTCCCGATTACTTGGGCCCGAGGAGCCTTTCTTAAGCTTCAGGTAATCATCACCTCTAGCTAAACATTCGATACTTTAACCCCGTTTCCTCGCCCCTGTGCGACCAAAACCCTAAAACCTATTCAAATCTATTCTCGTCTTCAAACCTAAACATAACCTCATTAATTCAATTTCTCGTCGCCGTGCGAAATGTCAAACTTTTTCATAAACGTGAGATATGGTGTCTTAAGAACGACATAAAATATTGCTTCGTCAGTAACCTATTTGAGTCGAGAGAAGTGGCGTGTTTCCCATGAATGTCGATATATGGAAATCCATTCAAAGCGATACAAGCGCCCTCTCCTCGCCCATTTGGATAAAGCAATATTTTCTTTCGAATACGACTAAGTATATGTCTCTAAATCAAACCAACATCCGTAGTTCGAACTACGGACGCTCTGATTTCTCGTCTGTTAACGAGAATACGTAGGCATAGGATTGTGAGATCCTAGCGAGCAACCTCTTTCTTTTTCTATCCAAACCTTTACCCGTGGCAGTCCGAACTACGGACGCTCTGATTTCTCATTTGTCAATGAGAATACGTAGGTACAAGATTGTGATGATCTTGGCGAGCACATTTCCCCAAAAATCACAATTCCTCAACCTTCTCTTTTTTTCTCCCGTAGTCCCACGAACTACAAACGTGTTGATTCTTCACTTACTTCGAGTGAAAATACATAGGCACAAGGGACTCAATCCTTGGCGAGCACTCTAATCTAAAACCACCCATTTCTCCTTAGCAATCTAAACTCTTTTATATTACCTTTACACCTTTTATCTTGGAAGAAAACAAACAAACTAGGCTAACATTTCTTACTAATCGAATCAAGAGGTTCCCGTTGAGTACAACGAACGTGAGGGGTGCTAATACCTTCCCCTCATGTAACCGACTCCCGAACCTAGAACTTGGTCGCGATGACCATGTTCTTTCCCTAATGGTTTTATCGATATTTTCCTATTCCATCTTAGAATGAATAAAGTTCGGTGGCGACTATGTGTTTTCCGCGACCATTCGCGAAGGATCGTGCTTTTTCGAGGTACGGCACTAGGTTCTCGGTCTTCATGGTATTAAAAGATTCATAGGTTCGAGATCAGTTCGGTGTCAACAAGATCGGGCACAACTTCATCTCACCCTTCGAAAAGAGTGGTCACCTCGCCCTTAGAAAAGAATGGACACTTATGCTTGAGGGTTTGTGTATAACTTAATCTATCCCATAAATCATTTCATCCTTATAGATCTCATGCTTAAGGAACTGTGTACAATCTGGATTTTCCCATAAAGTATTTCACCCTTACATGTCTTATGCTTGAGGTATTATGTATAATTTGGTTTTTTCCCATAAAACATTGCACCCTTGCGAGCCTCGTGTTTGAGGGACTATGTACAATCTGGTAGTTTAGGCCATACCTCAACCCGAAGTCGGAAGAGCTCGCCCTGATTTCTAACATGTTTAACAAGGCATGGCCAAGCTAAACCAACTAACGATCTAAGTCGATACCTAGTACCAACTTGGAGGGGTTATTCAAATTAGGGGATGAGGGGATAATAAATTTATGAGTGAATTAGGGACATTATGACTGAAAAATATGGCATTAAGAACCACCATTAAGATCCATTAAAAGGATACAATATTCTTAAATAGTTGTTATGAATATTAAATATGAAGAATATCAAGACCCCTAGATAAATCATGAAATCATATAAGAAATCACAGTTTTCATACCATTCAAATCCACATGTGTGATTTTTACTAGCTTCACGCTGATGGAATTATCAATTAATGTACTTTTTGTGTATAATTATTTCATATTAATTTATTTAAATTTAAATGAATTTGGCATGAAGGAGGATACAAGCATCTACTAAAGAAATTATCTATAAACAAACCATAAATAAAAATTAAGGAAAATTACACTCACCTAGACTTGTTAAAATGACACCAGCACCCATCTAATTTTAAAATATGAATTAATCTCATCTAAGTTTACATATAGAAATAAATTTTTTTAATGATAAAAAAAATACAAGTAAATGTCATCTACACCTTTCACTAAAAACTAAAGGAGTGGAGGTGGGTTGGAAGCCACCAGAGAGGGAGTGGGTGAGGCGCAACACTGATGGAGCTTGCTTAGGTGGTAAAGAGGTAGGATACATAGGCATAATAAGAACCACAAATAGTGAGTGTGTAGGAGGTTTTCCCAAGCATCTTGGTAGCTGCAATGTGGTGAAGGAGGAACTTTGGGGAGTGTATGAAAGGATTAAGCTTGCTATGGAGATGAGATTTTCAAAAGTAGATTTACAATTTGATTCCAGCACGATCGTTGGCTTGATAAAAATCAAGCAATAATTTGGGCATTGATAGTTTTCCTTGTTAAAACATATCTGATGTCTTCTAGATAGGATTTGAAAGGTTAAAATATCTCACTCATATACAGAAGGCAACCGTTGTGCAGATGCTTTGACAAAGTATGAGGCTACTAGTGGAAAAGATTTGAGACTTCGTGAAGATTATCCAGAGATTATTAGGCACCATGTTCATTATGATATTCCAGGATCCTCAATCTCGAGGTTAATTTTGTTGTAGTTTTCTGTTTTGGGGCCTCAACCTTCCATACTACCAAAAAAAACTAAAGGAGTAGTGTAGTGTCATTTTAATAATCATCTACTAAAGTTGATGCATATTTTATTAAAAGAAAATGAGTGATTCTATAAATTAATTTTACACTGTCAACCAATAACGATCATGTATCCCGCTAAATCAGACTGAAAATTTTAAACTACTCATATGACATGACAAAATGATATATTCCTATTGGGTGATAGTATAAAACTTTTTTTTACACTGACAGTGGATCCAGAGTTATCGACCGCGACTACAAACGGTGCGATCCTAGGAAGTCTGGTCGGAGAGGCCACCCACCACGTGAGAAGAATGGGGCGGAGCGCCGTTTGAAATCATGGGCGATATCTCCGCAAACGCGAGTCGCGTGATACACCCTGGGCGGAGCGGTTTATCTACTTTTATTTTCTTTCCTCTGTTTGATGTACGAAATACGAAAATACATATGAGAATGGAAGAAGATGAAGTCATTGAGTGGGAAAGAAGATGAAGTCGTGGGGTGGGGAAGGAGATGAAGTCGTGGGACGGGGAAGAAGATGTTGCCGCCCCTTTTTATTTGGGTTTTTAAGAGAAAAACCCTAATAATTAAATTGGATCTAGATCTAAATCTAGTTAGAATTTGAAGAGATGATAATCGTTGGATGAGAAAGGCTGATATTCTCTAATTCCCATGATATTCTCAAGAAAAAAATATTTCAGTTCCCATGATATTCTCAAAAGAAAAAACTGTTCCAATTCCTTTTTCTCTTTCTCTCATTATCTTTCGTTATTACTTATATCTGCGTTCATGTTAGACTTTAAATGTGCCAAAAGAGAAAATTTTTAATTATTTTTCTTACAATTATTATTATCATCATCCAATTTTTTATCCTCTATAATTTTTATTATTTTAGATCTTTTTTTTTTTTATATATCATGTCATCTCTCATTTTTCTAATCTAACGGTTCAAAATTTATAATGAATAATTAAATAAAAAAAAGTCATTTAATAGGAGAGAGAAATGGATAAGTAATTTGTCTTTGTTATTTAATTATTAAATGACTTTTTTTATTTAATTATTCATTATAAATTCTGAACCGTTAGATTAGAAACATGAGAGATGGCATGATATATAAAAAAGGAGAGGATCCAAATCCAAAATTATGTATATGTATGTAACTTTTTAATTAATATAATTAGGGTAATGCTAACTTGTGCCCCAAGGACACAGGTTAAAAAACCCACAAATAAAAAATATGTATGAAAAAAAACAATAAAATCATTAATTATAAGGCTTTATTAAATTTATTATACAATTTTGAAGAATTATTTTCTATATTTATCTCTTAACTTGTGTCTCAATGACACAAGTTAGCATTACCCGTATAATTAATCTAAAAATTTATAAATTGTTGGCTTCTTTTAAACCCTTTTAATAAACATCAATTACATATTACTAATAAAAGTAGGCGAAATTTCCCCTAAAAATAAAAATGAATGACAAATTCAAAGAAAAAGAAAGGAGAAAAACCAGTTTTCACCAAACAACAGGTGTATCCTATGAAAGTGGCACGAGTTTCAAACCCACAACCACTCTCATAGTCAAACACGAGAACATGTTATTCTACGATCATAAATAAAGTACCAATCATCTCTATACAACGTTATCTCTCTCTATCTTCCTTACCAAAGTTACCACCATTCTTCAAACCAACTTCAATGGCTTCGATGACACATCCTTCCCTTGAAGACACTGATTTTTCAGAAACCATCAAATTCATAAGCCAAATTCTTATGGAAGAAAACGTTGATCACACGCCATTTTATGACTCACTAACCTTACAAATCACAGAAAAATCATTCTATGATGCTCTCTTACACCAAAATAAACCTCTCTCCCCTAATCATCACCCCTTACATATTCATAATCCTAATGGCAGAACTAGTAGTCTCACTGATGGACTCATCGATTTCGATTCTGTTTCCCTATTCAAGAGAGGTTTAGAAGAAGCCAACAAGTTTCTTCCTCCTCAGCCTCAACTTTCCACCGGTCTAGACTCATCCAATTTCAATATGAATAGAGAGAAAGAGAATCCATTTGTGCTGAAGAGTAGAAAGAATCACGAGCGCGAAGAAGAAGGGAGGAGAAGTAACAAGCAGTCAGCTATTAGTGTTGTTGATGAAGATGAATTATCAGAAATGTTCGATAAAGTTTTGCTTAATGTCGAACAAGATTGCTTGCAGAATGAGCAACCATCTTCATCTGATGGAGGAAAGGTTGATTTAAGGAGTCTTCTGCTTATGTGTTCACAAGCTATGTATGGAAATGACAATAGAAATGCTAATGAAATTCTGAAGCAGATTAGGCAACATTCTTCGCCCTTTGGAGATGCATCACAAAGGATGGCACATTACGTCACTAATGGCCTTGAGGCGCGTCTTGTAGGCGATGGAGCCGGTGCACAGACATTCTATTCCGCGCCGAGCACCAACCGGATCACTGCTGCTGAGTTTTTGAAAGCATACCAAGTTCATTTTACTAGCCCTCCGTTCAAAAAATTTGCTTACTTATTTGCAAATGAAATGATTATGAAAGTTGCTGCAAAGGCGGAAACCCTTCATATTATTGATTTTGGTATCCTTTATGGTTTTCAATGGCCAATTCTTATTAAGTTTCTATCAAATAGAGAAGGTGGACCTCCAAAGCTGAGGATCACGGGGATAGAGTTTCCCTTACCCGGCTTTCGCCCGACAGAAAGAAATGAGGAGACTGGTCGTCGCCTTGCCAACTATTGCAAGCGTTTCAATGTTCCGTTTGAGTACAATGCCATAGCATCACGGAACTGGGAAGCAATTCGAGTTGAAGATCTTAAAATCAAAACCAACGAGGTAATCGCAGTGAACTGTTTGACGAGGTTTAAAAATTTACTAGATGAGAGTATTGATGAGAACAGTCCTAGAAATGCGGTTCTGAACTTGATCAGGAAGATAAATCCGAGCATTTTTACTCTGTCCATTATTAATGGATCATATAATTCACCGTTCTTTGCTACACGGTTTAGGGAGGCATTGTTTCATTTTTCTGCTGTTTATGATTTGATCGGCACTGTCGTACCAAGGGAAAACGAATGGAGGATGATGATTGAGAGAGAAATCATGGGTAGAGAAGTTATGAATGTTGTAGCATGTGAAGGTTTAGAGAGAGTTGAGAGGCCTGAGACATACAAACAATGGCAAGTTAGGATTACAAAGGCAGGTTTCAAGCAGCTTCCACTGGATTCAGAATTAATGGACAAATTTAGGACTAAGATGAGAAAATGGTATCATAAAGATTTTGTTTTTGATGAAGACAACAATTGGATGCTTCAAGGTTGGAAAGGTCGCATTTTATATGCTTCAACTTGTTTGGTTCCTGCATAATCAACTTGCTTCATACTATTAGACTTATGGTGTGAGTGTCACTATAAGAATCAGTTGTAGATCATGTGTAATTAGATATTTTTATCAGATTATGTGATTTCTGTTGTAAATTGTGTTTACTATTTGGTTTTAAGTTGATTTTGGATTAATACATGATTATAGACCAGTCTTAAAAATGTTATGTTGATTATGTTTGACCCGGTACCAGTAATAAAATTGATTATGTATGAGTCTAGTTATGTTTGTGCCTGAGATATTTACAAAATAATCACACAATTTCTCTAATGATTCAGAACTGATCATGAAGTTTGTTCATGTATAAATTGGTACTGATTTACATTCTCATGCATTTTTTTCTCCATTTTAAGCATCACAATCTCTTCTATTTTATCAAATTTTTGTCTAAAGTCACTCTACCTTTCTCGTCTAAAAGTTAGAGGATCATTGTCCTCTATAAGCTAGAAAACAATAAAAATGGTGTTAATGAGCACTTAAAATAGAAACACAAGCTTTCAATATACAAAAAAAAAGAAGAACAAGCTTCTAAAGAGATAGCAATATAAGCTAAACGTTACAACATACATGGTTATAGAGTAAAAAGCTACAACTGATTTTAAGAACAACACTGACACCATAAGTCTAATATGAAGTATGTTGATTATGCAGGCACCCAACAAGTTGAAGCGTACAAAATGCGACCTTTCCAACCTTGAAGCATCCAATTGTTGTCTTCATCAAAAACAAAATCTTTATGATACCATTTCCTCAACTTTGTTCTAAATTTGTCCATTAATTTTGGATCCAATGGAAGCTGCTTGAAACCAGCCCTTGTATTCCTAGCCTGCCATTGTTTGTATGTCTCAGGCCTCTCAACTCTCTCTAAGCCTTCACATGCTACGACATTCATAACCTCCCTTGCCACAGTTTCCTTCTCCATCATCATCCTGTATCTGTTTTCCCGCGGTATTACAGTGTCGTAATTATCAAAAATAGCAGAAAAATGAAAAAGTGCTTCCCTAAAACGTGTAGCAAAGAAAGGCGAATTGTATGATCCATTGACAATGGACTGAACAAAAATTACTGGATTTATCTTCCTGATCAAATGAAGAACCGCATTTCTAGGACTGTTCGCTTCAATAGTCTCGTCCAGTAAATTCTTAAACCTCATCAAAGAGTTCACAACAACTACCTCATTGCTCTTGATTTTAAGATCTTCGACTTGAATTGTTTCCCAATTCCGCGATGCTATGGCGTTAAACTCAAAGGGAACATTGAAACGTTTGCAATAGTTGGCAAGACGACGACCAGTTTCCTCAATTCTTTCCATTGGACGAAAGCCGGGTAAAGGGAACTCTATCCCGGTGATCTTCAGTTTTGGAGGTCCACCTTCTGTATCTGATAAAAACTTAATAAGTATTGGCCACTGAAAACCATAAAGGATACCAAAATCAATTATATGAAGGGTTTCAGCATTTGCAGCAGCTTTGATAATCGCTTTAATTGCAAAGAAGTATGCAAACTTTTTGAATGGGCTAGTAGATAGATGAACTTGATATGCTTTCAGAAACTCAGCAGTGCTAATCCTCTTGGAGCTCTCCGAGAAAAAGAATGTTTGTGCCTTATTACCATTACCGACAAGGCGTGCCTCAAGGCCATTGGCAAAGTAATGAGCCAGCCTCTGTGATGCATCCCCAAAGGGTGAAGAATGTTGCCTAATCTGCTTCAGAAGTTCATAAGCATTTCTGTTGTCATAAGCATACACAGATTGTGAACACAGAAGCAGAAGATTCCTTAAATCTATGGTCTCATTCTTCTTGCTTTGTTTCTTAGTCCGAGCCTTTCCTCCATTCGATGGAGATGACTGCTCCTTTTTCACTTGTCCATTCGGTAAGCTATCATTTTCATTGCAAAGTGGCAAATGCTCCACACTAAGCAAAACTTTATCAAATATCTCTGATAATTCATCTTCGTCAACAACACTAATTGCTGATTGCTTGTTCCTTCTCCTATCTTCTTCTTCTTCTTCTTCTTTACCATCACTTTCTTCGCGCTCGTGATTCTTTCTACCCTTTAACACAAGCGAATTCTCTTTCTCTCCAACCATATTGAAATTGGAGGATTCTAGACCAGTCACGAGCTTAGGCTGCGGAGGAAGAAACTTGTTGGCTTCTTCTAAACCTTTCCTGAATAGGGAAACTGAATCTGCATCACTGAAAATGTTCTGCGCCAACAGATTGGTAATAGAAGAATCCAAATCTCTGAGTCCATCACTAACACTAGTAGTCTGAGGTTGAGAGGAAGTGTGAGAAATAGCCGAGGAATTAAACTGAAAAACATTATTCCTAAGATCCGAAACAGGAGTTTCGGGAGAAAGGGGTTTTGACTCTCGAGAATCATCAATACTGCTATTACTATTACTATTACTATTACTGGTGCTGGTGCTGGTGCTTCCATCAGAGTTATGAATATCTAAAGGGTGTTGATTGGGGGAAAGAGGTTTGTTCTCGTGTAAGAGAACATCATTGAATGATTTCTCAGTAATTTGCAAAAGCGGGTCATAAAATGGTCTCTTGTCAACATCCTCTTCCATAAGGATTTGGCTTATGAACTTGAGTGTATCTGAAAAATCAGTGTCTTCAAGGGAAGGATCTGTCCCAGAAGCAATAGAAGAACCTTGTATAGGAATGGTGTTGGATGAAAAATCAAGTGAATCAGCATCAAGGAAACTATCATATTGGTTTGGATCAGCGTCAAGAAAGTTATCATATTCATTTGGATCAGACTCAGAGACCACTATGCTTCCTTCTTCATCAAAGTGGTAGTAGCCCTTTGTGAAATTGTTAGCTTCAGGAAAGTTTGGATCCATCTTTTCTTTTCTGTTTGTTCAGAAACAGTAATGAAAAGCAAAGCATGAACATGTATAACATGAAACAGCGAGTATAAAATAATATGATATGATTTTTACATAATAAGGTTTGAATTGAACTAACCTGAATTGTTGCTTGATTCAAGACAAGGGTTGGATAAGGTTTGGAGATACAACATAGAGATGCTCAATCTTATAGAGAAGCAGCCTCTTTGACTAAAGCACATATAGTCTCTTTTGACTAAAGTATACAATAGTAGGTATAAATATAGGAATCTTCGAAGAAATTGGATATTGGCACTGTTGCCAAATGAAAAAACATAGGTGGACACAAAATAATACTATAATACATAGGAAAAGTACAGTCTCGATCAAGTGAATTTAGATGTGATAGACACAATTCTATGGTTGGTGTTGCTTGTTTGCCAAGCTCGAACTTTCTTCTTCTCCAAGTATTCAAAGAGTGAGTCAAGTCTCAAATTATTTGTCAGATTTATTTGAAGGAGGAAGCATCTAGATATCCTTACAAATTCAATGGTTTGGTACACTCATTTCTTTTAGCGATAAGTAATTTGACTTTTCAAGTCCATAACAATTTAGGGATAAATAAGAAATATTTATATTTAAGGTCTATGATGCATAAATACGGGTACGTACCCGGTACAAGATATGACATTTTAAAAAAAAAAATCAAAGTACGGCTACGTTAATAAGAAATACGATTTTCTTATAAAATATATGAGTAGAAAACTAAATTGTTAAGTTTATAATAAAGTATAACTATAAAAAATTTTAAAAATAAATAATAATAATAAGATACAATAACAAAAAAAAGTTAAAACACATAATTATATAATATTGATATTTGAAAAAACTATAAATTTCATTCAAAATTGAATAATGAAATAAAATAAAATACCACGATTACAGGTCGAATACTTGTCACCAATACTTCACCATTTTAGAAGTACCCATGCTATATATATATATATATATATATATATATATATATATATATATATATATATATATATATATATATATATATATATATATATATATATATATATATATATATATATATATATATATTAGGAAAGATGATAGAACATAAATTTCTATAGTTTTAGTATATAGATAGAAAGATTTTAAAATTTGCAATAAAAATAATAAATTAGATAGAGATGAGTCAAACAACTAAAAGTAAAAGAAAGTCTAAAAAAAACTTTATTAATAACAATTTGAAACAGTTGATAATGTTTGGCTCTTGTTTGTTGTTGTAATATCTTTAATGAATAAAACTATTTTCAATGAAGGAAACCTATAGAAAAAAACATATTTTCACCATCTTTGATTAAGTACAGTTTAGATTGGATCAGTTTTTTAGTTTTACCAATGCATAATTAAATAATTTGAAACATATTAAGGACTCAATAACATATTTTGTCTCCAATGTTACAATGTCAAAATGTCAAAAGCTATCTCCAACCTCTTTAATCTTCAAAGTTATAATGCCAAAAACATTTTCATCAAATATTTTATGGAATTATTAGAGTCTGGTTAACCGGTTGTGTCATAAAGAAGAAGAGCACAAGTTAAGAAATTCTAAAATAGAAAATTTGTGTAAAAAAAAAAACACAAGTTCTAAACTTCTAAAAATGTCACTGCAAAATTTTCTAAGGAAATTTCTACATTTATTCTTAACTTTTATTCCCTTAACTTGTAACTTAAGACATTTTATCAAGTACCGAAAAAAGTCCTCTCCCAAACAAAGCTTTCTATTCTAACCAACAATAAATTAAGAGACATTTTCCCGAACATCTAAGAGGCATTATTCAAACACCAAAAACAACCATCTCTAAAACATAACCTTCTATTTAAAGAAACAACAAACTAACATACACTTTATCAAATGACCAAAAAGAAATTACTTCAAACTATCACAGATGAATAAAATATAACCAGAAAAGTTTTCAAGTTTACCTTGGACCTCTAAAGACGTTGTAGTCAGCAACTCTTCGATACCACTAGTTACAATGTGAATTTTAGAAGAATGAAATACATATCAGGCTGGTAATATAGAGTTGGTGATATAAATTCAGATATTTAATTATAATTCACCAAAATGGAAGATTTTGCAAAAACAAGGAATGAAAGTTGGTGAATGCATGAGATAGGGATGCCAACAATAATGAAGCACAAAAAATTGGTATAAGTTATGGATGACACTTCCTGTGGATAAAAAAGGAAAGGAATACAAGGAAGAAGTGTGACTGTTATCCAACAATAACTGCCTCATCCGACAACGAATTACAAGAATCGATTTGCAATGATCGTAAAAAGCTAGGAATATTGGCTTCAGTTGAAATTGATGTTGGGTTGCTGGAACTGATTTTACTTCAATCAACTAACCACCATTTAGAAAAGAAAACCCGTGTGTCACCCATTGCAACACATATCCTAACATATACTTGGTAGAAAATATATCATGGTAGCTCAATTTTAACCCTACACACAGGAAAAGTTCAATATGCATCTAAATACGACATTCACATAGCGTTCGTTTATATTATACAACACACTTAACAAAATTAAAATGTTGTTGGTACTACAACTGACCAGCTCTATACCATTTCATTGGCAGGGGTCAGTTCTAGAATATGTCAACCATATAACTACTAAGAAGTTAAAGTTATGTTTGCCAGATTCTTGCTACATACTCAAGAAATGCTTTTCCTAAACTCCCCGAGAAGGTCTATGCAGGTACCCAACAGGAGGAAGCATAAACTATTCGGCCCTTCCAACCTTGCAGCATGCAGTTTCCATCTTCAACGAGCATGAAATCACTATGGTACACATCTTTCAACTTGCATCTTAACTTGTTAATGAGATGTTTATCCAAGGGCAGTTGCTTAAATCCAGCCCTTATGTTCCGAACCTGCCATTGCTTGTATGTCTCTGGCCTCTCAACCCTCTCAGAACCTTCACAAGCTATAGTATTCATTACCTCCCGCCCACAGAACTCTTTCTCATACATCAACCTCATTGGATCTTCACGAGCAACATTGATGTCAAGCACATCAAACATTGTAGAGTAATGGAAAAGAGCCTCCTTGAACCGTGTCACGAAGAATGGAGCATTATAGCTCCCATTGACAGTAGTATGAATAAAGATATTGGGATTTGAATTCCTAATTAATTTTAAAACAGCATCCCTGGGACTATTCAGCACAACTGTCTCATCAAGTAGATTTTTAAACCGACATATACAATTCGCAACAAGAAGTTCATTTTTCTGTATCTTCAAGTCCTCCACTTTGATGGTTTCCCATTTTTGTGCAATAGCATTGAACTCAAATGGAACATTAAAACGTTCACAATATCTTGCCAGGCGAAGCCCTGTCTCCTGAACTCTCTCCGCAGGCCTGAAGCCAGGTTGAGGGAGCTCTATCCCAGTCATGCGCAGCTTAGGAGGCCCACCAGGCCGTTTTGATAGACGATATATAAGGGCAGGCCATTGGAAGCCGTAACGGATGCCAAAATCTACAATGTGAAGAGTTTCTACTTCCTTGGCTAGATTCAAAATTGTATGATTTGCAAAAATGATTGCAAGCTTCTTGAATGGACAGGCCGAAATAAACATTTGGTAAGCTTTCACCATGTCAGCGGAAGAGTTTCTTTTGGAGTATAAAGCAGTATAAATCTGAGTGCCCGTGCCAGACAAGCGAGCCTCAAGGGCATTTGCAAAGCAATGAGCCATCCTCTGAGATCCATCACCAAGTGGAGAAGAGTGTTGTCTTATCTGCTTTAATAATTCCTTAGCAGTCACACGATCATCAGAAGAAACAGATTGTGCACAACGAATCAACATTGTTCTCAGGTCCACAACACCTTTCTTGTTACCTTGTTTCTTACCACGGCCCTTTCCACCACCAGAACTGTTCGCTTCTTCTTTCTGCTGCAAACTCGTGTCTAGTCCATTAGGCCTCACTTCCTTACTATCACACATAGGAGCTCCCTCCTTCCCACACCCTGTGCCCAGCAGCACCTTATCAAATAACTCTGATAACTCACTGTCATCAATGTAAACAGCTGACTGCTTATTGCTTCTCTCATCTTGTAAATCCGTTTCATCTCCCCGCTCGTGATTTTTCCTCCCCCTCGCCTCAGCAGAAAAATGTTCCCCTTCATTACTCTCCGCCTTAACAACTACCTCCTGAGAAACCTTCCTAAAAGAAGGGATAAAAGAGTTGTTCTTCTCCATGTCAATAACCAAGGGATTCCCTTTAGGAAGAAACTTATTAGCTTCCTCCACACCCCTCTCAAATTGCAGTACAGACTCACTCTTACCTAGCAAATTTGAATCAGAAAATCCATCCTTAGAACTAACTAAAAATCCATTATTCGCTAAACCGAAATTGCTACTACTAGTCCCATTCATTGAACTAGCTTGAAAAACAAAATCAGAAGGAAATGTGGTTTGCAATATTGAAGGCTTGTACTCCGAAACATCAAAATTTCTCCAATACGATTCAAACTCAACAGAACTACTACCACTAGTACAACTAGTACTAGTAGTGGTACCACAATTGCTATAGCTACTGAAATTACTGTTAAGACTATCCTCAGGACTCTCCACATTGTAACGATTTTGAACAGAAGCATAAGAAGAAGAAGAAGGGTATGTCTCACCAATGACTTCATAGAACGATTTCTCAGCAGCTTGTAGAGCCAATGGATCGTGAAACATACATGGTTTCTTCTCCATGTCTTCTTCCATGAGCATTTGATTTATGTAACGCAGAACAGTAGCAGAGAAATCAGTCTCATCCAAAGGTGAATCTTCTTCCGCGTTAGTTATGGTGGAGATTGAAGTGTTGTTTGGATCAGGTGGTGGAAGAAGAAAAAGATCATCTATAAATCCAAAAGTGTGATCGTCTGAATCGATTGAATTGGGAATATGGTTGAATTTGAAACCGTTGGTGTAAGGAGGATCCATTTTGTTCATCAATCATCAAGTTTGTAAGAAACCCTAGGGTTGAGTGATTTGGGGGTGACTTTGAGGGAATAAGAATAAAAGTGAAGATTGGAAGAAAGAAAGAAAAATGAAAAGTAATAATGATTGATTTAGAAGAGGAGAAGACATAGAAAAGTGAGATATTATAAATTTGATTCCGTTATGGAATAAAGTTAGTGGTTAGAGCATTAACAAGAAAGAGTCAGTGGGTCATGGTCAGAACGGTGACAATGTGACCCCTAGTCAACTTCAATTTGGTTCAAGCATATCGGTAGAAATAGGCCGAGTTGAAATAGACTTTATTAAACTTGAGTTTTTTTAAAAAAAATTTAAAGTCTAACTCTCACATGTAATTTATCATAAGTTTATTTTTAGGTCTAAGTATGATCTTTTTAAATGTCTGAATGTCCTACTAACTTATTTAAAAACATATTCATTTAAATATTTATAAATAAAAAATTGGATTTGAATCCTTTCCTTTTTTTATATATATCATGTCATTTCTCATGTTTCTAATATAACGTTTCAGAATTTATAATGAATAATTAAATAAAAAAAGTTATTTAATAGGATAGAGAAATGAATAAATAATTTGTCTTTATTTTTTTATTTAATTATTCATTATAAATTATAAACAGTTAGATTAAAAACATGAGAGATGACGTGATATATAAAAAAGGAGAGGATCCAAATCCTAAGAAATTCAATAAATATTAAATAGACTAACAAATTAAAATATCATTGAGACTAAATATCTATTTTCATTGTCTTATTCAAATTTACGTATTAACATGAGTTTGGTGACACTATTTGTTAGAAATAACTTATGGAAAAAAAAAAAACTTATAGCAACAACTTAAAATATTGTTTATAATGTTTTTTCAATTTATTTTCATAAGTTATTCAAAATAATTAAATTTTATTTTTATATTTTAATTCAAAGTACAAAATATAATATAATAATAATAAATATATTGTATTTTTCATAAATAGGTCAGTCTGATAGGTTTAAAAGATTTTTCTTATCTTCTATAGCCTAACTTTTTTAGCTAAATAGATTTATAAAAAAAAACCTAGGCATTTTTTATTTAAGAAAAAAAATGGATGACTTGAATCTATGTATGTTAGATCGTAGATTCCCTGTTAGTTGGTCTGAATTATTCCAACTCCTATTTATGGGATCAGTTTTTATAGACTCACTACAAATTTATGGCTACTCCTATTACTCTACTACTATTACTATTTTATTTTATTTTTTACCATAGATAAAAGGAAAACAAATTACAAAAAAAAAAAGACAATAGATAGAATTTAAAGGTGACAAAATAGATTGGACCTTAACTCATATTAAAAAAAGGACATAGGGGATTTTGCTTGTGAATTTATCTTTTAACAACATTTTTTATTTAGAAAGGAAATTAGGCAATGCATTGAGCATTTTTTATTTAGAAAGAAAATTAGGCAATGCATTGAGGCGGTCAATACGTTAATTTTTTTTCTTTCTATCGATAAAAAATGAAATTTAAATGATTAAGTCTAATGTTATCATGAATTGAAAATTTTATTTTAGTGTTGTTTTGCAACTATAAAGACACAACAATAAAAAACAATAATGAACAACAATAAAAAAACAATAACTTATGAAATAAGAAAAAATTGAGAAGTAATAAAATAGTAAACTTTTTATTTAAATTATTGTTAAGTAAAATACTATAACTTTTTATCTATTTTATCGTTTAGTGATTTTTAAAAATGTGTATTATTGTTTAGAAAGTAATAGAAAATGAAATAAAAAATTAATCAAGTATAAAAATTTGTAAATAAAGTAATAAATTAAATTGTAAATAGAATAGTAAATTATTAAAAAAAATTGTAAATACCAAAATAAATCAAATTGAAAAAGAAAAAAAAAAAGGTTGGCAGGCTGGTCTATTAATCTGGCAACTCATTAGTAAATGGGACAGACTTGACTTTTGAACTTAGATGTCTAAATTGATTCACTCCACTTTTGAACGAGCTTAAACGGGTCAAGCCTAAATGGGTAGGTTGCGTGCTTTGTGTTGGTTGTGAATTTCGACACCATGGTTGACTTTGACAGAAGTTAATCTCTGTCGAAGTGGTTCTCATAAGGAGACGTACTTGGATGAAAACTTAGAAACATTTTTTAAGTGTAGAAGGTCACTTTGACGAATAGATGATTTGGACCCTTCCTTAGACAGAAGTTTGAATTTCAAAATACGGATAGATAATTGGCTTTTGTCCTTATCCGTTTCTCAAGAGAGACGCGTGGAGAACTATGGCGAAATGAAGGCATGCAGGACGAAACGTGTCAACTTTTGGAGAAATGCCCGTTGGAGACAGTTATTCGACGTATTATAAATAGGGGTCTTAGTATTAGGATTTATGTGTGTTCAATTGTTGTACTATACTCAAAATTTACTCAAAGTATTAAAGTTAAAGCGAGAAAAGAGTTACTATTGAGAAATGTACGTTGAAACACCATATCTTATTCAATAAAAGTTTATTTTCTTTTATCAATTGCTCTTTACTGCATTTCTTTTACTTTGGAGTTATTTTCTTCATTGCATTTCTTTTATAAACTTTTACAAAGTTTAATCTTTTCAACCAACAATCAAAATAATCTTTTTACACTAATGAATGTTGTCGAAGTGTTCATCAATTTTCCAGAAATACATTAATACAATAGCTATGTCCTCAAGATTCAGTGGTTGATCCTGCAAGTAAACCAAATTTTTAGAAGACCAACAGTTGTTTATCAAATTTCACGGTAACAAATTGGCACACCCGGTGGGATAGTGCTATTGTGTTTGAAAATATTTTTTTCACTTTTTCTGGAAAAGTTTTACTTTTAAGTTCTTCATTTTTATCTCTCCATACTTCGTTGCATGAGACTTAGGAGTGGTTGAATAGCCACAAATAATGAAGAGAGAGAAAAGAGAAGACGCACAAGGAAAATGGTGAATCCAAATCCACCAAATAACCAAAATAATGAAGAATCACCCCTTTTTCCAGCGTCGGTGTCTGAAGTCGTACCTTCTACGGTAAATTTGATGGATGTGCAGTCGATTGCTCAGAGTGGTCCAATTCTATCCTATGTGGGAACACATGGTCCACCAGTGACCCTTCTCCACTAAGAAATAATTTATTTATGCCTTATGTGTTTGGGTTCTCAATGCCTCCAATAGGATGCGAACAACCTTATGGCATGCCAACATCAGTGATGACAAGTTTATATAATGTGTCATCAATGTTCTCAGAACCAGTGGTGAATGTAATTTCGCCATTGTAAGGATCCGCTTCAGGCATTAATAATATGGGTCAAATTAGCCATCCTTTAGGGACAGGATTTCCTACCCAGATGCCCAATATCACTAACAATTCTACAGCAGTGATAAGGCAACAGATGGACGAAAGTAATCATGAGATGGTTCAGATGCTTGCCCAACAAATTGGAGTTATATTCAACCCCTTAATCTAAAATACTACCCAAACTAACCAACAATTGGCAGCATAAATGACGTGCATTGATGATTTCTTTGGTGTTCCACAACCCCCCTCGACAGCCTTAAAGGGAATGGATGGTACCGAATACTAGGGTGATCTTAGAAGAAGACCTTCCTATTAACCAAGTTCAACCAAATATACCTCAGGAAAATGTTTTAAACCAGGGGACAGTAGTGGAACCACCTAGGGTCGAACCTCTTAGAATTGAACAACCAATCCAGGGGGAACCAAAGGTAGTAATGGTAAATAGAAACCAGAACGTTGATGAAGTAATCAATCAAGTTCACGCGAAGATGTAGCGGCGGATAATAACCTAGCAGCCATGGTCGAAAGGATTATGGCCAGAAATGGGGTAAATGTTGGCCTTCATAGGCCAAATTATACGTCACCATTATCTAAGTATATCTTGCAGTCAGATTTTCCCCCTAGATGGAAAGTCCTCAAATTCACTAATTTTCTGGGGATACTAGTGTGTCCACAGTCAAACATGTGGCAAGGTACTTGATAGAGGCTTGAAAAATTGCCAATAATGAAAACCTAAGAGTGAAGTATTTCCTAAGTTCACTCACCAAAGATGCTTTTACTTGGTTTACAACACTGCTAGTGAACTCGATCCACAATTCGACTCAATTGGAGAGACTGTTCCATGAACAATTCTATATGGGACAATCAAAGATAAGCCTGAAATAATTGGCTAGCATTAAGAGGAAGTTCTCTGAGCCAATAGACGATTACCTCAATAGGTTTTGACGGCTTAAGGCAAGGTTCTTTACTCAAGTGCCTGAATATGAGTTGGTCAAAATGGATGGTGGTGGCCTCGACTACTCAATTAGGAAAAAGTTGGATACCTAATACCTGAGAGATATGGCCCAGTTGACTGATAGAGTTCGACAAGTCGAACAACTTAAGGCTGAAAAAGTTAGGGCAAACAAGAATAGACATGAGATGGTATCCTACGTCGAATTTGACGAAGATGAACAGGAAAATAGTGTCGATCCCTTTTTCAACAAAAGTGAAATTGACCTTGTTGAATTAAAGCAAGGCCACCTTACGCCTATAAAGTTTTAACACCGTCGAATGGAAAGAATCCAGTCGATTCAGAGAAGAACGATAGGTTCCCTAAAAACACCTATACCTTCGACGTCACCAAGTGTGACAAAATCTTTGATTTATTAGTCAAAGATAGCCAGATGATAGTGCCTCCTAGTGCTAAAATGTCTCCTTTAGAACATAGAAAAAAGAGAGGTTTTTGTAAGTATCATAATTTTCTTGGCCATAAAACATCTCAATGTTTTCTTTTCAGAGATCTCGTTCAAAAGGCCATAAAGGAAGGAAGACTCAAGTTTGCAGATAAGTCAAAGAACCTGTTAGTGCCATGGTTCTATGATTGTCCATGGTTCTACGATTGGCTAAATTTTGGTAAAACATGATCCTGCACTGATGTTAAGAAAGATATTATAACATCTTCATCTGTTGTGGTGACAGAACTGTTGTGGGGTGTTTTAATGTGAATGTCATGCTGAATATCGTAACATCCATCTGCTGTCATGGCAGAACTGATGTCATGTGTTGTAAACAGGATGTCATTACCAATATCATGACATCTGGTGCAGCAGGAGCTAGCAAGAGCAGATGACAGAACTGCTGTCATGGATGCAGAAGGATCTAGCAGGAGCTGATGATATAACTGTTGTCATAGATGTCATATTGAATGTCATGACATCAATGTCTGGTACAGCAGGGGCTGCTATGTTATATCTCTTGACATAAGTGTTTTGGTCCTGTTGGATATTCCTCATCAGTATGTACATGCCAAAGTGATTCATTAGGAACAAAGTGCAGATTTAATCGGTGTTCATAAAAAGTATCTTGGAGACTTTTTAGGAAATTATAAGATGCTTGTTTCTACTGTTGTGAAGAAGATTCTGTAGAAGTGCTCAACAGGGGGAGTCTGGTCAGCTAAGAGTAAGTGAAGTTGAATGTCATAATTGAATGTTATGACATTCGTCGTATGACATCAGGTGTGCAGGGTTTGTTTTTCTGTTATGATACCTGATATATCTCAGGCTAAATTTCAGGAAACTTGTTATGGCTCCTTAGTTATCTCAGGCGAGATTCTAGTCAAGGTTGGACATAACATGAAGCAGCTATGACCTAATTTGACAGCACCTTGAATTGTGGAAATTAGGTTTACTTTGTTAAACCTACTATTTGTTACTTATGACCAGCCCAAGCCCAGTCTGCATTGCTATAAAAGGAGGAGCAGAAGCAAGGAAAAAGCAAGCACTCACTTCAATAAAAACCAGAGTGTAAAATAAAGGTCTAGGGTTTGAGAGTCCCTTGTGTGTAAGTCACCCTTTGTATCTTTTGATACATTGTGGTAGACATATTTGTGAGTGAATAGTGTTACTCTTCACGTGTGTTTTGTGAGTGAAGAACTTTGTTCTTCACGTGTGTCTAGGGATCTTAGAATTCCTTGTGTGCCAAGAAATTGTAGGTTGTATGATTGCTCTGGTTTATTATGTATGAACAAGTGTGTTCATTGTGCCACTCAAAGCTGTTAAGCAAGAGTGTGTGTCACTTGATCAAAGCTGTGAAGCAAGATCAAGTTGTGTTTGAAGAGTGTCTTCAAGTGTTTCTGTAACTGTAAGTGAATTGTTTATTACTGAGGTTATTGAGGGGAAATGAGTGGGAATACTCAGGTCTAGAGTGTCTATAGGTTCAAGTGTCATTGGGTAGGTTTTAAGTGAGGAGTGCAAACTGGGTTGTTTGACTCTGAATTAATTCTGCTAATAGTGAATTTCCTCCCTGGCTTGGTAGCCCCCAAATGTAGGTGATGTTGCACCAAACTGGGTTAATAATTCATTGTGTTATTTATCTTTCAGCATTTACAATTCTGCACAATTTAAATGTTTAGATAAATAGTCAGCCAGTACGCAGATGTCACAGCAGAGGTAATGACGTTGGTCATGACATTGTTACTTCTTAAAGGAATTTAAATTGGTCATGGTCTGTCCTCGTCCTTGTTGAGAAGAGATCAATGTTCTTGGGACATTTGAGATCTGCATACCCGAATTTCAATTGGTATCAGAGCAGGAATCCTGTCTGTTCTGGATGAGATCTAGGGAGATACTTTCTGGTGGTTTGAACAAGGAGAAGCTACAACTGAGTTGCTGATCTTACTAAACTTTTGAGCTGCTGCCTATGGAGTTTAGGAGGAGGTTGCAAAGGATTCTGTGTATCTACTGTTGTGCCCTCTGATATAGGAGCTTCTATGATCAGCTGAATGGTTTTCCAAAAGAGGAGTGACTACTTTTATATGATGTTCTATAAGATGTTTTGACATCTTGTTTAGGGCATGTTGGAGATGTTCTTCTGGTGGTTCCGCTGCTTAATTTTCTGATGGAAGAACTCTGGAGGTCCTGTTATTCTTGAAGATATCAAAGCTCTAGTCATTCCATCGTCGGGAGCAATGGACTGAAGAGATTTGGTTGGTGTGAAATTTTATTATTGACCTCGTGATTGGAAGTGGTTTTATTATGAACATTTAAGGCAAAACAAGAGCTCTACTAGCAAGAGGAAGTCATAGGCAGGTTGAGTCAAGGGTGTCAGCCTTGGTATTCCTGAAGTTGTATGGATTTAAGATCAATTGCTATTTGTGGACTACACACGTATTTAATTTATTATCCATGAAGTTCAGAGAAGGATCTGTAGTTGATGATCTAAGTGTCTCATCAGTTGTTGCTTAAGCATCTGATTCAAGGATCTACTTCAAGGATCTGATGTTCAACCAGATGTTAAGACATTCCATCATCAGTGTGTACAAAAGTATGTTGAAGAAGATATAGCAGATAATCTTGTTACCATACTCTTCTGTGGTAGGATCTGACTTTATTCTAGTAAGTTTCCTGGCAAGAAACTAAGACTAGAATGTAGTGTTGATGGAAGTAAAGATGAAGACATTCTTCTTGGATCATTTTATTAGAGTGCAACAACATATGATCTGTATCTAGAAAGTTTCTTGGCAAGAAACTGGTATAGAAGATGGTGTTGGTAGCTCTGCTTGGGTTAGTTTATTTCTGATCTAAGTGCACAGGAGCATGAGATCTTGCTCAGCTTGGAGGTCAAGGATAAGTGGCAGTTATCTCTATTTTCTGAAGAAGTCTCTACTTAAGGAAAACGGGATTCCTTTTGTAAAGATTTACTTTATCCCTCCTCTCTGAAGAATCAAGCTTTGGCATGATTGGTTTCTCTAAAGAAGAGTTCCTAAAGCAAATGCACTTCAAGGTACAACAAAGCAGAACAGAGGTTGTCTAGTCCAACTTGATATCAAGTCTATGTACTCTTGCTTTAATAGAGTGATGAGGATCATCCAAGTGGCAGAATGAAAGCCTGAACTCTCCAGCAAGATGTCGTATCCGATGTAATGACATCAAGCAGTAACTTTAAGGCCTTCATTGGTGAAAGATGAGTTAATCTTCTCAGGTATGAATGGAATTAATGCTTCATCTCATGCAGTTTGCGGGAGCTGTGTGAAGGAGTAGATGCCTTGCTTTGGAGCAAGTAGAATTTGTGACTTGAAGATCAAAGTGGCCTAGTGGAGTAGCAGATTTTCTAGAGCTCTGAAAGATGATGAATAACCAAACAGTGGCATTTGGTTATATTCAGAACAGAGTGTCTGTAAGACCTCTTCTGGAAAAGACTCCCTATGAGTTGCGGAGGAAAAGAAAGCCCAACATTTCTTATTTTCATCCTTTTGGATGTATATGTTATATGTTGAACACTAAAGAGAATCTGAACAAGTTTGATTCTAAAGCACAGATGTGTTTCATGCTTGGCTATTCTGAACGCTCTAAAGGCTACAAAGTATACAATACTGAAACACAGATTGTGGAGGAATCTATACATGTTAGATTTGATGATAAGCTTGGCATTCAAAAGCCAAATCAGGTTGATAATTCTGCAGATAGAGAAGTAATTCTCACAGACTCTGAAGGCTCAGTGGCAGAAAAAGTTCAAGTGAAAGAGCCAGAAGCAACGCCTGATGTAACTCCTTTGGCTACTCAAATGAACAACTTGAATATTTTTGAAGAACTTAATGTTAGAGGATCATCTTCCAGAATCAAGGCCTCTCACCCAGAGGATGTGATCATTGGAAAGAAGGATGACCCTATAAGAACAAGATCCTACCTCAGGTCATCTGAAGCGTCATTATTTAGGTTGGTGTCAGTTATTGAACCAACTTCTATGGATGAAGCTCTGCAAGACAATGACTGGATAATTGCCATGCAAGAAGAGCTCAATCAGTTCACAAGAAATGACGTTTGGGATTTGGTTCCAAGACCAAAAGGATTTAATATAATTGGAACTAAATGGGTCTTTAGAAACAAGTTGAATGAAAAAGGAGAAGTTGAAAGAAACAAAGCAAGGCTTGTTTCTCAAGGTTATAGCCAGCAAGAAGGAATTGATTACACAGAGACTTATGCTCCTGTGGCCAGGTTAGAGTCTATTCGTTTACTCATTTCTTTTGCTGCACAAAATAACATCACTCTATATCAGATGAATGTTAAAAGTGCCTTCTTAAATGGGATTATAGAAGAGGAAGTCTATGTTCATTAACCTCCTGGTTTTGAAAGTGATAAATTTCCAGAACATGTTTTTAAACTTAAGAAATCTCTTTATGGTTTAAAACAAGCTCCCAGAGCTTGGTAGAGGTTAAGTAATTTTCTTCTGGAGAAAATTTTTATCAGAGGCAAAGTGGACACAACTCTCTTATGTAAAACATTTAAGAAAGATCTATTAATTTGTCAAATATATGTAGATGATATTATATTTGGATCTACCAATGTTACGCTGGGAAAGTAGTTTGCTCAATGTATGCAGGCTGAATTTGAAATGAGTATGATGGGAGAATTGAGATTCTTTCTGGGAACTCAAGTCAACCAGACTCCAGTTTGCACTTACATTCATCAGACTAAATATGTAAAAGAGCTTCTGAAGAAGTTTAACATGACTGATAGTAAGTTAGCAAAGACTCCAATGCATCCAACAAGCACTCTTGGTAAGGAAGAGCTAAGTAAAAAAGTAGATCAGAAACTCTACAGAGGTATGATTGGATCTCTTCTCTACTTAACTGCTTCTAGACCTGACATTTTATCCAGTGTATGCTTGTGTTTAAGATTCCAATCAGATCCCAGAGAATCACACTTAACTGTTGTTAAGAGGATTCTAAGGTATCTGAAAGGTACTTCTAATGTGGGTTTGTGTTACAGAAAATCTGATGAATTTAAACTAGTTGGATTCTGTGATGCTGATTACGCTAGAGACAGAGTTGAAAGAAAAAGTACTTCTAGAAGTTGTCAATTTCTGGGAAGTAATTTAATCTCCTGGTACATTAAGAAACAACCTACAATTGCTCTATCAACTACAGAAGCAAAATATATTGCTGCAGCTGGATGTAGCACACAGATTCTCTGGATAAAAAGTCAGTTAGAAGACTATCAGATCTTTGAGAGTAATATTTCTATATTCTGTGATAATACTTCTGCTATATGCTTATCTAAAAATCCAATTTTACACTCTAAAGCTAAGCATCTAAAATTAAACATCACTTCATTAGAGACTATATTCAGAAGGGTATTATAAATCTAGACTTTGTTGATATAGATCATCAATGGGATGATATTTTCACAAAACCCCTTGCTGAAGATAGGTTTAAGTTTATTTTGAAAAATATTGGTATGGAATTCTGTCCAGAATAATATTTATCAGAAGCAACTTTCTCAGATGCAAAATGTTTAAACTCTGAAGTATTACATCTGTCATCTATTTAATTTCTTGAATTATTATTTCTGTGTGTATCTGAACTAACAAGTCTCAGAGGATCTGAACGTTGGCTAACATTTCATTTCTCAAAGAGTTTTCAGAAGCACATGCAAGCAAACACGTGTAACTCAGAATCTGAAAAGATGGAGTGCACAACACTGAATTGACGTTTGAGGTACTGTTTGAACATTGAGTTTCTTGATTTTCCCCCTAATTGTCAGAATCATTAATGGTTTGAAATTATTAATTTCTTTTTATTAAATGCCATTAAATGCTAATTGTGTACGTGCTGAACGTGTGACCTTTTGTGTGCCCTAAATTTCTTCTATAAATTCCACAAATCTTAACATTTCACACTTTTCACTCTCACAAACACTTATATGCATTTCTGCTTGTTCTTTTGTCTTCATCTAAACCCAAAACCCAAATCTGTTCGTAAACCTATTTCTTCAAAACCTTCAACAATGGCTACTTCATCTTCAACCTCAACTCAATTCCAATCAACAATGGTTGTTGTTTCTTCATCAAACATGGGTGTTGTCCCATTTAAGGAACCTATCAGAACATTATTCACACCGGTTGACAAGTTGGAAGTCTTGTGTGAATCCATTGTCAACTTTGAATCGTTTGCAGAAAATGGGTATGATCTTCGTCCCATCATTAATGCACAGTGTTGGACCAAGTTCTTTGACCGATCAATGGGACCAGTTTACCCTCGTCTGGTAAAGGAATTTTGGATACATGCTTCTTGTTGCCCTAAGTTCATAGTTTCGTTTGTTCTGGGAAAAGAAATCATCATTACTGAAGCTTTGATAAGGAAACTCATAGGATATGAGGAGACTGATGGAGTCACTAATCTACCATTTGGGCGTGTGGACATGACTGAAGTTTATAGAGAAGTTTGCTCATCTGGAGTAGCTTCTAATAAGGTTAAGGATCTGAAACCAGTTTATAGAATCTGGGCTAAGATTTTCATAAGCTGCATTCACCATAGAAAATCTTCTAATTCTCCATATTATGTCAACACTGATCAGCTATACTTCATGTATTGTCTGAGTCAGAGCACCAAGGTGGATCTGCCATATCTTCTGTTTAATCATTTGTGGACACATGTTAAACAGTCAAGGGAAGAGGTCAGAACCAAACACCAGAAGCTAAGGAACTGGATTCCAATGGGAAGACTTATCTTAGACATTCTGACTGAGAATGTCTTGTTGGTCATCTGGTTGAAGCTAGAATGAAGGAAGAATTAGCCTCTGCAGTTGGAAAACCTCTGAGCGGGAAGAGTCTTCAGAGGATGAAAGTGGTAGAAGAAGTTACTTCTGCTCCAAAGAAATTCAACACTGAAGAGGCCACTCAAAGAAGAGTTCCAATTGCAAATTTTCCTATGTTCTTTGCCAATGAACCAAGGGAGATTGTTCTGAATTACATCACAGATTATTTGAATGAAGGAATCCCTCTACCTGCAAATCTGGTTCAGAAGGCAGGTGAACCTGCTCCAGATCTGTATGAGGCCAGAAAAAAGAAGAAGAGAAAGGTTGCTTCAGAAGAACCTTCTAAGCCCAAGAGGAAGGCTACTGGTGAAGCTGCTGGTGTCAAGCCTAAGAGAGTCAAGAGGCAAGAGATCAATTCTCCAGAGGCAAGTCTAAACGAGATTCTGGAAACTGTAAAAGAGGTATTAACATCTGATCAAACTCTTCATGAACCTATACCTTCACCTTCATCTTCTCCTCCTCGTGTTTCTAAACCTAGGAAACCCTCTGTTACAACTTCTTATGTTCCCCAACCTATTGCAACTCCATCTGAAAAGTATGCATCTGAACCAACACCTTCTAAAACATCTGATATTCCGTCATCTGTCAAACAAACTTCTGCACCACAATCATCTGTAATTCCCCCACCAGAACCACCAATTTCAACACCACTAGAACCAACTCCAGCAGAACCAATATCACAAGTTCCTTCTCCACAACAACCTGAATCTCAACAACCTGAACCACTACAATCTGAACCACCAAAATCTATACCTTTCAATCCACAACCAAATACTCAACCAGAGCAACCCAAACCTACTGAATCATACATATCTGATTATGAGGTTCTAGATGTCCAACCCCTCAAAATGATGTTTGACGTATCTTCCACATCCTGTCTTTTATCTTCTGGAGTGTCTGCTACTTCTGAGTCTAATGAAGGATCTGCTTCTGAAGTTATTCTGGAAGACAATCCTTTAGCTCTGATGATTGTGGACAAATCATCTGAATTTGTGATTCCAAAATCTACAACTCCAATGGATATTGACTCTGCTCCTACTCCTGCATCAGAATATGCTCCGTCAACTTCTTCTGAGATTGAGAAAGAGAACCCAGACTTAGAAGATAAGATTCCTATGCTGGAAGCTGGTCAATCTGAGATAAAGTCCTGGATGGCAAGGCAAGATCAGAAGACTGACAACATTAAGAAATGGATGTCAAAGCAAGAAGAATCTTCTTCTGAGATTGTCGCTACTGCGAAAATTGGCGCCGGCTGAACAGAAGAGTCGCCACCGTGCGTTATTTATCCCAACGGAGGGAAAGGAAACGCTCGAAGTAAACCTACCGCAAAGACGGGAAAGGAATGGTCATCGCAACCAAATCCTGGATTCGGGAGTCGGTTACGCAAGGGGAAGGTATTAGCACCCCTCACGTCCGTCGTACTCGACGAGATCCACGCTTGTTTTCTAGTACGGATTGTTATTCTATCTACTCTACAGGTCTGGGGTTAAAAGAAAATAAAATGACTTGGAAAAGTATCGCACTTTATGCCTACGTATTCCCGTCTGGAACGAGAAATCAGAGTCAACGTAGTTCGCCTACCTACGGGAAAGGAGGGGAAGGTTGCTCGCTAGGATACAACATCCTATGCCTACGTACTTTCATACAGCATGAAAGATCAGAGCAAACGTAGTTCGGGCCACGTACGACACAAGTCTGTCTTGATTGTTTTTATCCTTCTGGAAAAAAGATTTTCTCATGAATACGGGTCCAAGCGGACAAAAATGACACTTTGATTGGTTTTCAGTCTTTTTACGCAAGAAGTGTTTTTTAGTGTGATTGCAATCTCTGACGCACTAGAGACTATGATTTGAGAGTGACTACATCGTATGTCACCCTAAGGGTAACACACTAAGTAATCAGATTATTGAAGAGTGACCCTCCAGCAACCTTTTCTCAAATAGCTTAAGGCTCATAACGTACGACATCGATTAACCTTATTACTGTGTTTTTGAAACGTTCTGAGATGAGAATAGAAAGAAGCTCTAAAAAGCCTATGGTTGAAACGGGAATCAAAACTATCCTAACGTTGTCATGCATGGATGAGAACCTAATGTCTATCATATTCCTCTCTTGCGCAGAGAGAAACAGAGATCCTAAGGGGATAAATGGAAAAGCAACAACATATATACAGTAAAGCAGTAAAATGCATGAATGCAGCAGGAAACAACAGGCCAAGTGAAACAGCTTCACTTCAAACCTCAGGGGGGGGGGATTAACAAACAGTACATCAAAGAAAATAAAACTCCAAAATCAACTTTGACAGCTCAACAGCTCCTACAGCAGCAGTCCAAACTGCACCAGCTCTGGCAGCTACAGCGTAAGCAATAACTCTAACAACAACAATTGATTTACCAGCAAAAAGCAACAACCTTCATCTTCATGAATAACTCCTATCTTCAAGTTTCAATAAACTTTCAATCTTCAATAGGCACCAGGCTTCAACAAGCTCCCAGCTTAAGCAAACTCAACCCCCAACCAGTAACTAGCTTCAACAAGCTCCTAACTTCAACTTCAACACGTAGTAAAACCCTAGCTTTAACAAGAAACTAGCTTCAACAAGCTCCTGACTTCAACTTCCACAAGTAGTAAAACCCTAGCTTCAACAAGCAACCAGTTTCAACAAGCTCCTGACTTCAACTTCAACAAGTAGTAAAACCCTAGCTTCAACAAGCAACCAGCTTCAACAAGCTCCTGACTTCAACTTCAACAAGTAGTAAAACCCTAGCTTCAACAAGCAACCAGCTTCAACAAGCTCCATTTTCTCTTTACCAAGCTTCCACAAGCATCTCCAAAGGAGAATCACTCAACAAGATCAGGTTATAATGTTAAGAAACTCAATGACAACCAAAGGAAATCACTGAGATTTTAACATTTGCAAATGAAAGGTATCCTCAAAGTTATACTCACTTGGGCATACCACTCATCCCTCCTAAGGAGAGATGGAGCTTCCCAAGGAGGACTTTATGTCATTGGATAGGATAGAGGCAAACCATGCACTCTATGTTTGACAGAAGAATTGGTTTATTCTAAGCTCTTCCTATTTTATCCTATTTCTCCTAAGTCTTCAATCAACATCTTCAACCTCCAAGCAATCTTCATACATCAACCTTAATCTTTGCATTCAAACTCTTCCATTGATGCTTCATGCTTCCACAAGCTCAAACCAAGCCCACACCCCAAAATAAAAGCCCAAAAAGCCCAAGCAGACAGATAAAACCCCAAGTGGGCACACCAAATAGCCACACAATTTGCAAAATATACTAAAAATAGTAAAATACTATTAAAAATTCTAATATTTATTCTAAGGGGATTTCTACCTCTACCCTACATACCCTATAAGTCCTATAACCTAATTCATGCTAAAAACCCCAAAATAAAATGTTAGAATGCACCTATGTTGAGTTTGAACCCTAAAACTATCACCCTAATATTCTCTAATCAAAACTAATCAAGATTTAGTCACAAAAATATGAAATAAATCTCTAAGGGAACTTAATGCTCTAATATAACTACCACAAAAAGAACGGGATCAAAATACGAATTTGAATGACTAAACGAAATTCATCAAAATGCATGTATGAACAAAATGAAAATAAAAGCAATTAAAATGTAAAAATTCACCATAAATGGAAAAAAACCTAAAATAATATTTTTATTTTCTTATAATTTTCTTGAAATCATTAACAAAATGTAGGAAAAAGTCCCATGTTAAAATGATGATTTTCTGATTTTACATGATTTATTTAAGAACTATATGCAAACTAAAAGAAATAAAAAGAAATTCAAATAAAAGGATAAAGCAGGGGGTGTCACCAGCAGTTATTACAGTTCAGAATACAACTGGGCCCAGGAGGGGGGGGGGTGCGCTCAGCAATGCACTGGGCCCAGGAGGGGGGGGGGGGTGCACTCAGCAATGCACTGGGCCCAGTCCACCAATTCAGAAAAACCACACAAAAAAACTTAGGGGGGTGCGACTAGCAGGTAATTCGCTTGTTATTCCTTCTGGGCCCTAAACTGGGGGGTGCAAACAGAAAATGCACTAGGCCCAAACCCAAAGTACAAACCAGGGGAGGGGGGTTTAGAAGCAAACGGAGGGTCTATGGAAAAAATGTAATGGGCTTGGCCCAACAAAATAAACAAGAAAGGAAAACGAAAAACATCAGACGGGGGGGGGGGGGGGGGGGGGAATGCTGAGGAAACCGGGGGGTGTACGGACTGAAACACAAGTTGGGCCCAAGGCCCACTCTCCTCTCCCTCTTCCACTCACTCCCTTCTGAAACCCTAGGAACTGTTCACGTTCTCTCCGCCGCAACTCCCTCAATCTCTCCTTCGTTCACCCACCCTTTCGTTTCTCCTCTCAATCAAACCCTTACAAACATCTCAACCTCTCCGTCTCCCTCTACAAACTTTTTATCATCACAATCGCACTCCATTTCGTCCCCAACTTGATGAATCTTGAAGAAATCCACGAATGTTCTTGATCTACGAAGGTTTTCTGGAAACGGTCGAATGGCTTGATGAAGATATGGTAACGATTCTTGACGTTCTTGGAATCCAAAGGATCTGAAGACGATGTTGAAGGTTTGGCAAGTGTAGTGAAGGTTGACGTTAACCTTGAAGATCCAGATGAGAGTTTGATGAGGATCTTACGAAATTATGGAAAGCTTGGATGAAGATCTTGACGTTGATGATCTTCGTTGGAAGACTGAAGATTATGGATGAACGTGCAAAGATCTGATGCATGCGGTTCTTGAGCGAAGGAGCTCTGAAGCTCGTTTGATGGTTGATGAATCTCTGGGCGCCGCTTGA
Source organism: Lathyrus sativus (assembly GCA_963859935.3). Lineage (NCBI taxonomy): Eukaryota > Viridiplantae > Streptophyta > Magnoliopsida > Fabales > Fabaceae > Lathyrus > Lathyrus sativus. The sequence goes on along the minus strand of OZ012741.1, from coordinate 399,266,364 downwards.
AGAGCAACTTGAAGATTATTGAAGTTTAACGATTTGAGAAACCTGATGAACATTGGATAACGAAGTTCTTGAAGACTTGAACGATTTTGGAGAAAATATGATGAACGATGAAGGTCACTGATGAACTTGTCTGGATGCTTGCTGAAAGATCTGAATGCGCGATGAACATGACGATTGATGAACGATGATTTGAAGATCTCATGAAGATCGATGAAAATCTCTCGAGGATCTGATGAAGGTCTCATGGATATGGGAAATTATTGATGAACCGGATGAATTTTGTATGAATGTTCGATGAAGTTGATGAATATTGTTGAAGATTATTGGTGAAGATCTTCCCAGATCTGGAAAGCTCACAAAGAACAAGGTTGAAGGTTGAAGGATCATGGGAAATCATTTGAAGAACGGATGAAGATTCTGGTGAATTGTGTTTTCCAGTGGTAGTTGCAGTGGCCGGAGTTAGTTAGGGTTAGCTTGCCAGTGAAGTTGATTGGGGAGGATGAACGGAGAGGACGAAGTGTAGTTTTCCAGCGAGCATTTGGCCGTGTGCGCTGCCGTTGGATTTTGCCGATGGATACCTCAGGCGGTTTGCATGGCCGGAGAGAGAGGGAGTGAAGTGGGACAGGTGGCGTTGTGGGCGAGCGAAATGTGGCGCGTGTGGGGTCAGAGGGAGAATGAGGTGGCGTCCATGCAGGGTGTGATGGAGTGAGTGGGGCGTGAGGTGTCCAGAGGAGAGAGAACGAGGTGGCTGGCTTATATACTGACATGTGGCCGGAACTGGACTGGGCCCCCATATTACACCTGGCCCACGAATTAATGACTTGATTAAACATGATTAAACCCAATTAAACTCAAGATTAACCCTAACGAAAACTTAAAACAGCAATTAAGCTTAAATGTTAATTAAGACCATTCCAAACCTAACTAAATCTAATAAACTCAAATTAAAACCCTAATTAACCTCTAAAAAGGTGATTAAAATCCTAATTAAATCTAAAAAAGAGGATTGATTATTAAAATCTGTTAATTCTTATTAGAAAAGTCTATTAAAACCTATATTAAAAAATATATCTAAAAACTATTATTTAATTTCTACAAAGTCTTTAAAAACCTAATAAATTCTGAAAAACAAAAATCAAAAAAATCTAAAAAACATTTGATCTCTAATTTCCTTTCAAAATCTACTCTATTAATTTTTTCTTTTAAAAACAATAAACTCTAATCTAAAAAACACTATCTATTTTTATTATTTTCTACTCTTTTTAAAGGAAAAAAAAACTATTAAAACTTTAAAAGAAAATTGATCTCTAAAATTTATTTAAAAAACCATAATATCTAAAAATCTTAAAAAAACTATTAATTTCTAAAAAATGAAAAGAAAATTTATTTAAACTCTAAAAAATATTTAAAAACTCTATTAAACCCAGAAAAATCAATTAAATGCACTAAAAGTCCAGAAAAATGACAGAAAAATTCTAAAAATGCCAGGAAGCCGATTAAATCGAATAAAACCCAATTACACAACCGTAGCGAAACCTAGACACCGAGATGGTCTGAAAACACGGGAGATGAGCATCAATTCTCCACAAACTTTTATTTTGACTGACCTGTACTGCCTGAAACACCAGGGGCTTTACTCCCGATAGAAATCAATCTCAATTGATAAAAATGCAATGCATGCCGTATGCGAATGCAAATGCAAAATGCCACGAAACATAAACCAGATATGGGAACCGGTTGGTCAAATTTTAGGGTGCAACAGAGATCACTCACCTTCTGAAGATGCTTCTCTCCAAACAATCTTAGATTTACGTTTTCTTTATCTGATGTTTTGAGCACTTGTTTTGAATTTCTCATCTGATGTTTTGTCTGTTTTCTCTGAATATTTGAATGAATGAATCTGAATGTTTTCTCTATTTGATTATATCTTTTCTCTCTGTTTCCTTTTATTTGTATTTAAAAATTTTCTTTTTGATTATGACAAAAAGGGGGAGAAAATGAAATTCTGACTGTTCAAATAAACTTTACCTGAATGGAATTCAGACATATCAAATCACAACTAACATGAATTTTTAGTATTTCAGAACAATAATGATAAATCTGACAAAATTCATTAAAGTAACTCTGAGATTCCCAGATCAAGGTTTAACCAATCAGACTCTGCTTCTGAAATGTTCGTCCAAATCAAGCTCTAAATTTGAACATTCAGGCTCTGATTCTGAAAAGAATACTCATACAAAAAGGGAAGTTTCTATTCTTTCTTAGTATTCAATTCAGGGGGAGATTCATAATCTCAGGGGAGTTATATTTATCTCTTTATTGAATAAAATTTCCTATGTTTTTGTCATCATCAAAAACGGGGAGATTGTTAGAACACAGATTGGTTCTTAGTCATATCTCTATGTTTTGATGATAACATTAATGAAATTTTGTATTAAGAAATTATATACTCTAAATTTGTTCAAGTATTTTTGCTGCAGATATTAAATTTAATATTCTTCTGAAAGCAAAAATGGATCTGAACGTTGAACTACGCAAGACTCTGAGCGCTGCCTACAGAAGACTCTGAAGCAGAAGCTACAGAAGCATCTGAAGCGTAGACTGAAGACTTTGTATGAAGAGTTTCAAGCCTTGTTTTTCAGAAGACTCTGATAGTACTGTTCGCTGCAAGTACTGAGGATCTGATCTCTAAACTCTGCTCTGAATGATTTCACGCTGAAGCACACTTGCTGCAACACTCTGATACAGCAAACTCTGATGACGTCAAGACTCTGATCACTCAAGGCTCTGATATTGATTGCTGTGAAATAGAAACTTGCTGAAGAAGATTATTCAAAGTTATATCCGTTGGTATATTCCAAACGTCTCTTTCCTCTTCTATGCTAGACACAAGAACTCGGGCAAAAAGGATTTCTCTGAACGTTCTACTTCTAGGAAAGATCAAGTCATGTGAAGACAAAAGGCTACAACTACTTTGCAGTACACTGTCTTCAAGCTTGCAACGTCTTGGACTCCTTTGACTATATAAGCAAGTCTCCAACAACTTTCTCTAGTTGACGTAATTGACATATTTTGACAAATACATTGAAACTCTCTCAAAGCTCTCATACAAATTATTATTCTTTGCTGAATAGTTTCATACGTTCTTAAACTTAAGTGTAAATCACAGTTGTGATATAGCTTTCTTAGAAGCATTTCAAACACTTTTTTAGTTTACATTTGATTGTAAAAGTTACTTGAGAATACCAAGTTGTGGTTAGTAGTTCTTGAGAAGACTAAGACAGTTGTTCTTAGTGTTTGATATTGTAATTAGTTTGATTATAGTGGATTAAGTCCTTATGGAGAAAGGCAAATCACTCTTGATAGGGTGGACTGGATTAGTTGCATTCAACGAACCAGGATAAAAATCATTGTGTTTTTACTGCCATAATATTTTCTAAATCCTTATTCAACCCCCCTTCTAAGTATTTTCTCACCTTCAAGTTCATCATTAGAACTTACTAATCTTTGTGATAAACCTTCATCCATTCACTTTTTCATCATCAATTTCTATAGATCAAGGCTTTGGCGTGTGGTTTTTGAAGTTGATTTGAAGAATTTTCAGATTTAAAGTGGTAATCTCTTGATCCACCATTGTTGTTCTTGATACATCCTTCACAATATGATATATTGTTTATTCTTGTTGCTTGATCTTTGGATCTTCCAAATTTTGTTCCATTGGTTTTGTTTGCTGTTATTTTACTTGAGTTTCCGTGCTCAATTGCATCATTGATCATGAGGTGTTGGAAGAAATGATTGATCAAGTTTTTGCACATTTTCAAGTGGATTTCATGCTGCCTTAACAGGTGTAATCGATTATCTTCCTGGTGGTAATCGATTACACAGTGCCCATTTTGCCATTTTGGCTTTGTTTTGGTTCTTTCTTCTTCTTCTTCTTCCATTTCCTTTGGTTTTTGCTTTGGTTGTCACTTTTAAAGGTCCATTTCCTCTTTAAATTCATTGGATTTAGGGTGTAGATGAAGTTGGATAAACATTCACTAATCCAAATCTATCTTTAAAGTGAATTGTTCAATTCATTTTAGGTGCTTTGAGTTAATGATATGTTTAGTGTTTTAATCCACCAAGATGAGTGGATGAACTTAAAGATGGAATGACCTTGAAATTGTAATTCAATTTGGGTTTCCCTGTCCTCTTCTCTTTTTTATTTTGATCGATGAAAATCTTCGATATCATTAGAACTTATTTCAAGTTCTTGATGAAGATGAGATCGTTACCTATTTTCTTTTCGTGTGGTACTGCTTTCAGAGAATGATCTACATATCACCTCTCTAGCATGCATTAGCACTAACATTGTTATTGGCCGGTCTCAAATAGTCGTGGTTTCTACATAAACCCAATTATGATTGCTTAACATAATGCTAAATTGTCCATGTTGTAAACCAAAATTTGACCTCCTCTTTTTGCCTTTGCATGAGCATGTGCATTTGCATCGCTGGCATACACATTCACACTTTTTCTATGTGATATTTGTTGCAGGAACTTTCAAGTTTTACGAGCCCAATTAATCACATCATCAAAACAAGCACAAAATAAAGATTTTTTTATACCTATTCATCAGAGCAGAGGTCGAAAATCAGACCCATGACCATAACATCATTTTTGATGAAAAATTGGGCAAGTTTTAGCCTGGTTAGTCGATTAACCATTTGCTAGTGCAAATGGGTTAATCGTTAATCCTTGCAAAATTTGCATAATCTGCTGCATTTTCAGGACAACAACTTGCACTCTCATTCTTTGTGGTCTACATTGTTCTAGCATTGTGTGAAACATTCTAGACAACTCTAGACACTTCAAGACATTTCTAAACACTTCAAGGCATTTTCTCCAATACATTAATTTGGATTGAGACCACCATGTTGCTTCATTTCCAAGCATATGAGCCCTTAGATTCAAGTTTGCATTGGGGTGGTTACCAAGTCAACTACCTAACTAACTGAGTTAACCTCCAACTCAGTGAGTTGAGGTTAACTAACTTCAGGGCTAGTTCCAAGGCTACATCCAAATCTCACTCCGAACCTAACAACTTTGAAGTAAAACTCTATATAAGCAAATCATCACCATTTCACAATCAATCATTTTTTTCATCCTCAATCATTCTCCCAAATTCTCACACTTGGTCACTCTTAATTCTCTCACATTCGCTCTGAATTTTCTGCAACTTCTACTTATAATTTTCTTCACTTTCATCCAAAACCTCACTAGAGCTCAAAACCTCCATTAAAGAGTAGCAACTTCTTCATTGGAAGTGCTTTCTCTTGAGCTTAGCCATCATCATCTTGCAAATTCTTGTTGATTTTCTGGAGTTATATTGCATTCAGATTCATCTCAAGTGATTACTTCAAGCTTATTCGGTGTAATTTCAATTTTGGAGTTTTCACCATAATTTGCTCGGTTTCACTACGGTTTGATTGTGAATTATGTTTTCTCTGGATTTCTTTGAGTAGCTTCATCATATTCCCTTTGCAACAACATCCTGTTGCACCCTAAAATTGGCCCAACCTTTTCTTGGCCTGGCTTTTGTTTTTTTTGTTGCATTTTTCGCACTTATGCATTTGCATAGCATTGGGCAGGGGATCAAGGTTCCCGTGGCTCGGGTTCATTTCGATGCAAAAGACTGAATAACAAACAGCGAGCATCAGAGGCTTGGGCATTTATTTTGCCTAGCGGTCAAGCGGCCGATTTTATTTTATTTTGCAGGAGAACAGCAGTTTAGAAAGCAGCGCTCAGGCTCATGTCAAGCATTTTTATAGTGATAACATTCAAGAACAAGATTCAGAAGCTTAATAGAGCTCCAAATAGTCAAAGCAGGGCAAATGGACAAACTTCCCTCTAAAAGGCGCCAAATTCAAAATTTTAAAGGTGTTAATCGGTTAACCTATATGGGTAATCGATTAACCAAAGAGAAATCATGCCAGATTGGAAATTTTAAAGGTGTTAATCGGTTAACACATATGGTTAACCGATTAACCAGTGCAATTTTTGCCTCTGTATGTGATTTTTCAATGCAGAGCCATTTGGGTCCAATTTTGATCACTTAAATTCAAATTTGTCACTTGGGAAGGATCTAGAATCATTTCATAATTTCATTTCCCTCTAAAATCCCATTCCTAGTGCCAAGCCACAACTCACAAAGCAATTTCCAAACCTTGCTTTGGGATCCAAACCTAGATGATATTTATATGATTCACTCCAAACTAAAGGGATCCAATTTTCATTTCTCACTCTCATTATTCAGAATTCATCTCAATTCTCTCAAACTCTCTCAACTTTCCAATTCCAAAACCCTCACTCAAAGCTCTTTTTCATTGAATTCTTTGATTCTTCATTGGAATAAATGAATTCTTGAGCTCAAACCTCCATCCGTCATCTCCATTGAAGTGATTTCTCCATCCAATTTTCGTGCACAATTGGATCCAGATCTGGGAGTGATTTTGGAAGTGATTATTTGGCTTATTTTGGATTAATCTTGAAGGATTTCCATTGCTACAACAAGAATTGGTGTGGATCTTGAAGTATTCCGGACTTCTATCATCGGATCTGTGCGATTCCAATTAATTCAACATTAACCGAAGCAAATCTCCGCTTCGAAGGTTGGAATCCTAGATCCATAGCATTTTTGAGCTTATTTGCATGTTCATGATGATTTTCATATTCGATTGAATTTTGGTTGATATGATTTGTGTTGATGTTGTTTGGATCTATATACATGCTGTTGGAATCATGTTTTTCTGATTTAATTTCGTGATTAAGTGATTATGTGATCATTGGCATGTTTGAAGAAGTGATAAGCTGTTGAAAAGTGATTCTACTTTGCTGTTTTCTGCTGTCAGCACAGTGTTAATCGGTTAACGCATATGGTTAACCGATTAACCATTGCAAATTTCCAGATTTTTTCAAAGTTTTCAAAGCATTAATCGGTTAACGCATATGGTTAACCGATTAACCAGTTCATATTTTTAAACGTTAACAGTGTGTTAACCGATTAACCCCTGGGGTTAACCGATTAACACTGTGCTGGCAGGCCTGTATTGCTATTTTGTTTGATTGTTTGCATACCGTTTTATCTCGAATCATCATAGATCAGTGTGATGTGTTAGGGATGAAATGTTTCTGTATATATGTCGCTGTTTTGGTTGTTTAATCGAGATTTCATCGACATTCGCGTTTTTCCACTTGAATGCATGCTTATGGATGTGGTTCAAAGTTGATGATCTCTTTGCATGTTCGTTTGCTTTCATCTCTGTTGCACCCTAAAATTTGCTCAACCTTATTCCTTGGGTTTATGTTTCATCATCATTAGCATTCGCATATAGAGTCATGTACATAGACTAACCATCTGCATAGCATAAGCATAGCAAGTCATTCAACAGGGGACCAATCATTATTTTCATCTCTAGAGGCCTAGCAAGAGGTTATTATCCTAATGCCATCCTACTCAAGTCATCAGGAAAGAATTTGAAAGCAAAGAGTTCAGCAGATCAAGCCTTGAGTCTATCTCCTAGCTGAGGGTATCTGAGGGTCAACAAGAGGGTTATGAGCTGTGGATTGAAGGCAGGGAAAACATCTAGACATCTGGAGAGACTTATAAAGTCATTTGGAGAAGAAAACAAGTCATGGATGAAGGCACAAGAGCTATAGTTGAAGACAGTCAACTAGGGTTTCATCTGGGTCAACCCTAGGTCAACCCTAGGTCAATTGACTGACTTAAGAGGGCATTCAAGTCTATGGGAGAGATGTGGGGATCAATATTGGACATGGAGAATAAGGATATGGAGATATGACAAGGAGGATTCAAGAGAAATTAAGGAGAAGAGGAGTTACTAAATTAGGGTTTCTCTGTAAAATCCCCTAGTTTAAGTCAAATTTCCAAGCAAGATAAGTCAAAATGCTAGCTTCAAATGGCTTCTTGGCCAACATGAAACTTGTAGAGGATCTCAAGACCTTTAATTTGAGTGGTGGAAGACCTCAAGGAGATTTATAGAACTCAAGTTATGGTCCTTGCAAGTTACAGGTCATCTGGGGTGTCTGAATTTTTGTCTGTGAAAGTGACTTGACTTCCAAGCTAGTTTTGCCCCTCAAGGAGATTTCAAATGAATTCTTGGTCAACATAAGAGTTGTTCCTCATTGTCTTAGCTTTCTAGAATGGTATGGTATGCCTTCATATGATGTGGAGAACTCAACTTATGGTCTTGACAAGCAAAGGGTATTTTGGGTATTTGTGAATTACAGGTCATCTTAACCTATACCCAAAACTCATACAAGGAGGCCTCAAATGGAAAAACTTACAACATCAAACTTGCTCCAAATTGGATTTTAAGTCTAGAAAGAAAGGTCACAAATTATTGGAGAAGCTCATAGCATGATGTTACATAATTGGTCAAAATGTGAACTAAAAAGGCTTATAAAGTGAATAATTTCAAAGTGAAAAATGGTTTGGGAGATTTACAAGTCCAAATGGAGACTTCCAATATATGATTTTGAATGGAAAAACAATTCTAAGAACAATGGTTCACACACTTTTTTGAGTTTAGAAGGGAAAAATGAAGTTATCCATGGTTGCTTACCTTTTAAGAAACATGATCAAAATGAACCAAAGTTGGAAAGCAAGGGAATGTGCAAGATGGATCTAGAATGTTCATTTGGGGCCTATATATTCATGAAATGTGCATTGATCAAGGGTTGGCCTCATTTGCACCAAGAATTTCACAAGATTTCTCATTCTTTTCATTGAAGTTTCATTCCAATTCTCCAAATTCTTCACCAAATCTTCATCATAATCAACCTTCTCATTCTGATTCATCATCATATAGTATAATTCAATCAAGAACAAGGTGGTTATCATCCATTTTCGAGCACTTTTTTTCAAGAGCATCAAGATTGAAGTTGCAAGTGGACAGCATAATTCAAGCAAGGAACCACCAAAATACTGCATACAGAATCAATGCCTGAGTAATCTGATCAAGATTCAAGCCTTAGAAGCCTCAGATCCTCAATCTCCATAGTTGTTTTCAAGTTTTTGCACCAGGTGAGTTTTCAATCACACAGCTCGATTCAGTTAGTTAGGCATGTTGTTGTTAGTTTAGAGATGATTTAGGTGGTTAGGAGATTAGTTTAGATGAATTTGGAGTGATTTGGGGTCCATTGTTAGCAGGTGCAACAAACTGTTAGGGTGAAGATCTATTAGGTTAGGGCATCATAATGTTAGTTGGATAGCACAGGTTAATCTCCATTATGTGTAGATTAGTTTAGGTTAAGTTTGAAGAAGAATTGAGTTGGTGCATATCAGTGTAATCTCATGGTGACCAGATGTTGATTCAATCGTGTTTGTTATTGTGGTGAGTTTCAATTCAAACTGATGCCCTAGGATTGTAGAGGGAGAGTTGTAGAGTAGTTTTCATGTTCACAGCATGTGGATTCATGGCCTGGTGATGGAGAACAGAGAGATGGAAGATAGCTCGTGCATGGGAGCTTTCATGGCATCCAAACCCTAATTTGCAGAACCTTTGGGGAAGATGAAATCGTGGCCTTCCATTTGTAGTTGGACCTTTGACTATTGGCGTGATCGTGTGGCCTACGTTTAATCTGATTTGTGGAGGGAGGAACCTGGCCCTAAACGCACCGTTTCATTAATTGAAACGGGCGGGCCTCAGGATGTATTGTTATCCCCACCCCCAGTGTGTGAGCCCAAACCAATTTCAATGTGATTTCGCTGCTATTCTTACCCCCAGCGCTTCTTATGTGTTTCACTAATTGCTGAGTGTTCTGGGCCTAACTCAAAATGATATGCGCACCCCCCTGGTTGCTGGCCCATCCTGATTTTCACTGAACGCGCCTACTATTTCAACCCCCTCCCTCATTTTTAATTCATTTTAATTTTCTTAATTCATTCTAATTTTCACTAATTTTCATAAATTCATAAATAATTCATAAAAAATGCTTTTTAATCCATTCTTTTTACCATATCTTCATTAAAATGTCTAGAATATTATAGGAAAAGAAAATTTCATTTTTAGTTTTATTTCATATTTTTTACATATTTTCTAAATAAATGTCACATTAAATAATTCACTTCATGCATCATTTTTATGATTTTTGTTCTCTCACATGCTTTAATATTTTTTGATCATTCTTTTCATATTGTTTAGATGAGATATTAGGCTTATAGAAATATTTTAGTTCCCATTTTTAGAGGTTAATTTTAGGTGATTAATAAATGCTTGAATATCATGTGCAAAACTAGGGTTTTAAGTGACAACTTAGGAAGTTCAATTTTCTCCCTTAGGACTTAGGGTTTGAATAGGTTAGTTATGGGACTATAGGGGCTATGGGTAGTTATTAGATCCCTTAGAGAACAGTTAGGATTCCCCTACTGCTATTATTACTGTCTGTATACCTGTTGTCTGGTGTGGTGTGCCCTCTGGGGTTTATTGATTGTTTGTATGGGTATTGGGTTTGTCTGGGGCCCTGGGGAAGCTGAAGATTTGTGAAGATGAAGCTATTGGAGATTCAAAGATTGAAGATCAACTGTCAGAGTTGAGGAGGAGATTCTTGCTAGCAGCTGTTGAGGAGACTAGGGTTTAGGAGCTAGGCAGAGCTCTAGATTAGAAAGATTGTTTCTCAAACATGGATTGCCTTGTCTGCATCCATTCTTCTCTGTGATTCAGAGTCTCTCTAAGACACTCACCCCCTTCCTTTGGAAGGCTTGGTGATAGTTTCTATGAGATAGAACTCTTGAGAGAAAATGCCTCTTGTGTTAGAAGCAGTCTGTTCACCACCTTTGGTAGTCAGCTGATTGCTTAACACCCAATTCACTCTTGTGACTAATCCCTCATCCTGGAGGTTTGAGCATGAAGAAAAGCCATTGCAGATGGAAGACTGATGATCAAAGCCCTTGTCTGAAGGTCATGAAGATGGAGATTGATGCTTGTTGAAGCTTGTGAATGATTGGAGATTATTTGAAGCCAGATGTTGATTCAGAGCTGCTGATGCTGTTTATTTTGTTGCTGTATTTCATTTGCTGATGTATTGATTGGTTTTCTGAACTGTATTGTTTGCTGTTTACCCTGCTGGGTTGAAAGTGAAGCCTGTTCACTTTTGCCTATTGTTTTCTAGGTTCGAGGTCGAGTGGGACTCCCTTGCCTCGCTTGTACTGTTGCATCCATGCATTTTACTGCTTTACTGTATATATCTGATATTGTTTCTGTTTCTGCCTATCCCGTAGGATCTCTGTTTCTCTCTGTGCAAGAGAGGAGCATGATAGACACTAGGTCTTAACCCATGCATGATAACATTAGGTTAGCTTGATTCCCTTCGCAACCGTAGGTTAGAGTTCTGTCTCTTTCTTTCTCAAAACAAACAGAAAAATACGTAAAGATTTCAAACTCAATAAAAGATACTTCTTCCGTAAAAGAATGTGAACTCATCAAGGCGTCATTTTTGTCCTCTTGGACTGTTAATCAGAAAACCCTTTTTCAGAAGGAATAAAATCAACCAAGACAAGCTTGTGTCGTACGTAGCCCGAACTACGTTTGCTCTGATCTTTCATGCTGTATGAAAGTACGTAGGCATAGGGTGCGATATCCTAGCGAGCAACCTTCCCCTCCTTTCCCGTAGGTAGGCGAACTACGTTGACTCTGATTTCTCGTTCCAGGCGGGAATACGTAGGCATAAAGTGCGATACTTTGCCGAGTCATTTTTATTTTCTCTTTTCTTTTTCACCCTTGACCTATAGTTTAGATAGAATAACAATCCATACCCGAAAACAAGCGTGGATCCCGTCGAGTACGACGGACGTGAGGGGTGCTAATACCTTCCCCTTGCGTAACCGACTCCCGAACCCAGGTTTTGGTTGCGATGACCATACCTTTTCCCGTTTTTCGCGAGGTTTACTTCGAGCGTTTCCTTTCCCTCCCGTGGGATAAATAACGCACGGTGGCGACTCTTCTGTTCAGCCGGCGCCGATTTTCGCAGTAGCGACAGCTGGCGACTCTGCTGGGGATCCAACGTCCCCTGGCTGCTAAGGACTGCGATGGTTCTTATGCATTTGGGATCCAACGTCCCTTAAGAGAGTCAATCCTAACGCTTGTTTTCCCGTCGAGGATTTTGTATGGAGTTATTGTATATTTCTAACCCTGCATTTTTCAGCTTTATATATATTGTTTATTATTGCTGTATCTGGGGTGTGACGGGTGTTCTGATATTGAGAGATAAGCCGGACCTGGGCTTGAGTGCACCTAGAATTAGAGTAGAAATTAGTGGGCGCCCGCTTGCTTTGCTTGCTTTGGTGTCCCATGAAATCTACACTCAGACGAGGTTCCTCTGGTTGGCCTCCTGCCCCTTCCTTTGGTTGGCGTGGGTTGCTGGTTAGTTGGATTGTCGACTCTGGGGACCGATCATTTGGAAGTTGGCTGAGTGAGGCCTCTTCAGGATTTGATGATGCCACTCCTTCTGGGAATCGTATCATCAACCCTGAAAGTCTGTGACGCCGACGACCGCATAGGATGCCGTACCTTGTGCCAGTTATAGGGCCACCCACCTGTGAGGGGATTTGGGGTTATGCAGGTAACTAGACCTCCAGACTACCGGTTATTTCTTGATCAGAGATCCGGGTTATTTATGGAGAGTTATGAGGTCTGTCAGAGACCATTTGGAGATGTATTCTGAGGTCTGTCAGAGATCATTTGAGAGGTGTTTTGAGGTCTGTCAGAGACCAATTATGGATATGATTTGAGGTCTATCAGAGACCAGGTGGAGTTATGGTTTGAGGTCTGTCAGAGACCAGTGTTGGAGTTCTATTTTAGGTCTATCTGAGACCAGGGTTTGGTGACTTCTGGATGGTCTATCTGAGACCTTTCTTGATTGGGTTTAGGCTATTCAGCTGCAGCTTTGGTCCCTGTTGAATGTTACTTGCATTGCATCCTTGCATATCCATTATCATTTGCATTTCACTAACGTGTGTCTGTGCTGCAGGTGCATTTGCATTTCCCTAGTTCTAGTGCCCAGACTTCTGAGTTTTGATCATGACTAGCCTACGGAGAACGGTTGCTTACAAATTGCCTACGCCTGATATTGTTCCTTTACTGGGGTTGATCTCTCTTGCTGATGAGGGTGTTCGTAGGAGTTTCCGGATGAGTTATGGTAGATTATTGAGATTGGTGTGCAAACCCACAGAGGTAGAGTTAGATGGGCTGTATGCTTTGATGCAATTCTACGACCCTGCTTTGAGGTGTTTCACGTTCTCTGACTTTATTATGGGACCAACCTTGGAGGAATACGCGGAGTATGTTGAGCTGCCTGTGCAGAACCAGGTTCCATTCATTCATTATGATGCCAAGCCCAAGCCGGAGGAATTGGCAAAAGCCTTGCATGTTGACGCTTCTGAACTTGTGACTACTGTTTCCCGTGGAGTTCCAGGATTCTCATTTCAGTCCTTAGTGGGTAAAGCCCAAGAGTACGCCAAGAATGGGTGCTGGGTTGCTTTCAATGCTGTGTTGGCTTTGTGCATTTATGGCATAGTTTTATTCCCCAATATACCGGATTTTGTGGACTTCGATGCTTTCTACTTGTTTGCCGCTGGTAATCCTGTACCTACCTTACTCGGAGATCTCTACCATTCACTGCATTACAAGAATGAGAAGGGAAGAGGGAAGAATGTTCATCTGTGTGTGCCCTTATTGAGTATGTGGTTTGAGAGTCATCTTCCTAAGAGAGGATCTGCTGCAGAGACTACAATTCCAGTTGGTTGGCCAGAACGCTTGATGAGGCTATCGTCGGAAGATATGGAGTGGTTTGATAGAGACCTGTTGGGATCTGAGCTCATCTTTAGCTGTGCTGGGTACCCTAATGTGCCATTGATAGGAAGAAAAGGGTGTATCAATTACAACCCTTCTCTATTCATTCGCCAGTTTGGATATGCGCTGAAGAATCCACCTCAAGAGGAAGAAGTACAGGAATCTCTGTACTTCACCGGTGACGTGAAGGGGGAGTTATTAGCCAAGTTGCGACATGCTTGGACGCGTATTAACCGCAAAGGGAAGCCGTTGTTGGGAAAGAATGACTGTCAGGCCTATGCGCCTTATAGAGTTTGGATTCAGGAGAGGGCTAGTCAGTTGAAGATGCCGTTTCCAGATGCACCAATTCTTGATCCTATTCCGGTAGCAGAGCCGACTACTGTTTCTAGAGAAGCATATGAACAGGTTGTGAGAGAGAAAGAAGCCTTGATAAAGATTAATGAAGGGTTAGAGCAAGAGTTAGCCCAGGCGCGCAGCGAGAAAAACAAGGCCGTATATGCTTTCCAACAACAGATTGAGCTGGTGAACAGGTTAGGAGCCGAGTTGACCGAGGAAAAGAAGAAGCGCGAACGTCTGGGGCAAGAGTTCAGAAGCTCCCATGACATGCTGGAGGCCAAAAAGAAGGCGCTCGACGCAGCACACCGAGAGATATCTTCTTGCAATAAGACTTGGAATGCTACACTCACTAACAACAAAAAGAGGGAAGATAAGCTGAAGCAGCAAATTTCCGACCTCGAAGAGAAGTTGAAGTCTAGCATCAAGAAGTGCGAGGAAGAAGTGATGAACCGGTATAGTGTCCAGCATGCACTGAACAAGGCAATCAAATCCAGAGATGAAGCAGTGTCCCAGAAACGAAAGTTAGAAGATTGCTTCGGAGAAGCAACATGGGAAGAAACTGCTGAAGACGTACGCCGTGTCCTTAAGAAGAGAAACCAGCTTGTTGAAGGGCTGCTTGATCGACCAAGCCATCCGGAGACTAAGAAGTTGATAGAGGAGTACCAAACTTTTGGGAGGATTTGATCATTCCATTATTTGTATGCTTTATTTGCATAGTGCTGACCATCACCAGGATTGTTGGTTGAGGTCATGCCATCTTTGTACTCTCCGTGATATTGTACCCTGGGCTTATCGATTCTCTCTGCTATATATGAGGCTTTCTATGATTCAGCTCTGATATTCCTATTGTCAACACTGTCACTGCACCGGCACCTTCGCACTAGAACTGGGGGAATGAACTTCCCTAATGCACAGACACATCGCATTGCATTCATATTCATGTTGCATAACAGGTAATCTTTGAATGGTGTCTTATCTCCTGCTTCGATCCAGGTACTTAACAGGATTCCAGATCAACATCCGCACCGCTATTCTACACGATCCAACTGTCGGAAAGTCATGGACCAGATTCAGAACGAGATGCAGGATGTACGCGAGAAGCTCGCCCTCTTCATGCAAACCATGGAAGCTATAGCAAAAGGGCAAGAGAACTTGCAGGCCATGGTCCAGCCTCTGTTGGCTCGCAATGCTGGTCATGGTAACGAAGATCATCAGTCTGTCCGGGTTGATACCGCTCATGGAGACGGCACCCCCACGCCAGTGGCTCCGCCTGTCGCCAATGTGAATGCTGCTAACGTCAACAACGCTACCGTTGCTGTGAATGGTAACGTCGGAGTTGGAAATGAAACTGTTGTCCATAACGCTGGGCTGGGTGATGTCAATGTGGGAGATAATCTCGGAGGCAATGGCTTTGTCAACGCTGGGTTCGGGTTCAACGATCAGGGATTCGACAACACTGGCAAGTATGGCTTTAATGCTCAAGGCTTTGGGCAAGATGGTTATGGTATGGTCAATCAGGGCTACGGAGGTTTTGGAAACGGAAACGGTGCTGGTTTTATGGCTGGTGGTCCTGCTGGAGGTGTTCAAGGGTATGGCAACAGAGGCCGAGTTCCGGGGATGAATCAGGTCAGAGCTGGACGTAATAATGCATATGATGGATACGGGGCTGGAAACGGTATGTGGCAAGAGGATCAACAGGAGGACGCCTTCTCTGGAGGGGGTTTTGAAGGGCCGATGGATGATTCTCAAAAGATTAGAATGCTGGAAGAGCAAATGAAAGGAGTCCTAAACCAGAGTGCTGTGGGTCTGGACATGGCAACAATGGGCTTGGTACCTGGCTTGAGGGTGCCCATTAAATTCAAAGCGCCTGCGTTCGATAAGTACAAAGGAGATACATGTCCGAAGGTTCATGTACGAGCTTATTACAGAAAGATGTCCGCATATTCCACTGACGAAAGAATGCTCATGCATTTCTTTCAGGATAGCCTATCGGGTCCTTCCTTAGAGTGGTACATGGGGTTGGAGCCCACTGATATCAAGACTTGGAAGCAATTAGCAGAGGCGTTCGTAGCCCATTACAAATATAACAGCGATCTGGCACCCAATCGGGTCCAGTTGGCCGGGCTTTCGCAGAAGAAGGGGGAGAGTTTTAAAGAGTACGCGCAAAGGTGGCGCGATATGGCTGCCAGGGTCCGTCCTCCTGTGGAAGATAAAGAAATGAACGACATGTTTGTTGGCACATTCACCGGGCTGTTTCATGATATGTTGTTTCATACCTCTCTGGCTAGTTTTTCAGATCTGATTCTGATGGGTGAAAAAATTGAGCGTAATATTAAACAAGGAAAGTTCCAGGTTGATGAATCAACTGCGTCTGGCAGTAATAGGAAAGCTTATGGTGGGCGCCGTCAGGGCGAAGCTAGTGCTGTATTTGGAGGACGAGGCCGAGGCCGAGGCAGGGGAAGAAATCAATATCGTCAGCAGCAGCAAGTGTCGAGTGTCACCATCCCTTATCAACAACAACCAATCCAGCAACCACAACAGGTTCAGCAGCAACCAATGCCACAGCAGCAGCAGCCTCAGCAGGGGGCACAGCAAGCTCAGAGAAAATTCCAGGGTGGTAAGCCGAGAAGGGTGTTTGAGAAGCCTCCCTCTAACTATGCTGATTTATTGCAGACCTTGTTGGGATTGAATCTGGTGGAGAAAAGAACCTTGGCACCGATAACGGGAGCTCCCCCGTTCGGCTATGATGCAAATAGGCGCTGCGAGTTTCATTCTGGGGCCCCAGGCCATGATATAGAAGGTTGTCATGCTTTTAAGCACGTTGTGCAGGATCTCTTGGACAACAAGTCTATCAACTTCGGAACGACCGGTGCGAATATAGTCCAGAAACCCATGCCTAATCATGGGGCGAATGCCGTGCTGACTGAGGAAGGTCTGAATCTGATTATGAATGTTGAGGATTTGAAGACGCCGCTGAGCGAAATAAAAAGCCGACTGTTGCAAGGAGGTGTTTACCCGGGTTGTAATGAGTACTGCTTAGATTGTTGGGCCCTGTCTGGGGGGTGTGAGGATTTGAAGAAGGGCGTTCAGGCCTTAATTGATGAAGGTGTATTGCAGTTTGATAGAATAGCAACTGAGGAGCCGGCAGGGGCAGTAGTGGATAATCAGAGTGATGTTGCCACAGTGACAATTCCTAGGAAGACGATCACTATTTCAGCACCAGCTCAGCGACCACCGATTACTATAACTAAAGCCGGGCCAATCCCGTATGAGAGCACGAAAGCAGTCCCATGGTCATATGGGCTAGAGGTGTATTGTGACGGGATTAAAATCGATGTTAACAAGCAGTCAGCGGAGGTTGTGGATAATGTTGTTGGCTCAGGAGGCATGACGAGGAGCGGCAGGATCTTTATATCTCCTGAAGTAGAAGCCGAAAGGCTAGCAAAAGGAAAAGGGAAAGCGGTTGAAAATGTTCCGATACAAGCAAATGAAAAAGAAGCAGCATCTAAGGATGTCAAAGAATTCATGCGCTTAATTCGGAAAAGCGATTATAAAATTGTGGAGCATCTACAGCAGACACCGTCCAAAATATCTATCTTGTCATTGCTGTTGTGTTCGGAAGCTCACCGAAATGCTTTGCTGAAAGTCCTGGACACTTCTTTTGTACCCCAGGATGTCTCCGTGAACCAGCTAGAAGGAGTATTGGCACATGTAAATGCAGGCCACAGTCTGGGCTTTACTGATTTTGACTTGACTCCGAAAGGAAGGGATCATAATATGGCATTACATGTATCTGTTGAGTGCAGGGGGTCGACAATGTCGCACGTATTGGTTGACACCGGGTCGTCTTTAAATGTGCTGCCTAAGAAGGCTATGATGAAGCTGGATGTTCGAGGGATTTTGTGTACACCAAGTGATTTGGTAGTCAGAGCGTTTGACGGCACGCGGAGAACAGTCTTCGGATCAATTACATTGCCTCTGCAAGTGGGGCCGGAAGTGTTTGCAACGGAGTTTTATATCATGGATATACAGCCTGCGTACAGCTGCTTGCTGGGAAGACCTTGGATTCACGGAGCAGGGGCAGTCACGTCTACCCTGCATCAGAAGTTAAAGTATATGGTCGGAGACAGTGTAGTCACCGTGTGCGGAGAAGAAGACATCCTGGTCAGCCATCTTTCTTCGTTTAAATATGTGGAAGTCGACGGGGAGATCCACGAGACGCCATGCCAGGCATTCGAAGGTTTGCGCATTAAGGACAAGAGTCCCGGGCCAAGCAAAGTGCCAGAGATAGCTGTTTCTTCGTATAAAGAGGCTCAAGCGCTAGTGAAGGCAGGAGAAGCCACGGGCTGGGGCAAAGTATTGGACATTCCGGTGAAAATGGACCGGTTCGGACTGGGGTACCGACCGTCGTCATCAACTCCTCCCGTGGGGGCCCCCCATTTCAGAAAGTCAATCACCATCTCTGCCAGTGGAGTATGCCATGAATCTGTCAATGCTGCTTCAGAGTCCGATGAAGGGGACAGCGACTGTGATATGGATGCCTGGATTCAGCCAAGCACGCCAGGACAAGGACTGTGCAACTGGTCTATTCAGGAGCTTGTTCCTGTGACTTTTAAACAGTAATGCTTTGCTTTATTAATTGTTGAATAATCTGATGTCTTGCCCGGGGCATCAGGATTTGCTTAGGGCTGTGTTGTTATAAACATTGCTTCGTTAATCATTAAATAAATGGCGTTTTTCATGTGCAAATACTGTAATCCCTGTCTTTCTTGTTTTGTATTTTTCAATAAAATGGCAATGTGGTTATCCGCTTTATACGCATTTTGAAGCACTTAACCCTTTCTTTTGCAGGATAACATTTTCAGATGACATCCTTGAACCACCTATGACTCGTCCCGACTTCGAGCACCCGGTATTCCAGACCGAAGAAGAGGTTGTCGAAGATAGCGACGTTCCTGAAGAACTGTCTTGGTTGGTGAAGCAAGAGGAAAGAGCCATTCTGCCTCACGACGAGGTTATCGAGATTATCAATTTGGGGTCGGAAGGGGTTGAGAAGAATATTCGTATCGGAGCCGCACTGCAGAGTGATATCAAGCGAAAACTGGTTGAAATGCTCCGAGAGTATAATGATGTATTCGCTTGGTCGTATCAAGATATGCCAGGGCTCGATACAGATATGGTTGTGCATCGTCTGCCACTGAAAGAAGACTGCCCGCCTGTCAAGCAAAAACTTCGCAGAACTCGCCCAGATATGGCAATGAAGATCAAAGAGGAGGTTCAGAAACAGTGGGACGCTGGTTTCCTGGCTGTAACGAAGTATCCCTCATGGGTTGCTAACATCGTACCAGTGCCAAAGAAAGATGGCAAGGTTCGAATGTGCGTGGATTATAGAGATTTGAATAAAGCAAGCCCAAAAGACGATTTTCCACTTCCTCACATTGACGTGTTAGTCGATAATACCGCTCAATACTCTGTATTCTCCTTCATGGATGGCTTTTCAGGCTATAATCAAATTAAAATGGCGCCAGAGGATATGGAGAAGACTACTTTCATAACGCCTTGGGGAACATTTTTCTACAAAGTGATGCCCTTTGGTTTGAAAAATGCTGGGGCAACATATCAGCGTGCGATGACGACTCTCTTTCATGACATGATGCATAAAGAGATTGAAGTCTATGTTGACGATATGATCGCCAAATCCCAGACAGAGGAAGAGCATCTGGTGAATCTGTTGAAGTTGTTTAAAAGGCTTAGGAAGTTCAGGCTGAGGCTGAACCCTAACAAATGCACCTTCGGGGTGAGATCGGGTAAACTCCTGGGGTTCATAGTAAGCGAAAGAGGAATAGAGGTCGATCCTGCTAAAATAAAAGCGATTCAAGAAATGCCGACGCCTAAAACAGAGAAAGAGGTGCGCGGGTTTTTAGGGAGATTGAACTACATTGCCCGGTTCATATCTCACCTGACTGCCACGTGTGAACCATTATTCAAGCTGTTAAAGAAAGATCAAGCTGTAACGTGGAACGATAATTGTCAAAAGGCGTTCGACAAAATAAAGAAGTATCTGCAGGAGCCTCCTATTTTGATACCCCCGGTGGCAGGGAGACCCTTGATAATGTATTTGACGGTTCTTGAGGGAAGTATGGGTTGTGTTCTCGGTCAACACGACGAGACGGGGAGAAAAGAGCATGCAATCTATTATCTGAGTAAGAAATTTACAGACTGTGAATCTCGATACTCAATGCTGGAGAAAACTTGTTGCGCGCTAGCATGGGCCGCCAAGCGTTTGAGGCAGTACATGCTGAATCATACAACCATGCTCATCTCGAAGATGGATCCGATCAAATATATATTCGAAAAGCAGGCGTTGTCAGGTAGAATTGCCCGGTGGCAGATGGTCTTGACTGAATACGATATTCAATACGTCTCGCAAAAGGCAATAAAGGGGAGTGTGTTGTCTGAATATCTGGCGGAGCAGCCTATTGAAGAGTATCAATCGATGAGATTTGACTTTCCTGACGAGGATATCATGTATCTCAAGATGAAGGACTGCGAAGAGCCGTTACCAGACGAAGGACCAGAGCCGGGGTCCAAATGGCAGATGATATTTGACGGAGCTGTGAATGCTTACGGTAGCGGAATAGGGGCAATTATCACTACGCCGCACGGGTCGCACATCCCGTTTACTGCCCGATTGACCTTCGCCGTTACCAACAATGAGGCTGAATACGAAGCTTGTATAATGGGGCTTGAAGAAGCCATTGATTTGCGAATCAAACATTTAGACGTATACGGAGACTCAGCTCTGGTAGTGAATCAGATCAAAGGGGAATGGGAGACACGTCAGCCCAATTTGATACAGTATATGAACTATGCAAGGAGATTGTTGCCTTTCTTCGACAAGGTTGAATTGCATCACGTACCACGGGCAGAAAATCAAATGGCTGACGCCCTTGCCACTTTGTCTTCCATGTACAAGGTCAATTTCTGGAACGAAGCTCCCCAAATCACTATCTCTCGGTTGGACAGGCCAGCTTATGTATTTGCTATTGATGAAGCGTCTGATGGCAAACCGTGGTATTTTGATATCCTTAATTTCCTGAAGAATAAAGAGTATCCGGCTGGGGCATCCAGTCAAGATCAGAAGACTCTCAGGAGATTAGCGGGTAATTTCTATTTGAACCCGGATGGCGTCTTATACAGAAGAAACCACGACTTGGTGTTGTTGCGTTGTGTAGACGAGAAAGAGGCAAAGCTTCTCATGGAGGAAATTCACGAGGGTGCATTCGGTACGCATGCTGGTGGGCATGCTATGACGAGAAAACTGCTGCGGGCAGGTTACTTTTGGCTGACGATGGAAACTGATTGTTTCAAATTTGCAAGAAAGTGCCACAAGTGCCAAATTTATGCTGACAAAATACATGTGCCTCCGAGTCCTCTAAATGTGATGTCATCTCCATGGCCATTCTCAATGTGGGGAATCGATATGATTGGAAAGATCGAGCCGACGGCTTCTAACGGGCATCGGTTCATACTAGTAGCAATCGATTATTTCACCAAATGGGTGGAAGCGGCGTCTTACGCAAATGTAACGAAGCAAGTGGTGGCTAGATTCATCAAGAGAGATATCATTTGCCGATACGGAATTCCCGAGCGGATAATCACGGATAATGGTTCTAATCTGAACAACAAAATGATGAAGGAGCTCTGTCGGAATTTCAAGATCGAACATCACAACTCCTCCCCTTACCGACCCAAGATGAATGGCGCTGTCGAAGCGGCCAATAAGAATATCAAGAAGATTGTCCAGAAAATGGTGGTGACGTATAAAGATTGGCATGAAATGCTACCTTTCGCTTTGCACGGTTATCGTACGACGGTACGCACATCAACCGGGGCAACTCCGTTCTCGTTGGTATACGGAATGGAGGCGGTATTACCATTGGAAGTTGAGATCCCTTCTCTGAGGGTATTGCGAGACGTTCAGCTGGACGAGGCAGAGTGGGTAACGAACAGATTGAACCAACTGAGTTTGATGGATGAAAAAAGGCTAGCTTCTCTGGAATACGGTCGTTTATACCAAAGACGAATGAAGAAAGCGTACGACAAGAAGATACTTCCGCGAAGCTTTCAGACGGGCGACCTTGTGCTGAAAAGGATTCTCCCGCCGCAAGCAGATCACAGGGGCAAGTGGACCCCCAATTACGAAGGGCCATACGTTGTCAAGAAGGTCTTTTCAGGAGGAGCTTTATTGTTGTCCACCATGGACGGGGAAGACTTTGCATCACCTGTGAATTCGGACGCGGTTAAAAAATACTTTGCTTAAAATAGACCCGCTGGACAGAAAAAAGAGAGTCCAGGCAAAAATGGGGCATCCTGGCGAACCAAAAACAGAATGAAAGGTTCGGGCAAAAGTTAGGGATGAAATTGAAAAAATGTACACCCGCGAAGTTGAAAACCTACACTGGGCGGCTTCGGCAAAAAGGGGTATCCCGGTGAACTGAAAACCCGTAAAGGGCGGTTCACGCAAAAGTTAGGGATTTGAAAAGCGAATGACTGCGGTCCGAATTCGAATTCAATGAGCATCTATGCGGGAGAATATATTTGAGGAATTAGTTATCGGATACAACCTCTTCAGAAGTGGGGATACCGGGAAGTATAAGAGTCGGACGAGTCATGGGAGGATCAGTTCGTGGTGTTCATCTGCATCCAGTTGCCGACATGTGTACAAAATTTAATTTGTCAATATTTATGCTTCTTGTGAATACTTGCATACTTGTATATTTGCTTTGCGTAGCTTCCTCTTTTCAGGAGTTACATCCCGTGTACAAAAACTCCGCCCATTCAGGGGCCCAATCAATGAAAATGTGTTATTCAGTACTTGATGCCTGTTCTTTACTGTTTTGCGCATGATAAAACGCCTAAGTTTATTGAAGCTAGCATGAGTATAACATCACTGGCCCTTGCCAACAATTGTTAAAGCTTTGAATTCACTGAGTGTAACGTCACCAACCTGAATCGATTTGATTGCATAGGCTTGTCGTGTCTTGTTTGTGTTGTTGCAGGTTTCATAACCGTACGAGGAAGATGATCAAAAGATTGCAATAGTGAAAGGCTTGATCCCCACGCAGGTCATGCAGGTTCTTCCTGAAGAAGGATAGAATTCCCCAGCTAGCCGTAGCTTATCCAAAGGATGTGCTCCAGAGAAGTTACTCGTCCTCAGCAGAGTTTGGTGATTCTGAGATCGTAAGGCTGTATTCAGACAGGTTCATCTCCCCCCGCAGGGTCATGCATTCTTCCCCAGTAGGGTCAGTTAATTTTCCCCAAGAGAATCCAGCCATCCCCAGCGGAGTTCTCTTTTCAGCAAATGTTCTTTCCTCCCAGTGGAACTCGAAGACTAAGACTCTCCCAGGCAGAGTCGATGGTGGTTCCTGTCACTTATTTTGTCGGAGATACCGTGTGATATTAGTTCACTCTCCAGCAGAGGCTCAATCATATCAGGCGCATCTGCTATTCCCCAGCAGGGGGTTACCTCCGCAAGGTATTTGGTTTGAGTTATATTCCCCAGCAGGGGGTTACTTCAACAAGACGTGTGGTTTGAGTTCCCAACTTCCCAGCAGGGTCGACTTCATCCTACCAGCATTTATTTTGCTGGAATAATTTTGTAGCATCAAGCTATCCCCGGCGAGTCGGCGTTATCCTTCCAGCATTTATTTTGCTGAAGCAGTTTCTGTATTCTAGCAGTTCAGGTGGAGAGAGCCCTTGCTCAAATAAATTACCAAACAGTCAAGATCTCGGCAGGAGATATTCAATAATAATGTCAGCTTCGGCGGTATTCCCCCACAGAGTTGTCATGATAAAACTCTCTTTGTCTCCAGCAAAGTCATTTATGCAAATGCATCTTATTTTCCCCAGCCAGAGTGGCCAGGATAAGAATCTCCTTATCCCCAAGCAGAGTTTGTTTGTCATCAACGGGTCGCATGAATCAGAATTTCAGAGGCCACCGCCGGTTATCAGAGCAGGCGTCCGATAGTTGGTTTTCAGACATCCCCAGTAGAGTCCGTCTCGAAGTCGCTGTCACGTCAGTGCTGAGCAATTTGTGGGTAAGGATCATTGAAGAACTAAGTCCTGACGTGGACCATCTACTCCTAGAATGACGGGATTTCTTCAGAAGTGGGCGTCCTAACGTGGACAGGTTTGTTTTACCGGATTGGTAAGGTGTGTTAATCCTGACGTGGATAGATTCGGTCTCTCGAAATTTGGGGAAAGGGAGGTCATGACGTTGACAAAAGATTGGTTACTCTTCGTGTTGGTGTCCTGACGTGGATCATTTGTTTCCAGCAGATATCTTTATTAGTAATGGTGAACGTGCGTCCTGACGTGGACAAGTCTGTAGTTCTTTGTGATGACAAGGTACAAGAATCCTGACGTGGACAAATTTATCCTTCTTCGTGTTGTTGGCAAAGTGTAAGTCCTAACGCGGATATTTCCCCAGTGAGTCGAAGGTGTGAGTCCTTACGTGGACAAGTCTTATTTCCTCAGTGAGTCGAAGACGCCTGAGTCCTAACGCGGACAGATCAAAGAGATTATTATTCCTAACGTGGAAAGAGGTAGTCCTTACGCGGACATATCAACAGAGGTGATTCCTAACGTGGAAAAAAGAGAGTCCTTACGTGGACAGATTAAGATGGCATTCCTTACGTGGAAAAATTGAGTCCTGACGCGGACAAATTAGAAAGAAGTTGGTATTCCTTACGTGGAAAGATTAGAGTCCTTACGGGGACATATCAAGAGCATTCCTTATGTGGAAGAAAAATGGTTTCCTTACGTGGAAAGACGAGTTTATTCCTTACGTGGAAAGATTGAGTCCTCACGCGGGCATATCAAGATTGATTCCTGACGTGGAAAGAAATGGATTATTCCTGACGTGGAAAGGGAGTTTAGTCCTGGCGCGGACAGATCATATCAAGATATTCCTAACGTGGAAGAAGAAGTTTATTCCTTACGCGGAGAAATTGGGGTCCTGACGTGGGCAGATTCGAGAAGTTGAGTCCTGACGTGGACAGGTTCAGTACCAAAGTTGTATTCCTTACGCGGAAAGGATGGAGTCCTGACGCGGACATGTCAAGTGGTATTGGAGTCCTTACGTGGACAGATTGATGTAGTTCTCCTTACGCGGAAAGAAGATTGCTTCCTAACGTGGAAAGATAAAAGCGTTACTCCTAACGTGGACGATGTGATTCCTAACGTGGACAGGTGTTATTCCTAACGTGGAAGAGTTTTTCCTAACGTGGATGATTCAGTTATGTAAATGCAGACGAATTGTCCCCAGCGGAGTTGCCGAGATTTTTCTGGGTCAACAGCAAGTGGAGTCCTAAAGGGGACAGGTTCTAGTTGAGATTTCTTCGCATTGACGACAGACAGAGTCCTAGCATGGACAAACAAGCAAGTTGTGACGACAGAATCCTCTTCAGAGCGATGAAGACAATCCCCAGCACGGTCGCGCAAGATCAGTGGGTTACTCTAACAGTCAGATTCAGCTGGCGAATGTCATTCCTCAAGCAGGAGCGCAGTGTATTTCTGCGGTTGGCAAATTTCTGGTTTCACTAGTATTCAACCGTCTCGTACCGCGAATGTCTGAAGGCTCCGGGCTCTTCATCCAATCGGGTCCAAGTCGCTTGAATAGGGGCAGCTGTTGCACCCTAAAATTTGCTCAACCTTATTCCTTGGGTTTATGTTTCATCATCATTAGCATTCGCATATAGAGTCATGTACATAGACTAACCATCTGCATAGCATAAGCATAGCAAGTCATTCAACAGGGGACCAATCATTATTTTCATCTCTAGAGGCCTAGCAAGAGGTTATTATCCTAATGCCATCCTACTCAAGTCATCAGGAAAGAATTTGAAAGCAAAGAGTTCAGCAGATCAAGCCTTGAGTCTATCTCCTAGCTGAGGGTATCTGAGGGTCAACAAGAGGGTTATGAGCTGTGGATTGAAGGCAGGGAAAACATCTAGACATCTGGAGAGACTTATAAAGTCATTTGGAGAAGAAAACAAGTCATGGATGAAGGCACAAGAGCTATAGTTGAAGACAGTCAACTAGGGTTTCATCTGGGTCAACCCTAGGTCAACCCTAGGTCAATTGACTGACTTAAGAGGGCATTCAAGTCTATGGGAGAGATGTGGGGATCAATATTGGACATGGAGAATAAGGATATGGAGATATGACAAGGAGGATTCAAGAGAAATTAAGGAGAAGAGGAGTTACTAAATTAGGGTTTCTCTGTAAAATCCCCTAGTTTAGGTCAAATTTCCAAGCAAGATAAGTCAAAATGCTAGCTTCAAATGGCTTCTTGGCCAACATGAAACTTGTAGAGGATCTCAAGACCTTTAATTTGAGTGGTGGAAGACCTCAAGGAGATTTATAGAACTCAAGTTATGGTCCTTGCAAGTTACAGGTCATCTGGGGTGTCTGAATTTTTGTCTGTGAAAGTGACTTGACTTCCAAGCTAGTTTTGCCCCTCAAGGAGATTTCAAATGAATTCTTGGTCAACATAAGAGTTGTTCCTCATTGTCTTAGCTTTCTAGAATGGTATGGTATGCCTTCATATGATGTGGAGAACTCAACTTATGGTCTTGACAAGCAAAGGGTATTTTGGGTATTTGTGAATTACAGGTCATCTTAACCTATACCCAAAACTCATACAAGGAGGCCTCAAATGGAAAAACTTACAACATCAAACTTGCTCCAAATGGGATTTTAAGTCTAGAAAGAAAGGTCACAAATTATTGGAGAAGCTCATAGCATGATGTTACATAATTGGTCAAAATGTGAACTAAAAAGGCTTATAAAGTGAATAATTTCAAAGTGAAAAATGGTTTGGGAGATTTACAAGTCCAAATGGAGACTTCCAATATATGATTTTGAATGGAAAAACAATTCTAAGAACAATGGTTCACACACTTTTTTGAGTTTAGAAGGGAAAAATGAAGTTATCCATGGTTGCTTACCTTTTAAGAAACATGATCAAAATGAACCAAAGTTGGAAAGCAAGGGAATGTGCAAGATGGATCTAGAATGTTCATTTGGGGCCTATATATTCATGAAATGTGCATTGATCAAGGGTTGGCCTCATTTGCACCAAGAATTTCACAAGATTTCTCATTCTTTTCATTGAAGTTTCATTCCAATTCTCCAAATTCTTCACCAAATCTTCATCATAATCAACCTTCTCATTCTGATTCATCATCATATAGTATAATTCAATCAAGAACAAGGTGGTTATCATCCATTTTCGAGCACTTTTTTTCAAGAGCATCAAGATTGAAGTTGCAAGTGGACAGCATAATTCAAGCAAGGAACCACCAAAATACTGCATACAGAATCAATGCCTGAGTAATCTGATCAAGATTCAAGCCTTAGAAGCCTCAGATCCTCAATCTCCATAGTTGTTTTCAAGTTTTTGCACCAGGTGAGTTTTCAATCACACAGCTCGATTCAGTTAGTTAGGCATGTTGTTGTTAGTTTAGAGATGATTTAGGTGGTTAGGAGATTAGTTTAGATGAATTTGGAGTGATTTGGGGTCCATTGTTAGCAGGTGCAACAAACTGTTAGGGTGAAGATCTATTAGGTTAGGGCATCATAATGTTAGTTGGATAGCACAGGTTAATCTCCATTATGTGTAGATTAGTTTAGGTTAAGTTTGAAGAAGAATTGAGTTGGTGCATATCAGTGTAATCTCATGGTGACCAGATGTTGATTCAATCGTGTTTGTTATTGTGGTGAGTTTCAATTCAAACTGATGCCCTAGGATTGTAGAGGGAGAGTTGTAGAGTAGTTTTCATGTTCACAGCATGTGGATTCATGGCCTGGTGATGGAGAACAGAGAGATGGAAGATAGCTCGTGCATGGGAGCTTTCATGGCATCCAAACCCTAATTTGCAGAACCTTTGGGGAAGATGAAATCGTGGCCTTCCATTTGTAGTTGGACCTTTGACTATTGGCGTGATCGTGTGGCCTACGTTTAATCTGATTTGTGGAGGGAAGAACCTGGCCCTAAACGCACCGTTTCATTAATTGAAACGGGCGGGCCTCAGGATGTATTGTTATCCCCACCCCCAGTGTGTGAGCCCAAACCAATTTCAATGTGATTTCGCTGCTATTCTTACCCCCAGCGCTTCTTATGTGTTTCACTAATTGCTGAGTGTTCTGGGCCTAACTCAAAATGATATGCGCACCCCCCTGGTTGCTGGCCCATCCTGATTTTCACTGAACGCGCCTACTATTTCAACCCCCTCCCTCATTTTTAATTCATTTTAATTTTCTTAATTCATTCTAATTTTCACTAATTTTCATAAATTCATAAATAATTCATAAAAAATGCTTTTTAATCCATTCTTTTTACCATATCTTCATTAAAATGTCTAGAATATTATAGGAAAAGAAAATTTCATTTTTAGTTTTATTTCATATTTTTTACATATTTTCTAAATAAATGTCACATTAAATAATTCACTTCATGCATCATTTTTATGATTTTTGTTCTCTCACATGCTTTAATATTTTTTGATCATTCTTTTCATATTGTTTAGATGAGATATTAGGCTTATAGAAATATTTTAGTTCCCATTTTTAGAGGTTAATTTTAGGTGATTAATAAATGCTTGAATATCATGTGCAAAACTAGGGTTTTAAGTGACAACTTAGGAAGTTCAATTTTCTCCCTTAGGACTTAGGGTTTGAATAGGTTAGTTATGGGACTATAGGGGCTATGGGTAGTTATTAGATCCCTTAGAGAACAGTTAGGATTCCCCTACTGCTATTATTACTGTCTGTATACCTGTTGTCTGGTGTGGTGTGCCCTCTGGGGTTTATTGATTGTTTGTATGGGTATTGGGTTTGTCTGGGGCCCTGGGGAAGCTGAAGATTTGTGAAGATGAAGCTATTGGAGATTCAAAGATTGAAGATCAACTGTCAGAGTTGAGGAGGAGATTCTTGCTAGCAGCTGTTGAGGAGACTAGGGTTTAGGAGCTAGGCAGAGCTCTAGATTAGAAAGATTGTTTCTCAAACATGGATTGCCTTGTCTGCATCCATTCTTCTCTGTGATTCAGAGTCTCTCTAAGACACTCACCCCCTTCCTTTGGAAGGCTTGGTGATAGTGTCTATGAGATAGAACTCTTGAGAGAAAATGCCTCTTGTGTTAGAAGCAGTCTGTTCACCACCTTTGGTAGTCAGCTGATTGCTTAACACCCAATTCACTCTTGTGACTAATCCCTCATCCTGGAGGTTTGAGCATGAAGAAAAGCCATTGCAGATGGAAGACTGATGATCAAAGCCCTTGTCTGAAGGTCATGAAGATGGAGATTGATGCTTGTTGAAGCTTGTGAATGATTGGAGATTATTTGAAGCCAGATGTTGATTCAGAGCTGCTGATGCTGTTTATTTTGTTGCTGTATTTCATTTGCTGATGTATTGATTGGTTTTCTGAACTGTATTGTTTGCTGTTTACCCTGCTGGGTTGAAAGTGAAGCCTGTTCACTTTTGCCTATTGTTTTCTAGGTTCGAGGTCGAGTGGGACTCCCTTGCCTCGCTTGTACTGTTGCATCCATGCATTTTACTGCTTTACTGTATATATCTGATATTGTTTCTGTTTCTGCCTATCCCGTAGGATCTCTGTTTCTCTCTGTGCAAGAGAGGAGCATGATAGACACTAGGTCTTAACCCATGCATGATAACATTAGGTTAGCTTGATTCCCTTCGCAACCGTAGGTTAGAGTTCTGTCTCTTTCTTTCTCAAAACAAACAGAAAAATACGTAAAGATTTCAAACTCAATAAAAGATACTTCTTCCGTAAAAGAATGTGAACTCATCAAGGCGTCATTTTTGTCCTCTTGGACTGTTAATCAGAAAACCCTTTTTCAGAAGGAATAAAATCAACCAAGACAAGCTTGTGTCGTACGTAGCCCGAACTACGTTTGCTCTGATCTTTCATGCTGTATGAAAGTACGTAGGCATAGGGTGCGATATCCTAGCGAGCAACCTTCCCCTCCTTTCCCGTAGGTAGGCGAACTACGTTGACTCTGATTTCTCGTTCCAGGCGGGAATACGTAGGCATAAAGTGCGATACTTTGCCGAGTCATTTTTATTTTCTCTTTTCTTTTTCACCCTTGACCTATAGTTTAGATAGAATAACAATCCATACCCGAAAACAAGCGTGGATCCCGTCGAGTACGACGGACGTGAGGGGTGCTAATACCTTCCCCTTGCGTAACCGACTCCCGAACCCAGGTTTTGGTTGCGATGACCATACCTTTTCCCGTTTTTCGCGAGGTTTACTTCGAGCGTTTCCTTTCCCTCCCGTGGGATAAATAACGCACGGTGGCGACTCTTCTGTTCAGCCGGCGCCGATTTTCGCAGTAGCGACAATCTCTTTTGTGCTTCTTCCATGTTTGCATCATTCTTGCATCGCTGTTGAGGTCAAGACGAGCTTGTGGCGGTTGCTGCCCCACACATTTTCCTCCCTTCGACCATTCTAAGTGTTGCATTTTCATGTTTGCATTCTTTACTTGCGATTGAATTTACTTGGTACTTTCTTGTGCTTTTTGCCATGATCCCTATAGGGTTCCTAGTCCCTCCGTTTAGGATGGGAGTAGGAGAGACACTAGGTGTTCAATCCAAGCATGCTAACATTAGGGTAGATGTTTCCCCTTTTCATCCTAACCTTAGGACCACTTCGCATGACAACGTTAGGGCTGAGTTTCCCTTAGACCTTCCGTGCGTCTCTCTTCTCATCTCAAACAATTCTAATTCATCTAATAAAGGTGATAAACGTTGCGTGCTACGAGCCTTAAGCTACATGGGGAATGATGAGTGAGGGGTCTCCTCTCACTTATCTAGAGTGTTTAGTATACGTCCCGTTTGGGGGCGATATACGACACATTCACCTTCATGTCATAGTCTTTAGTGCAACGTGAATCACAAACCGAATTAATTCACTTTATTAAAAACACAAAATAAGTTTCAAATCTTTTTCCTTCGGGATTAATCAGAAACCTATTTTTAGAAAAGAGTGTTGTTAAGCTTCGGTTCTACCGCAAACAGACTTAGTCCCTAACTGTTGGAACGGGTGTTTAACCCTACTCGGTTAAAACACTTAATCAACCTGTGGTTTCGCACCATCCCGAACTACGTTTACTCTGATCTTTCATACCAGATGAAAGTACGTAGGCACAAGACGCGATGTCTTGGCGAGCAACCTTCCCCCCTTTCACCCGTAGTTAGCCGAACTACGTTGACTCTAACTTTCCCATTGCACGAGGGAATACGTAGGCACAAAGCGGTGATGCTCTGCCGAATCTCTTTTTCTTTTATTCTTGTCTTGTAAGCCTATAGCGTAGATAGTAAACACACCCTTAGATAGACAACAGGCATGGATCCCGTCGAGTACGACGGACGTGAGGGGTGCTAATACGTTCCCCTTGTGTAACCGACTCCCGAATCCAGGACTTGGTTACGATGACCTCGTCTTTCCCTTTTAGTTAGGTTTTCCCAATCGTTTCCTTTCCCTCTCTTTGGGATAAATAATGAAAGGTGGCGACTCTTCTATTTTCCGCAGGGTGTTTTTCGCAGCTGCGACACATCCAAGGCAAATCTCATCCTTGTAGGTTGGTTAATTCTCACTCTTTTCACTGTTTTGATCGTTACCGTATCGTTTGCAATGTAGTTTTAACATTATTCTCATTTGTGAATTGATTATGCCATGATTTGATCTTCAATCTTGATGTTTTAATTGATTCCATAAGTGATTATTTGTTGTTTTTGGACTTGATTTTTGTGCATGGTTGTTTTCCCTAACATGTGAAGGATTGCACAAATCAAAATTGGCCAAAAGTGCTTTTGAAAAATCAAATTTCAGGTTTTGTTCCAGTGTTAATCGATTAACACTTTTGCACTAGCAAAGTGTTAATCGATTAACCATGTATTTTTCAACAAAAACTACCTGTTTTAAAAGGGTTAATCGATTAACACTTTTGCACAGGCAAAGTGTTAATCGATTAACACTGCTCCAGAAGGCCATTGTTGTGTGTTTTTCATGTATGTTTGGCATTTCTTCCTCTTTCAAATCCCACGAATTGATATGTTTGGTGTTTATGGATGTTTTAACTTCTATGTGAAGCATGCTTGTGCATTTTCCAATGCCTAATTTTATTAATTTCGCATTTGTTTGCATCTTTGGCATTGTATTATCATGTTCATTTTTGCATAATCTTTGATCACATGATTACTTGGTTTGTGGTGCATGCTAATTGACTTTGGTACTGTTTTACACTTCCATTCATATATTCATTAAGATTGATCCTCTTTGGAATAAGCTTAATTAACCCTTTTGCTTTAACGATTTTTCATTCCTTTGGAAAATTGTTAGCACATCTTTGGCCTTCGATTAATTAATCTAAACGTCGTTTCGATTAGTCGATCCTTCCTCTTTTTCTCAACCTTTGGATCTTCTTGAGTTTTGTCCTCTCTTTTTCCCCGCGGGGTTGAAGATTTGCAACGCATTGGAGCACAATACAAATTTTGCGTCATTGTGCTGTCTGTTTCGTTTCTCGCACTGCACTTTGGTTTTAGAGAAGGAATGAGAGTGGAGAATTCCTACACTCATTCTGACTACTTCGGGTAGGGGACAAATGACCATGTGTCTGGAATTGTCTCCTCTACCTCCTTACTGTGGTTTCCCTGTTTCCCCAGTCGAGTCGATCTTTGATCACCTGCACACTTACCTCCTCTTTGGAAGTAGCCTTCTCCTTGTGATTCTCTTTTCTCTTATGGCCGATTCGTCTTTGTTTTCCCTTGAGATTTTTTACTCAAACCCTTATTTGGTTGGTCAACCGTCCTTCAGTTAAAACCTATTTCTCTTCTTCCCCAACGAAGTTGACATTTTCTCTTCGGTTTAACACAGTCTTTCTGTTGAAACCTATTCACCACTAGAGTTTGAAACCTTCTCTTGGTTATCTTTCCTTCCTCTTTGGTTAATCACTTCCTGTCAGTTAGACACCATTTTCCTTTCCTCAGTTAATCACAGTATGTCTGTTAACACTGAGTTTTTTTTTGGTTAATCACTGTTCCTGGTTAATCACCCGTTCCTTGGTTGATCACGGTCCGTCCGTTAAAACCAGTTTTCTTTTGAGTTAATCACCATCTTCTTGGTTAATCACTCATTCTTTTCGGTTAATCACACTTCGTCTATTAGATACTGAATCCCTTGCAGTTAGCAACCTTTCTTTAGTTCAAATACTTCCAGCTTTGGGTTAGTAACCTTTGATCGGTTCGAATACCCTTTCCTTTAGGCGAGTCTTGGTTGATCATCATCTATCGGTTAAAGCCACTTCCTTTCTCTTTTTCTCGATTAACCACTATTTATCAATTAATATAACATAATCCCCTCGGAGTTGACACCTTTCATGGGTTCATTACTCTCTTTCTCCTAGTTCCTCGCAGTCCGTCTGTCGACACTAACCTTTTGGCTTTCCCCGCAGAATCTTTCTCTTGTTTTTCTTTGGTTAATCACTGTCTTCTAGTTAATGTACTGAGTTCTCTATCGATCTTACCTTTTATCTTGACTCATGTCTTTTTTCCCCGGCCACGTCGCCATTATTTTGTTTTCTCCCTAGTGGAGTCATCTTTATTCTTCAGTGTTCCCCAGTGGAGCTACCGTTTCTCTTTTGTGTTCCTCAGCAGAGTTTTTTTTTCTTTTTGGTTTTGACACCACTTCTCTTGCATTCCCCATATTGGTTATTGCTTTCTCTTTTCGTTCTGGGCTTTAATGATGTTAGTTCTTGATTGGCAGGAATTTTGGTAAAACTAAAAGTAATCACAACATGTCCTACAGGATGTCGTGACATCTTTCTGTTAGGAACAACAGGTTGCTTTGTGTTTTGTATCTGGTAGTTTCTCTATGATGTCAAACAAGATGTCTTGACATTCATGGACTAAGCATTCAGTATGAATGGTTTTGTATGCCCATATCTTTTTGTGCAAGCTGGCTGCACCTTTTCAGTACATAATCTGCGTGCTCCTTGAGATTTACCTTAGGCGTTTCTGTTCATTTATTGAGGATCAGATTGGACATGATCTACTGTTATTTTCAGAAGAATGTTTGAATATTGGAAGATTGATTTGATTGGATCTGATTGTATCAAATTAAATCTTGATAATTGTTGCTATTTATGAAGATTGATGCGGTTACTTTTGGCACAACCCAAGCCCATCGTGCACTACTATTTAAGGAGGCTGAAACCCTAGCTTGAAGATTAGAGAAGTAAGGATTAAAAAGTGTGTGCATCTGTTTAAGTTTAGGCTTTGTGTGTGTTAGTTTTGTGAGCCATTCACTCATTGTTTAATGTGTGAATTGGACTAGGTTGTTAATTGTAAATTGTTAATTGTTCACTCAAAGCTTTTAAGCAAGAGTGTATTGTACTTGATTGAAGCTTTTAAGCAAGATCAAGTTGTGACTTTGAAGAGTGTCTTCTAAAGTCTTTTTATTATGTATTGAAAGCCAATACTGCTGTGATTAAGGGGGGGGGGGGTGAGAGGTGTCTCTTGTCTAGTGGGTTCTAGGCAGAAATTGTATTGGGTAGAGATTAAGTGAGGAGTTGTAAACTGGGAGTTTACCTCTAAATTAATTATGCTGATAGTGAATTTCCTCCCTGGCTTGGTAGCCCCTAGATGTAGGTGTGTTTCACCGAACTGGGTTAACAATTACTGTGTCTCTTTTAATTGTTATTTGTTTAGCTGTGTCCTTTGTTCTTGACAAACATAAATTTGTGTCGTGAACATCTCCTTCGACATCTAATATCTGATACCAGAATTTCAATTGGTATCGGAGTAGGCATCCTACTCTGGTTCTGGGTGAGATCTAGGGACGGTACTTTCTGGTAGCATGGACAAAGAAGGAGGATTTGTAAACAGACCACCTATTCTGGATGGAAATAATTATGACTATTGGAAACCTAAGATGATTGCTTTCCTAAAATCTCTGGACAACAAAGCATGGAAAGTTGTCATGAAAGGATGGGAACATCCTGTGATTATTGATAAAGATGGAAAAGCTACATCTGTTTTAAAGCCTGAAGAAAAATGGACATAGAAGGAAGATGATCTGGCTCTGGGAAACTCCAAGGCCTTAAATGCCTTGTTCAGTGGAATTGATAGGAACATATTCAGGTTGGTCAAAAATTGTGTTGTTGCTAAGGAAGCTTGGGAGATTCTAAAGACTACTCGTGAAGGCACATCCAAGGTAAAAATGTCTAGACTTCAACTCCTTACAACTAAGTTTGAAAACATGAGAATGAAAGATGATGAAAGCATACATGACTTTCATATGAATATTCTTGAGATTGCCAATGCTTCAAGTGCTCTTGGTGAAAAGATGACTGAAGAAAAGCTGGTAAGAAAAATTCTCAGATTTCTTCCCAAGAGATTTGACATGAAAGTTACTGCCATAGAGGAAGCTTAAGACATCTGTAAGATGAGAGTTGATGAACTCACTGGCTCCCTGTTAACCTTTGAAGTAGGAACAGGTGACAAAACTGACAAGAAAAATAGTATAGCTTTTGTGTCAAACACTGAAGGAAGAGATGATGATTCTGATGAAGATATAAATGAAAGCCTATCAAAGGCCATGGTTCTACTGGGAAGACAATTCAACAAGATAATAAAAAGGATGAACATAAAGACAATGTCAAATGTCAAGAACATCTCACCTAACATCAGTAAGTCCACTGATGCAGGAAGAAAAACTAAGTCTGAAGAAAATTCCTCAAACATCAAAGGGATGCAATGTTATGAATGTGAAGGTTTTGGTCACATCAGATCTGAGTGTCCTACCTATCTTAAGAAGGAAAAGAAAGGTCTAGCTGTCTCATGGACTGATGAAGATTCTGATAGTGAGGTTGAAGAAGAATATGCCAAACATGTTACTGCCTTGACTGGAAGATACTATTCTGATGAAGACTCCAGCGAAGATGAATTGACCTTTGAAGAACTAGCAGCTTCCTACAGAAAACTATACCTCAGAAGTGAAGAAGTCTGCCAGCAAGGTGAAAAACAGAAAAAACACATTCTCAAGTTAGAAACTGAAAAGGAGGAACACCTGACAATTATCAATAGTTTGAATAATGAGATTACTGAACAGACTGAAACTATTGCTAAATTAACATATGAGGTTGCTCAACTGACCTCGCAACTTGACCAAATGGGAAAGTCTGTCAGAATGATGAACAATGGTACCAAAACCTTGGAAGAGATCCTTCAATCTGGTAAAAGAACTGGAGACAAGACAGGTTTAGGATTTCATGAAGACAATAACTCTGCCCATCCCTACAAACCTTCTGGATCAAGTCAGATGATGTTCCAGCAGATGTCTCAACATCACTACAGAAAACAGACCAGTCAACCTAGAAAGTTTCAAAGATGGAGATGTCATCACTGTGGTCGCTTTGGTCATGTAAAGTTCTTTTGTTTCAAACTCATGGATATCCAAACTCTACTACTCACAACACCCTCCTCTCCAAGAAGCAATGGGTTCCCAAGACTCCAGTTACTAAATAATGGGTTCCCAAGACTCCTGTTACTAAATAATGGATGCCCAAGACTCCTTTTACTTGCTTCATAGCTCATATGTCCCTAAAAGCCTCTACTAGGGAAAACTGGTACTTTGACAGTGGGTGCTTAAAACACATGACAAGGATCAAAAACATGCTGATGAACATCAAACCTCACTCAACCAACTATGTGACCTTTGGAGATGGAGCCAAAGGGGAAATCAAGGGAGTTGGCAAACTAAACTGCTCAGGAATACCAGACCTTGACAATGTGCTGTTAGTCAGAGGGCTAACTACCAATTTGATAAGCATAAGTCAACTGTGTGATCAAGGTCTAAATGTCAACTTTACTCAACTTGAGTGTTTGGTTACTAATAAAAGG
The DNA here is from genome assembly GCA_963859935.3 of Lathyrus sativus. Classification (NCBI taxonomy): domain Eukaryota; kingdom Viridiplantae; phylum Streptophyta; class Magnoliopsida; order Fabales; family Fabaceae; genus Lathyrus; species Lathyrus sativus. Next base: position 399,229,192 of record OZ012741.1, on the reverse strand, counting down.
GGAGAACTGATAATGAAGGGAGTCAGATTCCAGAACAACTGTTACAAATGGGTTCCTCAAGACTCTAAATGTACTCTTTCCAAAAGAGATGAAGAATGAAGGTGGCACCAGAAGTATAGGCATTCTCAACTTATATGGATGAAGCAGATATTCACAGAGTATAATGTCACACAAGATGTCATGACATCATACTATGGTCAGAATCCTACTCAACATAACAGAACTAATCTTATTAGGAAAGTCCCTACTCTTGAGCATGTCACGACAAAAATTCAACAGGCCAATATTTTTACCAGACATTTGAATGCAAATCAGGTTGAAACCTTGAAAGGAAAATTGGGGATTTGTACTTATGAGGATTTATAGCAATTACTGCAAAAAAGGATTTCTTCTCTTAAAAGACGTTTCTTTCTTAAAACAGAGATGTTCCAACATCCCTCTTTATTACATAACATACCCTTATCTGCTCAAGCATGTTACCCCGCTCAAATATTTCCCTCCAACTGCCTCCACTACTCCTCAGACTATCTTTCTCTCTCTTTGTACCCTATCCTTTGCAACCTCCCTCCAATCCTCTCAAAACTTCTTCTCTCACTAAAACATCGAAATGTCTCTCAAACGTAATGTTGATGCTCATCCCATGAGCATGTCCTTTGATGATGTTCTTGATGTTGTTCCACTCGACATGGTTCCTGGTGATGCAAGTGAAGCTCCCACGACTGCCTCTTCACATGCAAACGAAACCTAACAACCCACCAAAGGTAAAACCTCTGATTCTTCTACTAATAACATTGATAGAATGAAAAATAAGGAAGGATCTGCCTATGTGGACAGATCCATTAGGGAAATTATCACCAAAATTCTCTATGGAGGTCACAATGTGCAAGGTATCTCTACCCTATTGTCTCGTGTTGATCCTTCCCCCAGTTCTGATAAGAACTCTGAAAAAATTGCTGAAATTCCCTCTACTGCCAACAACCCTAACACTGAGAATCTGGAAAAACTTGCCAGTTCTGTAGTGCATGATGAGGGTAGTGATGTTGGCCTGAATAATGATGAAGCCAAAGATACTGGTGGAAATGATGACATGAATGATGTTCCTGACAATATTATAGATGTTGAAGATGTGCCATCAGATGATGAGCTCATCAAGAATTCTGCTCCTGGTATTGCCAAAAGACTAGTGACTAGGAAAGGAAAAGCTGTGCTAGAGGAATCCCCCTCTAAAAGCCAAAAGAAGAGAACTCATGTTTCCCCCCAAGGCATGGAGCAAGGTCTCTCCTGCCTCCAAGAAGAGAAAGGTAACCGTTGAAAACTCTGAATCTGATGATGATGTTGTAAAGGATGTCCCTGACATAACCCATGTAAAGAAATCCATTGCCAAGAAAACTCCCAGACCTGTACCTGCTGCTCCTCTGGACAACATTTCTTTTCATTCCATTAGCAGTGTGACAAAATGGAGGTATGTTTATCAAAGAAGAATTGCTTTGGAAAGAGAATTGGGAAAAGATGCTCTAGAAATCAATGAGGTAATGGACCTAATCAATGAAGCTGGTTTACTTAAGACAGTCATTGGGTTCTCCAAATGTTATGAAGGACTGGTAAAAGAGTTCATTGTAAATATTCCTGAGTCAATTACTAATAAGAACAACAAAGAGTATATGAAAGTTTGTGTTAGAGGGAAGTGTGTGAAGTTTTCTCCAGCTGTTGTCAACAGGTTTTTGGGACGAACAAATGATGGTGAGGAAGAATTGTCTGCTTCAGACAACCAAGTTTGTAAGGTAATCACTGCCAATCAGATTAAAACATGGCCTTCAAAAGGTAAGTTGTCTGTTGGACAACTCAGTGTAAAATATGCAATCCTTCACAGGATTGGGGCTGCAAATTGGGTTCCTACCAACCACACCTCCACCATTGTTGTTGGGCTTGGTAGGTTCATTTATGATGTTGGTACCAAGGTTAATTTTGATTATGGATTATACATTTTTGATAAAATTGTTAAACACTCTACTTCAAGTGCCATCAAGCTTCCTATTGCCTTCCCCTCTCTCATCTGTGAGATCATCTTAAACCAACACCCTGGAATTCTGAACTCCAATGATGCTGCTAGCAAGAGAGATTTTATGTTGTCTCTCCACTACAAACTCTTTGCTGGAAGACATGTTCCAAATATTGTTCTAACATCTGCTGAAAAAGCAACTGCTTCAAAAGCAAGAATCATTGATGAGCTAAAAGAGACATGTAGGTGTTGTACCCCAAAAGTTGACCAACCCCTTTTCTTAATATTTGGCTTTTGTTTCATTGCATTTTATCATCTATGCATCACTAACCAATTCATATGGTAAGTTTTAAAGTTTGTGAATAAAGCATAAAAATCCAATTGATAAAAAGTTAGAAATGAACATGGTAAGTGTTGAACCCACAACCATTGGGTCACAAGTCTAAAACTTCACCAACTCAGCTAGTGTGCGCATATGAAAACTTATGGAGAAAGAAGGTTAAGTATCAAGGAATGAAATAAAATGCAAATAGCCAAACGAGCTGATCCACACGGATCGAACTCAGGACGTTGGGCAAGGCTAATATATGAGCACACAGGCCATGACCACTGGGGTGGTAATACTTCCAGTGTTTTAAACCACCCTAGTGTAATATATACTTCAACATGTGAAAATTCTAGGCCACCTCAAACAAACCAAGCAAGGCAAGAGCAACATACGTGAAGCTTCAAACTTGGTCAAAACAACATCAATTTTAGCAAACTCAAAGTCTATTTTGTGTGATTTTCAACAAGGAATCAGATGGCATTATTAGTTTTCTCAAATTGTGTGTGTGAATTAAAACCCGATAGCAGATGCAAGAGGAAGCTTTGAGATGCATTTTGGAAATTTGAGTTAAACATGAACATGCTTATCCTGATTTAATTTCATGAGTAGCCAATGTAAAGTGACTTGTGGATTAAGAGATTAAGGCCTAAGGCCTGTGATAACAATCAACAACAATTGTCCCAAAATTTTCCCAAATAAGCTCCTCTTTCCATTGACACAACAAAAGGTGTTTGTGATATAACATGAAAGTGGCAATTTGTGATACACCAGCTCTTGCAACTCATGTCATAGGCTTTTTCTCTCTCATACCTTGTTACTTTTCACTTTCACATGGTAAAGCAAATCCATTCCCCAATACCTGCAGTGAGGACAACTGGAGATTTGATTGATAGGGTTTATTTTGGGAAGTTTGGGAAAGAAAAGAAAAGTGGTGCAGCAGGATCAGAAGGGAAGAAGATCCTTTGGATCTTCACTTGAACCCTGTTTCTTAATATTCATTGTTTTAAAGGGAGCAGCCACTTCTGCATTAAAAAAAACAAGAAAAAACTCTTGTATTGTGAACCATCTCAAACCCTTAAAAACACAAAAAATCTGTCTTGTGAAAATTGAGTACCAGCCTCATTTTCAACCATTCAACCACCTCAAAAACCATCTGCAAAACCTACAAATGACCTTTTGAAGGTGTTCAAACCTTCAAACTAGCCCAAAACTTCATCTATCCAAAAGTCAACTTTCAATCTAGGAAACTTTGAGTTTTCATACAAAACTAGATAACTCTTTGCTCAAGCTTGTTTCAACCATCTCAACATTCCAAATACCTTTGGTTTGAGGTGTACTAGCTGTCAAAAATATCCAAGAACCTCTGCATCACTTGTTCTTGCATTTGTTACAAGGTTTCCTTCATTTTCCTCAAGTGCAAGAAAGTTGTTGGTTCATCAAGGCATCATTGGATATCAACTGGAACAACTCTTCAAAGTCTTCCCTACTAAATAGATTACTTGGAGGTCTACAAGAGGTAGGTGTCTTCTAACGTTTTCTCCATTATGCATCATGTCTTGATTGGTGTTGGATGAATGTGTTTATGCATTTCCATGAGGAATCAGTTTGTCAATCATGCTGTCAAAAGCTTTCTTGAAGTTAGTTTAACTTTCACTTAAGGTTTGGATTTGATGTTGATGTGTAAAGTTTGCTTTTGTTACAACACTATCATGTTTGTTTTTACAACTGAGTTGTTAAGCTGTTTTGAACGAAGTGCATAGGTCTGTTTGGTTTTGTTGTGAACATGATTATGTTTGGTATCTGTCTTTTGTTTTGAACCCTTTATATGTCTTGTATATGTTGAAATCTTTATATGTTTGAGTTTTGCTTGGTGTTTTTGTATGTGTTGAAATCTTAGCCTGCTGCAACTTGAATTAAGAGATAATGCCATTTCTGTTTTCAACCAAAGCCTCCTTAATCTTTGTTCCACATCAAAAGACCTTTAAGACTTGTCATTATGGTTTCTATTTATTTTGTTTGGGTACATCATGATTGTTGCATGTAGAATGTCTAATGTCATTAAGTTTGTGAACTTGCATTTGTGAATAAAACTTGAGACTGTTATTGTTTTTTCTTGCATCCTGCTGTCAAATCTATTCTTCATGTTAGTTGTGTTTGGTAGTTGCCTTTGGATTTCAATGTAATGGCCTGCTGTTGGTATTTTTGTTTTAAACCCGTCAGGCATGTTGTTGTGTTAGTATGCTTTGACTTGGTGTTGGCACTGTGATGTCAAAACCTGTTGTTTTCCCCGTTTTAAATAAGGCTGTTTTGATTTTGACTTATGTTTAATTGTTGAGTTATGACTCATAAGACGAATATGATTGGTTTCGTGTTTATCATGCGGAGAATACCTCTGGACTTGTCATGTTGGCTGTTAATAAGATGTGATGCTAATTGGATTTTGTTGTGATCGTTGTCATGGCCTTTTGCTGTTAGAGTTTGTCTATCATGATAGATTTCACTGGATTGAATTAAGACTTGTCATTGTGTAGTTGTTGTTAGTTTATTTTAGAGATTCATAGATATTGATGTCATTAAGTCTTGGTATGCTAAGTTTGTATTTGGTTTGAGTTTGTGTTAACCATCTTGCTTTATTATTTTCAACTCATGTTTGCTCTTGCCACTCATGTACCAATACTTTGTTCCATTATCTTTTGTTCAATCTTTCTGTTAAAAACTCATTTGGTCATGATTTTGTTGTGGAAAAATGTTGTTAATCATGATGAATATGTGACTATTTGGATCAGTTTGAATCTCACATGTGTGTTGAGCAGTTTAGGAAAATTGGACATTGATTTAAGTTGTGACCTGCTGCTGTTTCTTTGATTGAGTCTTGTTTTCTTCCTTTCATTATCAATCTAAATGTTGCATTAACGTTCATATAAACAAGGTGGTTGGCTATATGAGTTTGTTGCTCCTGTCAATAAGGCTAGTTTTGTGAGGTTGGTTTTCAATAACTTGTATTGCTGTTTGAAACTCTGGTGTAGTGAACAATAACTTGTTTTTTTTTTTTTTTTTTTTTTTTTTCTGTTTTGAGGTTGTGAATATCACATGAAGTAGGTTATATTAGTTGTTGGATGATTTTGAGCATTGTCATGTTTGAACTCATAATCTTGCTGTTGGAACTGTTTGGATTTAAGTTTTCTCAATTTGTCCTATTTGCAATACTTTGAGCTGATGTTGCATTTTGATAAGAAGGTGTGTGGGTTTTGTTTTAACAAAACACTACTGTTTGATCCTCGTAAAAGCACTGCTGATAAAACTCATCATAAATGTTGTTGAAACATGTTGCATTGATCTGCTGTCCAGTTTCTGTTTGAAGTTTGTTAGCTTATTAAGCCACCATTGCTCCAAAATTGTCCTTCATGTTAAAACCTGTTTTGTGAATTAGTAGCTGCCCTATCATGTTTGAATTGGATAGATTGACTTAAATGTTGCCATGATTAGAATTCACTGATGTAATGATGTCTCAAGTTTGAGTTTGTAATTCTATGATGCATTGTTGTTTCGAGACTTGCCTATCATTTGTAAAATCTGCTAGCAGCATTTGTCCATCATGTGTGAGTGGAACATTTTTGTTGGTTTGAGTGTGTGCTAACTGTCATGGACATGTCTATATCTTGTGTGCCAACTGTCATGAACTGCTTGTTTGGAAGCACCACTTCCTAGCCTTGTGTTCTTGTTGCTATTCATGTATGATGTGTGGATTTAATATGAATTTGGACTTGCCTACTATATGGAATCATTTAGCAAGATATTTAGATCATGTTCATGCTTTTCTTTGAGCCTAATAGCATCTACATTAATCCATGAATCTCAAAATGCATCTCAAAGCTCATTCTTGCATAAGCCATTGTTTTTTCTATTGTGTGCATGATTTGGAAATTTGAGCAATGCCATTGTGTTCCTTGTGAAAAGTTAGTCAAGTTAGACTAAAAGTTTGCTCAATTTGGTTGAGATTTGAGAGAGTTGTGCCGAAAACGCCTTTTGAATTTCTTGCCTTGGCCTTGCCTAGTTTGCCCAGCCATTCTGCTTGTTTTGGTTTATATGTTTATGGGGTGGCATCAATACACAGATGTATCGCCACCCCAGTGGTTAAACGCCTTGCCATAAGTATCTTACCTTGCCATTAGACCTGTGTTCGACCCCCAGCGGGGGCGTTTTTATGTTATTTTCATTTTATTCCTTTGCTTTGATATTTTTACTTTCTCATTCCATTTATTTCACATGCTTGGAGTTGGTTGGTTTGGTTTGTTTTGAGCCTGCCACCCCAAGGTCTTGGGTTCAAGCCTTGGGGAGGCATTTCCTTTATTTTTAATGACTTGTTTTCATTTTTTTTCATTTTATTTTAATTCTTTTCTTATTTTTATTTTATTTATTTAAAATAGTCTCAAATATCATAAAATCCCAAAAAATCATGTCTATTATTTTAAGTGTGTTTTTTTATTTTCCATTCTTTTGTTTTATTTTTTTCATTTCATTTTATTATTTTTATTTTGAATTTATCAATTTCGTTTCTTTCTCCTTTCACTTGTGAGTGAATTATTTAGTGTTTACTTGGCCTTGTGCCATGATCCCCCTAGGATTCCTAGTCCCTCTGTTTAGGATGGGAGTAGGAGAGATATTAGGTGTTCAATCCTTTGCATGATAACATTAGGAAGTTTCCCTTTACCTCAATCTTAGGATCACCATTGCATGACAACTTTAGGTTTGGTTTAGTCCCCCTTTAGTGTGTCTTTTCTCTTCTCATCTCAAAACAATCACAAAACACCTAATAAAGGTTAATGATTATTGTGCATTACGAGCCTTAAGCACTTGGGAAAGGGTTGTTGAGGGGTTTCCCTTCAATGGCTTGGATGTTTAGTGTAGCACCCTTTGGGTGATATGTGACGCATTCACTCCTAAGTCATAGTCTCTAGTGCGATATGAATTACAAACAATTCTCAAAACACTTCTTCTCTAAAAAACACAAAAAAAAACAAACATTCAAACTCCTTTTTGTCCTTTGGGACCTTTAACCTTGGAAAATCATTTTTATAAAGAGAGTTTTGTTAACTCTTGGTTCTATCGCAAACGGTAACGCCTAAGTCTCCAATGGTCGAGCTGCATACACCAACTGCTAGAACCGGTTGTTAACCCTACTCGGGTAAAATAGTTGAACAAACCTGTGTTCCCTTTTTAGCCCGAACTACTTTTTCTCTGATCTTTCATACCAGATGAAAGTACATAGGCACAAGACGCGATGTCTTGGCGAGCAACCTTCCCCCCTTTCACCCGTAGTTAGTCGAACTACGTTGACTCTGACTTCTCACCTCATATGAGATACGTAGGTACAAAGCGTCGTTGCTTTGCCGAGTCACTTCTTTTTCTTTTGTCCTCAAGCCCGTAGTTAGATAGTTTCAATCACCCTTTTAGATAGACAACAAGCGTGGCTCCCGTCGAGTATGACGGACGTGAGGGGTGCTAATACCTTCCCCTTGCGTAACCGACTCCCGAACCCGAGATTTGGTTGCGATGACCAATCTTATCCCTCTTTTCGTTAGGTTTTCTATGAGTGTTTCCTTTCCCTCTCTTGGGATAAATAACGCATGGTGGCGACTCTTCTGTCATTGCTGGCCTTGATTTTCATAGTAGGGACAGCTGGCGAATCTGCTGGGGAGAGAAATATCCCCTATGCGAGTCAATCCTAACGCTTGTTTGTTTTTTTGGGTGGGTGCATATGTGCTTTATCTTTATTTATTTTCCGCATTTTACTTTCCACATGATTCATTATTGTTGTGCTGTGGGAGGGATTGTTCCATTGAGAGATAGGCCAGACCCAGGCTTGAGTATAGACTTAGCATTAGAAGTGGAGATTAGTGGTGAGCCTGTATGCTTTGCATGCACCATCTAGCCATGAAATTCGCACTCAGACGAGATTCTCTTTAACGATTTTCTTTTTGGCCCTTTGGGCTCGAAGGAATTTTGGATCTGAGGATTGTCGACTCTGGGAACCGATCATTTGGGATTCAGCTAAGTGAGGCCTCTTCGAGAAGTGATGATGCCAAACCATAAATGGTGAACGTATCATCATTTCTTGAAAGTATGTGACGCTGATGAACGCATAGGATGCCAAACCTTGTTAGTGGATAGGTCCTTACCTATGAGAGGGATGGGGTTGTGCAGGAAACTCTAGCCTTCAGATTACCCGGTACTTTACAGTATTGGATTATTGATATCAAGGGGGCCTAATATTAGTGTTTGGTTATGACTAAAGCGAAGCGCCGGTCTTCTCAAACTACAGCACAACAATTTTGATCTCCTATTTGCATGTGCATTTTGCATTTTCATTTGCATTTCATTAACATGTATCTGTGTTGCAGGTGCATATTTCTTCCCCGATTCTAGTGATCTTGTTCCTTTTCTAAAATGGAATATTTGAAGAAGACAGTTGCCTACAAGCTCCCTTCTCCTGACATCAGTTCCTTGTTGAGTTTGGTTGCTTTAGCAGATCAGAAGGTGAAAGGAGAGTTCAAGGAATCTTATGGGAAGCTGCTCAGTTTGGTGTGCAAACCTTCAGTGTTCGAGTTGAATGGATTATATGCTCTGCTACAGTTTTATGACCCTCAGTTGAGATGTTTTATTTTTCCTGACTATGTCCTGGCACCGACCTTGGAAAAGTATGTTGCGTTACTAGGAGTTCCAGTATTAGATCAGATGCCTTTTTACTATGATGATGCTAAGCCTGATCTAGCTAGGCAAGCTGCAGTTCTTCATCTTGATGCCTCAGAGTTCTCAAGAAAATTGCCCAAGCTGAATGGAGTATATGGGTTTCCTCTACCTTTTCTGGTTGACAAAGCTTTACAGTTCGCAAAGGAAGGTTGTTGGATGGTATTCAATGCCATTCTCGCTCTATGCATATATGGTATCATTTTGTTTCCCAACTTGCCAGACTTTGTGGGTACAGATGCCTTCTATATCCTTGCTTCAGGGAATCCAGTGCCTACCTTGTTAGGGGATGTTTACCATTCTATCCATTACAAGAATGAGAAGCGGAGGGGTAAAAATGTGTTTTGCTGTGTACCCATGCTGTATAGGTGGTTCTTCAGTCACCTTCCGAAAACAGGTCCGTTTGTTGCTACTGCTGGCACCTTAGAATGGTTTGCTAGGCTAATGGGTTTATTAGCGGAAAACATTGTATGGTTTGATCGGGATATACTTGGCGCTAAAATCATATATAGTTGTAGTGGTTTTTCGAATGTCCCGTTGGTCGGAAGGAAGAGCTGTATTAACTATAATCCATCTTTGTTGATTAGACAATTTGGATATGCTTTAAAGAGTCCTCCTAAGGAAGAAGAGATACAGGAATCTTTGTATTTCACAGGCTTGCTGGAAGTTGATACTTTGGTTAGAATGGAGTATGCGTGGAGTAACATTCACAGGTGAGGTAAGACGTTGTTAGGAAAGAGCAACAATCGAGCTTATGACCCTTACATGGTTTGGATCAAAGATAGAGCTGCTAAGTCTCTGATGCCATTTCCCTCAGTTGCGCCTTTGTACCCCATCATGACTGAAGAACCCACTACCGTGGATATCCAGAAGTACAACCAACTGTTGCGTGAGAAAGAAGAGTTGAAGAGAGCCAATGAAGAATTAGAGAAAGAAATTATCCTAATCCAAAGTGAGAAGATTGATGTTGTTCATGCCTTCAAGAGACAGACTAAACTTGTCAACAAGCTAGGTACGGACTTGACGAAGGAGACTAGCGCCAGAGAACGCTCAGGCCGGGATTTGAACGCTGTCAATAGTGTGCTTGCTACCAAGAAGAAGGATCTGGACAAGGCTTACTTGGAGATCTCTAAGTTTGACTCAGTATGGAATGCCACGCTCACTAACAACAAAGAGCGCGAGGACAAGCTGAAGCAGCAGATCGCCAAGTTGAAGATGCATCTCTAAGCAAAGGACGAGAATATTTCGGTGGAAGAATCACTTAGATATAATAGTGAGCACAGATTGAGCAAGGCTATTGCAGACATAAAGGATTGTAGGTTAAGAGCGGACACCAAGAGATGCAGACTTGAGGCGTGCTTTGGGGAAGGAGCCTGGGAAGACCATGTTGGTAGTCTACAGCGTACCATTAGCTGGCAAGAGCTACTCATACAGGGTCTACTCGCTATACCAGATCATCCCGAGACGCGAAAGCTGCTAGAGGATTTCCAGTCTCAGCATTCAGCTTGACTGTTTTTCTTTGTATCTTGTTGTTTTGCTTATGTATTGACCATCACCAGGCTTGTTGATTGAGGTCATTTCTATTTGTACTCAGTTGATGTATGCACACTGTCTGTTGGCCTGGTATTATATGAGGAGTTATTATTCTGTTTGCTTGTCTGTGGGGTTTTCCATGGTCGTTTCTTCTTCTGGAAACTAGAATCGAGGGGGAAATCTCCCTGTTGTATATATACATGTCTGCATTTAGCATCTTTTTCGCATTGCAGGTGCATCGGAATTGTTTTCTTATCTCCTGTCTTCATTTAGTGTGTTTCAGGATTGATGATAAAACAGGTCACCGGTATGCGACTAGAGGAAATCAGAAGAGGATCATGGAATAGATGCAAGAGCAGATGCAGGAAATGAGAGATAGAATGGCTCAGTTTATGGAAGTAATGCAAACTGTAGCTAGTGGACAAGACCAACTCAGGACCTTGGTGCAACCTTTGATTGCATGGGTTGATAATGACGGCGTATTACATGGAGGGGTAGCTATCAACCTACCTCATGGTGAGACTCAGCATGCTAATAACGTTACCCCCAATACTGGTGGAAATGGCAATGGTGTTGGAAATGGGAACGCAACTGGGAACGGTAATGGAAATGTTAGAACCAACGGAAATGTTGGCGGAGGCAATGGTAACACTGGATTTGGTAACACTGGAGTTGGTAATGTTGGAATTACTGGTCAAGGCAATGTGTATGGGCCTCAAGCTAACGGTGCTATTCATGGCAACTTGAATCAGCAGTTGTTTGAGGACAGACAGGATGAGATCTTCTCGGTGAGAGATTTTGGTGGTGAAGTGCCTTCTGAAACTAATAGAAGATTCAAATGGTTGGAAGACAGGATAAAGAGCTTCGAAAGTCAGAAATCTATGGGCCTTGATATGGCCAACCTTGGACTTATTCCTGACCTAAGAATACCGCAGAAATTCAAAGTCCCTGACTTTGATAAGTACAAGGGTACTACATGTCCCAGGGTTCACTTGCGTTCGTATTACAGGAAAATGTCTACCTACTCGACGATGAAAACCTGTTAATGCACTTTTTTCAGGATAGTTTGTCTGGTCCCTCCCTTGAGTGGTACATGGGGTTGGAACCTACCAATGTCCGTAGCTGGAAGGATTTGGCTGAGGCGTTTATGAAACATTATCAATACAATAGTGACCTTGCTCCAAACAGGGTTCAATTGCAAAATCTTACCCAGAGGAATAATGAATGCTTCAAAGAGTACGCCCAAAGGTGGCGCGAGTTGGCCGCAAGAGTTCAACCTCCGATGGTGGAGCGTGAGCTGATCGACATGTTCGTGGCTACTTTATCTGGCATGTATTATGGGAAGCTTATCATCTGTATGTCTGGCAGCTTTTCCGACATGATAATCACGGGGGAACGCATAGAGAATGGTATCAAAATTGGGAAGATTCAAGCATTCGAAGGATCCTCAGCTGGAGGAGGAGGAAATAAAGTCTTTGGCAACAAAAGGTGCGAGGGAGAAACCAACTCAGTATCTAGTTTTCAAGGAAGATGAAGAAGTCAGCCTCATAATCAATATCATCAACAACGGGTCGCTAGCGTTACGATCTCGATACCATAACAACCACCACCACAACAACGGCAGTAGCAGCCACCCCAACAAAATCAGCAGGGTTATCGAAGATATCCGGTTCGGCCAACAAATAGAGTGTTTGATCCGCCACCGATGCCATATTCCCAAGTGCTCTAAACTTTGTTGCAATTACACTTGACCCAAAAGAGGACTATGGCTCCTCTGACAGGCCTACCACCGCCCGACTTTGATGTGAATGCATGATGCGAGTTCCACTCCGGGGCACCTGGCCATACTATTGACAACTGCAAGGCTTTCAAACATAAGCTGAAAGATCTGATTGATAGCAAAGCAATAGATTTTTCACATGATGCACCGAATGTTATGCAAAACCCTATGCCGAATCACGGGTCGGCTAGGGTTGGTGCTGTTCTGGTAGAGGAAGTTAGATCTGATAGCCGACGTGAACGAGCTGAAAACACCATTGAGTTTTGTGAAGGAGAAGCTGCTGAAGGGGGGAGTGTTCCCAGGCTATAGTGAAGGCTGTGCCAACTGTTTGAGCCATCCTGAGGGATGTGATGATCTGAAAAAGTGTATTCAAGGCATGATGGATGACAGAGTGTTACAATTTGGTTGGACCGCTAAAAGAAAACCCGTGGAAGTAGTAGAGGAGGAGTGTCATACCCCAAATTTGTCCTACCTTTTTCAAAATTCTCATTTGCCCGACTTTGTTTTTAATTTACCTCGCTTATACAGCGTAGCGTATTTTTCAGCAAAAACGAGCATTTTTACCTTTTTAGCCCAATGAGAGCATGCCACATGGCATTTGTTTTTTATATATATCTATCATCATTTTTTCATAATTTCATTTTTTTTTCTCATGATAGGTTAATATAATGTTTTTTTTTTATTTTTAATTAGTTTTGAATTAGAAATTAGGATTTAAATTAAAAATTTTTAATTAGATAGATTTAATTTAGAACTTAATTATAACTTAGAAATTTTAATTTTAAAAAAATAGATTAAAAAAAATAGAGTTAGAATTTAATTAGGATTTATTTTTAAAAAAATTAGATTAGAATTTAAGTTAGTAATAGTTGATATAATAATTAGAAAACATAATAAAAAGAATTATTAATTAATTAAAAGAAAAAAACAAAAATTGATAGGAAAAGATTGGATGAGAAACACGGTTAGATTGGGAAATTAGGGTTTAGAAATAGTATATAATGTCAGCTACTGTTCACATACCCTAGAGAATGAGGACACTACTGTTCACCGGACCCTAAATTGGGCCACCCCTTTCAGAAACCGTAATTTGGGATCACTGTTCATCAGAACCCAATTCATCCCAAAATCGGCGCCCCCTCACCCAACACACCCATTCGCCGCCGCGACGAGCTTCTCCCTCTCTTCTCTCTTCCGACTCACCATTTCTTCCTCTCCCCAAATTTAACCCCAAAACCCTAAACCTCTCTCTCTCCCTCACTCTCTACAATTTCAATCAACTAAGATGTCCACCAGCACCGATCACCACGAAGAGGAAGATGTTCCCGCCGGCGAAGACGAGGATACTGGAGCACAGGTTGCTCCGATCGTCAGACTCGAAGAGGTCGCTGTTTCCATCGGAGAAGAAGAGGAAGAAGCTATTATCAACCTTAAAGCCAAACTGTACCGTTTTGACAAGGAAGGGAATCAGTGGAAGGAGCGAGGTGCCGGAACTGTGAAGTTTCTCAAGCATAAGGTTACCAGAAAAGTGAGGCTTCTCATGAGGCAATCGAAGATTCTCAAGATCTGTGCAAATCACCGCATTTTGCCTAACATGACAGTGCAAGAGCATGCTGGGAATGAGAAGTCTTGTGTTTGGCATGCGAGAGACTATGCTGATGGTGAATTGAAAGATGAGCTTTTCTGCATTCGATTTGCTTTAATTGAAAATTGCAAAAAGTTCATAGATACATTCCAAGAAATTGCCGAATCCCTGAAGAAAGAGGAAAACGAGGAAGTAACTGCTGCTGCTGAACTCCTTGTGAAATTGAGTGTTGATCTGAAATCAGATGCAGAAAAGAAAGATGAAGAGAAATCTGAGGACAAAATTAAGGAGCGAGAATCTGCCCCAGAAAAAGAAAACAAAGGAGATTCAGAGAAGGAAGCTAAAGAGTCTGGTTCATCTGCTTGATTATGATGGTTGACAAGGCAATATGACAAGGGTCGGAAAGCTAGTCGATGATGCAGCTCGAGTGAAGTTGTTTGAAAATCGCGGCAACTCATCCTTGCCCAAACACTCGCTCCATCAACTTGTGGCAGCAACGACGTGTCGATCCGGTGGAATTTTGTATTTTTGTATTGCTGATGTTTTTTTGAGTTTATTGCAGGATTTGTTGAGCTGCAGTTTAACACTAATCAAGCTTGTCACACTGGATTGAGAGTATTCGAAACAAAAGAAAATATGTTGTTGAAGCTTTGATTCAGATTTTTGTTGTATTAACTTTTTTTTTGACAGGTATTCAACTGCATTGGTATTCTTCAAGACTTGGATTCTGAGATATTAGGTTGATGAGGATTATAGATAAGATTTGGTTATCACAGATGCAGCAGCCGCGCAACAACAAACTTCAGATCATTCATCTGCAGTTGGGTCCATTTTTAATTTTTGTTTTTCTTTATGTCGGTTCTATTTGCTTTCAAGACATTATGCAGGCTGTGTGAATGTATTTCTTGTTGTGATAGCAATCTGTGGCAGCAGAAATTTAGTGATCTGGTAATGCATTCGAATTTTCATACGTACTCGTTATCAGGTTGTTCTCATGATTGTTGCTTCTCGGATTTTGTTGGCCGGATTTTGTTGGCTTTAAGATGCATATGTATATCATGTGGTTATTTCGCTCTTGTTAATAGTTCAGTCTTGTTCTTGTGAGTAACTTTGTTTTGAGTTTTTCGTTGCAGCTATCATCGAGTTATCATAATGTAGGTTTCGGTTATGCATGGGTCAGATTGCAACAAGTTTATGGAGACACAGATGAGCAAGAACGGGTTATGCATACGCCCAGGTTTGTGTGCCGCAGAAGCAACTGCAAAGTCGAACCAGTTCAGACTGCGCTATCACTTCGTCACACGTTGGCTTTCACGGTTTTGAAGTGTTCAAAAATTGAGTCGAATATGCCGTTACAATCGTGACGACTTCTTTAACAACAGCTTTGTGATAACTGTGGCGAGTTGGTGTCGGTTTATGGAGATAGAGATGAGCGAGAATGGGTTATGTTAAGTTTAATTTTTTCTTCTTTGTTTTCATTTTTTTGAATGGTCATGCTGTTCTGTTTGCGTGTGTTTTCATTTACGTGCAGGTTGAGGATTGGTTAGCGATATTGGTTCGATACAACTTCGATACTACAACCATATAAGTGTTGATACCTGTACAGTAGCATTTCAAACAACAACAGCTTCAACATAGGAACGACTTACGTTTTTGCAACGACAACCAACTCTTTTCCACATAACATAACAGAAGCGAAGACAAAAGTTCATAGCTTTCTTTGACAATAACTCACCGATGAAACGCAAGGTTCAGATTTGCGGCACAACTCGGCATGGTTTGTATCTCTAATGCATCACAAGCAAGAACGTCGTCGCAGCTTCAATAGCACCCTAATCTAGTAACAAGTACTGTCAGTTGTGGATTTTGAAAGTGGTAACGCTTCAGCTTTCATTAGCCATCAATTTTGTTTCGATCTTCAACAAATGACCGTGTTGTGTTTAACGCAGGGTAACTGTTTTGTTCTAATTTTCATTTTTGTTATAATTTCATTTTAATATATTGTCTTGCTTCACTGCATATGTTTGAGTTTCTTTGTGCATATTACACTGTCGCTTGCGAGTTGTATCACCTTGTGACAGGCTGCTGCTGCAACTTATGTTTGGCGACGACGCTTCGGGCAATACTCTGCAGCAACGATACAACACTTTCTCTCATCAACAAAACCAAATCGCTCGAACTTCACAATCACAATCACACTAGAATCTCCATCATCATTTCCTCCAAGTCAAATTCAAACAAGACCTTCGCTATAGGAAATCGCGTCGGTGTTGAAACCGAAACCGCGGTTGTTGAAATTCACAAGCCTCAATTCGAAGTCTCCAGAGGCTTCCCCTCTCCTTTCGGTGCTACTGCTCAAGAAGACAGAGTCAATTTCGCCATTTTTCTCTCAATGCACACTCAGCTACTCTCTGTTTGTTCACTCTTTCTAATTGCAAAAACAATAAGGTGACGGAGTACATTACACTTGATCCATTGGTGAATAAAACGGGATGTGTTTGGCATGTGTTTCTAAAAGGAGATTTTAAAGATATGCTCTGGATATAAATTTGATGGCAAATTTTCTCCTCAACAAGGACATTACTATGATTCTTCTCGTGTTTTACTTGATCCTTATGCAAAAGCTGTTATAAGCAGAGGAGAATATGGGGCTGTTGGACTTGATGGAAACTGCTGGCCCCAAATGGCTGGCATGGTGCCTTTTGATCATGAGGAGTTTGACTGGGAAGGAGACTTGCCTCTGAAATATCCACAAAAGGATCTTATTATATATGAAATGCATGTGCGAGGGTTTACGAAGCATGAGTCAAGCAAGAATGAGTTTCCCGGTACTTTTATTGGTGTAATGGAGAAGCTTGATCACTATGCAGATTGCGACATCGCCGATTTTTCGTTTAAGCAACAAAATGTTCTACCTTCAGCTTCTGAACGAAATTGCAACAGTGATATTGGAGGATTTCAACAAACTCGGTCGTGGCGATTCAACTCGAAGCCTATACCAAGTCGCGGGTCGCAACAAGCTACAACAGAACACCACTTGCGTTTCATCCGCAGATAACGCTCCTACCAACAGCCGTTTGTGAAATCCGTCGATGGGTCAGCATAGGGGAAGGATCTCAAACATAAAGATCTAGTTAAGCAGGTAGTTTACTTGAGGTAAGCTGACACTGCTTAAGGAATCAAACAGCGACAACAACTTGCACCTTCCTTCGTCCATCAACAACTTTGCTCACTTAATGCTCACCATACGCGGCAACTCTGTTGACTTTGGGAAAGATTGCAACATCACCTTCTTAGTTACTGTGGCAGTTTAAATGTAGTGGCCCTGTCTGGTTTTGTTGCTATTTTGTGATGTCAATTTTCAGGTACCGTCATGAGTGTTGTCATTGATAACAATATACGAGCAGCATCAACAACAAGCTACAGCGGCAAACCATTTGCGTTTCATCCGCAGAAACAACGACAACAATAACTCAGCGAAAACCGCGGCGCGCGAGTGACATCGGTAACGACAACAAAGCTCCGATCATTCATTGACGGTTGGTTTTCGTTTCTGACTTTGACATTAAATTCAATATTGCTTTTGTATTTGATTACTGTTGTATGTTAAATCGTAAATTTGATGGTGTTTTATGTTGGTCATTCTCTATTGTTGTTTCTCTTCAAATCGATTTCTTCAGGTGTTATGTTTGAACAAAGGAAACTATGTACACCATCTGTTGAGTCACATTTTTATAGGATAAATTGATGCAATTTGCTTTGATAAGATACCGACTTGTGCTTAGTTTATGCTTAAAAGATGATGGTTAGTGCATTCAGAAGCTATTGGCCGAAACTCTTATGGTTGAGTTACAATTGATATGTTAGTTTGCTATAAATATTGGTTTATTATTTTTATAAAGTTTTAAAAAGTCAAAAGCGGATTTTGTTCTAAATAATTATTGAATTTCCTCTTTAAATTATTTTCATTAGTTTAATTAGTTTAATTTCTAATAGTCTCCATGCCATTTGACTTACACATTTAATCTAACCATAATGTTTAATCTTCAAAATATTTTCTAAATTAAATTAAAGCCACAATTCATTTTGATTAAAATCATTTTTAAAAAAAAACTATTCTCTTAATTAATTACGAAAGTAGTGGGCTTTTGGGGTCTAGCCTCCTTTGAATCCTTGAACAACCGCTCTCGAAGCGCACGCCCTTGAGTTGTGGTTGTTCCGTCTTTTGGTTTTTAAATTGTTTTTTCACTTAGTTTAAATGAAATTTATAAAGGATATTTTTATTACTTTTAGATATCTTTATAAGAAAACTCAAATTATTCTTTTAAAAAAAAAAATATTTCAAAGTTATTACCAAGTAATATTTTAAATATTAAACTTAAAAAAAACTACTTTATTAATTAAGTTAAAACTTTTTTTTTCTAAAATAATAAAATTTTCTCAAAACAATTAATTATGATTAGTTCTTCATACAACCTTTTCATAATTGATTAATTTATTTTATATATGAAAATTAAAACTATTTTTTTCTTAATTAAATTAAACTATTTTTCTTAATCAAATTTCAAAACAATTAAATTCTTGGATCTCGCCTTCCTTGAATTTTTAAGCGACCGCTCTCGAGATTCACACCTTGAGTTGTGATCCTTCCGATCTTATTTTCTAGAATACCTAGCGCGCCTAGTCTGAGTACGCTAATATTTTCAAATTGTTTTCATAATTAAATCACGAAATAATCGAGTTCTTGGAGTCGCGCATTCCTCGAATTCGAGAGTGACTACTATTGAGGCGTACGCCTTGAATGGTGTGTCGTTCGAACTTTCGTTTCTAAAATATTTCCATAATTATTTGGACAAGCATTTACTGTCCAACAAACATATTTCATAATTAATGGAATGAAAAAGATGTCGTTGGGATCTAGCATTCCGACGATATCCCAACTAATTGGTTACGAGGCCGACGTCTCGCTTATCGAATAGTCGTCCTTCCTACTAAATTTTCAACCCGTCTAACTTCGTTCCTCACCTCCGTGTGATCAAGTATAAACCCTCGTATGCTTCTAAACCATACATCAAATCCAAACTATTTTCTTGATTAAATTACGAAAGAATTGAGTTCTTGGAGTCTCGCACTCCTTGAATTCTTAAGTAACCATTCTTGGGGCGTACTCTTTAGGTTGTGGATTACTCGACCTTTCGTCTATAAAACACATGCCCTAACTATTTGGACAAATATCGTCATTGTCCATTCAAATACAATTTCATAATTAATTGAATGAAAAAGGTGTTGTTGGGATCTGGCATTCCAACAATATCCCGATTAATTGGTTGCGAGACTGGCGTCTCGTTTATCGAATAGTCGTCACTCTCCCTTAAAATATTCAATCCAATTCTCTTTTCTCGCCCTCGTGCGATTGAAACTTCCTTAAACACTAATTTCGAAGTTAGTCGAATGAAAAAGGTGTCGTTGGAATCTAGCATTCCAATAACATCCCGATTAATTGATTGCGAGGTCGACGTCTCGTTTATCGAATAGTCGTCATTCTCCATCAAATTACCTAACCAAACTCCTCTTTCTCGCCCCCGTGCGATCGAAACCTTAAACCTATTCAAATATATCCTCTAACCAAAACATCCAATACGATAAACTTAATTCCTCGCCCTCGTGCGATTTCCAACCAAAACACCTTTTGTTAAGAACATTGTTTAGTTCCCTTCTTCTGCACATAACAAACTCGTGCTTCAGCCTCCCCTAGCGAGCAGACAAGCCAATGTTTAGCAGTTAGAATGCGATTTAAACTCTCGTTCATTCCAAACACAAACCTTTTACCGTAGTTATCCGAACTACGGCTTCTCTGATTCTTCATTCTCTTCTGAATGTAAGATACGTAGGCACAAGATTGCGATGATCTTGGCGAGCACAATCCCCTCTTTTTCCCGTAGTCCCACGAACTACGAATGCTCTGATTTTCCACTTCTTATAAGTGAAGATACGTAGGCACAAGGGCCCCAATCCTTGGCGAGCACCCTATCTTAAAACCACCCATTCCCCCATAGGAGAAACCTTAGAAGAAAACAAACAAGCGTAGCTAACTTTACTCTCGAATCAAATCAAGAGGTTCCCGTTGAGTACAACGGACGTAGAGGGTGCTAATACCTTCCCTCTGTGTAATCGACTCCTGAACCTAGAATATTGGTTGCGATGACCATGTTCTTATCTCCTTAAAGGTTTTATCGATATTTTCCTATTCCTTCCTTGGAATGAATAAAGTTCGGTGGCGACTCTGTTTCGAACAGTATTTTCCGCGTCCATCGCGAAGATCGTATTTTTTGAGGTACGACAGATGGCGACTCTGCTGGGGACATGCATTGCCCTATGCAAGAGAGAGTCAAGCCTAACTTGACTCGATTTGAGAGTACTAACCTTTTGCTTAACTGTTTTCTTTATGTTTATTTTCTCCTATCGTTTATTTCTTGCTTTCTCTTTCTATTATATGCTCTGTAGTATATTTGCCAGCTGGATTCGGGGATAACATTGCAAGTAAAGCTCTACACCCGAGCTTTGGAAAAAGAAGAGAGAAAATATAGTTTAGAATTGGTAGTAATTAGTGTTAGTCCCCAAGGACTCGCTCCTTGTGTGCCTAGCAGGAAAGCTCCTCCAGAATAGACCTTTTCGTAGATCATATCGTAACGCAGCTAGCCTGTTACACGATTTGATTCATGAAGGGTCCATGACTCTGGGAACCAATCTTAGAATCAGTTTCTACATTGGTGGTCGTGTAATGTTAGTCTCTGAGGACCCGCTCCTCGTGTGCCTAGCATGAGGACTCCACTCAGGAGAGACCCTATCGTACTCTCGTTATAATACAGCTAGCCTGTTGCGTGATGTTGATGCGATCGGTGTCCGTGATCTTGGGAACCTTGTCCATCAACATAGAAGATATCCCGTGAGTGGGTCTGTGGGTAAAGAATCTAGAACTTGCCTGGTATAGCCTACCGGTTAGGTTGCTTTGAGTTGCTTATGTTATCCTGGATCCTGTTTGCACCTGCATTGCATTCACATATCACTGCATCTGCGTTTCATTTTCATCGTATAACATATTCCAAAACCAAAAAAGCCTATCCACCCTTTATCCATAATCCGCGGTTGATTTCCCGACACAAGTACTGAACTTGACTTAGTGCTAGAAGACCATGGAACTTGAGGCAGAATCAAGTTGAGCTAAGGAAAGACGAGAACAACGCAGAAGGCAAGATGAAACAGCTGCCAGAAGTTAGCCCAGCTGTAAAGCAAGAAAGAAGAGCCCAGTTCCTCAATACTGGCAGTTTCCTTATCATTTTTGTGCATTTGTAGTTTCTTTTCTGTTAATTGCTACTTGCTTTTAGACATTGTTTCGTATTAATGGTATTGTTAATGTGATAATCATGCATGTTTTGATCAAATCCATTCGTATTCACTCACATTTTCTCATTTATCGCAAAAATCACAAAAATATTTCACTTCACTTCCTTTATCGCACTGCTGTTTAGCAAAAATTTGAGGGAGGATGACGAAACTATAATACCCATAATTGCTGATAGTATGCTTTTAGATAAAGTCCTGCTGATGATGTACAGGCATTATTTTAAATCCCCAAACACCGGAGAGATAAGGAGTTAGTCCCTAGTCAACCACTTCGAGCCTAAAAGTAGGAGTTTCCTTCAGATTGCTAAACCCTTATGCTTAACCTGTGGCAGGGTAGTGTTCAGTTAACCTGATTACGCACTCGAATCACGAGGCAAAATCCAAAAGTCATGACAGTTCATCAATGACCAATGACTTGGCAGTCACAAGTCTCCAAAAAAAAACAAAAGCCTGCTAAGTCGAATACCTCAAAAGAAGACTTAGGCAAAAATAAGGGCAATCCCGATGGACTCGAAAAGCAAAATCAGTCCAGGCAAAAGTTAGGGATCAAAAAACAAAACCAAAAAGAGGCCCTCAAATCCTCAACAACAAAAACAAAATAAGATTCAGTGGCCACCCAAATCAAGGGGTTGCTGACATCCATCAAAATAAAGTGGCTGCCATTTTGAGCAAACCTTGAATCATCAAGTTTTACACCATTAAGGTAAAACATGTGCAGAATTAACTGAACGTAGGTATGGAGATCATTACGAAGAAGGGATGGGTACAAATAATAATTTGAGCCTAATATCCTTTGTTTTCATAACCGTGAACCAGACCACGATACAACCCTCAAAAGACCTAATTGGGGCAGAGTTTTATTCTGAAAGCATAACTACAGCAAGGTTGCGTAAACTGACTCCTACATATTTGCTAATCTTATGCATTGGTGTCATATTCTTGCTATATCTTTCACACCAATTAAATCAGCATTGCGTTTGGATTAACAGTCCACTCGTCACACATTTTCACATCACTCCCAATAAATGATATTTTCATAACTTGCATGAATGTCGCATTAAAGTTACCATTTTGAATGAACGATTTTAATTGCAAATTAGTAATTGGCATAATGGAAATTCCAACAAAGTGCAATCAAAGAGGAACTTGATCACTCATTGGTGTTGACCTGAATTAAGACTTTCTCCTAACCCTACGAATCTGGGGCAAGTCCTTCTGAGGTTTAAACCGGGGCGGACCACTGCAAGGTTCAGACACTGGGGCAAATGGGTTCAAGCTATATCCTAGTATAATCACCGCCAAAGTTCTCATCCCAAAAGAAGTCCTTCAAATACCCAACAGACTGGGGCAAACTGGTTGAACTTGGGGCAAACTAGCTGATGGTTGAGGTCAACAAGCGTCAAAGGCCTTGGGGCAGAGCAAAAGCACAACTAATACGCATTGGTTAAGTCGCTACGCTCGCGCAATCCAAACGCATTGGTTAAGTCGCTACGCTCACGCAATCCATATGCATTGGTTAAAACGCTACGCTCACACGATAAACACGCATGGGTTAAGTCGCTACGCTCACGTAATCCATATGCATTGGTTAAATCGCCACGCTCACATGATTAACATGCATTGGTTAAGTCGCTACGCTCGCGCAGTCAACATGCTTTGGATAAGTCGCTACGCTCAATGTTTGTAAGTCATCATGACATATCAGCTAGAAGCTAGGTTCTTACCAGAACGAGTATACCACTTCTGCAAAGAATCCAACAAGGGGCAGGCTACCCATAGTTTCGTTTGATTAAGGGAGAGTCCCTCCAACGCTCAATCAACACAAGTCATGTCGCTTCAACGCTCATTCTGGAGCAGACTACTTCAAGAATAATTTGAAGCCAATTACCCCAAGGGTCAATTAATCAAGGTCAAAACCCTTTCCTGAATAAAATTTGCAATAAACCATCTCGAGATCATCTCATGGTATATTTGCGTCCGAATTCCCTTCATGACTTGGAGTTTTGGAACAAACCATCTCGAGTTCACCTCATAGTGCAACTGTTTCCAACTTCCTTTCACGATGTGGAATGCTGGGGCAAGCCATCTCGAGTTCATCTCATGGTACAACTGTTTCCAACTTCCTTTCACGACTTGGAATGCTGGGGAAAGCCGTCTCGAGTTCGTCTCATGGTATGATTGCTTCCAATTTCCGTTCAAGGAAAATTCCTTCATAGACCCAAACTGGGGCAAGTTGAACAACATTGGGGCAGTTACTCAAGCAAGTTTATTCTCGTCAGCAAAAGTTGAATGTCGGGGAATCATGCCATCACCCCACCAAATAACCTTAATCTCCTGAAAGAGCCTCTCTGTCATTGGGTTTCACCCCCACGGCCTAGACCTGATACCTGTCAGAGCTTTGTAACCGAAACAAATCCTTCAAAGTCCAGTTCTCGTCTGGCAAATCATTCTAAAGTCCAATCCATTTGGCAACTACCAAAGTCCACCACGTTGGCACCCTCATGAAACTAAGGTCCAATTTCGTTTGGCAACTACCAAAGTCCAAACCATTTGGCAACTACCAAAGTCCACTCCAGTTGGCACCTTCAAATTTACCCTAAAAAGTCCAGTCTTCATTGGCAACCACTAAAAGTCCACCCTCGTTGGCCTCCTCAATAACCAAAGTCCAAACAATTTGGCAACTACCAAATCCAATCTCTGGTGATGTCCCCGACAGGATTTTATCCCCAACATACCTGGTCGCTGCATTATCATAAGCACGACATACAACCTCATATCATAATCATATCAAGCATTAACATATCATTTGCATTCACATCATGCACTCCCTAGCAGTTACATCTTAGTTGCATGTTTGCGCATCATAAAACATTGCATTGCATAGCAATATGGCAGGATCCAGGATCAGTTCGCGAGCATCTTGGTCAGTCCTCCAGTGAAGTTGGCAGTATGACTCTGAAAATAGTTAATACCCCACGAGTTCAGGGAATTCTACTCCCCAGCAAGTCATTCTTCAACCATGCAGTTGATGATGATAATCCTCAGCAACTATTGCTCTGGTGGCTCCCCAAGCAGAGGTTATCTTAGAGAGTTTGTTGAAGATTTCTCCCCTGCAGAGTTTGGACAACGTCGTTCCTCTAATAGGAATTTTAGCTCAATTATTCCTCAGCAAAATTATCGTTCGAGATACTGCTTTGGTATCATCGAAGAGCCTTAATGGATAAGGTACTGCTTCGACCACTCGAAGAATCTCAAGTTTTGTTCGAGATACTGCTTTGGTATTGTCGAAGAGCCTTAATGGATAAGGTACTGCTTCGACCACCCAAAGAATCTCAAGTTTTGTTCGAGATACTGCTTTGGTATCATCGAAGAGCCTTAATGGATAAGGTACTGCTTCGACCACCCGAAGAATCTCAAGTTTCGTTCGAGATACTGCTTTGGTATCATCAAAGAGCCTTAATGGATAAGGTACTGCTTCGACCACCCGAAGAATCTCAAGTTTCGCTCGAGATACTGCTTTGGTATCATCGAAGAGCCTTAATGGATAAGGTACTGCTTCGACCACCCGAAGAATCTCAAGTTTTGTTCGAGATACTGCTTTGGTATCGTCGAAGAGCCTTAATGGATAAGGTACTGCTTCGACCACCCGAAGAATCTCAAGTTTTGTTCGAGATACTGCTTTGGTATCATTGAAGAGCCTTAATGGATAAGGTACTGCTTCGACCACCCGAAGAATCTCAAGTTTCGTTCGAAATACTGCTTTGGTATCATCGAAGAGCCTTAATGGATAAGGTACTGCTTCGACCACCCGAAGAATCTCAAGTTTCGCTCGAGATACTGCTTTGGTATCATCGAAGAGCCTTAATGGATAAGGCACTGCTTCGACCACCCGAAGAATCTCAAGTTTTGTTCGAGGTACTGCTTTGGTATTGTCGAAGAGCCTTAATGGATAAGGTACTGCTTCGACCACCCGAAGAATCTCAAGTTTTGTTCGAGATACTGCTTTGGTATCATCGAAGAGCCTTAATGGATAAGGTACTGCTTCGACCACCCGAAGAATCTCAAGTTTTGTTCGAGATACTGCTTTGGTATCATCGAAGAGCCTTAATGGATAAGGTACTGCTTCGACCACCCGAAGAATCTCAAGTTTTGTTCGAGATACTGCTTTGGTATCATCGAAGAGCCTTAATGAATAAGGTACTGCCTAGACCACCCGAAGAATCTCAAGTTTTGATTGTTTATACCGCTTTGGTATCATCGAAGGACCTTAAGGAATGAGGGGCCGCTTCGACCACCCAAAGAGGATTGTTTATACTACTCCGGTATCGCGAAGGACCTTATTGGATAAGGGCCTGCTTCGACCACCCAGAGAATATTAGGTTATCTCGTTCATCTATTTTGCATCCTGTCATCCCGTTCTGGTATATCCCATCTCTTTGCTTTTTTTGCTTGTCAGACAAATTTCGGGGTCTTTTTGTATCTAATTGACTTCCACCCTAAAAATGAACGTCATGCAGTTGTTCATTCTCTCAGGTTCAAGGCAATTAGATAGGGGCATCTGTCATACCCCAAATTTGTCCTACCTTTTTCAAAATTCTCATTTGCCCGACTTTGTTTTTAATTTACCTCGCTTATACAGCGTAGCGTATTTTTCAGCAAAAACGAGCATTTTTACCTTTTTAGCCCAATGAGAGTATGCCACATGGCATTTGTTTTATATATATATATATATATATCATTATTTTTTCATAATTTCATTTTTTTCTCATGATAGGTTAATATAATGTTTTTTTTTATTTTTAATTAGTTTTGAATTAGAAATTAGGATTTAAATTAAAAAATTTTAATTTGATAGATTTAATTTAGAACTTAATTATAACTTAGAAATTTTAATTTTAAAAAAAATAGATTAAAAAAAATAGAGTTAGAATTTAATTAGGATTTATTTTAAAAAAAATTAGATTAGAATTTAAGTTAGTAATAGTTGATATAATAATTAGAAAACATAATAAAAAGAATTATTAATTAATTAAAAGAAAAAAACAAAAATTGATAGGAAAAGATTGAATGAGAAACACGGTTAGATTGGGAAATTAGGGTTTAGAAATAGTATATAAGGTCAGCTACTGTTCACATACCCTAGAGAACGAGGACACTATTGTTCACCGGACCCTAAATTGGGCCACCCCTTTCAGAAACCCTAATTTGGGATCACTGTTCATCAGAACCCAATTCATCCCAAAATCGGTGCCCCCTCACCCAACACACCCATTCGCCGCCGCGGCGAGCTTCTCCCTCTCTTCTCTCTTCCGACTCACCATTTCTTCCTCTCCCCAAATTTAACCCCAAAACCCTAAACCTCTCTCTCTCTCTCTCTCTCTCACTCTCTACAATTTCAATCAACTAAGATGTCCACCAGCACCGATCACCACGAAGAGGAAGATGTTCCCGCCGGCGAAGACGAGGATACTGGATCACAGGTTGCTCCGATCGTCAGACTCGAAGAGGTCGCTGTTTCCACCGGAGAAGAAGAGGAAGAAGCTATTCTCGACCTCAAAGCTAAACTGTACCGTTTTGACAAGGAAGGGAATCAGTGGAAGGAGCGAGGTGCCGGAACTGTGAAGTTTCTCAAGCATAAGGTTACCGGAAAAGTGAGGCTTCTCATGAGGCAATCGAAGATTCTCAAGATCTGTGCAAATCACCGCATTTTGCCTAACATGACAGTGCAAGAGCATGCTGGGAATGAGAAGTCTTGTGTTTGGCATGCGAGAGACTATGCTGATGGTGAATTGAAAGATGAGCTTTTCTGCATTCGATTTGCTTTAATTGAAAATTGCAAAAAGTTCATAGATACATTCCAAGAAATTGCCGAATCCCTGAAGAAAGAGGAAAACGAGGAAGTAACTGCTGCTGCTGAACTCCTTGTGAAATTGAGTGTTGATCTGAAATCAGATGCATAAAAGAAAGATGAAGAGAAATCTGAGGACAAAATTAAGGAGCGAGAATCTGCCCCAGAAAAAGAAAACAAAGGAGATTCAGAGAAGGAAGCTAAAGAGTCTGGTTCATCTGCTTGATTATGATGGTTGACAAGGAAATATGACAAGGGTCGGAAAGCTAGTCGATGATGCAGCTCGAGTGAAGTTGTTTGAAAATCGCGACAACTCATCCTTGCCCAAACACTCGCTCCATCAACTTGTGGCAGCAACGACGTGTCGATCCGGTGGAATTTTGTATTTTTGTATTGCTGATGTTTTTTTGAGTTTATTGCAGGATTTGTTGAGCTGCAGTTTAACACTAATCAAGCTTGTCACACTGGATTGAGAGTTTTCGAAACAAAAGCAAATATGTTGTTGAAGCTTTGATTCAGATTTTTGTTGTATTAACTTTTTTTTGACAGGTATTCAACTGCATTGGTATTCTTCAAGACTTGGATTCTGAGATATTAGGTTGATGAGGATTATAGATAAGATTTGGTTATCACAGATGCAGCAGCCGTGCAACAACAAACTTCAGATCATTCATCTGCGGTTGGATCCATTTTTGATTTTTGTTTTTCTTTATGTCGGTTCTATTTGCTTTCAAGACATTATGCAGGCTGTGTGAATGTAGTTCTTGTTGTGATAGCAATCTGTGGCAGCAGAAATTTAGTGATCTGGTAATGCATTCAAATTTTCATACGTACTCGTTATCAGGTTGTTCTCATGATTGTTGCTTCTCGGATTTTGTTGGCTTTAAGATGCATATGTATATCATGTGGTTATTTCGCTCTTGTTAATAGTTTAGTCTTGTTCTTGTGAGTAACTTTGTTTTGAGATTTTCGTTGCAGCTATCATCGAGTTATCATAATGTAGGTTTCGGTTATGCGTGGGTCAGATTGCAACAAGTTTATGGAGACACAGATGAGCAAGAACGGGTTATGCATACGTGTTGCGGTGAGAATCATGATACCAAGCTATTGATTAACTTGAATCTTTAATTCTTAAATTCACAACGGGACTTTAATTTATCCAAAGGAAAGGTCTAAAGAAAGAAAGAACCTTTTGCGCGATGTAACAACAACGCTAAGAGATTCGGGGATCGGGGGTTGGTTATGCATAGGGTAGGTATTTCACATCCTAAACATCTGTAGTACTCTACAGGAACCTTTTGTTTGTTTGCATGATAAGTTGGTAAATGTTTGCTAGAGTTTGGAATTGGGTAAAAGGTGTAGGTTAAAACCTAATGATAGTTTTTAAGCTTGCTCGCAAAGACATCGCGTCCTCTGCCTACGTATCCTCACTAGGATAGAATCAGAGCAATCGTAGTTCACCTTACTAGGGTTGAAGAACACTTGATTATGATCAAGGTTCAATGGGGAACAAACATTACAATGCTTGTATAGAGTTTAACAAAACTCTCTAGATCTATGTTGAATTCTCAAAGGGGAATAAGTAATCATTACTATGATTCTTACATAGAGTTTACAAACTCTATCCTAGGGTTCTAGTTGGGGAGCACTCCTAGTAAAGGTGGGTCTTTTAGACTTAAGCAAAGTCCAATGGCTTATGGGTTCTAATCTTAACTAAAAAATCAATATGACTTTACAAAGTCAAAAGGGGTAATGCGCTATCCATGACACAAGGGTCAATGGAGAGACTTTTCCTTTGGAAGGGGAGATAGTGGGCAACTGGATGAGAACTAAAAGGTTCCATCACTTGGGGAAGAAAATATTTAACAAAGTATAAACATATTCAAGCGTGAGGAATATAGAAGACATAATTATAATCAAGGATAAATAAACACATTACAATGAACAAGTACTTTAAGTAAGATGAATGGTTACAACCAAGCATGGTAAGCATATTACAATAAGCATGTCCTGACAAAGATATAGGCATATCTTAACAAAGATTGAAAGTACGGTCTTAACAAAGATTAGGAAAACATGATAAAGGTGACAACCATGTAAACAAATAACAATTTGAAAACAAATCATGTTATAAACTCAAAGCGTAACAACAATATGCATAGATAACAATCTCACACAGTTAAATTAGTTTAGCCTCGTAATTTAGGAGGTATAAATATTCATGGTAACAACTAATAAAAGATGAAAACTCAACATGTTGACGAACATAAACAAACACCAATAAATCTTACAAGAAAAATAAACATGGCATGAGGAGAATTTAAATCGAGACGTAAGGTGACGACCTAAGAGTGGATCTACTAACAAGCAAACAAAAGCATTGTTAAAATAAATAATCATGAGATTTCAGTCCACCAAACAAAACTAGACATCACAATGAAAAGTTTGCAAAAAGAACAGGTTAAAAAAGATGAAAGATGAACAAGTTATGAATATTTGAAGTTGAGGTGATTTATGACAAATAAAAAAAAATAAACAAGAATAATAAAAAGGAGAAAGGGCCAAGCTGGGGTATTAACCCAGGCCCTTATGTTTACAAACATACACAACAACCACTAGAGCACACACGCGCGCGTTGACAAGTAGTGGAAAGAATGAACAAAATAATAAAACATGAGATAAGAAAATAAATGAAGCAAAAAATGCCTCGCTGGGGCTCGAACCCAGGACACAAGGCATGATAGGCGTTTTAATGGCAAGGCAATAACCACTGGGGTGGCGATACATCCGTTGATTATCCCACCCCAAAAAATACATAAGCCTTAACCAAATGAATATGGGCAAACATGAAGCACAAAAACCAAGCCCAAACTGATTTACGTTTTGATCCATAAATCAACCAAGACTTAATGAACTAAGGTGGAATTCTAGGTGAAACTGAATGATTTTTGACGAGGGTTAAGATGGTAACTACCAAATTTTGAAAATATGCTCATACATCAAAAATTGAAGGATTATGCATTTGTTGTTTTGAGATGCAAATTGATGGACATAGTATGTAGCTGATGCAATCTAAGGTTGGGCCAGGCACACATAACTTTCGAAAATGATTCAGAGTAAGTTCCAAACATGTTTTTGTCCAAAACAAACCCTAGATAAAAGGCAAGTGAGTTGAAATGATGGAAATTTATATGCTGCACTTTTGAAAACCAATGCTTGAAATTGATGAGTTTGAGGATAAGTGAAAGTTCACATGTCCTAAGTATAAAATAAATCAAATTGTAACAACAACATAATCCAAACTGTTATTAGAATAAAATAGAGAAACTGAGCTGTGACTGTTGTTCATGCTTTTCAAAGCAAAATCGAGCCAAAATGGCCAGGCAAGCAAACATTAATAGGTGTATTCAAAGAAAATCAGGCCAAACCTAAACTGATCCAATCTTGACATATGACCCACAACAGACACCTCAACAACACCTCAGCTTGGTTTAGACCAAACAACCCTAATAATTCTAAACAATCTTTAACAGCAGCCAAAATATGAGTATGGACACACATTGGTCCCAAGCAACAAGTGAGATTTGACAGCCAAGAAATTAACCAACCTTGAAATAGATTATGACAGAAAATTCAACTACACTAAATCTCAGCAAACATTCATGATGATTTAACAACAGTGCCTTCACACACACACACAGCTGATTGATTTCCTAGCAACTCACAGACTAGTGTGCCTAAGCATGACTGACCAAAACAAATTATCACCAAAAGACCCTTGTTTAAAAAACAGAAATGGCAACAAATCTTGGCATCACAACATCAGACATTAGTTCAATACCTTGCTTCACATGGCAGTCACTACTTTAATGTAGGCAAACAATAACTTAACTGAAAAACAGTTGGTACCACATGAAGGAATTGAACAATCCCAGAAATCAAACATTAAGAATGCATAAAAGAAAAAAATTCAAGTGTAACAGTTGCAAACTCCTCAAATAGTAGTGAAATCTTGATTATTATCATCCAAAACTAGATTCCTTATGACAGTTGCCAAGCCTCAAACCTGACACAGCTCAAAAAACAAACAACCTAGTCTAATTCTCTACAAATGACAGCCACTAGTGCCAGCAGCTATTTGTAATAATTGAGCAATTATGGTCAAGACTTTGACAGCACTGAACCAAAGCTCAACACCAAATGGTCATTAAAACCTGGCCTGAATTAAACTAACAGCAACAGACAACAACTCCAAAACACACCCTAAGATTTACTCAACCTTAACACCTCAAGTCTCATGGCTTGCTCCAAATGTGCTGACCAGACTCAGCCAATCTAAAGCCTCCAGCAAACCTACCTAAGGCAACCTATCAGCATATCCCAACAATTTGAGACACTCACCAGACCCACTTACTGAAACTGAAATGCTTCTAAGCAAAAAGCAAATGAAGATCTGATTCTTAAATGTTGTACCCTCCCACAAACCTATGGCCAACAGACCAAACTAAGTCCAAGACAATCTCTTACTAATCAATGGTAACAACTCTGCAACAAAGGAAACAACATCAACAGGGAGGGCCTGAAAAGTCCTACCACACTAAACTCAACCCTGTTGCCTAGAACACTTAAAAAGATGCTCAACAAAAATAACCAAACTTCTCTTAATCAGTTAAACCAAAGGAAACTGTTTCTTTAACAAAACCAACTGTACAACCCTATAACAGTAATTAGGCCATAAGTTGCCAAACTCTTACAAAATGACAATCTTGATTATAGCAAAACCTGGTAGCAACTGTGGATGATAATCTTCTAACCACTAGTCCAAATTGTTCACACACTCTTAAGACAGTAGGCAAAATAAAGTTGCTCACCAAGATCTGTTACAACATCAACCACATCTAATGGGATTCTAAGATGGTTAGGCCTTTAAACACAACCTTGCAATAGCTGAACAGAAAGTTGACAAACCTAGCCTAAAACAAACATGGATGCAGACTGACCACACTCCTATAGCAGGCCCGAGCCTCTAATCCTGGCAGAGATGCCTTTTGAGCTGACAAACTTGAAATTAATAGCAATTAGATTGTAACATAAAAAAATGCCTAAATCCAAATCACCAAACTAATAACAGCCTAAAGTCACAAGTTAAGGACAATAATCTAACAATAAATGGTAACTAAACGACTGCTATCAAAAGGCCAAGGGTAACTGTCCTACAGAGTTGGCAACAACAGACACACAAGGTAGCTGGTAACATTCATCACCTCTGGATCCAACTGAACATCAGCCTTGGAAATGAATCTCAAGCACAACATAATCTAAATATCAATGGACTCCCAATCCCAACTCCCCTAATCATAGCTCCAAACAACAAGATATATACACATACAGCTGCCAAAGGAATTGACAGACCAACTATAGCAAAAAAACAACACCAACTTACATCAGCCAAGGACTCTCTTGTCACAACAAGAGTCCACCAATAGTCTATTGCAAGCTCAAGCAAGACTGTGGTGACAACCCTCTCCACACTTCCCTCTTATGCCAAAAAGTCTTCACCAGCCCACAACATCATTTAAAACAAGCAATAATCACAACTAAACTCAAAACCAAAACTTGGCCAACTGCAAGCCCTAAA
Organism: Lathyrus sativus; assembly: GCA_963859935.3. Classification (NCBI taxonomy): domain Eukaryota; kingdom Viridiplantae; phylum Streptophyta; class Magnoliopsida; order Fabales; family Fabaceae; genus Lathyrus; species Lathyrus sativus. The sequence goes on along the minus strand of OZ012741.1, from coordinate 399,196,330 downwards.
GCAGTAAACATACAAACTAGCTAAAGCTCTCTCTATAGGTCACAGACTACAAACCCTAACAATGCTAAACCAAGAAGAAACAAAATTAAGTTCAGGCCATGAAAACCAAATTCAATCCATTGCACACTTCTTATGACAGTTAGTGTTTCATTAACAAAACCTAGCATGTAAACAGCAACTGATGCAAGACAAGGTAGTAATAACAGCAATGCTTAATAAACCAGCAAGTCATATTTTAGAACAAACTGGCTACAACCCTATTCTTTCTTTTTTCAACTTAAAGTAGAACTAACAGTAACAAAAAACAACAATGATGCTTAAACACATACAAATGTAATGGTAAAAAAAAACTGGTCTCATCATGATATTGAGAGTGAACAAGTTCTGCAGCAATGGATGGACAGTATGATGATAAATTCAAACATAATTCAACAGCCTAAACATAACTTATTACCAAAGCAAAATATTTAATTCCAACTGTTCTACTCTATACATGACATTGCCAAGATCAAACACTAGCACACTCAAAGTAAGCTTCTCATATGATTGGGATTCAAAGGTAACCAACATGACAATCCTGATAAACCAAACTTTCAAGTTCAAAATTCAAACATGTATGGATGACATTCATATAAGGAAAGGGTTTATAAGTACTAACCTCTTGTAGATTCCTCTCAACAGCACCAAGCAAGAATTCCTCTTTCAAGCCTACTTGTAGTCTTCTTCCTTTTTGAAGCAAAATGCAATTTTGTAGACAGTTGGGGAAATGTACTTCACCAATAGCTTTCGATGCTTTGGACAGTTATATCATGACATATGTGAGGTGTGTGTATGGTTTAAACAGATGGAAAAGACCTAGGTAGTGATTTGGCTCTTAAAATGCATAAAAGTCAAAATATGGAGTGTGAGAGTTGACTTTTAGATTGGTGGCTTTTCTGAGAAATGTAACAATGGGAACAACTTCAAATGGCCATTTTAAAGTTGTATGAATGGTCTTTGAAGTGTTTTTGGGTTTAGGCAAAGGATTGGCATGAAAAATGAAAAGTGACCAATTTGGTGGTTTTTGTGATTTTTCTTCACTTACAAGCAAGAAGGGAAAGAAGGAGAACTATATGCTTATGATGCTTGGGATAGTTCTGGTGTGATTTGGAAGTGAGGATGAGGCCTCTATTTATAGGAGAGATGAGGGTGAGGGCAGCTTTGTAACTTGCCACTTTTGGAGGGAATATGATAAAGTTTCTTGCAAAATCTTGCCAAAATCTCCATATCAGCTCCATGGCTCAAGGAAGATCAGAAAACTCAAGTGAATATTGACATGAAATGACTGAGATAAGCTTAGAGCACAGAACAAGTCAGCTGCAACAGTTGGAAATGAAAAAGTTTCTCTCTCATCCTTACACACTTGAATATTTTAATCCAAAACTTGCAACTTGCATCTCTCTCTCCTAAACCTCTCTTTTTTCTATCATTTCCTTCCTCTACACATCTGAATATCATAATGTATCATGATCCAAGGGTGGAGAGTGGTTAGAGATGAAAAATTCTGATTTTGAGAAGTTGGACCAAGTGGATTTCAAGTGTGACAGGCCCAACTTCAAGGCACCATAACTCCTAGATCATAAGTCCCCTTGGGGAGTTCTTGCACTTTTTAGAAAGCCCTTGTGTAGCTCTACAACTTTCATGTTTTGGGAATTTCCAAATTCTTGATGGAACTAGGTTGAAACACCTTTCAAAGTTCTGAAAAAGGTGATTTGTATGGCCAGAATTTAATGAAATTTCTCTAAGTGTTTTGTACTAGAAAAATGATTTTTCTATAACTCCAATTCCATGCATTTTTTGAATATGGACCACTGTGGGACTTTTTTAGGGTTTGTCAAGACCTTTCAAACAAGCTTAGAACCACCTCAATTGGATGTGTGGTTGAGGAGTTATGGTTTTACCCCTTTCGAAACCCTAATTCCCGATTTTTGCAATTACTTCCTAACCCTTGATCCAATGGTCATGAAATTTTATGGGGAGGTGTAATATGATATAAGGAACATTTTTCATTCACACCTTGAAGTCAAATTCCTTATTGTTAGAGAGTTGACTTTTTGGTCAACTTTTCGATCGATCGGTGTCTACCGAGTCGCCCGTTGGTGATCCGGACATCCTGAGGACTTGAAACTCTTTGGACGGACTTTACTAAGCTATAGGAGCTTAATGGACCTTGATCCCATCATTGAAATACTCTTTGAATCAAAAGTCAAACTACAGTTGACTTTTTCCAATCAAAAACCCTAATCGGGTGTCTCAAATTGCACTGTTCTCGAACCCCGGGTGACCACCTCAAATTGGATTCATACTTGACCCAATGTTGTATTCTTGGTCTTGTTTAAAGGTGAATCAATCCAAAACATTGATTGATCGGACCACTGAAGTCTCGATTTTGATGGTACGGAACCCTAATTCATCTGCATCTTGACAAAGATAAACTTGAACTGGATTAAGGTTAATTAATCAAATGAATATGATCCTACAATGATGATGAGGATCTAAGGGGTCAAAATTTGGGGTGCAACAGATGCCCCTATTTAAATATCTTCACTAGATGGTAATGAGAGATGACAATCCTCATAGAATCGCAGTGAAGGGTATTTAAATATAGCAAACCAGAAATTTTGTCCCTTAGATCCGATGGTATGTAAAAAGGACAAATGCAAATGTGCCATGAATCTAAATGAGGTTATATGATGCTTGAATGTCAGACAGATGCAGACACACGAACAAATATGAAAGAACGGCAAAATGACGAGTAACCACTCACGAGGACCCAACACACTGGGGAAAGATTCCAAGCGAAGCAAACAAGATAGTTCAAACATGACTAAGGACGCTTGTTCAAGGAAGTATTTCACGCAGGGGACACAAATTCCACTGGGGAAGACACATCTTCATTGGGGGAAAGGAGACACGAATCTTACTGGGGATAACCAGATGATGAGGCCTGTGTCAGGATGATAGTTCTTCACTGGGGAAGCGAAAGAAAAGAAATGCAAACCACACTAGGGAAGAAACCCACTAGGGAAAACTTTGTTGGGGAACGAATCCACTGGGGAAGCACAGCTTCATCGGGGAAAAGACGGAACGAAGACACGAATCTCACTGGGGATAGCCAGATTGAGAAAGATTTCCTATAACGAAGAGTTCAAACAGGATCTTCAGGAAGAGGTTAGAAATAAGACCGGACGTGCCGGGGAAACTAGTATCCACTAGTTCTCCGAGACTCGACAGGAAAAGAAAAAAGCTTCAACTGGGGAGACTGACGACGACCAGAATGACAAATAGCTTCAAACAGTGCTAGTTTCTACTAGACTTACTGGGGATATGGTGACGACCAAAACAATAACGGTTTCCAAGAAGTGTTAAGTATCCTTAGACTTCCTGGGGATATGGTGACGACCAAATCGAATTTCCAAATACAAATGGGAAATTCCAAGCAATGTTGTCAAAACAACGGGTCCCCGGCTGGGGAAGTTGGTAACAATCAACTTTCGGTACTAATAACGATTAGTTTTCAAGCAATGCCAGTAACCACTGGTCTTAGAGGAGACTGGTGATGACCAAATCAAGATATACCAATAACAATTGGTTCTGGATAATGTTAGTAACCACTAGTCTTAACTGGGGCTTTCGGTGACAACCGAGTCCAGGGAGACCAATGACCATTGGTTCCTTCTTTTACAAAGTTTGGTAACGACCAGAGGATAACGATCTGCTTCAAGCGATGCCAATAACTATCGGACTTAGGTCAATTGGTGACGACCGAACTAGGCATACCAATAACAATTGGTTCTGGATAGTGCTAGTAAACAAGAGATTTTCCCAACAAGGCTAGTGACCTCTAGACTTATAGAGATTGGTAATAACTGAATCCAGGGGTACCAATGACAGTTGGATTTGAAGGTGATGCCAATAATCATTGGACTTTTAGGGAATTTTGGTGACGACCAACTCCAATGTTAATGATCATCGGTTTTTAGAGGGAAATACTAGTAACCACTAGATTTTCGGCCAAATTAGTGAAAACCGAATCAGAGGGACTCCAATAACAATTGGTTTGCTTTATAACAGAATCAGTATCAACTGGGTTTGAAAAACAGTTGGTGACGACCGAATTACTGTACCGAACGTAATTAGTTCTGAACATGTGCTAATGGCCACTAGTCTTTCAAAGTTTGTTGGTGACAACCAAATCGAAGGTGAAAATTGGTAATAACCCCCTGTTTGTGTAAATTAGACATTGCTAGTCACCACTAGCTTCCCAAAGAAGATAAGGAAACCCCAGGATGTCAACTTTGAAGCGAACTTGTAACAACAAAACAAAGATAAAGGTAACAACCAAAGGGTCTCGACGGCGGGAATGCAAACAAATGCGTATACCGGCATGATGTTGTATGCAAGACGCAGAGCGACCCGTAGGAGCAAGGGAAAACCAAATAAAGAGAGAACTCGTCACGCGGAGTTTCAAAATGCCTCAAGTCAGGCGACATTTCCTTCTTCGGTGCAGATAACAATCTTTTCTCAGTAATATCTTCGTAATTCTGCAGAGAGGAAGTCTTAGCTTAATAGCTAGAGCTGCTGTCGGACACATCTATCTCGGTTAGAGGTAACAGCGATTTCCACAACTTCAAGAACTGTGTAATATCATTCTATTACCTCTAGAACCTTTCAATCATTTTGTCAAATTGTGCTTTCTTTTTAAAACAAGACTTAAGTTTTTCAAAACACTTTGCTTTCATGAAAATTCTTATTAACAAATAAGTGAAATTGCATAACAAGAATAGCAGATCATAACAATGATTTGGCCAAAAACTGATTTTATTGATAGACAAGAACTTTACAAAAGGCAAAACCTTGGGAATTTTATAAGTTTTGAAAGATGGCAACAGAAAAGGTTACAGAATCCCCTAATAATCCGGTCCTCCCGACTGCCAGTTCACTTGGTTTGCCGCTTCCAACGAGAACAACAAGCGTTGACCCTTCTTCTAATATTCTGCACAGGAGTCTGCCCCAACGTCTGTCATCTTTCAAACATTGGGCTTTCGTCTTGTCGAGGTACTGGAATCCTCCCTCTATGTATTTCGTTTCAAGCGTAGTATTTTCTTACTGCGTCTGAGTTGATGGGATACTTGAGTGGTTCGCCATCCATAGTCTCGAGAATCAGAGATCCTCCGGAGAAAACAGTCTTCACAACGAAAGGGCCGTCATAGTTGGGCATCCACTTGCCACGCATGTCTTTTTGTGTAGGTAGGATTTTTCTAAGCACAAGTTCCCCTTCCTTATACTCTTTGGGACGAACCTTCTTGTTGAACGCCCGGGCCATCCTTTGTTGATAGATTTGAATGTGACACATGGCCGTCATTCTTTTCTCGTCGATGAGATTCAACGAATCGATTCTTTCTTTTATCCACTCGTCTTCATCCAGCTTTGCTTCCGTCAAGATCTTCAAGGAAGGTATTTTGACTTCAATGGGTAGCACAACGTCCATCCCGTACACTAAAGAAAAGGGAGTTGCCCCTATCGAAGTGCGTACTGATGTTCGGTATCCGTGCAAAGCAAATGGTAACATTTCATGCCAATCTTTGTAAGTTACGACCATTTTTTGTATTATCTTTTTGATGTTTTTGTTTGCAGCTTCAACTGCACCATTCATCTTAGGTCTGTAAGGGGACGAGTTGTGATGTTTAATCTTAAAATCGTCACAAAGTTCCTTCATTATTTTGTTGTTCAGGTTCGACCCGTTGTCAGTGATGATCTGGTTAGGGATACCATATCGGCAGACGATCTCCTTTTTAATGAAGCGTGCGACCACTTGTTTCGTCACATTTGCATATGACGCTGCTTCCACCCATTTGGTGAAATAATCGATTGCGACAAGGATGAAGCGATGGCCATTAGAAGCTTTTGGCTCTATTGCCCCGATCATATCTATGCCCCACATTGCAAAAGGCCAAGGTGACGTCATCACATTGAGAGGATGTGGAGGGACATGCACTTTATCAGCATAAACTTGACATTTATGACACTTTCGAGCGAAGAGTATGCAATCCGTCTCCAAAGTTAACCAGAAGTAACCCGCTCTTAAGATTTTCTTAGCCATGGTGTGGCCATTTGCATGGGTGCCGAAGGTTCCTTCGTGTACTTCGGTCATTATGAGATTCGCCTCACTTTCATCGACGCATCGGAGTAAGACCATATCATGGTTTCTTTTGTACAAGATGCCGTTGCTGATGAAGAATTTAGATGACAACCTTCGTATTGCTCTTTTGTCAATTGTGGACGCGTTAGCGGGATACTCTTGGTTTTGAAGGAAATTCTTGATATCATGAAACCATGGCTTCTCCCCAGATTCTTCGTCTATTGCCATGACGTATGCGGGTACTGTCCTTCTTTCGATGCGGATCAGAGGTGCCTCGTTGACAAACTGGACTTTCCACATGGATGCCATCATGGCCAACGCATCGGCAATGTGATTTTCTGCCCTTGGTACGTGCTTGAAGGTAATTTCATCAAAATATTCAGCCATCTCTAAGATGTGGGTCTTATAAGGAATCAATTTTTCATCCCTGGTTTCCCATTCTTCTTTGAGTTGGTATATCACCAAAGCAGAATCACCAATTACTTCCAAGATTTTGATACGGAGGTCAATGGCAGCCTCCAATCCTAGGATGCAGGCTTCATACTCTGCCATGTTGTTTGTACAGGAGAAACAAAGTCGGGCTGTGACCGTAGTGTACCCTCCAGTTGGATTTTTCAGAACAGCTCCGATGCCATGTCCATTTTTATTTGACGCTCCGTCGAACATCATCTCCCAACGGGATCCCGGCTCGGGACCTTCCTCTGGACCAGGCTCTGGTTTCGTGCGCTGAATATACATCACATCTTCATCAGGAAAATCGAACTTGAGCGGTTGATAATCCTCCATAGGATGCTCTGCAAGGTGTTCTGACAAGATACTTCCTTTGATGGATTTTTGAGCGACATACTGGATATCATACTCTGATAAGAGCATGTGCCATCGGGCTAATCTTCCTGTTTGAGCTGGCTTCTCAAAGATGTATTTGATGGGGTCCATCTTAGAAATCAGCATCGTAGTGTGACAAATCATGTACTGCCTCAGACGTTTAGCAGCCCATGCTAACGCACAACAAGCTTTCTCCAGGGGAGAGTAACGACTCTCGCAATCAGTGAACTTCTTGCTTAGGTAATAGATTGCATGTTCTTTCTTCCCTGACTCATCAGTCTGGCCCAAGACACAGCCCATCGAATCTTCTAACACGGTCATATACATGAACAAAGGCCTTCCAGGTACCAGAGGAATCAGCACTGGAGGTTCTTGCAAATACTGCTTGATTTTCTCGAACGCAACCTGACAGTTTTCATTCCATACCACCGTTTGATCTTTTCGTAACAACTTGAAGATCGGTGTGCAAGTAGGAGTTAGATTGGAGATGAACCTGGAGATGTAATTCAAACGTCCAAGGAAGCCTCTAACTTGTTTCTCAGTTTTGGGAGCAGGCATCTCCTGGATTGCTTTAACCTTGTCAGGGTCTACTTCAATTCCTCGTTGACTAACGATGAAATCAAGTAATTTTCCTGAGCGAACTCCGAAGGTGCATTTTGCCGGATTTAATCTCAATTGATACTTTTGGAGTCTCTTGAATAGCTTCAGCAGATGATCCAAGTGGTCTTCTTCACTTTGGGATTTTGCAATCATATCATCCACGTACACCTCGATTTCTTTGTGCATCATATCATGAAAGAGTGTGACCATAGCTCTCTGATACATTGCCCCTGCATTCTTCAAACCAAAAGGCATTACCTTATAACAATAGGTGCCCCATGGTGTGATGAAAGTTGTTTTCTCCATGTCATCTGGATCCATTTTTATCTGGTTATAACCAGAAAATCCATCCATAAACGAGAACACTGCAAAGCTTGCTGTGTTATCCACCAAAGTGTCAATATGTGGTAGTGGGAAATCATCCTTCGGACTTGCTTTATTTAGATCCCTGTAGTCGACGCACATCCTGACCTTGCCATCCTTCTTCGGGACTGGTACAATGTTTTCCACCCATTCTGGATACTTGGATACTGCTAGAAAGCCGACATCTATTTGCTTTTTGACCTCATCTCGGATTTTAAGCGCCATGTCTGGTCTCGATCTGCGAAGCTTTTGTTTGATCAGAGGACATTCTGGTTTCAGGGGGAGCTTGTGCATGACAATGTCAGTATCCAACCCTGGCATATCTTGGTAGGACCAAGCAAATACGTCAACAAAATCTCTGAGGATTGTTATCAGCTTGTCTTTGATTTCTGGCCTTAATGATGCCCCAATCTTGACTTCTCTTTTCTCCTCCTCTGACCCCAAGTTGATGACTTCCGTCTGCTCTTTATGGGGTTGGATAAAATCATCTTCGTATTCAGCCATTCTCTTTAACTCTTCTGGGACTTCTAACTCTTCTTCGTTCTCTTCTTCAGCTTGAAAGACAAATGAACCGCTAGTAGAAGGAACCAAATGATCATAGGATTCTGTGGTTGATGGGGGTATTCTGCATGTTTTATTTAGGAACAATCAGGCACTCACACACGGACATGCAGATGAAGGGTTGTTTTTATTTTTTCAAAAGAGATTGCCATTTTTTCAAAAAGAGTGAAAGTGATGCGCAAAACAAATAACGAGAGTTTTAACAAAAACACTTTTTCATTAATGATTTTCAATTTTTGCAAAGTGGCCCAATACAAAATAATTCGCAGGTCTTGGGCAAGACTAGAAAATTTTTAAAGAAAAACACAAAGCTAACAAGCAGAATGAATTACACTAAAGGTAAGAAGACGAGAACTTCCACAGCCTCCCAATTGCGCAACGCTCTTCCTCCTCTAGTTATTAGACGATCCAGATTACCGTCCTCATCTTCGGCAATAATGGCATTGACTTGCACACCGCCACTGGTGAATATCTCTTTTAAGGATTTCCTTTTCATGGTGCTTTCTTCTAGCTCGCCTTCCGGAGTTGGTTTGTAACCCAACCCTTGTCGATCATTCTTGGCTCGAGCATTGACTTCGATGACCTCTCCCCATCCCAGTGGGACTCCGGCCTTCAGTGCTGCCTTAATACTTTGAGCAGAGGTAAATGATGGCCCTTGGGTTATGTCTGATTCATCAACTAGAACAGCGTGAGCTATTTCTAGTGCTTGGAAGGCTGTCTCGAGAGAGTCTTCATCAGCCTCAATATACCAGAAAGATGACAAGTTGCTCACCATTAAGTCCTCTTCTCCATGGACAATGACTAGCTGGTCATTCACAACAAACTTCATTTTTTGGTGGAGCGTGGAAGTGACAGCGCCAGCTGTATGAATCCATGGTCTTCCCAATAGGCAACTGTAAACCGGATTTATGTCCATCACCTGGAAGGTGACTTCGAAAATTTGTGGTCCAATTAGGATAGGAAGATCAACTTCTCCTATCACAGTTCTCCTGGATCCGTCAAATGCCTTGACTATAAGAGAGGTTGGTCTCATGGTAGCACCTTGATATGCCAGCTTGGCCAAAGTCCTTTTAGGCATTACATTGAGTGCTGATCCCGTGTCAACAAGAACTCGGGACATTGTATCCTATTCACACTTGACTGACACATGCAGGGCACGATTGTGCTTGCGCTTCTCACCTGTCAGGTCGTTATCATCAAAGCTCAAAGTGTTGCAGGCAGTGATATTTGCTACAACGGAGTCAAACTGCCCCACTGTAATATCTTTAGTGACGTGGGCCTGTGTCAGGATTTTGAGCAATGCCTGGCGGTGTGCTGGAGAACTTAAAAGCAAAGCCATGACCGAGATCTTGGAGGGTGTTTTATTCAATTGGTCCACCACCCTATAATCGCTTCGTCGAATGATTCTCAAGAATTCTTCTTCATCGTTCTTGAGACTTTCCTTTCCTCTAACTAAAGGTTCTTTGGCGGTGGTTATCTCCGGAACAGGCTTCTGAGGAACAGACGTCTTTTGAACAGAAACTGTTGGTGGAGGAGCCTCGTTGTATGTTCGAGGTTGATAGACACGACCACTCCGGGTCATTTTGCTTCCACCGGCAATGTTGGCCACACTTACCGGTTTCTTTTCTTTGAAAATCCCTTCACACCATGAATAGTCTTGTTTTGGTGTCATGGCTCTTGGGTGAGGTTTGGATCCTCCTCTTGGCTCAAACCTAGTCTGTCCCCTCCCGAATTTCGGGGGTGCATCATCACGAAATACTGGCCGAACGTTCTTGTAGTCTTTGTTACTGTTATCATCTCTGAGTACGACTCCTTTGTTGGGTTCTCCTGGTATGTTAAACACAGGCTCGATGACTGCCACATCTTCTTCCCTTTTTCGGTGGGCAATTTCTATCATTCCCTGTTCAATCATAGCTCGAATGTCCTTTTTCATAGCGTCACAACCCTCAGGATTCAGCATACATTCTTTGCAATCTTCGTGAGATGTCTTGAGCGACCACGCCTGAGCGAGGCATTTGTGTAGGTCTGCTAGTGGCACTTTGATCTCACCCACAGTAGTAACTTTTTTGTCTTCTGATCCCTCCCCTTCTTCAGTAATGGCATTGACTCCACCATGATTTGGAAGAGGGTTGCTCTTAACGTTAGGAGGATTATCTTCGAAGGATAGAATTCCCTTTTCAATAAGTTCACGAACTAGGTGCTGAAGGGCGAAGCAACCTTCGAGATTGTGGCCTGGAGCATTCTCATGAAATGGGCAGCGGGCATTTGCATCGTAATAGAACGGGAGTGGATTAGGTGGAGCACCTAATTTTCTCGTTTTAACCAAACCTCTTTCTATTAGCATGGGAAACAGGTCGGTGTAACTCATTGGAATAGGCTGTATCTTTGGCCTATTTGCTTGATAATTTGCCCTCGGGGCCCTGTTCTGAGGTTGTTGACCCTGCGGCTGCTGGTATTGTTGTTAATTATTGGTGCAATACTGTTGCTGACTGCCAGACTGATACTGGTGTTGATTGTTGAATGCCCCAGGTTGGGGACCATGCTGTGAAGAAGGTTGAAAAACCGGGGTCACTGCCGCTATATATGATGGTTGGTACTGTTGGTGGTGGCTTCGTGAACTTCGTACTTTCTTTCCATATGTGATTGTACTCACCTCTCCCTCTTTCTTTTTGTGGACCGTGCTGACTGGCCTCTTTGCCGTGCTGGCGCTTGAGGTAACATATGGAGTGGTCACTTTTCCATTCTTTAAACCTGCTTCCACCTTGACTCCCACTGCCACAATATCAGAGAAATTTGTTGTAACGCTGCTGATCAAACGCTCATAGAATTCTGGTCGAACTGTATCCACAAACCAGTCTGCCAACTCCTTCTCAGTAAGGGGAGGCTCTACTTGTGCTGCAGTTCCGCGCCATCTTTGCGCATACTCCTTGAAGGTTTCAGTATTTTTCTGCGTCATGCTGAGAAGCTGACGGTGGTCGGGAGCTAGGTCCATGTTATACTTGTACTGTTGAATAAAAGCATCTGAAAGGTCTTGGAAACTGTGGATCTTAGCTTGATCTAAACCAAGATACCACTTGGCCGAAGCCCCTTTAAGACTATCTTGGAAACAGTGTACTAACAGTTTATCATTTTCAATATGCGGAGCCATCCGCCTACAATACATGATTAAGTGCTCCTTAGGACAAGCGGTCCCTTCATATTTGTCGAAGATTGGCGTTTTAAATTTCTGAGGAAACACCAATCCAGATACCAAACATAGATCCTTGGCATCAGATCCAAAGACATGATTTCCTTCAATGGCCCTCATCCTTTTGGCCATGATGTCCATCTCTACTCTTAACTTTTCGTGTTTTTCGTCCTCAGCTTCGGATCCATCGGGTATATCAAAGATTGGCGAAGACTGGTCGTACTGTGGTGGGTCCACCTACTGGAGTAAAAATGGGGTTTCTGATTGTTGAGTCGAACAATGGATTGAGACCTGAAGACTGCATGTTGTTGAAAGGTGGCACAAAATCCCGGGACATGCCATAGGGAAACTCCGCTGAAGTAACAAGAGCTATTGTGACATTGGTTGCTGCTGTGGCAACTTCGGAGATCACTGTAGGTTGTGTATCCATTTTTGCTTTGATCATATTGAGGGCTTCCAAGATCTGGTTGACGTCCCCTTTGATCCCTTCAATGTCATTATCCATTCGATCGAACCTTTGGTCGTTATCTGCCATCTTTTTTTGAGCTTGGGACCGTGTGTTGTATCTGTGGGTACTCAGCGTGACTCCTTATCTCCTCTTTCTGGACAAGAACAAAAGATGAGCTGCGGAACCCCAAATGCAGGACTGATGTAGGATGACATGCAAATGCGGATGCATAAACCATTCAAGGAAACTCAAAATTTTCGTTTACAAACAAAAAGTTAAACCAACACGTAACGACATGGTTAAAAAGAGTTTATCATTTGATAGATGGAAATCTATTACAATAGAGTGGCATTTGCTAAAAAAGCAAGACTTTTCTTACAATGAAAGTAAATGCAACAAGCAGGATTTCAATCCTTTTTTTTAGGGAAAGCAGGGAAATGGTGAAACAAAGATCAGTCTAACAAGACGACCCTTCTCCTTCTTGGACTCTGACATGAACTTGATCCTGGCGGATGATCTCCCACAGGTCTTCGTTTTCTCTTTGCGCTTTAACCAAAGCGTATCTTAGCTCTTCCCTAGTTGCGGGGACCTCAGGTTCCATGGTTATCTCATAATCATGAGTGTAGAACATGATTAAGGCAATTTCCTTTGACCATAGCAGGTACCCCCTGGTGGTTAAACAACTTGCATTCTCTATTGGAGTTGGGCCCACAAGGTGTGGATCTCTTTGAGCGTATTGAGCATTTTCTTCTAGTTCTTGGTTGCGACCTGTCTCACAGAAGCGAGGCCTCAACAGTTCTGGTTCAGGCTCGGGCCCGGTAGGATACCCATGTTGACGCCGAGCGAGAATAGGATTATAAGTGATCACCCCTTCTATCCCAATGAGAGGCACATTGGGGAAATCTCTGTAGATGGAAATCATGACTTGGTCACCGATGCTAGTGTCATACCATGTGATATCATGGTGTCTGAGAGTGACAAGTTTAGAAACCCATGCGCTTTTGGTAGGAAGCCTCCAAAGGATATGGCTCCTTGGCAGATGAGAAGTAAACCATTGGTCGAGTAGTGCAAGACAACATGAGAATCGTCCATAATCATACAAGGTGAATCTGTGAATGACTACATAAGTATCATCCAGTATTGTGTTGACCGGATTTTTGAGGATGAAAAGGCGGATTGCCTCTTCGCTGATGAAGTCGTAACTGCTTGGGAACAAATACAGTCCATATATTGTAGTGCCAGAATTGCCTCAAAAATGCCCAGGTTTCTGCTTTCATAGTGATACTCGGCCATCTCCATTAGAGGCCCGACATCCATTCCATACCACCCTCCTTTCGCCCTCATTGGTGGTAAGTCTTCCAGCTTGATATGCAGGGCTTTAGCTAAGTCCTTCTTCTTTGGCTTTCCATAAGGGAGCGTAAAAGTACATGGGATCTTCAAGTAAGCATTATACTCTTCGAGGGTCGGGAGTAGCTGAAAATCTGGAAACACAAAGCAGTGGTAAGTTGTATGATAGAATTCCACCAAGGCTTGCAACATGGGCTCATTGATCGGAGCGCTTATTAATGGCAATAGGTCCCCATATTTGGCTATGAAAGCAGAAGGGTTTCGGACAAGTCTGGTTAACATTCTTAGACGGCCCAATCTCAGATCCGGGACTCGAAGCATGTCTCTTCTTACCATGTTGTTGCCTGCAAAGAAAAAAAGTTGAATTTCCTTGAATGGTTAGAAGAAGTGCAAATGCAAATGCAAATGATTGTCATGGAACTCAGATATTTTTGAACATCAGAAATCGTCATTTCATTAACAAACAAAACGGATTACAAAAGATCGTTTCCTCTTACAAGAGTTTTAATTAAACAACCAGGTGAATCCTATCAAGGCTCTCCTAGCAGCCTGAGGTTGAGCTTCTCGATCTTTCTTTCCATCTGAGTCTTCTCAATGATGAGTCTGTCCATAATTATCTTCCATGGATTAGACTGCGGCTCATAAGGTTCTTCTAGTGCTTTCCTCTTCTTACAAGAGAGGATTTCTTCATCTTTCAACTGGAGTTGTCTCTGGAGCTCCGCGTTTTCTTTAATGACTATCTGATACTTATGCTTCCAAGCTTCTTCAGTTTGCTGTGCTTTGACCAAAGCAATTTTCAACTTTTCTTCTTCAGACATGAAGACCAACGGACGTTCTTCTTTTAAGGCCATAGGCTCTTGCTTAGGATACGACATCTTTAGTGTGACGGCTCTTTTCCAAACCCATTGGAGGTAAGGTTCCAAAGAAACACAGTTGAGTCTTCCAAGATCTTTCTTTCCTTTCTTGTGTAGATGCTTCCAGGCTTCTAGAACTTTCTCTTTTAATCCTTGACTATCTTCCCCTTCTTTGAAGAAGATACTTTCCACTTGAACACTTTTGGGTTTATCCTTTAGAGGGTATCCCAATTGTCGGCGGGCGAGTATTGGATTGTAGCTGATCCCTCCATTAATACTGAGGAGAGGTACATTGCCAAATTCCCCACAACTGTCAATAATCATTGTCCCATCATAATCACGACTATACCAATCAATATCGGAATGGGTAAGAGCCATGATCTTTTGTGACCACCATCCTCTCTTTAGATCCCAAAAAGCATTGGCTTTGGGTAAGTGTGAAGTGAACCACTTGTACAATAAAGGAGCGCAACAAGTGATCATTCCTCCATTATGGAAGTTCCTCAGATGAACAGAATGATACGTGTCTCCTAACAAGGTAGGCACAGGATTTTTCTTCAAAAAAATTTTGATGGCATTGAGGTCCACAAAATTCTCAAAGCTTGGAAACAAGAATATACCATAGATGAGTAAGGCAAGGATAGCCTCGAATGCATCCATGCTTAAATGATCTGCATAATACTGAGCTTTCTCAACCAAGAATTCTGCTTTTAACCCAAAGACTCCTCCTTTTGTAATCAGGTTCTTTTTTACATCAACCACTCCCAAACGTGTAGCTTTGGCAATGTCCTGCTCTTTAGGGTCCTTCTCTGCAATCGAAAAAGGAGAATCTTCAAGAATAGGCAATCCAATTAACTGGGAATACTCTTCTAGTGTGGGCATTAGCTGATAATCAGGGAATGTGAAACAGTGGTAGAGCGGGTCGTAAAACTGGAGGAGAGTAGAAAGAAGTCCACTATCCATCTTTATCTTTAAAAGTAGCAACAACTTCCCATATCGGCTTTGAAATCCCTCTGGATCTGTCACTAAGGTGCTCAATCTTTTCAAGTCATCTAGGTTAAAACCCTTGTAAGTGTACTTCAAAGTCTTCTTTCTTTCACTGTTCATGGCGACCTCTGATGTTCACAAACAACAAAGTCTGAGTTCCATGAAACCATATGATGATATGATGACATGATGATATGAATGCGCAAACACAAGCAAATGCACATGCACACAACACAGGCTTAGGTTTAAGGACAAGCATGAGTCAAAGGGTCTACCCATCCCCAAAGATTGTACTATGGATTGATCTGTTCCTGCCGAACGGGTTCTACAAAGTTCCCAGAGTCATCAACCCATCTTTCGGATATTATCAACTTCCCAAATTACTTGGTAATCGATAATATTCTCAAGAGAATCTCGCCTGAGTGTAGTATCGCGTATCAACTATTTCGGAAATACTTCCTTATAGTCATCGCACTACGTCCTAATAAGGCCAAAGTGGGGTAGAATATAATCTAAAAGTCCACAGCGTCGCAGGCTCCTTCGTCGAAAGTAGCATTGTTTTCACGAATACTCGATCAACAATACTAAACTTTCAAGAGGGCCTACACTGAGCGGTGGTTTCTCAAGTTAGCTTGGTCGGGAATCAACTCCCTATAAGCCTTCTTGAATATACCACCATCCTATCATAAGTGCACTCAAGTCCGGGTATAGGACCGTCTCACCACTCAAAGCACCCAATACCCAACACACAAATAAATATATTGACAAATATACATGTTAAGCAAATATTTACAAATATAGCAAGCAATCAAACAAAATAGGCTAAACCCTCAAGTTAAGTAGTTTACTTTCCCCAGTGAAGTCGCCATTTCTGTTGCGGTGAGCATCATGATACCAAGCTATTGATTAACTTGAATCTTTAATTCTTAAATTCACAACCGAACTTTAATTTATCCAAAGGAAAGGTTTAAAGAAAGAAAGAACCTTTTGCGCGATGTAACAACAATGCTAAGAGATTCGGGGATCGGGGGTTGGTTATGCATAGGGTAGGTATTTCACATCCTAAACATCTGTAGTACTCTACAGGAACCTTTTGTTTGTTTGCATGCTAAGTTGGTAAATGTTTGCTAGAGTTTGGAATTGGGTAAAAGGTGTAGGTTAAAACCTAATGATAGTTTTTAAGCTTGCTCGCAAAGACATCGCGTCCTCTGCCTACGTATCCTCACTAGGATAGAATCAGAGCAATCGTAGTTCACCTCACTAGGGTTGAAGAACACTTGATTATGATCAAGGTTCAATGGGGAACAAACATTACAATGCTTGTATAGAGTTTAACAAAACTCTCTAGATCTATGTTGAATTCTCAAAGGGGAATAAGTAATCATTACTATGATTCTTACATAGAGTTTACAAACTCTATCCTAGGGTTCTAGTTGGGGAGCACTCCTAGTAAAGGTGGGTATTTTAGACTTAAGCAAAGTCTAATGGCTTATGGGTTCTAATCTTAACTAAAAAATCAATATGACTTTACAAAGTCAAAAGGGGTAATGAGCTATCCATGATACAAGGGTCAATGGAGAGACTTTTCCTTTGGAAGGGGAGATAGTGGGCAACTGGATGAGAACTAAAAGGTTCCATCACTTGGGGAAGAAAATATTTAACAAAGTATAAACATATTCAAGCGTGAGGAATATAGAAGACATAATTATAATCAAGGATAAATAAACACATTACAATGAACAAGTACTTTAAGTAAGATGAATGGTTACAACCAAGCATGGTAAGCATATTACAATAAGCATGTCCTGACAAAGATATAGGCATATCTTAACAAATATTGAAAGTACGGTCTTAACAAAGATTAGGAAAACATGATAAAGGTGACAACCATGTAAACAAATAACAATTTGAAAACAAATCATGTTATAAACTCAAAGCGTAACAACAATATGCATAGATAACAACCTCACACAGTTAAATTAGTTTAGCCTCGTAATTTAGGAGGTATAAATATTCATGGTAACAACTAATAAAAGATGAAAACTCAACATGTTGACGAACATAAACAAACACCAATAAATCTTACAAGAAAAATAAACATGGCATGAGGAGAATTTAAATCGAGACGTAAGGTGACGACCTAAGAGTGGATCTACTAACAAGCAAACAAAAGCATTGTTAAAATAAATAATCATGAGATTTCAGTCCACCAAACAAAACTAGACATCACAATGAAAAGTTTGCAAAAAGAACGAGTTAAAAAAGATGAAAGATGAACAAGTTATGAATATTTGAAGTTGAGGTGATTTATGAAAAATAAAAAAAAATAAACAAGAATAATAAAAAGGAGAAAGGGCCAAGCTGGGGGTTGAACCCAGACCCTTAGGTTTACAAACATACACAACAACCACTAGAGCACACACGCGCGCGTTGTCAAGTAGTGGAAAGAATGAACAAAATAATAAAACATGAGATAAGAAAATAAATGAAGCAAAAAATGCCTCGCTGGGGCTCGAACCCAGGACACAAGGCATGATAGGCATTTTAATGGCAAGGCAATAACCACTGGGGTGGCGATACATCCGTTGATTATCCCACCCCAAAAAATACATAAGCCTTAACCAAATGAATATGGGCAAACATGAAGCACAAAAACCAAGCCCAAACTGATTTACGTTTTGATCCATAAATCAACCAAGACTTAATGAACTAAGGTAGAATTCTAGGTGAAACTGAATGATTTTTGACGAGGGTTAAGATGGTAACTACCAAATTCTGAAAATATGCTCATACATCAAAAATCGAAGGATTATGCATTTGTTGTTTTGAGATGCAAATTGATGGACTTAGTATGTAGCTGATGCAATCTAAGGTTGGGCCAGGCACACATAACTTTCAAAAATGATTCTGAGTAAGTTCCAAACATGTTTTTGTCCAAAACAAACCCAGGATAAAAGGCAAGTGAGTTGAAATGATGGAAATTTATATGCTGCACTTTTGAAAACCAATGCTTGAAATTGATGAGTTTGAGGATAAGTGAAAGTTCACATGTCCTAAGTATAAAATAAATCAAATTGTAACAACAACATAATCCAAACTGTTATTAGAATAAAATAGAGAAACTGAGATGTGACTGTTGTTCATGCTTTTCAAAGCAAAATCGAGCCAAAATGGCCAGGCAAGCAAACATTAATAGGTGTATTCAAAGAAAATCAGGCCAAACCTAAACTGATCCAATCTTGACATATGACCCACAGCAGACACCTCAACAACACCTCAGCTTGGTTTAGACCAAACAACCCTAATAATTCTAAACAATCTTTAACAGCAGCCAAAATATGAGTATGGACACACATTGGTCCCAAGCAACAAGTGAGATTTGACAGCCAAGAAATTAACCAACCTTGAAATAGATTATGACAGAAAATTCAACTACACTAAA
Organism: Lathyrus sativus; assembly: GCA_963859935.3. Lineage (NCBI taxonomy): Eukaryota > Viridiplantae > Streptophyta > Magnoliopsida > Fabales > Fabaceae > Lathyrus > Lathyrus sativus. The sequence continues at coordinate 399,177,535 of OZ012741.1, read as the reverse complement.
TCTCAACAAACATTCATGATGATTTAACAACAGTGCCTTCACACACACACACACAACTGATTGATTTCCTAGCAACTCACAGACTAGTGTGCCTAAGCATGACTGACCAAAACAAATTATCACCAAAAGACCCTTGTTTAAAAAACAGAAATGGCAACAAATCTTGGCATCACAACATCAGACATTAGTTCAATACCTTGCTTCACATGGCAGTCACTACTTTAATGTAGGCAAACAATAACTTAACTGAAAAACAGTTGGTACCACATGAAGGAATTGAACAATCCCAGAAATCAAACATTAAGAATGCATACAAGAAAAAAATTCAAGTGTAACAGTTGCAAACTCCTCAAATAGTAGTGAACTCTTGATTATTATCATCCAACACTAGATTCCTTATGACAGTTGCCAAGCCTCAAACCTGACACAACTCAAAAAACAAACAACCTAGTCTAATTCTCTACAAATGACAGCCACTAGTGCCAGCAGCTATTCGTAATAATTGAGCAATTATGGTCAAGACTTTGACAGCACTGAACCAAACCTCAACACCAAATGGTCATTAAAACCTGGCCTGAATTAAACTAACAGCAACAGACAACAACTCCAAAACACACCCTAAGATTTACTCAACCTTAACACCTCAAGTCTCATGGCTTGCTCCAAATGTGCTGACCAGACTCAGCCAATCTAAAGCCTCCAGCAAACCTACCTAAGGCAACCTATCAGCATATCCCAACAATTTGAGACACTCACCAGACCCACTTACTGAAACTGAAATGCTTCTAAGCAAAAAGCAAATGAAGATCTGATTCTTAAATGTTGTACCCTCCCACAAACCTATGGCCAACAGACCAAACTAAGTCCAAGACAATCTCTTACTAATCAATGGTAACAACTCTGCAACAAAGGAAACAACATCAACAGGGAGGGCCTGAAAAGTCCTACCACACTAAACTCAACCCTGTTGCCTATAACACTTAAAAAGATGCTCAACAAAAATAACCAAACTTCTCTTAATCAGTTAAACCAAAGGAAACTGTTTCTTTAACAAAACCAACTGTACAACCCTATAACAGTAATTAGGCCATAAGTTGCCAAACTCTTACAAAATGACAATCTTGATTATAGCAAAACCTGGTAGCAACTGTGGATGATAATCTTCTAACCACTAGTCCAAATTGTTCACACACTCTTAAGACAGTAGGCAAAATAAAGTTGCTCACCAAGAGCTGTTACAACATCAACCACATCTAATGGGATTCTAAGATGGTTAGGCCTTTAAACACAACCTTGCAATAGCTGAACAGAAAGTTGACAAACCTAGCCTAAAACAAACATGGATGCAGACTAACCACACTCCTATAGCAGGCCCGAGCCTCTAATCCTGGCAGAGATGCCTTTTGAGCTGACAAACTTGAAATTAATAGCAATTAGATTGTAACATAAAAAATGCCTAAATCCAAATCACCAAACTAATAACAACCTAAAGTCACAAGTTAAGGACAATAATCTAACAATAAATGGTAACTAAACGACTGATATCAAAAGGCCAAGGGTAACTGTCCTACAGAGTTGGCAACAACAGACACACAAGGTAGCTGGTAACATTCATCACCTCTGGATCCAACTGAACATCAGCCTTGGAAATGAATCTCAAGCACAACATAATCTTAATATCAATGGACTCCCAATCCCAACTCCCCTAATCATAGCTCCAAACAACAAGATATATACACATACACCTGCCAAAAGAGTTGACAGACCAACTATAGCAAAAAAACAACACCAACTTACATCAGCCAAGGACTCTCTTGTCACAACAAGAGTCCACCAATAGTCTATTGCAAGCTCAAGCAAGACTGTGGTGACAACCCTCTCCACACTTCCCTCTTATGCCAAAAAGTCTTCACCAGCCCACAACATCATTTAAAACGAGCAATAACCACAACTAAACTCAAAACCAAAACTTGGCCAACTGCTAGCCCTAAAGCAGTAAACATACAAACTAGCTAAAGCTCTCTCTATAGGTCACAAACTACAAACCCTAACAATGCTAAACCAAGCAGAAACAAAATTAAGTTCAGGCCATGAAAACCAAATTCAATCCATTGCACACTTCTTATGACAGTTAGTGTTTCATTAACAAAACCTAGCATGTAAACAACAACTGATGCAAGACAAGGTAGTAATAACAGCAATGCTTAATAAACCAGCAAGTCATATTTTAGAACAAACTGGCTACAACCCTATTCTTTCTTTTTTCAACTTAAAGTAGAACTAACAGTAACAAAAAACAACAATGATGCTTAAACACATACAAATGTAATGGTAAAAAAAAACTAGTCTCATCATGATATTGAGAGTGAACAAGTTCTGCAGCAATGGATGGACAGTATGATGATAAATTCAAACATAATTCAACAGCCTAAACATAACTTATTACCAAATCAAAATATTTAATTCCAACTGTTCTACTCTATACATGACATTGCCAAGTTCAAACACTAGAACACTCAAAGTAAGCTTCTCATATGATTGTGATTCAAAGGTAACCAACATGACAATCATGATAAACCAAACTTTCAAGTTCAAAATTCAAACATGTATGGATGACATTCATATAAGGAAAGGGTTTATAAGTACTAACCTCTTGTAGATTCCCCTCAACAGCACCAAGCAAGAATTCCTCTTTCAAGCCTACTTGTAGTCTTCTTCCTTTTTGAAGCAAAATGAAATTTTGTAGACAGTTGGGGAAATGTACTTCACCAATAGCTTTCGATGCTTTGGACAGTTATATCATGACATATGTGAGGTGTGTGTATGGTTTAAACAGATGGAAAAGACCTAGGTAGTGATTTGGCTCTTAAAATGCATAAAAGTCAAAATATGGAGTGTGAGAGTTGACTTTTAGATTGGTGGCTTTTCTGAGAAATGTAACAATGGGAACAACTTCAAATGGCCATTTTAAAGTTGTATGAATGGTATTTGAAGTGTTTTTGGGTTTAGGCAAAGGATTGGCATGAAAAATGAAAAGTGACCAATTTGGTGGTTTTTGTGATTTTTCTTCACTTACAAGCAAGAAGGGAAAGAAGGAGAACTATATGCTTATGATGCTTGGGATAGTTCTAGTGTGATTTGGAAGTGAGGATGAGGCCTCTATTTATAGGAGAGATGAGGGTGAGGGCAGCTTTGTAACTTGCCACTTTTGGAGGGAATATGATAAAGTTTCTTGCAAAATCTTGCCAAAATCTCCATATCAGCTCCATGGCTCAAGGAAGATCAGAAAACTCAAGTGAATATTGACATGAAATGACTGAGATAAGCTTAGAGCACAGAACAAGTCAGCTGCAACAGTTGGAAATGAAAAAGTTTCTCTCTCATCCTTACACACTTGAATATTTTAATCCAAAACTTGCAACTTGCATCTCTCTCTCCTAAACCTCTCTTTTTTCTGTCATTTCCTTCCTCTACACATTTGAATATCATAATGTATCATGATCCAAGGGTGGAGAGTGGTTAGAGATGAAAAATTCTGATTTTGAGAAGTTGGACCAAGTGGATTTCAAGTGTGACAGGCCCAACTTCAAGGCACCATAACTCCTAGATCATAAGTCCCCTTGGGGAGTTCTTGCACTTTTTAGAAAGCCCTTGTGTAGCTCTACAACTTTCATGTTTTGGGAATTTCCAAATTCTTGATGGAACTAGGTTGAAAAACCTTTCAAAGTTCTGAAAAAGGTGATTTGTATGGCCAGAATTTAATGAAATTTCTCTAAGTGTTTTGTACTAGAAAAATGATTTTTCTATAACTCCAATTCCATGCATTTTTTGAATATGGACCACTGTGGGACTTTTGTAGGGTTTGTCAAGACCTTTCAAACAAGCTTAGAACCACCTCAATTGGATGTGTGGTTGAGGAGTTATGGTTTTACCCCTTTCGAAACCCTAATTCCCGATTTTTGCAATTACTTCCTAACCCTTGATCCAATGGTCATGAAATTTTATGGGGAGGTGTAATATGATATAAGGAACATTTTTCATTCACACCTTGAAGTCAAATTCCTTATTGTTGGAGAGTTGACTTTTTGGTCAAATTTTCAATCGATCAGTGTCTACCGAGTCGCCCGTTGGTGATCCGGACATCCTGAGGACTTGAAACTCTTTGGACGGACTTTAATAAGCCATAGGAGCTTAATGGACCTTGATCCCATCATTGAAATACTCTTTGAATCAAAAGTCAAACTACAGTTGACTTTTTCCAATCAAAAACCCTAATCGGGTGTCTCAAATTGCACTGTTCTCGAACCCCGGGTGACCACATCAAATTGGATTCATACTTGACCCAATGTTGTATTCTTGATCTTGTTTTTAGGTGAATAAATTCAAAACATTGATTGATTGGACCACTGAAGTCTCGATTTTGATGGTACGGAACCCTAATTCATCTGCATCTTGACAAAGATAAACTTGAACTGGATTAAGGTTAATTAATCAAATGAATATGATCCTACAATGATGATGAGGATCTAAGGGGTCAAAATTTGGGGTGCAACAATACGCTCAGGTTTGTGTGCTGCGGAAGCAACTGCAAAGTCGAACCAGTTCAGACTGCGCTATCACTTCGTCACACGCTGGCTTTCACGGTTTTGAAGTGTTCAAAAATTGAGTCGAATATGCCGTTACAATCGTGACGACTTCTTTAACAACAACTTTGTGATAACTGTGGCGAGTTGGTATCGGTTTATGGAGATACAGATGAGCGAGAATGGGTTATGTTAAGCTTAATTTTTTCTTATTTGTTTTCATTTTTTTGAATGGTCGTGCTGTTCTGTTTGCGTGTGTTTTCATTTACGTGCAGGTTGAGGATTGGTTAGCGATATTGGTTCGATACAACTTCGATACTACAACCATATCAGTGTTGATACCTGTACAGTAGCATTTCAAACAACAACAGCCTCAACATAGGAACAACTTACGTTTTTGCAACGACAACCAACTCTTTTCCACATGACATAACAGAAGCGAAGACAAAAGTTCATAGCTTTCTTTGACAATAACTCACCGATGAAACGCAAGGTTCAGATTTGCGGCACAACTCGGCATGGTTTGTATCTCTAATGCATCACAAGCAAGAACGTCGTCGCAGCTTCAATAGCACCCTAATCTAGTAACAAGTACTGTCAGTTGTGGATTTTGAAAGTGGTAACGCTTCAGCTTTCATTAGCCATCAATTTTGTTTCGATCTTCAACAAATAACCGTGTTGTGTTTAACGCAGGGTAACTGTTTTGTTCTAATTTTCATTTTTGTTATAATTTCATTTTAATATATTGTCTTGCTTCACTGCATATGTTTGAGTTTCTTTGTGCATATTACACTGTCGCTTGCGAGTTGTATCACCTTGTGACAGGCTGCTGCTGCAACTTATGTTTGGCGACGACGCTTCGGGCAATACTCTGCAGCAGCGATACAACACTTTCTCTCATCAACAAAACCAAATCGCTCGAACTTCACAATCACAATCACACTAGAATCTCCATCATCATTTCCTCCAAGTCAAATTCAAACAAGACCTTCGCTATAGGAAATCGCGTCGGTGTTGAAACCGAAACCGTGGTTGTTGAAATTCACAAGCCTCAATTCGAAGTCTCCAGAGGCTTCCCCTCTCCTTTCGGTGCTACTGCTCAAGAAGACGGAGTCAATTTCGCCATTTTTCTCTCAATGCACACTCAGCTACTCTCTGTTTGTTCACTCTTTCTGATTTCAAAAACAATAAGGTGACGGAGTACATTACACTTGATCCATTGGTGAATAAAACGGGATGTGTTTGGCATGTGTTTCTAAAAGGAGATTTTAAAGATATGCTCTGGATATAAATTTGATGGCAAATTTTCTCCTCAACAAGGACATTACTATGATTCTTCTCGTGTTTTACTTGATCCTTATGCAAAAGCTGTTATAAGCAGAGGAGAATATGGGGCTGTTGGACTTGATGGAAACTGCTGGCCCCAAATGGCTGGCATGGTGCCTTTTGATCATGAGGAGTTTGACTGGGAAGGAGACTTGCCTCTGAAATATCCACAAAAGGATCTTATTATATATGAAGTGCATGTGCGAGGGTTTACGAAGCATGAGTCAAGCAAGACTGAGTTTCCCGGTACTTTTATTGGTGTAATGGAGAAGCTTGATCACTATGCAGATTGCGACATCGCCGATTTTTTGTTTAAGCAGCAAAATGTTCTACCTTCAGCTTCTGAACGAAATTGCAACAGTGATATTGGAGGATTTCAACAAACTCGGTCGTGGCGGTTCAACTCGAAGCCTATACCAAGTCGCGGGTCACAACAAGCTACAACAGAACACCACTTGCGTTTCATCCGCAGATAACGCTCCTACCAACAGCCGTTTGTGAAATCCGTCGATGGGTCAGCATAGGGGAAGGATCTCAAACATAAAGATCTAGTTAAGCAGGTAGTTTACTTGAGGTAAGCTGACACTGCTTAAGGAATCAAACAGCGACAACAGCTTGCACCTTCCGTCGTCCATCAACAACTTTGCTCACTTAATGCTCACCATACGCGGCAGCTCTGTTGACTTTGGAAAAGATTGCAACATCACCTTCTTAGTTACTGTGGCGGTTTAAATGTAGTGGCCCTGTCTGGTTTTGTTGCTATTTTGTGATGTCAATTTTCAAGTACCGTCATGAGTGTTGTCATTGATAACAATATACGAGCGGCATCAACAACAAGCTACAGCGGCAAACCATTTGCGTTTCATCCGCATAAACAACGACAACAATAACTCAGCAAAAACCGCGGCGCGCGAGTGACATCGGTAACGACAACAAAGCTCCGATCATTCATTGACGGTTGGTTTTCGTTTCTGACTTTGACATTAAATTCAATATTGCTTTTGTATTTGATTACTGTTGTATGTTAAATCGTAAATTTGATGGTGTTTTATGTTGGTCATTCTCTATTGTTGTTTCTCTTCAAATCGATTTCTTCAGGTGTTATGTTTGAACAAAGGAAACTATGTACACCATCTGTTGAGTCACATTTTTATAGGATAAATTGATGCAATTTGCTTTGATAAGATACTGACTTGTGCTTAGTTTATGCTTAAAAGATGATGGTTAGTGCATTCAGAAGCTGTTGGCCGAAACTCTTATGGTTGAGTTACAATTGATATATTAGTTTGCTATAAATATTGGTTTATTATTTTTATAAAGTTTTAAAAAGTCAAAAGCGGATTTTGTTCTAAATAATTATTGAATTTCCTCTTTAAATTATTTTCATTAGTTTAATTAGTTTAATTTCTAATAGTCTCCATGCCATTTGACTTACACATTTAATCTAACCATAATGTTTAATCTTCAAAATATTTTCTAAATTAAATTAAAGCCACAATTCATTTTGATTAAAATCATTTTAAAAAAAACTATTCTCTTAATTAATTACGAAAGTAGTGGGCTTTTGGGGTCTAGCCTCCTTTGAGTCCTTGAACAACCGCTCTCGAGGCGCACGCCCTTGAGTTGTGGTTGTTCCGTCTTTTGGTTTTTAAATTGTTTTTTCACTTAGTTTAAATGAAATTTATAAAGGATATTTTTATTACTTTTAGATATCTTTATAAGAAAACTCAAATTATTCTTTTAAAAAAAAATATATTTCAAAGTTATTACCAAGTAATATTTTAAATATTAAACTTAAAAAAACTACTTTATTAATTAAGTTAAAACTTTTTTTTCTAAAATAATAAAATTTTCTCAAAACAATTAATTATGATTAGTTCTTCATACAACCTTTTCATAATTGATTAATTTATTTTATATATGAAAATAAAAACTATTTTTTTCTTAATTAAATTAAACTATTTTTCTTAATCAAATTTCAAAACAATTAAATTCTTGGATCTCGCCTTCCTTGAATTTTTAAGCGACCGCTCTCGAGATTCACACCTTGAGTTGTGATCCTTCCGATCTTATTTTCTAGAATACCTAGCGCGCCTAGTCTGAGTACGCTAATATTTTCAAATTGTTTTCATAATTAAATCACGAAATAATCAAGTTCTTGGAGTCGCGCATTCCTCGAATTCGAGAGTGACTACTATTGAGGCGTACGCCTTGAATGGTGTGTCGTTCGAACTTTCGTTTCTAAAATATTTCCATAATTATTTGGACAAGCATTTACTGTCCAACAAACATATTTCATAATTAATGGAATGAAAAAGATGTCGTTGGGATCTAGCATTCCGACGATATCCCAACTAATTGGTTACGAGGCCGACGTCTCGCTTATCGAATAGTCGTCCTTCCTACTAAATTTTCAACTCGTCTAACTTCGTTCCTCACCTCCGTGTGATCAAGTATAAACCCTCGTATGCTTCTAAACCATACGTCAAATCCAAACTATTTTCTTGATTAAATTACGAAAGAATTGAGTTCTTGGAGTCTCGCACTCCTTGAATTCTTAAGTAACCATTCTTGGGGCGTACGCTTTAGGTTGTGGATTACTCGACCTTTCGTCTATAAAACACATGCCCTAACTATTTGGACAAATATCGTCATTGTCCATTCAAATACAATTTCATAATTAATTGAATGAAAAAGGTGTTGTTGGGATCTGGCATTCCAACAATATCCCGATTAATTGGTTGCGAGACTGGCGTCTCGTTTATCGAATAGTCGTCACTCTCCCTTAAAATATTCAATCCAATTCTCTTTTCTCGCCCTCGTGCGATTGAAACTTCCTTAAACACTAATTTCGAAGTTAGTCGAATGAAAAAGGTGTCGTTGGAATCTAGCATTCCAATAACATCCCGATTAATTGATTGCGAGGTCGACGTCTCGTTTATCGAATAGTCGTCATTCTCCATCAAATTACCTAACCAAACTCCTCTTTCTCGCCCCCGTGCGATCGAAACCTTAAACCTATTCAAATATATCCTCTAACCAAAACATCCAATACGATAAACTTAATTCCTCGCCCTCGTGCGATATCCAACCAAAACACCTTTTGTTAAGAACATTGTTTAGTTCCCTTCTTCCGCACAGAACAAACTCGTGCTTCAGCCTCCCCTAGCGAGCAGACAAGCCAACGTTTAGCAGTTAGAATGCGATTTAAACTCTCGTTCATTCCAAACACAAACCTTTTACCGTAGTTAGCCGAACTACGGCTACTCTGATTCTTCATTCTCTTCTGAATGTAAGATACGTAGGCACAAGATTGCGATGATCTTGGCGAGCACAATCCCCTCTTTTTCCCGTAGTCCCACGAACTACGAATGCTCTGATTTTCCACTTCTTATAAGTGAAGATACGTAGGCACAAGGGCCCCAATCCTTGGCGAGCACCCTATCTTAAAACCACCCATTCCCCCATAGGAGAAACCTTAGAAGAAAACAAACAAGCGTAGCTAACTTTACTCTCAAATCGAATCAAGAGGTTCCCGTTGAGTACAACGGACGTATAGGGTGCTAATACCTTCCCTCTGCGTAATCGACTCCCGAACCTAGAATATTGGTTGCGATGACCATGTTCTTATATCCTTAAAGGTTTTATCGATATTTTCCTATTCCTTCCTTGGAATGAATAAAGTTCGGTGGCGACTCTGTTTCGAACAGTATTTTCCGCGTCCATCGCGAAGATCGTATTTTTCGATGTACGACAAGGAGCAGGATGAAATCGCGACGATTTCAATCCCGTATAAAACTATTACTATTTCAGCGCCTCCAAGACCACCTACAATCATCATCACTAAAGCAGGCCCTGTGCCATACGAAAGTACTAAGGCCATCCCGTGGAATTTGTTAGACCACATATTGGTTCTTAATTATATCTCTATGTTTTGATGATAACTCTTACGAGATTTTGTATTAAAGAATTATATAATCTAAAATTTGTTTAAGTATGTTTGCTACAGATATTAATGTGAATATTATTCTGAAAGCAAATTAGATCTGAACATGAAATTATGCAAGGCTCTGAAGCGTCAGAAGCATCTCCCAGAAGATTCTAAGCGCTGCCTACAGAAGATTCTGAAGCAGAAGCTATACAAGGATCTGAAGCAGAAGCTACAGAAGCATCTGAAGTATTGAAGACTTTTGTATGAAGAGTTTCTAACTTAGTTTATTTCAGAAGACTCTGATAGTACTACGCTGCCAGCACTGAGGATCTGATCCCAAACTCTGCTCTGAATTATTACACGCTGAAAGCACACTTGCTGCAATGCTCTGATTCAGCAAACTCTGATGAACATCAAAGACTCTGATCATTCAAGGCTCTAATGTTATCTTCTGAAGTATTAGAAACTTGTTGAAGAAGAATTCAAAGTTATGTCCGTTGGATAAACCAAACGACTCTTTCCTCATTTATGCTAGACACTATAACACAGGCAAAAAGGATTTATCTAAACGTTCTACTTCTAGGAAAGGTCAGGTGATGTGAAGACAAAAAGGTTCCAGCTACTTTGCAGACACAGTCTTCAAAGCATGCAACGTCTTGGATCTTCAAGCCTATAAAAGCAAGTCTCCATCTCTCTTCTTCAGTTGACGAAATATTGAAAGAATTAAAAGAAAAGCTCTCATACAATTTACTCTCATTGCTGAATTTATTTCATAGTTCTTAAACTTAAGTGTAAAATCACAGTTGTGATATAGCTTACTTAGAAGCATTTTAAACACTTGTTTTAGTTTTACATTTGATTGTAAAAGTCCTTAAGAAGACCCAGTTGTGGTCAGTTGTTCTTGAGAAGACTAAGAACAGTTGCTCTTAGTGCTTGCTATTGTAATCAGTTTGATTAATAGTGGATTAAGTCCTTGTTGAGAAAGGCAAATCACTCTTGATAGGGTGGACTGGAGTAGTTGAGTTCAATGAACCAGGATAAAAATCTTTGAGTTTTTATTGCTATAATATTTTCTATATACTTATTCAACCCCCCTTCTAAGTATTTTCTCACCTTCAATTGGCATCAGAGCTCCGATTCTGTGTGTGCTACCACTTCACCGTGACAGAAAAGATCCAGTGAGAAAACTTTGATATATATTCTTGGTTGTTATTATGGCTGAAACTTCAACATCTAACAGCAACAACAGATATGAAGAAAGGGAAAGAATCAACACAAAACCCCTTATGTTTGATGGGGAGAAATTTGATTATTGGAAGGACAAAATAGAAAGTTTCCTCCTTGGATATGATGCTGATTTATGGGACTTAGTTATTGATGGGTATGTTCATCCCACTGATGGGGATGGATAGAAAATCCATGACTGAAGCCCAAAAGAAGGAGTTCAGAAATCATCACAAAGCTAGAACAATCTTGTTAAATGCAATATTTCATACTGAGTATGAGAAGATCACAAAGAGAGAAACTGCATTTGACTTGTTTAAATCTTTGAAGATGACACACGAAGGAAACTTACAAGTTAAAGAGACCAAAGCTCTGGAGCTAATACAGAAGTATGAAGCGTTCAAAATGGAAGAATCTGAGTCTATAGAAACAATGTTCTCTAGATTCCAGATCCTCACAGCTGGTCTAAAAGTGCTGGACAAAGGCTACTCAACTGCTGATCATGTGAAGAATATCATCAGAAGCTTGCCTATCAGATGGAGACCTATGGTCACTGCTCTGAAGCTAGCCAAGGATCTGAACAAGATCACTTTGGAGGAACTAATTAGCTCACTAAGGAGCCATGAAATTGAACTTGAGGAAGATGAGCCTAAAAAGAAAGGTAAGTCAATTGCCTTAAAATCTAACAAATTTGTGAAAGCTTTGCAGGTGTTAGAAGAGAGTTCTGAAGAGTATTCTTCTTCTGAAGAAGATGAATTGTCCTTGCTGTCCAGAAGAATCAACAGACTCTGGAAGCATAAACAGAGGAAGTTCAAGAACTTCAAGAAGCCAGATCAGCGCAAGGAGTCCTCTGAACCAAAAAGATCTGGAAAGAAGGAAGTTGTTTGTTTTGAATGCAAACAACCTGGCCATTACAAGAATGAATGTCCAAAGCTTCAGAAAGAAAAGCCTAGAAGAAAGCCTGAGCATAAGAAGAAGGTTCTAATGGTAACATAGGATGATTCAGATGAATTTGGATCCTCATCAGAATCTGAAGATGAATGCACCAAAATGGCTCTGATGGCAGGCGTGGAAGATCAAAATGAAGGATCATCTGGATCTGAGTCTGATTCTGAATCTGACTCAGAAGAGGTACTTTTTTATCTCACTAGGGAAGAACTTATTAAAGTCTTATCAGAAGTCGTGAAAAACTATAACCAGATTAAGCTCAAATGCAAGAAGCTTAAATGCAATCTTGAATCTGAGAATAATCTGTTAAAGTCAGAAGTTGCTGAGCTAAAAGAAAATAATTTAAAAATGAAAACTAATTTTGAAAAAGCTCAACAAGACTTTGAGTCTGAAACTAAGCCTAAATGCAAAAACATTTTAGAAGAATATGACTTCAGCTTTCAGAAGTTTCTGGCTAAAAGCATAGATAGAAGCAAAATGGCTTCAATGATCTATGGAGTTAACAGAAACAACAGGAAAGGAATTGGATATGAATCTTCCTTTGGAAAGGATTTAAATCCAATGCCTGTTGATAAACTTATAATTAAGAAAAATCCCTTATACTCTCATTTCAAGTTTGGTCATCTGAATGATATCAAACACACACGTTCTAATCAGAACGTTCCTGTGTTTAAGCCAAAAGTCAGTCAGAACAAAACTGTTGTAAAAAGACAGAAGTTCAGACAAACTTTCAAGGCAACTAACCCAAAAGGACCCAAAAAGATCTGGGTACCTAAGGATAAGATAATCCCTATTGCAGATGTATTTAGCAGAAAAGTCAAGACGCCAGTCATGGTACCTGGACTCTGGCTGCTCACGTCACATGACGGGAGAAAGGTTTATGTTCCAAAGCCTGGAGCTTAAATCTAGAGGAGAAGTGAAGTTTGGAGGGAATCAGAAGGGCACGATTATTGGCTCTGGTACTATTGGCAATGGAAATCTTCCCTATATATCTAATGTTTTACTTGTAGAAGGATTAAAGCATAATCTATTGTCCATAAGTCAATTATGTGACAATGGTTATGACATAATCTTTAATCAACAATGTTGCAAAGCTGTTAGTCAGAAGGATGGCTCAATCCTATTTAATGGAAAGAGGAAGAACAACATTTACAAAATCAATCTTTCAGAACATAAAGTTAAAAATGTTAAATGCCTTATGTCTGTTAATGATGAGCAATGGGTCTGGCACAGAAGATTGGGGCATATTAATATGAGATGTATATCTCAGATTAATAAACTCAATTTGGTCAGAAGACTTCCTAAGCTGAAGTTCAACTCAGATGCTCTTTGTGAAGCATGTCAAAAAGGAAAATTTTCAAAATCTTCTTTTAAATCTAAGAATGTTGTTTCAACCTCAAGACCATTAGAATTACTTCACATTGATCTGTTTGGACTAGTGAAAACTGCATCCATCAGAGGCAAGAAGTATGGATTAGTCATTGTTGATGACTATAGCAGATGGACATGGGTGAAATTCCTAAAAGACAAGGATGAGTCACATTTTGTGTTCTTTGACTTCTGCAAACAAGTCCAGAATGAAAAAGATTTCAAAATTGTTAAAGTCAGAAGTGATCATGGTGGCGAATTTGAAAACAAATATTTTGAAAAATATTTTAATGAAAATGGCATTGCTCATGATTTCTCCTGTCCTAGAACTCCACAACAGAATAGAGTTGTAGAGAGGAAAAATAGAGCTCTGCAAGAAATGGCCAGAACCATGATCAAAGAGACTAATCTGGCAAAGCATTTTTGGGTAGAAGCAATAAACATAGCTTGTTACATTCAGAACAGAGTGTTTGTAAGACCTCTTCTAGAAAAGACACCCTATGAATTGTGGAGGAACAGGAAACCTAACATTTCTTATTTTCATCCTCTTGGATGTATATGTTATATGTTGAACATTAAAGAGAATCTTAACAAGTTTGATTCTAAAGCACAGAAGTGTTTCATGCTTGGGTATTCTGAACGCTCAAAAGGCTACAGAGTATACAATACTGAAACACAGATTGTGGAGGAATATATACATGTTAGATTTGATGATAAGCTTGGCATTGAAAAGCCAAAGCAGTTTGAAAGTTCTGCAGATAGAGAAGTAATTCTCACAGACTCTGAAGGCTCAGAGGCATAAAAAGCTCAAGTAAAGGAACCAGAAGCAACGCCTGATGCAATTCCTTTAGCTTCTCAAATGAACAACTTAAACATATCTGAAGAGTCAAATGTTAGAGGATCATCTTCCAGAATCAAGGCCTCTCACCCAAAGGATGTGATCATTGGAAAGAAGGATGACCCCATAAGAACAAGATCCTTCCTCAGATCATCTGAAGCGTCATTATTTGGGTTGGTGTCAGTTATTGAACCAACTTCTGTGGATGAAGCTCTGCAAGACAATGACTGGATAATTGCCATGCAAGAAGAGCTCAATCAGTTCACAAGAAATGACGTTTGGGATTTGGTTCCAAAACCAAAAGGATTCAACATAATTGGAACTAAATGGGTTTTCAAAAATAAGTTGAATGAAAAAGGAGAAGTTGAGAGAAACAAAGCAAGGCTTGTTGCTCAAGGTTATAGCCAGCAGGAAGGAATTGATTATACAGAGACTTACGCTCCTGTAGCCAGGTTAAAGTCTATTCGTTTACTCATTTCTTTTGTTGCACAAAATAACATCACTCTATATCAGATGGATGTTAAGAGTGCCTTTCTAAATGGAATTATAGAAGAAGAAGTTTATATTCACCAACCTCCTGGTTTTGAAAGTGAAAAATTTCCAGAACATGTTTTCAAACTAAAGAAATATCTTTATGGTTTAAAACAAGCTCCTAGAGCTTGGTATGAGAGATTAAGCAATTTTCTTTTGGAGAAAATTTTTATCAGAGGCAAAGTGGACACAACACTCTTTTGTAAAACATTTAAGAAGGATCTGTTAATTTGCCAAATATATGTGGATGATATTATATTTGGATCTACCAATGTTATGCTGGGAAAGGAGTTTGCTCAATGTATGCAGGCTGAATTTGAGATGAGCATGATGGGAGAATTGAGATTCTTTCTGGGAATTCAAGTCAACCAGACTCCAGATTGCACTTACATTCATCAGACCAAATATTTTAAAGAGCTTCTGAAGAATTTTAACATGACTGATAGTAAGATGGCAAAAACCCCTATGCATCCAACAAGTACTCTTGGTAAGGAAGAGGTAAGTAAGAAAGTTGATCAGAAACTCTACAGAGGTATGATAGGATCTCTTCTCTACTTAACTGCTTCTAGACCTGACATTTTATTCAGTGTATACTTGTGTGCAAGATTCCAATCAGATCCTAGAGAATCACACTTAACAGCTGTTAAGAGGATTCTAAGGTATCTGAAAGGTACTTCTAATGTGGGTTTGTGTTACAGAAGATCTGATGATTTTAAATTAGTTGGATTCTGTGATGCTGATTACGCTGGAGACAGAGTGGAAAGAAAAAGTACTTCTAGAAGTTGTCAATTTCTAGGAAGAAATTTAATCTCTTGGTACAACAAGAAACAACCTACAATTGTGCTATCAACTACAGAGGCAGAATATATTGCTGCTGCTGGATGTAGCACGCAGATGCTCTGGATGAAAAGTCAACTAGAAGACTATCATATCTTTGAGAGTAATATTTATATATTCTGTGATAATACTTCTGCTATATGTTTGTCTAAAACCCCCATTTTACACTCTAAGGCAAAACATATAGAAATTAAACATCACTTCATCAGAGACTATGTTCAGAAGGGTATTATAAACTTAGCCTTTGTTGACACAGATCATCAGTGGGCTGATATTTTCACAAAACCCCTTGCTGAAGATAGGTTCAAGTTTATTCTAAAAAATATTGGTATGGATTTTTATCCATAATGATATTTATCAGAAGCAAACTTCTCAGATGCAAAATGCTTAAAACTCTGAAGTATTTCATCTGTCATTTATTTGATTTCTTGAGTTATTATTATTTGTGTGTATCTGAACTAACCAATCTTAGAGGATCTGAACGTTGGCTAACGTTTCATTTCTCAAGAGAATTCAGAAGCACATGCAAGGAAACACGTGTCACTCTAAATCTGAAGAGACAGCGTGCACATTACTGAAGAGACATTTGAGGTATTGTTTGAATAGTTAAAATCTTGGTTTTCTCCCCAAATTGTCAGAATCAATTAATGTTTTGAAATGATTATTATTCTTTTCATTAAATGTTATTAATTGCTATTTGAGAACGTGTTGAATGTGTTTGTTTGTGTGCCCTAATTTCTCTTTATAAATACCACAAATCACACCATTTCACACTCTTCACTTCACAAACAATATATGCATTTCTGTTTGCTATTTGGTCTTCATCAAAACCCTAAACCTTCATCCAAATCTTCTTCATCTTCAACAATGGCAATATCATCCTCAACATCAGCTCAGTTTCAATCATCAATGGCTGCAGTTGCATCATCAAACATGGGTGTTACTCCATTTAAGGAACCTGAGAGAACATTGTTAACTCCTGTTGATAAACTTGAAGTTCTTTGCGAATCCATGGTGGAATTTGACTCTCTGGCTGACAATGGATTTTATTTGCGTTCTATTGTTGATGCACAAGGCTGGGTTAAGTATTTTGATAGGTTATTTAGACCAGTGTATCCACACTTAGTGAAGGAATTTTGGATTCATGCATCTGTTTACCCAAAGTTCATCCTCTCTTCTTCTCTGGGAAAAAAGATCATAATTACTAAAGATCTGATCAGAAAACTCATTGGGTATGAGGAAACTGATGGAGTTTATCATCTGCCAGCTGGGCGTGTTGACATGGAATAAGTTTATGAGGAAGTTATTGCATCTGGACAAGCTTCAAACAAATTCAAGGATCTGAAACCTGACTATAAAATCTGGGCAAAGATTTTTCTGGGATGCATCAATCACAGAAAATCCACAAATTCTCCAGATTATGTGAATAATGAACAACTCTATTTCATGTACTGTTTAAGTCAGAGTACCAAAGTAGATCTGCCATACATTCTCTTCATGCATCTGTGGAATCACATTAATGCATCCAGAGAATCCATTAAGACTAAGGGACAGAAGATCAGGACGTGGATTCCTTTTGGAAGATTGATCTCAGACATTTTGACAGAGAATGGTCTAGTAGTTTCTCTTTATGAAGCTAGAGTTAAAGAAGAGCTTGAGACAATTGTTGGAAAACCCTTGAATGGAAAGAGTCTTCAGAGGCTAAAAGTTGTGGATGAACTCACAGCTGCTCCTAAGAAGCTAAATGTTACTGAAGTTAGTCAGAGAAGGATTCCAGTTCAAGACTTTCCAATCTTTGGTGCTGAAGAACCTAGGGATATTATTCTTAGGTATATTGAAATGTGCAAAGCAGATGTAACACCTATTCCTGCTGATATTCTGATTCGTGCTAGAGAACCTATTCCAGATGTTTATGAGGAGAACATGAGGAAAAGAAGACAATTAGAGGCAGACGAAGCTGCTGCTCAGAAGAAACAGAGAGTTGCTGAAAAACCACAGAAGCAGATTAAGAGAAAAGCTTCTGGAGAAGTTCCCTCTGTTCCTACCAAGCGCATCAAGACAAAAGGTACTAAATCATCTATACCTTCTATTTCTAAAATTGTTGTAAATATATCAACAATTAGTTTTATGCCTGAACCTCCTCCCACTCAAAATCAAACTATTCCTGCTCCATCTCAAACCTCTGAACCACCAAAAATTCCTACATCACCAATTCCATCTGATCCTGTTTCCACAATACCATTAAAATCATCTGACATTCCTCTATCAGAACCATAAACAAAACCAACAGAACAACCTACAACACAACAACAACCTAAAATTCAACAACCAGTTGCATCTGAACCCATACAATCTGACCCAGTTGCATCTGAACCAGTTGTATCTGAACCACCAACATCCAAACCTTCTGATCCTCAACCAGAACTATCCAATCCTATTGAATCAAATATACCTGATTCTGAGATTCTGGATATCCAACCTCTCAAGACTGTATTTGAAGTATCTTCTACATCTTGTACCCCAACCACCTCATCTGATTCATCTGAATCAGATGTTCATCCAGATGTTATCTCACCCCCTTCTCTCAGAGAATATGAATCTAACCAATCAGATCTACCCATTTCATCTGATGTATTCATTCCTGAACCAACGCCAACACTTGAACCAAAACCATCAGTTTTTATTCCTTATTTTGATAATCCAAAAGTTGTCATTCCATCCATTCGCAGAATCAAACCGTTCTTTCGCATTATACCTGCTTAGAAGAAACCAGCCTATCCTAGCCCTCTGATCATTATTCCAGAATTTACCATTCCACCTCCATCTGTTCAACCCAAGCCTTTCACCTTGGAAACCCTTCTTAAACCAAAAACTAGGCTAAATGTTGATAATTTATTTGCAAATTTTATGAAAGAAATAAAGATGAATCTAGGATCTGTGAAGATAAGATGCTTGTCAACCATGGATGCAAATGAATCTGATGCTATCTCGAATAGCTTCATTACCAGATTCAATATTGTTGCCTCAAATCTGAAGAATGTCTGTTCTGATGATGCGAAGCTCAGATTTGCTGAGACTGCCAGAGGCATGATATGGAATATGAAAAGATATGCACCTTTTCTTCTTGAAGATGTACCTTCATCTTCTGGAGTATCTGCTACAGAAGTTTTTGCTGAATCTGCTTCTGAAGAAAATCCACTGGCTATGACAATTGTGGAAAATCCCTCTGGATCTGTTGCTCCTGACTCTGCATCCCCAATGGAAATTGACTCTGCTTCTATTCCTGCACAAGAATCTGCTCCATCTACCTCTACTGAGATCAAGAAAGAGAATCCAGATTTGGAAGATAAGATTGCAGTTTTGGAAGCTGGGCAATCTGAGATCAACTCATGGATGGCCAAGCAAGATCAGAAGAATGAGAACATGTCAAAATGGATGACAAAGCAAGAAGAATCCTTATCTGATATCACTTAACTTCTGAAGATGATTCTTTCCAAGCAAACCTAGTTTTATGTTTTCTGTATCTGATGTTTGTGCACATGTACTTGAATTTCTTATCTGATGATGTGTCTGTTTTATATCTGAATGAATGAATGACTCTGATGTTTTCTCTACATGAATGTATCTTTTCTGTATTTCCTTTTATTTGTCTTTAAAAAGTTTTACTTTTTGATTATGACAAAAAGAGGGAGAAAATGGATCTGACTGTTCAAATAAACTCTACCTAAATGAAACTTAGACATATCTAATTATAACTAACGTGAACTCTTAGTATTTCAGAACATTTGAAAAATCTGACAAATTCTTTAAAAGTAACTCTGAGATCCCCAGATCAAGTTTTAACCTATCAGGCTTTGATTCTGAAACGTGCATCCAAGTCAAGATCTAATTTTTGGAACAATCAGGCTCTGATTCTGAAAAGAATACTCATACAAAAAGGGAAGTTTCTATTCCTTCTAAGTATTCAATTCAGGGGGAGATTCATAATCTCAGGGGGAGTTATAATTATATTTTATTGAACAAAATTTCTTATGTTTTTGTCATCATCAAAAAGGGGGAGATTGTTAGAACACATATTGGTTCTTAATTATATCTCTATGTTTTGATGATAACTCTTACGAAATTTTGTATTAAAGAATTATATACTCTAAAATTTGTTTAAGTATGTTTGCTGCAGATATTAAAGTGAATATTATTCTGAAAGCAAATTAGATCTGAACATAGAATTATGCAAGGCTCTGAAGCGTCAGAAGCATCTCCCAGAAGATTCTGAGCGCTGCCTACAGAAGATTCTGAAGTAGAAGCTATACAAGGATCTGAAGCAGAAGCTACAGAAGCATCTGAAGTATTGAAGACTTTTGTATGAAGAGTTTCTAGCTTAGTTTATTTCAGAAGACTCTGATAGTACTACGCTGCCAGTACAGAGGATCTGATCCCAAACTCTGCTCTGAATTATTACACGCTGAAAGCACACTTGCTACGATGCTCTGATTCAGCAAACTCTGATGAACATTAAAGACTCTGATCATTCAAGGCTCTGATGTTATCTGCTGAAGTATTAGAAACTTGTTGAAGAAGAATTCAAAGTTATGTTCGTTGGATAAACCAAACGACTCTTTCCTCATTTATGCTAGACACTATAACACAGGCAAAAAGGTTTATCTAAACGTTCTACTTCTAGGAAAGGTCAGGTGATGTGAAGACAAAAAGGTTCTAGCTACTTTGCAGACACGGTCTTCAAAGCATGCAACGTCT
Organism: Lathyrus sativus; assembly: GCA_963859935.3. NCBI lineage: Eukaryota > Viridiplantae > Streptophyta > Magnoliopsida > Fabales > Fabaceae > Lathyrus > Lathyrus sativus. The sequence goes on along the minus strand of OZ012741.1, from coordinate 399,157,194 downwards.
TGGATCATCAAGCCTATAAAAGCAAGTCTCCATCTCTCTTCTTCAGTTGACGAAATATTGAAAGAATTCAAAGAAAAGCTCTCATATAATTTACTCTCATTGCTGAATTTATTTCATAGTTCTTAAACTTAAGTGTAAAATCGCAGTTGTGATATAGCTTACTTAGAAGCATTTTAAACACTTGTTTTAGTTTTACATTTGATTGTAAAAGTCCTTAAGAAGACCCAGTTGTGGTCAGTTGTTCTTGAGAAGACTAAGAACAGTTGCTCTTAGTGCTTGCTATTGTAATCAGTTTGATTAATAGTGGATTAAGTCCTTGTTGAGAAAGGCAAATCACTCTTGATAGGGTGGACTGGAGTAGTTGAGTTCAATGAACCAGGATAAAAATCTTTGAGTTTTTTGCCATAATATTTTCTATATACTTATTCAACCCCCCCCCCCCCTTCTAAGTATTTTCTCACCTTCAGAATTACGGAGCCGAGGTGTTTTGTAACGGGCAGAAGGTAGAATTGAAAAGCTTTCCTGTTGATTCAGTTGATAATCTTGGTGGAGATGGAGGAATTACCAGAAGCGGTAGAATCTTTTCATCGCCCGAAGTGGTGGTTGAGAAAACCGATAAAGGGAAAGGCAAGATAGTGGTAGAAGAAATTCCTCGGGTGGGCGAGAAGGAATCTCTGGCAAAGGATATGGAATAGTTCATGATGTTGATTAGAAAAAGCGACTACAAGATAGTCGGCCATCTACAACAAACTCCTTCCAAGATTTCTATATTATCACTGCTGTTGTGTTCAGAAGCGCATCGGAATGCGTTGTTGAAAGTTTTAAGCACTGCTTACGTACCACAAGAAATATCAGTTAACCAACTCGAAGGAGTTGTGGTGCATGTAAATGCAGGAAACGGTCTGGGGTTTACAGATTTGGACTTGACGCCGAAGGGCAGAAACCACAAGTTGGCACTACATATTTCAATTGAATGTCGGGGAACAGTGATGTCACACGTCCTTGTTGATACATGGTTGTCCTTGAATGTACTTCCAAAGAAAGCATTAATGAAGATAGATCATTAGAGTCTTTATTGTACACCTAGTGATTTGGTTGTATGAGCCTTTGATGGAACCCGAAGATCTGTTTTTGGGGAAATAACTCTGCCTATCTAAGTGGGCCCAGAGGTATTTGATGCCGGATTTTACACCATGGACATTTGGCCTGCTTACAGCTGTCTGTTGGGTCGTCCATGGATACATTCTGCTGGGGCTGTTACGTCTACTCTACATCAAAAGCTGAAATATATGGTCGGAGGCAGTGTTGTGACGGTATGTGGGGAAGAAGATATCATGATTATCCATCTGTCATCTTTCAAATATGTCAAAGTAGACGGAGAAATTCATGAGACTTTGTGTCAGGCCTTCGAAACTGTGCAAGTGAAGGACAAATCTCCAGTTGTGAACAAAGAACCAGAAGTGGCTATGTCATCTTTCAAGGAGGCTCAAGCGGCAGTACAGGCTGGGGCATCACAAGGATGGGGAAAGGTGCTAGACATACCTCAGAAGCAGGACAAGTTCGGGTTGGGGTACCACCCATCATCTTTGCAGAGCATGCCACGCTATAAGGGGCCCGTCAAGTTCACCAGTGGGGGTGTCATTTTTGAGCAAATCAATGTTGTTTCTGATGATGAAGACGAAGACAGTGATTGTGACATGGACGCTTGGATCCAGCCGAGCGCTCCCGGACAGAAGCTATGCAATTGATCTATTGAGGAATTTGTCCAAGTGACACGTGAACAGTAATACTTTGTTTTCTCAGCTATTGTGTAACTCTATGTTATGCCCGGAGCATAGCGGTATTTTGTTCAGGGCATGCTTGTTCATGTTTGAACAATCTTTTTATCATTAATCAAAAGGCGTCTTTCTCATTCGAATTTTGTGATCCTTGTTTTTCTTCTTTTTGTTTTCTAACATTAAAATGGCAATGTGGTTTGTGTTTGTTTTGTTTGCATATCATTTAAGCATAAAAACATCATCATTGCAGGTTACACATTTCAGATACCACCGACTCAGACTCGTCTATGACTCGGTATGACTTTGACAACCCGATCTTTCAAGCAGAAGAAGAGATCGATGAAGACGAATACCTACCCGAAGAGCTTGCTAGATTGTTGAGACAAGAGGAGAAGGTCATCCTGCCTCATCAGGAGGAAGTTGAAGTCGTCAACCTGGGAACAGAGGAAGACAAGAAGGAAGTCAGAATAGGGGCCGCGCTGCAAAGTGACGTCAAGGAAAAACTGGTTGAGTTACTCCAAGAGTATAAGGATGTTTTTTCTTGATCATATGAAGATATGCCTAGACTCGACATGGATATTGTAGTTCATCGCCTGCCTCTTAGAGAAGAGTGTCCTCCCGTTAAACAGAAATTAAGAAGAACCAGGCCTGATATGGCAGTAAAGATCAAGGAAGAAGTCCAAAAGCAATTGGACGCTGGATTTCTTACCGTGACAAACTACCCTCCGTGGGTCGCCAACATCGTGCCTATGCCTAAGAAGGACGGCAAAGTCAGAATGTGCGTTGACTATAAGGACCTGAATAGAGCAAGCCCAAAGGATGATTTCCCGCTCCCTCATATTGACGTGCTTGTTGATAACACCGCACAATACTCGGTGTTTTCCTTCATGGACGGTGTTTCCGGATACAATCAGATTAAGATGGCACCGGAGGATATGGAGAAAATGAATTTTATCACGGCATGGGGGACATTTTGTTATAAAGTAATGCCTTTTGGTTTGAAGAACGCAGGAGCAACTTATCAACGAGCAATGGTGACACTTTTTCACGACATGATTCATCATGAGATTGAGGTTTATGTCGATGACATGATTGCGAAGTCCCAGACGAAGGAGGAGCATCTGGTCAATCTTCTAAAGCTGTTTGAGAGATTAAGGAAGTTCAAACTTAGGCTGAATCCAAACAAGTGTACTTGCGGCGTACGGTCAGGAAAGTTGTTGGGGTTTATTGTCAGTGAGAAAGGAATCGAGGTTGATCCTGCAAAGATCAAGGAAATTCAAGAAATGCCAACACCAAAGACCGAGAAACAAGTTCGTGGTTTCTTAGGTAGATTGAACTACATTGCTCGGTTCATATCTCACCTCACAGCCACTTGTGAGCCATTATTTAAGTTATTAAAGAAAGATCAGGCGGTCGTTTGGAATGATAAATGTCAGAAAGCATTTGAGAAAATAAAAGAGTATTTGCAGGAACCTCCGATATTGATACCTCCAGTAGCTGGAAGACCATTGATTATGTACTTAACGGTTATTGAGAACAGTATGGGTTGTGTCCTCGGTCAACACGACGAGACTGGAAGAAAAGAGCATGCAATTTACTATCTGAGTAAAAAGTTCACAGATTGTGAGTCCCGTTACTCAATGCTTGAGAAAACATGTTGTGCACTTGCTTGGGCTGCCAAATGTTTAAGACAGTATATGCTTAACCATATAACCATGCTGATTTCGAAGATGGATCCGATTAAATATGTCTTCCAAAAGAAAGCGCTTTCAGGAAGAATTGCCAGATGGCAAATGGTACTGACAGAATACGACATTCAGTATGTTTCTCAGAAGGCCATCAAAGGAAGTGTTTTGTCAAAGTACCTCGCCGAACAGCCTATCAAAGACTATCAGCCAATGAAGTTTGAATTTCCTGACGAAGACATTATGTTCCTCCAGATGAAAGATTGTACGAACCGCTACCCGATTAAGGTCCTGAACTTGGCTCTGTAACACCCCCTTCTATACCCCAAATAAATCATATAAAACAATTAAGCACATACAAATTATCAGAGTAAAAAGGTTTTATAATAAGGTATAAAAGAAGAATGCCACAATTTCACCAATAAAACACTTTCACATTTTTCTCCATAAGATATGTAACATTTTCAAAATTAAGCGGAAGATCAAATCATTTAATCGTTTTCAAAATATTAATCCACGTACACACAAGTTAATCCAAATTAATACATCATATCAGTTAGATTACACAATCACATCAACTGATACATCGCAATGTATCACAAAAGAATGACTATACTAGTCTAACTACCCGGTGTTACATATCAGAGCAGCAGACTCAAAAGAATGAAGAATACTTCACAAAAGGGACTCCAGCATCCTAATCTGCAATGCCTCGTAGAGCATTATAAAACAGCAGAAGGGTGAGAAATATAACCATAATAATCAAAGCATAAGATTATATATATATAGGAAATCAATACAAGTTCCACTCCGTATTTCTCACCACAATTCAATTTCTTAGTCATATATATTTGCCACACATATAATGACAACACGAATATTTGTAAAGCATTTCCACATCATGCATACTCTCACAATTTCACAATCTCATCATTCACACATAAGCATCTCTTCATGCATATGTCATATATTAATGTGACTCAACAACTCAATGCAACTCATGCAATGCGGTACCGACTCTCGTTATCTTTTTTCGGATTTTACATTAAATCGGGTCCACACTTCTAGACCGATAACCCGTTATCTTTTTTCGGTTTTTACATTAAACCGGGTCCACACTTCTAGACCGATAACCACAAAGGCCCGTCCTCTAAGCCTTCAAACCCACACTTCTAGGTTTGGGACAAGCCACTAGTTTCCACGAAACTAACAGACATTGCCTCTTAACTAAATGATGCATGTACAATCAACCACAACAAATGCACTTAAGACCGACATCTTAATCTCATGCATTTACATAATTCATCTCTTCAAGAATTACACAATGATTGCACATACAACATATATCACACAATCAAGGTATTCACATCACAATACCATTTATACAATTATAAGTCATGCACACATATCCACAATGTTCTCATGCATACTCATCACATAATTGTATACCCATTAAGCATTCGCAAGTTCATTAGACAATACACATACATTCATCATTGTATTCACATGTATTTCTATTTATCATAATTAATACTCATCGCACATCAACTAGGATTCACGCCCGGAGGCTACCCACATCACACATCATCACAATAGATCATATCTATATCGTATCATAGAGGTATTAACCTATGAGAAGCAACCAAACCATCTCCACATGAACAACACAGCAAAAGAAAAATGCTGTCACATTCGCCTTCATTCGCCTGGCGAACCCTCGCAGCGAACCTTCGCCTGGCCTTCGCCTGGCGAACTCTCTCAGCGAACACTCGCTAGGCTTCGCCTGGCGAGACTTCCCAGCGAGCCCAAGTCAGTAGCTACTGACTTCATTCGCCACCATTCGCCAGCACCTTCGCTGGGCGAACCTTCGCTATCCAACTTCGCTTGGCGAACTCGCCAGTGAAGTCCACTGGGACTTAATCATAATTACTAGCCAGCATTCACTAGGCTTCGCCTTCGCTCGCCTGGCGAGAGCCAGCGAACCTGCGCAGAACAGAACCCTATTCTGCCTCTCCTTCATCAATCCATCATCAACCAAACCTCAAACATCCAAATCAGTACAAATAGCATCAATACATGTTACCCGACTATTCTACGGCATTATTGCTCAGTTTCAACCGATTAAATCATCAATCTACCGATTTATCCAACATTTTCCCTAAATGGAAAGTGATGAAAACTCTACCAAAACCCCAACCCAACATACATAACATCATGCAATGATCAAATAGAAACATTTCTCACCCTTACCTCGATTAATCGGAGCTTTGATGTTGGTTCTTGATGATTTCCACTTTCCTCTTCTTCTCCTCTCTTTCTCTTCTTTCTTCTTTCTTTCCTCTTTCTTTCCAAATGTTTCTAACTTTCTTTTCTTTTCTTCCTCACTTATATATTCCTTTTATTTTCTTTCCTCCCAATTTCCTTTCAATTCTCTATTAATTCCAATTAATAAAAATTAATTCCAATATTAACATAAAATCCCACTAAATCAATTAATTACTACAATTAATTATTTAATGAAATTTGGGTTGTTACAACCCTCCCCCACTTAGGAATTTTCGTCCTCGAAAATGTTACCTGATTCAAACAGCTCTGGATAAGACTCTTTCATCCGACTCTCAAGCTCCCAAGTAACATTTTCACCAGCCGGTCCTCCCCAAGCGACCTTCACTAAGGCAATCTCTTTACCTCGAAGCTGTTTCAATTTCCGATCCTTAATCCGCATAGGTGATGTCTCAACAGTCAGGTTATCTCTCACCTGCACATCATCTATTTGGACTACATGAGACGGATCCGCAATGTATTTCCTCAACTGAGATACATGGAATACGTCGCGAAGATTAGCAAGCGACGGTGGTAAAGCCACACGATAGGCCACTTCTCCTATCCTTTGCAAAATCTGATAAGGACCAATGAAACGCGGCGACAACTTGCGCGACTTCAGTGCCCTACCAACACCCGTCGTCGGAGTGACTCGAAGAAACACATGATCTCCCTCTTGAAATTCAAGTGCCTTCCTCCTCTTGTCATAATAACTCTTCTGACGACTATGAGTAATTCTCATCTTCTCTTGAATCATCTTGATCTTATCAGTAGTCTGTTGAACTAACTCGGGTCCAACAACAGAACTCTCTCCGGACTCGAACCAACACAATGGTGTCCTACACCGCCTACCATACAACGCCTCAAATGGTGCCATACCAATACTCGAATGGAAACTGTTGTTGTAGGTAAACTCAATCAAAGGCAAGTAGCTATCCCAAGCTCCTCCTTTTTCCAATACACAAGCTCTCAAAAGATCTTCAAGCGACTGAATCGTCCTCTCCGTCTGACCATCAGTCTGAGGATGATACGCTGAACTCAAACGCAACTTAGTACCCAAAACACTCTGCAGGCTCTCCCAGAATCTCGAAGTAAACCGCGGATCTCTATCCGAAACAATACTTAACGGAATACCATGCAGACACACAATCCTCTCAATATACAACTTAGCCAACTTCTCCAAAGGGTAATCCATACGCATAGGGATAAAGTGAGCAGATTTAGTCAACCTATCCACGATAACCCAAATAGCCTCAAAATTACTCGGCGTCCTCGGCAAACCCGATACAAAATCCATGGAGATACTATCCCATTTCCACTCAGGAATAAACAACGGCTTCATCAAACCCGATGGCTTCTGATGCTCAATCTTTGACTTCTGGCAAGTCAAACAAGAATATACAAATTCCGCGATATCCTTCTTCATACTAGGCCACCAAAATACTTTCCTCAAATCCTGATTCATCTTAGTAGCAACCGGATGAATACTCAATCCGCTACGATGTCCTTCCTCAAGGATGCTCTTCTTAAGCTCAACCATGTTCGGAACACAAACTCGATCCCGACATCTCATAATACCATTCTCATCAATCCGAAAATCACCACCTTGGCCTTGGTTGATTAAAGTCAACCGATCAGCTAAGCTCAAATCCGATTTCTATCCTTCTCGAATTTCATCCAAAATACCACTTGTAAGCTTTAACATACCCAACTTAAATCCAAAAGAAGTTCTCTCACATACCAAACTCAAATCTCGAAATTGCTCGACTAATTCTAACTCTTTCACCATCAACGCCGACATATGCAATGATTTCCGACTCAATACATCCGCTACTACATTCGCTTTACCCGGATGGTAGTTCAAGCCAAAATCAAAATCCTTCAAAAGTTCAAGCCATCTTCTTTGTCTCGCATTCAATTCCTTTTGATCAAAAAGATATCTCAAACTCTTGTGGTCACTAAACACTTCAAATCTTGCGCCAAATAAATAATGCCTCCAGAGTTTCAACACGAACACAACGGCGGCCAACTCTAAGTCATGCGTCGGATAATTCTTCTCATGCACTTTGAGTTGCCTCGAAGCATAAGCTACAACTTGGTTATTCTGCATCAACACACCTCCTAAACCCATCAAAGAAGCATCACAATACACAACGAATGGTTCCTCTGGATTTGGCAGAATCAAAACAGGAGCTGTCGTCAACCTTCGCTTAAGCTCTTGAAAACTCGCTTCACACTTGGCGTCCCAAACAAAGGCTTGACCCTTCCTAGTCAACTGTGTCAACGGCAATGATAACTTAGCAAATCCTTCAATAAACTTCCGATAATAACCGGCTAAACCAAGAAAACTTCTGATCTCAAAAACTGACTTCGGAGTCTCCCATTGCGACACCGCTTCAACCTTTGACGGATCGACCGCAATACCACTACTAGAAATCACATGACCAAGGAAACTAACTTCCTTCAACCAAAATTCACACTTAGAAAGCTTCGCGAACAACTGCTTCTCTCTCAGCACAGATAACACAATCTTCAGATGCTCGGCATGCTCTCCTTCGCTCTTCGAATAAACCAAGATGTCGTCGATAAACACCACCACAAACTTATTCAAATAAGGATGGAAAATCCTATTCATGTACTCCATAAATACACCTGGTGCATTAGTCACACCAAATGGCATCACGGAATACTTATAGTGTCCATACCTCGTCCGAAAGGCCGTCTTCTGAATATCCTCAGCTTTCACACGGACCTGATGATACCCAGATCTCAAATCAATCTTGCTGAACACGCTTGCACCAACCAACTGATCCATCAGATCATCAATCCTTGGAAGTGGATACTTATTCTTAATAGTCACCTTGTTCAACTGTCTGTAATCCACACAGAGCCTCATAGAACCCTCTTTCTTCTTAACCAACAACACCGGTGCACCCCACGGTGACACGCTCGGGCGAATAAACCTCTTTTCAAGCAAATCCTCAAGTTTACTCTTCAACTCTTTTAACTCCGAGGCCGACATACGATATGGAGCCATCGATATCGGACTAGTTCCAGGAATCAAATCTATCGAAAACTCCACTTCTCGCTCCGGCGGTAAATCCTTTATCTCTTCAGGGAATACTTCCGGAAAATCTCTAACAGTGGGCAAAGCATCAATCTCTTCACTTTCACTAGTCCTCAAAGTTGCCATAAGCATAAATACCTTAGCCCCATCTTGCACCGATTCCTTCACTTGTTTCCTCGTCATAAACAAATCCCTTTCAACATCCGAATCGGGAAAAATAACCGTTTTGTCAAAACAGTTAATATAAACACGATTGAATTTTAACCAATTCATTCCAAGAATGACATCCAGTTGATCCAAATGAAGACACACTAGATCAATCCCAAAGTCTCTACCGAAAACACTCAACGGGCAATTCAAACAAACATACGGTGTAGTTACCGAACCCATAGCAGGAGTATCAATAACCATACCGCCACCAATCACAGACAACTCAAGATTCAACCTTCTAACACAATCCAAAGAAATAAAAGAATGCGTAGCTCCGGTATCAATTATAACGATCAAAGGTGTACCATTAATGAAGCACGTACCTCAGATCAATCGATCGTCGCTAGCAGTCTCAGATCCAGATAGAGCGAACACTTTCTCGCTCCCTTGATTCTTCTTCGACTTATCGCACTTGGTACTGATGTGCCCTCGCTCACCACAGTTATAGCAAGTAACACCCGCACCGCTTCTACACTCTAGAGCCTTGTGGCCTGGCTTGCCACACTTAAAACACTTCTGTTCAACACTTTTGCACTCCGGAGCATGATGCCCCGCTTCACCACAAGTGTAACACCTGACCGGGGTAGAAACTCCCCCACTTGGCTTCTTTCCAAAACCAACCTTTTGTTTCCCCTTATCGGCAGGAGTTACGTAAGGTTTTCCTCTGAATTGTCATTTTCCTTTCTTATCACTTAGGCTCTTGTAGTGGCTAGACCTAGCCCTACTGTCTTCGTCATAAATTCTGCTCTTGTTAACCAACTCAGAAAACCGTCTGATTTCCTGGTACCCAATAGCTTGTCTAATCTCGGGTCTCAAACCATTCACAAACTTGAGGCACTTAGACCTCTCAGCATTACCAGTATTATAGTGAGGACAAAATTTGATCAACGCCTCAAATTTCTCCGCATACTCAGCAACCGTCGAATTACCTTGCTTCAACTCAAGAAATTCGATCTCTTTCTTCCCCCGCACATCCTCTGGAAAATACTTCTCCAGAAAGGTTTCTCTAAACAAATCCCACGTAATCACAATATCATCTTCCTCAAATCTTTGGCGAGTATTACCCCACCAATCTTCAGCTTCTCCTTCGAGCATATGAGTCCCAAACTGCACCTTCTGTGCATCCGAGCAGTTCATAACTCGAAAAATCTTTTCCACAGCTTTCAACCAAATTTGTGCCTTGTCCGGTTCATGAGTTCCCTTGAAGACCGGAGGGTTATTCTTTTGGAATTTCCCCAAAGCACGGAATCCATCATCAGCATGATTCCTCACATTCACATTGGCCGGAGGATTCTGCCCAATTGCCCCCGCCAATCTCGTCAATGCCTCCGCAATCGCTTCGTCGTTCCTTCCTGCAACCATCTTACTCGTTCCAGCAACAGAACCACGTAAGAACAACCAATATTGATAATGCAACACACACATATCAATAACACACAGGAAAAAAAACACTCTAACAACTTGGCCGGACGAACCGACCTGCTCTGATACCACTATTGTAACACCCCCTTCTATACCCCAAATAAATGCATATAAAACAATTAAGCACATACAAATTATCAGAGTAAAAAGGTTTTATAATAAGGTATAAAAGAAGAATGCCACAATTTCACCAATAAAACACTTTCACATTTTTCTCCATAAGATATGTAACATTTTCAAAATTAAGCGGAAGATCAAATCATTTAATCGTTTTCAAAATATTAATCCACGTACACACAAGTTAATCCAAATTAATACATCATATCAGTTAGATTACACAATCACATCAACTGATACATCGCAATGTATCACAAAAGAATGACTATACTAGTCTAACTACCCGGTGTTACATATCAGAGCAGCAGACTCAAAAGAATGAAGAATACTTCACAAAAGGGACTCCAGCATCCTAATCTGCAATGCCTCGTAGAGCATTATAAAACAGCATAAGGGTGAGAAATATAACCATAATAATCAAAGCATAAGATTATATATATATATATAGGTAATCAATACAAGTTCCACTCCGTATTTCTCACCACAATTCAATTTCTTAGTCATATATATTTGCCACACATATAATGACAACACGAATATTTGTAAAGCATTTCCACATCATGCATACTCTCACAATTTCACAATCTCATCATTCACACATAAGCATCTCTTCATGCATATGTCATATATTAATGTGACTCAACAACTCAATGCAACTCATGCAATGCGGTACCGACTCTCGTTATCTTTTTTCGGATTTTACATTAAACCGGGTCCACACTTCTAGACCGATAACCCGTTATCTTTTTTCGGTTTTTACATTAAACCGGGTCCACACTTCTAGACCGATAACCACAAAGGCCCGTCCTCTAAGCCTTCAAACCCACACTTCTAGGTTTGGGACAAGCCACTAGTTTCCACGAAACTAACAGACATTGCCTCTTAACTAAATGATGCATGTACAATCAACCACAACAAATGCACTTAAGACCGACATCTTAATCTCATGCATTTACATAATTCATCTCTTCAAGAATTACACAATGATTGCACATACAACATATATCACACAATCAAGGTATTCACATCACAATACCATTTATACAATTATAAGTCATGCACACATATCCACAATGTTCTCATGCATACTCATCACATAATTGTATACCCATTAAGCCTTCGCAAGTTCATTAGACAATACACATACATTCATCATTGTATTCACATGTATTTCTATTTATCATAATTAATACGCATCGCACATCAACTAGGATTCACGCCCGGAGGCTACCCACAGCACACATCATCACAATAGATCATATCTATATCATATCATAGAGGTATTAACCTATGAGAAGCAACCAAACCATCTCCACATGAACAACACAGCAAAAGAAAAATGCTGTCACATTCGCCTTCATTCGCCTGGCGAACCCTCGCAGCGAACCTTCGCCTGGCGAACTCTCTCAGCGAACACTCGCTAGGCTTCGCCTGGCGAGACTTCCCAGCGAGCCCAAGTCAGTAGCTACTGACTTCATTCGCCACCATTCGCCAGCACCTTCGTTGGGCGAACCTTCGCTATCCAACTTCGCTTGGCGAACTCGCCAGCGAAGTCCACTGGGACTTAATCATAATTACTCGCCAGCATTCACTAGGCTTCGCCTTCGCTCGCCTGGCGAGAGCCAGCGAACCTGCGCAGAACAGAACCCTATTCTGCCTCTCCTTCATCAATCCATCATCAACCAAACCTCAAACATCCAAATCGGTACAAATAGCATCAATACATGTTACCCGACTATTCTACGGCATTATTGCTCAGTTTCAACCGATTAAATCATCAATCTACCGATTTATCCAACATTTTCCCTAAATGGAAAGTGATGAAAACTCTACCAAAACCCCAACCCAACATACATAACATCATGCAATGATCAAATAGAAACATTTCTCACCCTTAACTCGATTAATCGGAGCTTTGATGTTGGTTCTTGATGATTTCCACTTTCCTCTTCTTCTCCTCTCTTTCTCTTCTTTCTTCTTTCTTTCCTCTTTCTTTCCAAATGTTTCTAACTTTCTTTTCTTTTCTTCCTCACTTATATATTCCTTTTATTTTCTTTCCTCCCAATTTCCTTTCAATTCTCTATTAATTCCAATTAATAAAAATTAATTCCAATATTAACATAAAATCCCACTAAATCAATTAATTACTACAATTAATTATTTAATGAAATTTGGGCTGTTACAGGCTCCCAATGGCAGTTGATATTCGATGGTGCCGTCAACTCATACGGAAGTGGAATTGGGGCAATCATTACAATACCCCATGGATCTCACATCCCATTCACTGCCAGATTGACATTCCCGGTCACCAACAATGAGGCTGAGTATGAAGCGTGTATCATGGGTCTCGAAGAAGCTATTGATTTGAGGATCAAGAATCTCGATGTATATGGTGATTCCGCGCTAGTTGTGAATCGAATCAAGGGAGAATGGGAAACTCGTCAACCTAATTTGATTCCTTACATGAATTATGCAAGGAGATTGTTACCCTTCTTTGAAAGGGTAGAGTTCCACCATGTGTCGCGAGCGGAGAATCAGATGGCAGACGCTCTGGCAACGCTGTCTTCGATGTACAAGGTTAATTTTTGGAATGAAGCTCCCAGAATAGTTATCTCCCACCTTAATAGACCCGCTTTCATATTCGCCATTGAGGAGGCCTCCGATGGCAAGCCGTGGTATTTTGACATCCAGAATTTCCTTAAAAACAGGAGTATCCGACTGGGGTATCCAGTCGAGATAAGAAGACTCTAAGGAGATTGTCTGGCAATTTTTATCTGAATCAGGATGGTGTACTTTATAGAAGAAATCATGATTTGGTGCTGTTGAGATGTGTGGATGAAAAAGAAACAAATCTGCTTATGGAGGAAGTCCACGAGGGTACTTTCGGTACGCATGCCGGTGGACATGCCATGTCTCGAAAGTTGTTGCGAGCTGGGTATTATTGGCTTACGATGGAGTCGTATTGCTTCAAATTCGCGAAGAAATGTCATAAATGTCAGATCTATGCCGACAAGGTTCATGTGCCGCCGTGTCCTTTGAATGTCATGTCATCTCCATGGCCCTTTTCCATGTGGGGCATTGATATGATTGGAAAGATCGAACAAACTGCATCCAAAGGACATCGTTTCATTTTAGTAGCCATAGACTATTTTACCAAATGGATCGAAGCAGCTTCTTATGCCAATGTCACCAAGCAAGTTATGGCCCGGTTCATCAAAAGGGACATCATCTGCCGATATGGAATACCCGAAAGGATCATTACTGATAATGGATCTAACCTAAATAACAAGATGATGAAAGAGCTATGCCAGAACTTCAAGATTGAGCATCACAATTCGTCTCCCTATCGTTCGAAGATGAATGGCGCGGTCGAGGCAGCCAACAAAAATATCAAGAAGATAGTGCAGAAGATGGTTGTAACTTATAAATATTGGCACGAGATGTTACCCTTTTCTTTACATGGATATCGCACCTCGGTGCGTACTTCAACTGGGGCAACTCCCTTCTCGTTGGTATATGGTATGGAAGTTGTCCTGCCGCTAGAAGTCGAGATACCTTCCTTGAGAGTTCTGGCTGAGTCAAACTAGATGAAGCAAAATGGGTGAAGAACAGGTTGAATCAGCTCAGCTTGATGGATGAGAAAAGGTTGGTGTCCATCGCATACAGTCGTCTATACCAAAGCAGAATGAAGAAATCCTTCGATAAGAAGATACGTCCTCGAAGCTTTCAGGCAGGTGATTTAGTGTTGAAACGGATTCTCCCACCACAGAACGATCACAGGGGCAAATGGACTCCCAATTACGAAGGTCCATATGTTGTAAGGAAAGTTTTCTCCGGAGGAGCCTTACTACTTTCGACTATGGACGGTGAAGATTTCACGTTCCCTGTGAATGCAGACGCAGTTAAAAAATACTTTGCTTAAAGAGACCCGCTGGAAAGAAAAAGAAAATCCAGGAAAAAATGGGGCATCCCAGCGAACCATAAAAGGATAGGTTCGGGCAAAAATTAGGGATAAAAAGAAAAAATGTAAACCCGCAAAGTTGAAAACCTGAAAAGGCGACTTTGGCAAAAATGGGTATCCCGGTGAATCGAAAACCCGCGAGGGCGATTTAGGCAAAAGTTAGGGATTTGAAAAGCAAACAACTGCGATCTGCGTATGGGTCTTCAGAATATAGTGGATTATGGGAAGACCCGCAGGAAAGCGTTCAAGTCAATCTCTTTCGAAGACGAAGCATCGGAAAAGCATCGAAGTCATGCGAGTCATAGATGAGTCGTCCCATGGTGGTTGTCTGTACCACATTGCCGACATTTTGTATATCTTTGTGCATTTCTTATTTGTCTTTGACATAACTTTCTCATTTCAGGAGTTGCATCCTTTGTAAATTTGCCTATTTTCAGGCCGTTTATCAGTAAAACATGCTATTCAGAAAATCTTTGTGTGCTTGGTTTTAGCTTTTACTCTTGTTTGTGAAAAACACGCCTAATGTTTTTTGATGAATTTGCACATACATTAAACTTGCAGGCCTTGGCCAATAACTGTTAAAACTTTGACTTTATTGAACAACGTCACGGATGATGACCAAGATAGCCTTTGTTGTGTAGTATCTTGTCTGTTGTTTTTACAGGTTTGTTACCCTTGGGACATCTCTCTAAGAGGGTAGGGACGGAGCTGTTTTCCCCAGCCAGAGTTTGTTCCCCAGCAATTAAAAGTGGTTTCTTCATCCCAGCATGTTGGTGTGCGCGTAGGTATACGGTTATTCCCAGCAGTTGGTCGATACACGTTTCTAATCCCCACGGAGTACAAGTACTTGCTTACTCCCCAGCAAATCAAGATGACAGACTGAGGTCTCCAGTCAAGTTGATTTCCCCGCAGAATTGTAGGTTCCTTGGAAGCCGTCGAGAGCCTATCTCCCCAATTTAAGTCCAATTGTTATTGGCATGCGAAGTTCATCTCCGGAAGAGTAGTTTTCTTTTCCCAGTAGGAGGGATCTTTTGTTTCCAGCATTTATTTTGTTGGTTCAGTTTCGTTGCATCTGTGTGCGTGCATAGCATCTACCCAAATGCATAGCATTTCCATTTCGTATGGAGCATTACGCCATTTTCAAACATTTGCATTCTGAAACATAAACCAGGTTGTTACCTTTCTAATTTTAGATGGTGGTTATCCCCTAGAGGTGATCTTCAGGCTTCAAATTTTACGTCGAGCATTCAGACTCTGGCTCCTCCGTTGAACATCTAGGTTCCGACATTTTCTATTTGTGACGTTTTGCTTTACCCGTGAAGTGCCCAGACTCCGTTTGGTTATATTAGTCCTGATAAGTTTTGTATCTCTTGCTCCATTGGATATCCAAATTCTGGTGAAGGCTCAGTTTGTGACGTATTCCCTTTGTCTATCGGATACTCCGTTTTCCGAATGGTTGGTTTCGTTGAATGTTTAGGCTCCGGTTGGTTTGCTTCGTTGAGTGTTTAGGCTCCGGTTGGTTGGTTCCGTTGAGTGTTTAGGCTCCATTTGGTTTGCTTCGTTGAGTGTTTAGGCTCCATTTGGTTTGCTTCGTTGAGTGTTTAGGCTCTGGTGGGTTTGCTTCGTTGAGTGTTTAGGCTCCGGTTGGTTTGCTTCGTTGAGTGTTTAGGCTCCGGTTGGTTTGCTTCATTGAGTGTTCGTACTCCGGCCAGTTTTCATTTGTTGATGTGCTCCTCATCTCGTTGAGTATCTAGGCTCCGACAAATTTCATTGATTCATTTTGTTCGTTGAATATCCAAATTCCGGAAATTTGAAATATTCCCCTTTTCATAATTTTCCCCAAGCAGAGTTAATCGTTAAGTTTCTCTTTCCCCCAGCGGGACATGTTTGTAATCAGAGCAGTTATCTCCGGAGATTCTTGTTTGCAGTTTTATTTTCTGCGGTTGGCAAATTTCCGGGTTCTTTGGTATTCAACCGTCTTTTACCTTGATTGCTTGAAAGCCGTTCGCTTTTCACTCATTCAGGTCCAAGTCGTTTGAATAGGGGCAACTGTTGTACCCCAAAATTTGACCAACCCTTTTTCTTAATCTTTGGCTTTTGTTTCATTGCATTTTATCATCTATGCATCACTAACCAATTCATATGGTAAGTTTTAAAGTTTGTGAATAAAGCATAAAAATCCAACTGATAAAAAGTTAGAAATGAACATGGTAAGTGTTGAACCCACAACCATTGGGTCATAAGTCTAAAACTTCACCAACTCAGCTAGCGCGCGCATATGAAAACTTATGGAGAAAGAAGGTTAAGTATCAATGAATGAAATAAAATGCAAACAACCAAAAGAGTTGATCCACACGGATCGAACTCAGGACGTTGGGCAAGGCTAATATATGAGCGCGCAGGCCATGACCATTGGGGTGGTAATACTTCCAGTGTCTTAAACCACCCTAGTGTAATATATACTTCAACGTGTGAAAATTCTGGGCCACCTCAAACAAACCAAGCAAGGCAAGAGCAACATACGTGAAGCTTCAAACTTGGGAAAAACAGCATCAATTTTAGCAAACTCAAAGTTATTTTGTGTGATTTTCAACAAGGAATCAGATGCCATTATTAGTTTTCTCAAATTGTGTGTGTAAATTAAAACCCGATAGCAGATGCAAGAGGAAGCTTTGAGATGCATTTTGGAAATTTGATTTAAACATGAACATGCTTATCCTGATTTAATTTCATGAGTAGCCAATTTAAAGTGACTTGTGGATTAAGAGATTAAGGCCTAGGGCCTGTGATAACAATCAACAACAGTTGTCCCAAAATTTTCCCAAATAAGCTCCTCTTTCCATTGACACAACAAAAGGTGTTTGTGATATAACATGAAAGTGGCAATTTGTGATACATCAGCTCTTGCAACTCATGTCATAGGCTTTTTATCTCTCACACCTTGTTACTTTTCACTGTCACATGGTAAAGCAAATCCATTCTCCAATACCTGCAGTGAGGACAGCTGGAGATTTGATTGATAGGGTTTATTTTGGAAAGTTTGGGAAAGAAAAGAAAAGTGGTGCAGCAGGATCAGAAGGGAAGAAGATCCTTTGGATCTTCACTTGAACCCTGTTTCTTAATATTCATTGTTTTAAAGGGAGCAGCCACTTCTGCATAAAAAAAACCAGAAAAAACTCTTGTGTTGTGAACCATCTCAAACCCTTAAAAACACAAAAAATTTATCTTGTGCAAATTGGGTACCCGCCTCATTTTCAACCACCTCAAAAACCATCTGCACAACCTACAAATGACCTTTTGAAGGTGTTCAAACCTTCAAACCAGCCCAAAACTTCATATATCCAAAAGTCAACTTTCAATCTAGGAAACTTTGACTTTTCATACAAAACTAGATAACTCTTTGCTCAAGCTTGTTTCAACCATCTCAACATTCCAAATACCTTTGGTTTGAGGTGTACTAGCTGTCAAAAATATCCAAGAACCTATGCATCACTTGTTCTTGGATCTGTTACAAGGTTTCCTTCATTTTCCTCAAGTTCAAGAAAGTTGTTGGTTCATCAAGGCATCATTAGATATCAGCTGGAACAACTCTTCAAAGTCTTCCCTACTAAATAGATTGCTTGGAGGTCTACAAGAGGTAGGTGCCTTCTAACTTTTTCTCCATTATGCATCATGTCTTGATTGGTGTTGGATGAATGTGTTTATGCATTGCCATGAGGAATCAGTTTATCAATCATGCTGTCAAAAGTTGTCTTGAAGTTAGTTTAACTTTCACTTAAGGTTTGGATTTGATGTTGATGTGTAAAGTTTGCTTTTGTTACAACATTATCATGTTTGTTTTTACAACTGAGTTGTTGAGCTGTTTTGAACAAAGTGCATAGGTCTGTTTGGTTTTGTTGTGAACATGATTATGTTTGGTATCTGTCTTTTGTTTGAACCCTTTATATGTCTTGTAAATGTTGAAATCTTATTATGTTTGAGTTTTGCTTGGTGTTTTTGTATGTGTTGAAATCTTAGCCTGCTGCAACTTGAATTAAGAGATAATGCCAAGTCTATTTTCAACCAAAGCCTCCTTAATCTTTGTTCCACATCAAAAGACCTTTAAGACTTGTCATTATGGTTGTTGTTTGTTTTGTTTGGTTACATCATGATTGCTGCATGTAGAATGTCTAATGTCATTAAGTTTGTGAACTTGCATTTGTGAACAAAACTTGAGACTGTTATTGTTTTTTCTTGCATCCTGCTGTCAAATCTGTTCTTCATGCCAGTTGTGTTTGGTAGTTGCCTTTGGATCTCAATGTAATGGCCTGCTGTTGGTATTTTTGTTTTAAACCCGTCAGTCATGTTGTTGTGTTAGTATGCTTTGACTTGATGTTGGCACTGTGATGTTAAAACCTGTTGTTTTCCCTGTTTTAAACAAGGTTGTTTTGATTTTGAATTATGTTTGATTGTTGAGTTATGGCTCATAAGAAGAATATGATTGGTTTCGTGTTTATCATATGGAGAATACCTCTGGACTTGTCATGTTGGCTGTTAATAAGATGTGATGCTAATTGGATTTTGCTGTGATCGTTGTCATGGCCTTTTGCTGTTAGAGTTTGTCTATCATGATAGATTTCACTGGTTTGAATTAAGACTTGTCATTGTGTAGTTGCTGTTAGTTTATTTCAGAGATTCATAGCTATTGATGTCATTAAGTCTTGGTATGCTGAGTTTGTATTTGGTTTGAGTTTGTGTTAACCATCTTGCTTGATTATTTTCAACTCATGTTTGCTCTTGCCACTCATGTACCAATACTTTGTTCCATTATCTTTTGTTCAATATTTCTGTTAAAAACTCATTTGGTCATGATTTTGTTGTGGAAAAATGTTGTTAATCATGATGAATATGTGACTGTTTGGATCAGTTTGAATCTCACATGTGTGTTGAGCAGTTTAGGAAAATTGGACATTGCTTTAAGTTGTGACTTGCTGCTGTTTCTTTGATTGAGTCTTCTTTTCTTCCTTTCATTATCAATCTAAATGTTGCATTAATTTTCATATAAACAAGGTGGTTGGCTATATGAGTTTGTTGCTCCTGTCGATGAGGCTAGTTTTGTGAGGTTGGTTTTCAATAACTTGTATTGTTGTTTGAAACTCTGGTGTAGTGAATAATAATTGTTGTTTTTTTTTCCTGTTTTGAGGTTGTGAATATCACATGAAGTAGGTTAGATTAGCTGTTGGATGATTTTGAGCATTGTCATGTTTGAACTCATAATCTTGCTATTGGAACTGTTTGGATTTAAGTTTTCTCAATTTGTCCTATTTGCAATACTTTGAGCTGATGTTGCATTTTGATAAGAAGGTGTGTGGGTTCTGTTTTAACAAAACACTACTGTTTGATCCTCGTAAAAGCACTGTTGATAAAACTCATCATAAATGTTGTTGAAACATGTTGCATTGATCTGCTGTCCAGTTTCTGTTTGAAGTTTGTTAGCTCATTAGGCCACCACTGCTCCAAAACTGTCCTTCATGTTAAAACCTATTTTGTGAATTAGTAGCTGCCCTATCATGTTTGAATTGGAAAGATTGAGTTAAATATTGCCATGATTGGAATTCACTGATGTAATGATGTCTCAAGTTCTAGTTTGTAATTCTATGATGCATTGTTGTTTCGAGACTTGCCTATCATTTGTAAAATCTGCTAGCAGCATTTGTTCATCATGTGTGAGTGGAACATTTTTGTTGGTTTGAGTGTGTGATAACTGTCATGGACATGTCTATATCTTGTGTGCCAACTGTCATGAACTTTTTGTTTGGAAGCACCATTTTCTAGCCTTGTGTTCTTGTTGCTATTCATGTATGATGTGAGGATTTAATATGAATTTGGACCTGCCTACTATCTGGAATCATTTAGCAAGATATTTGGAACATGTTCATGCTTTTCTTTGAGCCTGATAGCATCTGCATTAATCCATGAATCTCAAAATGCATCTCAAAGCTCATTCTTGCATAAGCCATCGTTTTTCTACTGTGTGCATGATTTGGAAATTTGAGCAATGCCATTGTGTTCCTTGTGAAAAGTTAGTCAAGTTAGACTAAAAGTTTGCTCAATTTGGTTGAGATTTGAGAGAGTTGTGCCGAAAACGCCTTTAGAGATTCTTGCCTTGGCCTTGCTAGTTTGCCCAGCCATTCTGCTTGTTTTGGTTTATATGTTTATAGGGTGGCATCAATACACGGATGTATCGCCACCCCAGTGGTTAAACGCCTTACCATAAGTATCTTGCCTTGCCATTAGACCTGTGTTCGACCCCCAGCGGAGGCGTTTTTATGTTATTTTCATTTTATTCCTTTGCTTTAATATTTTTACTTTCTCATTCCATTTGTTTCACACGCTTGGAGTTGGTTGGTTTGGTTTGTTTTGAGCCTGCCACCCTAAGGTCTTGGGTTCAAGCCTTAGAGAGGCACTTCCTTGATTTTTAATGACTTGTTTTCATTTCTTTTCATTTTATTTTAATTCTTTTCTTATTTTATTTTATTTATTTAAAATAGTCTCAAATATCATAAAATCCCAAAAAATCATTTGTCTATTATTTTAAGTGTGTTGTTTTATTTTCCATCCTTTTACTTTATTTTTTCATTTCATTTTATTATTTTTATTTTGAATTTATCAATTTCTTTTCTTTCTCCTTTCACTTGTGAGTGAATTATTTAGTGTTAACTTGGCCTTGTGTCATAATCCCCCTAAGATTCCTAGTCCCTCCGTTTAGGATGGGAGTAGGAGAGACATTAGGTGTTCAATACTTTTCATGATAACATTAGGAAGTTTCCCTTTACCTCAATCTTAGGATCACCATTGCATGACAACTTTAGGTTTGGTTTAGTCACCCTTTAGTGTGTCTTTTCTCTTCTTATCTCAAAACAATCACAAAACACCTAATAAAGGTTAATGATTATTGTGCGTTACGAGCCTTAAGCACTTGGAAAAGGGTTGTTGAGGGGGTTCCCTTCAATGGCTTGGATGTTTAGTGTAGCACCCTTTGGGTGATATGTGACGCATTCACTCCTAAGTCATAGTCTCTAGTGCGATATGAATTACAAACAATTCTCAAAACACTTCTTCTCTAAAAAACACAACAAAAAAAAAACATTCAAACTCATTTTTGTCCTTTGGGACCTTTAACCTTGGAAAATCATTTTTATAAAGAGAGTTTTGTTAACTCTTGGTTCTATCGCAAATGGTAACACCTAAGTCTCCAATGGTAGAGCTGCATACACCAACTGCTAAAACTGGTTGTTAACCCTACTCGGGTAAAACAGTTGAACAAACATGTGTTCCCTTTTTAGTCCGAACTACGTTTGCTCTGATCTTTCATACTAGATGAAAGTACGTAGGCACAAGACGCAATGTCTTGGCGAGCAACCTTCCCCCCTTTCACCCGTAGTTAGTCGAACTACGTTGACTCTGACTTCTCACCTCAGATGAGATATATAGGCACAAAGCGATGTTGCTTTGCCGAGTCACTTCTTTTTCTTTTGTCCTCAAGCCTGTAGTTAGATAGTTTCAATCACCCTTTTAGATAGACAACGAGTGTGGATCGCGTCGAGTACGACGAACGTGAGGGGTGCTAATACCTTCCCCTTGCGTAACCGACTCCCAAAACTGAGATTTGGTTGCGATGACCAATCTTATCCCTCTTTTCGTTAGGTTTTCTCTGAGCGTTTCCTTTCCCTCTCTTGGGATAAAGAACGCACGGTGGCGACTCTTCTGTCATTGCCGGCCTCGATTTTCGCAGTAGCGACAGTAGGGAATTGAGAGAAACTATTAATGCTGCCACAACAAGAAAGATTAAGTTGGAATCTTTAGTTCAATGCCTTGAAAATGATGCTGCAAATGCTGAAGATATTAGTGAGGCTGGGCCAGGGGAGGAGTCTGAAGATGGTAATGAAGAAGATGGTGAAGATTTTCCAGACAATATTGAAGAGGTTGCCTCCAGTTCTGCTTCTGAGGATGAGGGTTAGGTTGTCTGCTCTGGTGGTTTGCTGGTTGTTTTAGTTCTTTTTTTGAATTTGTTTTGGTTTGTTTTTTACTGGGCTGTTGGTAATGTTGTCTGCATTGGCAGAATGGATTGATTTTGTTGCTTTACATGAGAATTTTGGGTTGTTATATTTTTGGGGTCTCCATGCCCTTAACATGTTTGCCTCTAACTATTCTGATCAATGTTATTCCATTTGTTTATGATCTATAAATTATGGCTAAAAAGGGGGAGACGTTTGGCTGAATGGTTGTATTCTATATACAACTTGGTGTATGGTGTTTGTCCCTAACAGGTGTAGCTGGTTAGATGCTTGAAGTTGGTGGTTGGGTTGTTGCTCTAATTGTATACCTTGGTGTATACCTTGGTTTGGCTAGTTGTGCTAGCTGTGCTAATATGTTTAGCAGGTGTGAAGATGGCCACTGCTGCTTTGATTTGGTTGATAGGAGGCTGATCCTGTTAGATATGTGTTTGGGATTGTGCTTTGTAGGTTGCTGAAGGATGATAGGGTGATGAGTTTGTGGGCTGCTTTGATTTTTTTCTTGGGCTGATTGATATTGTGTGTTTTGCATCTGTTGAGGGGGAGTTTTGTTTTTACTCTCCTTGATATCCTTTTTTCTGTTGTGTTGTACTCTTTAATGTTGTTTTCTCTTGTGATTTGTTTTAGCCTAAGTTTGCCAAAGGGGGAGTTTGTTAGTTCTTGATTGGCAGGAATTTTGATAAAACTAGAAATAATCACAACATGTCCTACAGGATGTCGTGACATCTTTCTGTTAGGAACAAAAAGTTGCTTTGTGTTTTGTATCTGGTAGTTTCTCTATGATGTCAAACAAGATGTCTTGACATTCATGGACTAAGCATTCAGTATGAATGGTTTTGTGTGCCCATATCTTTTTGTGCAAGCTGGCTGCACCTTTTCAGTACATAATTTGCGTGCTCCTTGAGATTTACCTTAGGCGTTTCTGTTCATTTATTGAGGATCAAATTGGATATGATCTACTGTTATTTTCAGAAGAATGTTTGAATATTGGAAGATTGATTTGATTGGATCTGATTGTATCAAATTAAATCTGGATAATTGCTGCTATTTATGAAGATTGATGCAGTTACTTTTGGCACAACCCAAGCCCATCGTGCACTACTATTTAAGGAGGCTGAAACCCTAGCTTGAAGATTAGAGAAGCAAGGATTAAAAAGTGTGTGCATCTGTTTAAGTTTAGGCTTCGTGTGTGTTAGTTTTGTGAGCCATTCACTCATTATTTAATGTGTGAATTGGACTAGGTTGTTAACTGTAAATTATTAATTGTTCATTCAAAGCTTTTAAGCAAGAGTGTATTGTACTTTATTGAATATTTTAAGCAAGATCAAGTTGTGACTTTGAAGAGTGTCTTCTAAAGTCTTTTTATTGTGTATTGAAAGTTATCACTGTTGTGATTGAGGGGGAGTGAGAGGTGTTTCTTGTCTAGTGGGTTCTAGGCAGAAATTGCATTGGGTAGAGATTAAATGAGGAGTTGTAAACTGGGAGTTTAGCTCTAAACTAATTATGCTAATAGTGAATTTCCTCCCTGGCTTGGTAGCCCCCAGATGTAGGTGCGTTTCACCGAACTGGGTTAAAAATTATTGTGTCTCTTTTAATTGTTACTTGTTTAGCTGTGTTCTTTATTCTTGACAAACAGACATTTGTGTCGTGAACATCTCCTTCGACATCTAATATCTAATACCAGAATTTCAAATTCCGTCCCTTTTTTCTTTTCTTTTAGCGTTGATTCCCCGAACTACGTAGGCTCTGATTTCCTCATTGTACTATGAGGATACGTAGGTACAAGATTGCTAAATCTTGGTGAGCCACCTTCCTCCATCTTCTTCCATTCTTCTGTCTCTCTGGTCGGCCCAGATCCTTTTCTTTTCCTAGTTCCTTGAACTACAGAGCTCTGACTTCCTCATTGCACTATGAGGGTACGTAGGCATGAGGGCACCAATCCTCCGAGAGCATGTTCTTTTATTTCTTCTTCTTTTCTTCTCTTATTTCTTTTCTTTATTTATAAGCCTTTAGATAGATAACCTATCCAAGCTTAGAAGTAAGCGAAATGGTTCCCATCAGGTATGACAGATGCTTAAGGTGCTAGTACCTTCCTTTCGCATAACCAACCCCCTTTCTCGTTTATCTTCCCTTGGGTTTTATCGATATTTTCCCAGTCCTTTGGGAGTAAATAAAGTTCGGTGGCAACTCTGTTGTATCTTTGAGTGTGCGATTCACTCAGGTATAATCTTGCTAGCTTCAATCCCGTATCAGAAAATGATCATTCGTGGCTCAAAATTATGTTTGAAAGTCCAAGTATGGTTGATTATTTGTCTTAGGTCCATTACCTATGAAACTTATTGTTAGAAGGCTTTGATTTTATCAATTCTCTAATTAGTCTTCATTAACTTTGGCCTAAGTGCATCATTTAGCCATTGTTGATCATTTTTTTTAACAACTAATCACTAACTCAATAACAATATTATTGTACTAATTTTATTTATGTTTCCTTCTCGCTCCCTATCTCTCTTTTATTTTTATGCTCCATTATTATCATCTCATCTCATATTATTGTTTATTCTTCCACCATTTTTCCTTTGTCCACTTGGACCAAAAACATTAATAAAGGCCTAAAACCCTAAAACCTTGTTCTCTTAATGGCGGACTATGGTTACTCTCCTTTGCATTGGACATGGAGTTTTGGACCTAGAACTAGGATCTTAACCTATGCTTGGAAGCTTATGATGTCAAACCTTGGATTTTGGGTACTTGGAATTCTCTTTTGAAGACCTACTTGACCAAGACATAATCTAAGGGAATGGATGCTTATGGTATGGAACTTGCTTGTGGTTAAATCGTTCTTATCCTTAGCTTTTATCTTTTTGCTTTAGGATAGTCCCTTGTTCTCCACCCGTTATTTAATTTTCAAAATCCTCTCTCTTTTTCAAAACCTTCTTATTTTCAAAACTCACACCACTTTTATAATAAAACCTTGACCTTTGTCAAGTGCTTTTTCAAACTTCCTTTTTCTTTAGTAAATGTCAATCAATTTTAATCATACTTTGACTCTTTTAAAAAAGAAATCAAAAACATTTAAACTCATTCAAACCTTTTGTGCCTTATGCACTCTTTCTTTTAAAACTTTTCCATAAGTTTAAACATGAGACATCTCTTTAAGAGGAATTATTCACTTGGAAATGACAACTTGTCTTTTCACTTAAAATCAGCCATAACAAACCTGTTTTTCATTTGTACCATAAACAACGGGGTTTTAATCCTATATTGCACTTTGTGGGTACGTAGGCATGAGGCGACAAGTCTCTCCAAACACAAAAATCTTTAAAAAAAATACTTCTCTTCTCGTCTCCTCAATATCTTTTCAAACAAACCTTTTCAAACCAAAAAGTGTGGATATTTAAAAGGGTTCCTATAGAGTACTATAGACGCTTTGGGTGCTAACACCTTCCCTTAGCGCAACCATCCCCCTTGCCCAGTCTTTGTTCATCTATTCTTGTTTTAGAACTTGCTTAGGTTTTGTTCGCTCTTTTTCCTTTCCTTTTTGGATAAAATAAAAGTGTGGTGGTGACTCTTGCATTTTGAGTTAACTTAATCAATAGCTTACACTCACAATTTTTGCCGCTACACCTTTGTTAGAACAGCGAAGCTGAATATGAAACTTTAATTGGTGGACTTGAAATATTGTTGGAATTGGGGGAAACTCGAATCGAAATAATGGGAGACTCAGAGTTGGTAATAAAGCAAATTACGAAGGAATATAAATGTGTCAAGGAAAATCTTATCATGTACTTTGTGATAGCCAATTGGGCTGTTATAAAGATTTGAAATGGTAAGCGTTCGACACATACCTCGACTTGAGAATCAAGAGGCCAATGATTTGGCCCAGATTGCTTCAGGGTACAAAATTTCAAAGGAAACATTACAAGATGCAATCAAAGTCAGAGGAAGAGTTGTATCAACTAAAATATCCCCAACAGATTTGGAAACAATGAAGTTAAGCTATGTTGACAAAGAAAGCTTTGAAATATTGGCTATAGATAGTTGTCGCACCTCGAAAAATCACATAGAGATCATTCGGAAACACGACACTCACGCTAAAGGCGCGGAAATGCGGTTCGACAGAGTCGCCACCGAACTTTATTTATCCCGAAGAGATGGGAAAGGAAAATATCGAGAAAACATTTTAAAACGAAAGGACAGGAACACGGTCGTCACAACCAATGTTCCGGGTTCGGGAGTTGGTTATGCAAGGGGAAGGTATTAGCACCTCTCACGTTCATTGTACTCAACGGGAACCTCTTAGGACAATTTGCGATGGGCGTTATCTAAGCTTGCTTGTTTTCTTCTTAATGATAAATGAGAATTGGTAGGATACAAGGATAAAGAAGCTAAGGGGAAATGAGTGGTTATAGATAGGGTGCTCGCCAAAGATTCGGGCCCTTGTGCCTACGTATGCTCATTCGGACGAGAATGAGAAATCAGAGCTCTCGTAGTTTGACTACGGGAAAAGATCTAGGGGAAACAGAAGATGGAGGGAAATATGCTCGCCAAGATCATCGCAATCTTGTGCCTATGTATCTTACATTCAAAAAAGAATTAAGAATCAGAGTGTCTGTAGTTCGTGGAGACGACCACGAAAAGAGATGGGGTTGAATTGAGTTGAATGAATAACAACTTGAGGGGCGTGCTTCGAGAGCTATTCATTCGGAGACTCAAGGAACGCTAGACTCCAAGAATCTCCTTCTTTCGTAAGTTTGATTACGAAAATGTTTGAATAAAGGATAGGTGTTTTTAGACAAGATAGTGAATGAACGACAACCCAAAGCGTACGCCTCAAGAGTCATTAATTCGAAGGTTCAAGGAATTCTAGACTCCAAGAATCTTCTTCTTTTGTTATTTTTTAAGAAAAGCATTTGAAAAAGATAGAATCGAATAGGTTGCGAAAAGAGGTGGACTGCAAGGCAAAAGGCACTCAGCTTACAACTTGGTTTAAAACACCGCTTGACGTTGGATCAAGGGTTTAATTTTATTTGCATGCAAAGATGTGTTGGAAAAGAGGTTGGTTTGAAAATGGTTCGACGACAAGTCGAAGGTTTGGCTGAAAATGGAACCGGCTTGGCAACAAATCAAGGGTTAGGTTGTGAGAAACGATACTAGTCCCTGAGGGCACTCCTAATAACGAAACCATGATGAAATGTGAAAGTGTGTGTGATAGGTTGATGGAGAATGCGTACGAGCACTCGACTTACAAAGGGTGTTGGAAAATGGCTCGATGACGAATCGAGAATTAGTTTGAAAATGGTTTAATCTATGTTAGTCCCTACGAGTGCTCCTAGAAGATAAACCATGATCAAATAAATATGAATGCGTACATTGAAATGGGAGAGGGGTACATGTAAGTTACACGGGATTGCACGAAATAAAAGGGGTCATATTAAGGTAGCCCAAGAGAAAGTCGTGTGTATGCAAGGTGTCCTAAACTATGCCTTGAACAAAAGTCGGACAAAACTCAAAGCTAGAGCTTCTGAAAAAGTCCAATAATCTGTTGCTCGGACAAGTAACCAACAGTCCACCAATTTAGGCTTTTAGGTTTCGATCGTTTATTACGTGTTTTGAAAAGAATGTGAATAAAAGATGAACCACATGAATATGAACAATATGAATAATATGGCAAGATATATAACAATATAATCAAGATAATATTCACAATAGTATAATCAAGATAACATTAAAAAGTATATGAACAAGATAACGAAATCAAGATATAACGACTGAAATGTAAAACAAGAGTATATTGACTGAAAGCAAAACAAGAATATATTGACGAAAAGTAAAGTTAGTCATTAGTTGATTTGTATTGAATCGGGACGAAATGTAGCGCTAAATCGCCATAGCTCGATCTATGATGAAGATCAAGCTATAGGAGGTCGCACAAGTTGATATCCGTGCTAAAAAACACAATGGAAGAATAACATTGAGGATCATTTTCCAATGTAATCGTGTCACACAGACGAAAAAGCGGATGATCTCGTCTTAATCACAAACTAGTGTCGATTAATTGAAGGTAATCTATCACAGTCCCAAAGTATAGAAAATGATCTCAATGATCATTTTCTACAGATTTGAAATAATGAAGATTAGCAACCTCAAGAAATCAACATTTATGAATTAAAAGACTTCATCGATCGAAAAAAGAGAAATGAAAAAAAAAGTGAAAAAGACACATAAATGAGGGGGAAAACTACGAAGATCAAAAAACTAATCGAGCTTAAATTACCACCATATCAAGGTTCAAAAAAGAATCCAAGTCTAAAACTCAAATTAATTAAACCACGATAAAGAAAAATGTGATTGAAACCAAAATCTAAATTTAATTAACACAAATAAAATCAACCTTTAAATCACAATTTAAAATAAACTAACATCAAAAAATAAGATTAAAATTAACTTAACGTACAGTTTAAAACAAAAACTTAAAATAAAAAAGCTAAGATAAAATCCAAGTAAAAACAATGAATTAAAACAAAGTATAATGACCATGGGGTGCTGGAAAGACCTAGGGTTGCATGATATAGAAGGGAATCATGTAGGCTTGTAAGAAGCCCATCATCCCTCACACAACAACAACAATTCGGTTGCCAAAAAACAATGTCCAAGTGGACTGAAATGATCTTGTGGGCTGAGCCCATCAAGCCTGGAAGAAAGAAGAGAAAAACAAGTTAACCTAACATCCCCTTATTCTCCTCTCGGTTAAGAAGACCAGAAAACACCAAATACCACTTTTCAACATAAAATGCAAGGAAAAGCGAAACGGAATTTCTTCAAATCATAACTAAACCAATCATTTCAAAATGAAAAAAACAACACGAAGAACACAAGGTCAATCATCCTCAACCTTATTCTCGTCTTTCTCTCACGCGGACACAATCCCCATCTCAGATTTGTTCGCTCGGTTTGCTCGGGTTTTCATTATGTTTTTGTTTGAAGCCCTCTCTTTGTCTCATTGATTCTCTGGTTCAATTTTGTGGTTTCTGTTCAATTTCTTAGCTTTGAGTTTGTTTTTGGATTTGTTTCAGTCTCTCTCTTCTCAATCTCTTCTTCTGTTTTTGTTTCAGAGGTTCACTATGATGATTTGGTTAGGAAAAAAAGAAAGAAAGGTTGGTTTGAAGGAGAAGAATGATTTGGGTGAAGGTTTTTGGAAAAATGGAAATGAGGTTTAGTTGTTGAAAAAGAGGTTGGTTTTACAATTTTAAATGAATTTGAGGTTGCAAGAGTATTTCTGCAGAGTCGGTTTGGATTTTTTTCCTCTCAATTAGAAGTTTGTAGTGTAATATATCACTGGTGTGGTACGAATCCGTTGGGTTTTTTTAGGTATCCTGGTTTTGGTTTGTGAAGGTATTGTGATGCATGAATCATGTTGAACACTTGGAAAGTTTTGTCGTATATGGGTAACGGTTTTGGGCAAAATGAGAGCTACATAATAGGGTGTAGTGACGAGTGGCGCAATTGCCTTTACACTGATCCCTTATCTGTTTTTTCAGTGTGATATATTGTTTGAAAATTGTGGCTTTGTAATGACTTGGTTGTGAGCTTTTGGCATGCGTTGTTGATTTATTTTGTCCGTATTGGTCTCATGAATGTGAGATGCGTGTGGTTTCCCATGGTCCAAGTGGATTTTTGTTATATCTTTTGGGACATTATGCTGGGCTTGTAAAAAAAACAATGGACCATTTTTTGTGTAATTTTCTTTGTAATGGATTTGGCCTAAAAAAATAGAATATGGGCTTTCAATTTGTAATGGACTTTTTGTGAATATTTCTCTTCTCTCCTTTTGTAATGAATTTCGATTTGAGGAAAGAATACCATTGGGATTTCTTGAATGATGATCCAATAAATTATAAAAGACATGGACCTCCAAAACTTGCATCCTTGGTCCTTAAGAAAATAGTGATCCTGACTTTAATCTTGATTTTACAATTTGTCTGGAATGATAATGATGAACAAAGGACACCAACTGAAATTGAACTGCATCTAACATGCCTTATAATAAATCTTGTGAAGTGAACCAAAAAATGAATTTGAACTTTGACTAAATCGTGTCATCCTAAATTCTTGTTTGAACATCCATCAGTAATGAACAACCTTAGACCTTAAAGAACTGGTATCTTGAACTGATTCTGAACCATGAGGCCAAATACACCAAACTTGAATATTCTGTAACATGAAGCTGAACTTCTGAACTTTGCACAAAAATGCTAACTTGTATCCTCACACACACGCCACTTGAATTATGCGCACCCTGACCTTGATTTTGAAATAACCCATGCCTGACCAAGATTAGGACTAACCATATGAACCTCAACCAATACCACACATACACTTGGCCTGACATCTTAAATTCAACCTTGCACAAACTTGAACAATGAGCATAAACAACATGTTTTTTGGATTTTATGGATGATGGTTAATGGGAAGATGTGCAGAAGAAAGTCATATATACAGGTAGGACAAATTTGGGGTATGACAATAGTTTTACAGATGAAGATTAGAGGAAGCCAATATAGATTACTTGCAGAACCCAGTAGCATCCGTCGAACAAAAAGTCAAATATCGTGCCTTAAGCTATGTTCTGATGGGGAATGAATTATTCAAAAAGTCGCCTAAAGGTGTCTTACTCAAAAGCCTTAGTGAATCTGAGGCATATTTGGCTCTTTCAAATGTCCATAGTGGGGCATGTGGAGCACATTAAGTATGCCATAAGATGAAGTGGTTATTATTCTGACAAGGAATTTATTGGCCTACAATGCTTAAAGATTGTATTGAATTCGCCAAAGGATGTCAAGAATGCCAAATACATGCAGGCATTCAACATGTTCCTGCAAGAGAAATACATTCCATAGTAAAGCCTTGGCCCTTCAGAGGCTGGGCTTTGAACTTAGTTTGTGAAATTCGACCAACATCATCCATAAGTCAGAAATACATTTTAGTAGGAATAAATTATTTCACTAAATGGATTGAGGCTATACCACTGGTAAATATGGATCAAGATGTAGTGATTGAAAGGGTTCTGAACAAAATAAGAAGGAGATCGAAACCTATGACAAAAATGTCAAAGAATGGGAACAACAAATTAAAAAGCTGCAAACCAAGATTTCTCAAGCCAAGAAATACAAAGTCGAACTTCTAAAGTTTTATCATGACAAAGTGGCCAAAGAACTTGAATTTGGTGTGCACCATGTCGAGAGATCTCAAAATCTTGGGAATGCTTGGATTTCTTTGATGTGTATTGAAGTATCTTTCTTCACTTTGTCCTGCACAAGGGAAAAATCTCTAGTTAGTTGGAGATTGAAGGAAGCTACATCAAAGAATTCTGTAGTGTAATATTCTCTTCACCAATCATCGAAATCTCTGGTACAGAGAAAGTATGGTTTGAAGACCACAGGATTGAATTCTGAGAGGTCAGAATACTTGGCTAACAAATTAATGCATTTTGCCTCATTGTGCCACATGTTATAATGAATCAGTGAGCTCTTTTTAGGAAAAAGGGGTTTGGGTTTGATTTGAATAAGACCAAACTGTCGAGAGACGAGATTTGGTTAGTAACAGACAAGAGAAATTCAAAGCTTTGAAGGGTTGAACCTTGAACCCAGGAATCTTGGCGTAAGGAAAGATTCCCAAATGTCAAGAGATTCAGCTTCTTGTTCCTTCGGCTCAAGAGGAAACTTCCTTGTGAACCATATCATGTAGTTGGTGAAGGTGTACTGAAGATCCAGTCCTTCGTCACTAGGAGTCAACAAAGCAAGCCTCGTCCCTTCGACCCTTCTATTCTTCACTTCGATGGATGCTTCATTAATGGGATTTCGTGCAGGAAGGGATGCTCTGAAAGTGGCATTCAACCATAGTTGCAGAAGCCAGAAAGGAGCAAGCTTCCTCTCGTCTTAATTGTCTTCAATGTTGTGACACCTTCACCAAGGGATTCATACAGGTTGGCCAGAATTATTTCACTAACACAAATGTCATGTCCAATATGCTGTTGGTTAGCAATGGTCAGGTACCTCTTCACCACTTGAAGGGACCTTGAGCAGAAAACACAGCACGAAAGCCAAAGGGCCAAGAAGGCAACTTGTTCTTAATCAAAAAATTATTTGGTTTATTTTTCATGGTAGTAAGCTATGTAGGTGGTGAAAGTTACTTTGTTGGCATCGAAACCTATTGAGTAATCAGCTAGATGGGTGGGATCATAATTCACTCTAATAGGTTTAAGGCTGGTAATGACAATGATGTCGAACAAAGTTGGGGTAACCATTCCACAAGGGAGTTGGAAATTATTGTGGGTGGTGTCCCAAAAATAGAGTGAATCAATAAGCATAGATGGGCAGTAACCTAGCGCCACCTTCGACAGGTAAATTAGGTCGAAGATGCCCATGTTTTTCTAAACTTGGGACTTCACTTTCTCTATTTTTTCTAACCAAGCTAAGTAATTAGAAGAGTACATGGATAAAGGACATGACCTGAAAACTCTAAAACTAGTGTTTATAAACTCTAAATTGATTGGGGCCCTAGAAGTTATGTTTGAAGGAGAACCTTGACCATCTACTTGTGCTTTCTCATCAATTTTGATCTCCTAATCAGTCCTAGGTTTTAAACCATTGGCTATGGGTTTCTAATGGTGGTAAGCGGGAAAAAATTCCCTAACCTTAACAGGGTCAACAACAAGATCAGGGAGAGGACCTAGCATAGCATGCGTCTTACCAGAAACAAGAAAGGGCATTAGTACCTATGATTGATAAATCTTACGTTTCTCCTCTTCATTTGGAGGTTCATGGATGTACTGTTGATTTCCAACCACATTTGGACACAACATTCTGTGAAATGGAGCAAGTTCTTTGGATTTTTTAGAGTCTTTGGCATTCTTGCTTGTTTCCTTCGAGATTTTGGAGGTAGAAGCCATTGTTGTAGTAAGTTTGCAGAGAAAAAGATTTGAAAGAGATGAAGTTTGAAGAAATACGCTTGAGATTTCAGAGAGTGAAAAGAGAAAAAATGATGCTTTTTCACTCTTTTATAGATGGATGAAATGGAATGGTTACTGTGCATGATCATTATGAAAAATTAATGGTGAGAAGAATCATGGGACGCGTGTCATGTGAGGGTTGTGTGATGAGACGGTAGCAGTTAAAAGTCTGATCCATGATCTCCTAGGGACTAGACGTATGATGATTGAAAAGATTCACACATTGGTTTTGTTAGAACACAGATTGGTTCTTAGTTATATCTCTATGTTTTGATGATAACTCTTACGAAATTTTGTATTAAGAAATTATATACTCTAAATTTCGTTCAAGTATTTTTGCTGCAGATATTAAATTTAATATTCTTCTGAAAGCAAAAATGGATTTGAACATTGAACTATGCAAGGCTCTGAAGCGTCAGAAGCATCTCTTAGAGGAATCTGAGCGCTGCCTACAGAAGACTCTGAGCGCTGTCTACAGAAGAATCTGAAGCAGAAGCTACAAAAGCATCTGAAGCATAGACTAAAGACTTTGTATGAAGAGCTTCAAGCATAGTTTCTCAGAAGACTCTGATAGTACTGTACGCTGCAAGTACTGAGGATCTGATTCCTAAACTCTGCTCTAATGAATCTCACGCTAAAGAACACTTGCTGCAACACTCTGATACAGCAAACTCTGAAGACAACAAGACTCTGATCACTCAAGGTTCTGATGATTAATTGCTGAGAATTAGAAACTTGTTGAAGAAGAATCCAAAGTCATATCTGCTGGTTATGCCAAATGACTCTTTCCTCATTTATGCTAGACACAAGAACACAGGCAAAAAGGATTTCTCTGAACGTTCTTTTTCTAGGAAAGGTCAAGTGATGTGAAGACAAAAAGGTTATAGCTACTTTGTAGACACGGTCTTCAAAATGCAAACGTCTTGGACTTCTGTGCCTATGAAAGCAAGACTTCAACGTCTTTCTCAAGTTGACGATTATTGAAAGAAATTCATTGAAAAGTTCTCATACAAATTATTCTCTTTGCTGAATTTATTTCATACGTTCTTAAACTTAAGTGTAAATCACAGTTGTGATATAGCTTTCTTAGAAGCATTCAAACACTTGTTTAGTTTTACATTTGATTGTAAAAGTTCCTTGAGAAGACCCAGTTGTGGTCAGTAGTTCTTGAGAAGACTAGGAACAGTTGCTCTTAGTTGTTGCTATTGTAATCAGTTTGATTAATAGTGGATTAAGTCCTTGTGGAGAAAGGCAAATCACTCTTGATAGGGTGGACTGGATTAGTTGAGTTCAACGAACTAGGATAAAAATCACTGTGTTTTTATTGCCATAATATTTTCTATATACTTATTCAACCCCCCCCCCCTTCTAAGTATTTTCTCACATTCAGTTGGCATCAGAGATCCGGTTCTGTGTGTGTTATCACTTCACCGTGACAGAAAAGATCCAGTGAGAAAAATACTCTTGATATTCTTTAGTTGTTATTATGGTTGAAGCTTCAACATCTAACAACAACAACAGATATGAAGAAAGGGATAGAATCAGCACAAAACCCCCTATGTTTGATGGGGATGGCAAGAAAATTGATAGAAAATCTACGACTGAAGCCCAAAAGAAGGAGTTCAAAAATCATCACAAAGCTAGAACAATCTTATTAAATGCAATCTATCATACTGAGTATGAGAAGATCAGCAACAGAGAAACTGCATTTGATTTGTTTCAGTCTTTGAAGATGACGCACGAAGGGAACACACAAGTTAAAGAGACCAAGGCTCTGGCATTGATCCAGAAGTATGAAGCGTTTAAAATGGAAGAATCTGAATCTATAGAAATTATGTTCTCTATATTTCAGATCCTCACAGCTGGATTAAAAGTGCTGGACAAAGGCTATTCAACTGCTGATCATGTGAAGAAGATCATGAGAAGCTTGCCTATTAGATGGATACCTATGGTCACTACTCTGAAGCTAGCAAAGGATCTGAATAAGATCACATTGGAAAAAACTAATCAGCTCACTGAGGAGCCATGAAATTGAACTTGAGGAAGATGAGCCTCAAAAGAAAGGTAAGTTAATTGCCTTAAAATCTAACAAACCTGTTAAAGCATTGCAAGTGTTAGAAGAAATTTCTGAAGAGTCTTCTTCTGAAGAAGAAGATGAACTATCCTTGTTGTCCAGAAGAATCAACAAACTCTGGAAGCACAAATAGAGGAAGTTCAAGAACTTCAAGAAGCCAGATCAACGCAAGGAGTCCTCTGGACTAAAAAGATCTGGAAAGAAGGAGGTTGTTTGCTTTGAATGCAAAGAACCTGGCCATTACAAGAATGAATGTCCAAAACTTCTAAAAGAAAAGCCAAAAGGAAGTTTGACAAAAAGAAGAAGGTCCTAATGGCAACCTAGGATGATTCTGATGATTCTGAATCTTCATCAGAATCTGAAGAAGAATGCGCCAACATGGCTCTAATGGCAGGCGTGGAAGATCAGGATAAGGGATCATCTGGATCTGAATCTGATTCTGAATCTGACTCAGAAGAGGTACTTTCTGATCTCTCTAGGGAAGAACTTATTAAAGTTTTATCAGAAGTCCTGAAAAACTATAACCAGATTAAGCTCAAATGCAAGAAGCTTAAATGCAATCTTGAATCTGAAAATAATCTGTTAAAGTCAGAAGTTGCTGAGCTCAAAGAAAACAATTTGAAAATGAAAAACAATTTTGAAAAAGCTCAACAAGACTCTGAATCTAAAACTAAGTAAAAATGCAAAAACATTTTAGAAGAATATGACTTCAGCTTTCAGAAGTTTCTGGCTAAAAGCATAGATAGAATCAAAATGGCTTCAATGATCTATGGAGTTAGCAGAAACAACAGGAAAGGAATTGGATATGAATCTTCCTCTGGAAAGGATTTAAATCCAATGCCTGTTGATAAACTTATAATTGAGAAAACTCCCTTATACTCTCATTTCAAGTTTGGTCATCTGAATGATATCAAACACGCACGTTCTGATCAGAACGTTCCTGTGTTTAAGCCAAAAGTAAGTCAGAACAAAACTGTTGTAAAAAGACAGAAGTTCAGACAAACTTTGAAGGCAACTAACCCAAAAGGACCCAAAAAGATCTGGGTACCTAAGGATAAGATAATCCCTGTTGCAGATGTATTTAGCATAAAATTCAAGACGCCAGTCATGGTACCTGGACTCTGGCTGCTCACGTCACATGACGGGAGAAATGTTTATTTTCCAAAGCCTGGAGCTTAAATCTGGAGGAGAAGTGAAGTTTGGAGGGAATCAGAAGGGTAAGATTATTGGCTCTGGTACTATTGGCAATGGTAACCTTCCCTCTATATCTAATGTTTTACTTGTAGAAGGATTAAAGCATAATCTTTTGTCCATAAGTCAATTAAGTGACAATGGTTATGACATAATCTTTAATCAACAATGTTGCCAAGCTGTTAGTCAGAAGGATGGATCAATCCTATTTAATGGAAAGAGGAAGAACAACATTTACAAAATCAATCTTTCAGAACTTAAGGTTCAAAATGTAAAATGCCTTATGTATGTTAATGATGAGCAATGGGTCTGGCATAGAAGATTGGGGCATATTAATATGAGACGTATATCTCAGATTAATAAACTCAATCTGGTCAGAGGACTTCCTAAGTTAAAGTTCAACTCAGATGCTCTTTGTGAAGCATGTCAAAAAGGAAAATTTTCAAAATCTTCTTTTAAAACTAAGAATGTTGTTTCGACTTCAAGACCATTAGAGTTACTTCAAATTGATCTGTTTGGACCAATGAAAACTGCGTCCATCAGAGGCAAGAAGTATGGATTAGTCATTGTTGATGACTATAGCAGATGGACATGGGTGAAATTCCTAAAACACAAGGATGAGTCACATTATGTGTTCTTTGACTTCTGCAAACAAGTCCAGAATGAAAAAGATTTTAAAATTGTTAAAGTCAGAAGTGATCATGGTGGCGAATTTGAAAACAAATTTTTTGAAAAATATTTTAATGAAAATGGCATTGCTCATGATTTATCCTGCCCTAGAACTCCACAACAGAATGGAGTTGTAGAGAGGAAAAATAGAACTCTGCAAGAAATGGCCAGAACCATGATCAACGAGACTAATCTGGCAAAGCACTTTTGGGCAGAAGCAATAAACACAGCTTGTTATATTCAGAACAGAGTGTCTGTAAGACCTCTTCTTGAAAAGACTCTCTATGAATTGTGGAGAAACAGAAAGCCCAACATTTCTTATTTTCATCCTCTTGGATGTATATGTTATATGTTGAACACTAAAGAGAATCTAAACAAGTTTGATTCTAAAGCACAGAAGTGTTTCATGCTTGGGTATTCTGAACGCTCTAAAGGCTACAGAGTATACAATACTGAAACACAGATTGTGGAAGAATCTATACATGTTAGATTTGATGATAAGCTTGGCATTCAAAAGCCAAAGCAGTTTGAAAGTTCTGCAGATAGAGAAGTAATTCTCACAGACTCTGAAGGCTCAAAGGCAGAAAACGTTCAAGTGAAGGAACCAGAAGCAACGCCAGATGCAATTCCTTTAGCTTCTCAAATGAACAACTTGAATATTTCTGAATAATCAACTGTTAGAGGATCATCTTCCAAAATCAAGGCCTCTCACCCAGAGGATGTGATCATTAGAAAGAAGGATGACCCTATAAGAACAAGATCCTATCTCAGATCATCTGAAGCGTCATTATTTGGGTTGGTCTCAGTTATTGAACCAACTTCTGTGGATGAAGCTCTACAAGATAATGACTGGATAATTGCCATGCAAGATAAGCTCAATCAGTTCACAAGAAATGACGTTTGGGATTTGGTTCCAAGACCAAAAGGATTCAACATAATTGGAACTAAATGGGTCTTCAGAAATAAGTTGAATGAAAAAGGAGAAGTTGAAAGAAACAAAGCAAGGCTTGTTGCTCAGGGTTATAGCCAGCAAGAAGGAATTGATTATACAGAGACTTATGCTCCTGTAGCCAGGTTAGAGTCTATTTGTTTACTCATTTCTTTTGCTGCACAAAATAACATCACTCTATATCAGATGGATGTTAAGAGTGTCTTTCTAAATGGAATTATAGAAGAGGAAGTTTATGCTCACCAACCTCCTGGTTTTGAAAGTGATAAATTTCCAGAACATGTTTTTAAACTCAAGAAATCTCTTTATGGTTTAAAAAAAGCTCATAGAGCTTGGTATGAGAGATTAAGCAATTTTCTTCTGGAGAAAATTTTTATAAGAGGCAAAGTGGACACAACTCTTTTCTGTAAAACATTTAAGAAAGATCTGTTAATTTGTCAAATATATGTGTATGATATAATATTTGGATCTACAAATGTTACACTAGGAAAGGGGTTTGCTCAATGTATGCAGGCTGAATTTGAGATGAGCATGATGTGAGAATTGAGATTCTTTCTGGGAATTCAAGTCAACCAGACTCCAGATTGCACTTACATTCATCAGACCAAATATGTTAAAGAGCTTCTGAAGAAGTTCAACATGACTGATAGTAAGATGGCAAAGACTCATATGCATCCAACAAGTACTATTGGTAAGGAAGAGGTAAGTAATAAAGTAGATCAGAAACTCTACAGAGGTATGATAGGATCTCTTCTCTACTTAACTGCTTCTAGACCTGACATTTTATTCAGTGTATGCTTGTGTGCAAGATTCCAATCAGATCCTAGAGAATCACACTTAACAGCTGTTAAGAGGATTCTAAGGTATCTGAAAGGTACTTCTAATGTAGCTTTGTGTTACAGAAGATCTAATGAATTTAAACTAGTTGGATTTTGTGACGCTGATTACGCTGGAGACAGAGTGGAAAGAAAAAGTACTTCTGGAAGTTGTCAATTTCTAGGAAGAAATTTAATCTCCTGGTACAGCAAGAAACAACCTACAATTGCGCTATCAACTACAGAGGCAGAATATATTGTTGCTGCTGGATGTAACACACAGATGCTCTAGATGAAAAGTCAGCTAGAAGACTATCAAATCTTTGAGAGTAATGTTTCTATTTTCTGTGATAATACTTCTGCTATATGTTTGTCTAAAAACCCCATTTTACACTCTAAGGCAAAACATATAAAAATTAAACATCACTTCATCAGAGACTATGTTCAGAAGGGTATTATAAATTAGACTTTGTTGATACAGATCATCAATGGGCTGATATTTTCACAAAACCCCTTGCTGAAGATA
This sequence comes from Lathyrus sativus, assembly GCA_963859935.3. Classification (NCBI taxonomy): domain Eukaryota; kingdom Viridiplantae; phylum Streptophyta; class Magnoliopsida; order Fabales; family Fabaceae; genus Lathyrus; species Lathyrus sativus. The sequence continues at coordinate 399,117,346 of OZ012741.1, read as the reverse complement.
GGTTCAAGTTTATTCTGAAAAATATTGGTATGGAATTTTGTCCAGAATAATATTTATTAGAAGCAACTTTTTCAGATGCAAAATGTTTAAACTCTGAAGTATTTCATCTATCATTTATTCAATTTCTTGAATTATTATTTATGTGTGTATCTGAACTAACAAGTCTCAGAGGATCTGAACATTGGCTAACGTTTCATTTTTCAAAGAGAATTCAGAAGCACATGCAAGCAAACACGTGTCACTCAGAATCTGAAAAGATGGCGTGCACAATACTGAAGAGACATTTGAGGTATTGTTTGAATAGTTAATTTCTTGGTTCCCCCCCCCCCCCCCCCCAATTTGTCAGAATCAATTAATGCTTTGAAATGATTATTATTCTTTTCATTAAATGCCATTAATTGCTAATTGAGAATGTGCTGAATGTGTGTTTGTTTGTGTGCCCTAATCAGAAACACGTATATGCAAGAAAACTGATGGAGTTTCTCTGATGGAGTTTATCTGATTAGATCTTCTGATTAATGGCAGCTGAAGATCTTCAATCAGAAACAAGATCTCAATTAGAGACAAACAGACACACAAACAGACACACATTCAGCATGTTCTCAATTAGCAATTAATGGCATTTAATGAAATCTGCTGAACATGCTGAATTGTTTCTGGGAAAAGAGATTATAATCACTGAAGATCTAATCAGAAAAAGATGGAGTTTCTCACCTACCAGCTGGGCGTGTTGAAATGGAAGAAATGTATGCTGAAGTTATTTCATCTGGACAAGCCTCCAACAAGTTCAAGGATTTGAAACCTGATTACAAAATCTGGGCAAAGATTTTTCTAGGCTGCATCAACCACAGAAAATCCACAAACTCTCCAGATTATGTGAACAATGAACAACTTTATTTCATGTACTGCTTAAGTCAGAGTACTAAAGTGGATCTGCCACACATTCTCTCCATGCATCTGTGGAATCACATTAATGCACTAGAGAATCTGTCAAGACTAAGGGTCAGAAGATCAGAACATGGATACCTTTTGGAAGATTAATCTCAGACATTCTGACAGAGAATGGTCTGGTAGCTGCTCTACATGAAGCTGGAGTGAAAGAAGAACTTGATCCAATAGTTGGAAAACCTTTGAATGGAAAGAGTCTCCAGAGGCTAAGAGTTGTGGATGAACTCACAACTGCTCCTAAAAAGCTGAATATTGCTGAAGTCAGTCAGAGGAGGATTCCAGTTAAAGACTTTCCTATCTTTGGTGCTGAGGAACCCAGAGACATTATTCTTAGGTACATTGACTTGTGCAAGGCAGATGGAACACCTGTACCTGCTGATATTCAGATACGTGCAAGAGAACCAGTTCCAGATGTTTATGAGGAGAATATGAAGAAAAGAAGACAGTTAGAGGTGGAAGAAGCTGCTGCTCAGAAGAAACAGAAAATTGCTGAAAAACCACAGAAGCAGATAAAGAGAAAAGCTTCTGGAGAAGCTCCTTCTGTTCCTACCAAATGCATCAAGATAAGAGGTACTAAAACATCTTTACCTTATATTTCTAAAATTGCAGTAGATTTATCAACTATTAGCTATGTTCCAAAACCCCCTCCTTCTCAACCTCAAAGCACTTCTATTCCATCTCAAACATTTGAACCACCTACAATTTCTAATTCACAAATTCCATCTGATCCTGTTCCCACAACATCATTAAAATCATCTGACATTCCTCAATTAGAACCACAAACAACAAAACTAGCAGAACCAACTCCAACACCTCAACAACCTGAAATTCACCAAACTTCTGTACCTGAACAAATACCATCTGAACCCGTTGTATCTATACCTTCAAATCCACAACCTAATCCTCAATAATATCAACCCAAACCTACTGAATCAAACGTACCTGATTCTGAGGTTCTGGACGTCCAACCCCTGAAAATCATGTTTGATATATCTTCCACATCTTGTCACTCAACCACCTCATCTGATTCATCTGAATCTGATGTTCATCCAGATGTTAGTTCACCCCCCTCTCTCAGAGGATATGAACCATATCAACCAGATCTACCTATCTCATCTGATGCTATCATTCATGAACCCACTCCAAAACCTAAACCCAGGACATCTGAGTTTTGTCGCTACTGCAAAAATCGGCGCCGGCTATGACAGAAGAGTCGCCACCGTGCGTTATTTATCCCACGGGAGGGAAAGGAAACACTTAGAGTAAAACTGACGCAAAGAGGGAAAGGAATGGTCATCGCAACCAAATCCTGGATTTGGGAGTCGGTTACGCAAGGGGAAGGTATTAGCACCCCTCACGTCCGTCGTACTCGACGGGATCCACGCTTGTTTTCTATCTAAGGGTGGGTTATTCTATCTACTCTACAGGTCTGGGCTAAAAAGAAAAGAAAATGACTCGGCAAAGTATCGCACTTTATGCCTACGTATTCCCGTCTGGAACGAGAAATCAGAGTCAACGTAGTTCGCCTAACTACGGGTTAAGGGGGGAAGGTTGCTCGCCAAGATATCGCATCTCGTGCCTACGTACTTTCATACGGCATGAAAGATCAGAGCAAATGTAGTTCGGGCTACGGAAGACACAAGTTTGTCTGATAGTTTTTTATCTCCTTCTAAAAAGGGTTTCCTGATTAAAGGTCCAAGAGGACAAAAACAGAGTTTGAATGTTTGTTTGAGTTTTTTACGAAAGAACTGTTTTTTAGGATGTTTGCAATATCAGTCGCACTAGAGACTATGACCCGGGAGTGAACGCTTCGTATGTCACCTAAAGGGTACCACACTAACATCCAGATTACTGGAGAGAGGCCATCCACCAACCTTTTCCCAGATAGCTTAAGGCTCGTAACGCACGACTTCAATTAACCTTATTACTGTGTTTTTGAATTTGTTTTGAGAGGAGGAGAGAGACACCCTAAATCTATGGTTGAAAGGGGAATCTACCTACAGTTATCATGCATGGGTCAAAACCTAATGTCTGTCATAATTTCCTCTTGCACAGAGGAAATCAGAGATCCTAGGGGAAACAGCAAAAGAAAACAAGCAGTAAACAGTAAACAGCAGAATGCATGCTATGCAACAGTACCAGAGAGGCAATAGAGAAAACACCAGGAAAGAGGAGACAAGCTCCACCTCAAACCTAAGGATAATCAACACAATCAAAAAGACAATACAGAGAAAGAACCAGAGATACAGAGGAGGCAACCCAAGCAGCAGCAACAAACTCCTACAGCAGACAGCAACAGCAGGCTCTAAATAGCACAATTGAAATGACAGCAAAGTTGACAGCAAGACTTCATTTTCAAGCTAGCTTCTATCTTCAAGCTTCATCAACTTCATCTTCAAGCTCTAGCAAGCACCTCCAAGCAAAGGATTAATCACCAAGATCAAGGTTGAAATGTTGAAAACTTAATGAAAACCAAAGGAAATCATCAAGTACCAACATTGAAATGGAAAGGTATCCTCAAAGTTCTACTCAACTATGGGCATACCACACATCCCTCCAAAGGAGATATGGATTTTCCCTAGGAGTACTTCATGTCATTGGATGGAATAGAAGCACACAATGCATTCTATGTTTGATGAAGAAATCAAAACTAGCTCTAATGGCTCTTCTTAAAACCCTAATTTCCTAAGCTCCTAAAACAACCCCTAAAAGAAAAGGAAACTCCAACTCCAAGCTCCAATCTTCAATACATAGCATCTATACCAAGTCCAGAAGACCTCTCAAAAAGGAATCCAAGCAAAACCAGCTCCAAAGTCACCAACAAAACCAAACAAGCAAAGGCACTCAAGAGAGAACAACACAAACACAAGCAACTAGCAAAATTCAAAAAAAATAGCAAACAAAGTTATAAAATTCTAATTAAGTTCCTAGGGTAACATGAATGTTTGAAAAACCTAGAGTTAAAATATTAAAGCCTAATTCAACTTCTAAGTCACCTAAATAATTTCTAGATTGAAAAGTATCAAGGTAATCCACAAGTTTGGGAAGGCTCTAATCTCAACACCTAAAACAGAACCTAAAGATATTCTAAAAATCCAAGAAAAATTCTAGGGGAACATGAATATCTACCCTAAAACATACTAAAAAATCAAAGCCAAAATCATCACCAATTGGAAGAACAAAATTCAACAAAACAGATGGTCAAATATGCAAAATTAAAAGAATTAACAAAAATAAGAAAAATCAAATTAAATTGAAAAATGTATGAAAATGCATTTTATTGATTTCATAAAATCACAAATTCTCTCGAGATCATGGAGGTATTTTTAAAATAATTTTCTGATCAAGAATGAGTTTAATATGTTTTTTGGAATCAATAAAGCATTTAAAATAAAACAAAAATGAATAAAAGAAATAAAATGCTGAAATAAAACATGAGCCAATGGATCTGGAGACCAGTCAACTAATCCAAGCGCTGAGGGCTTTCCACCTCAATTAATGAAACGCCTGTGTTTCATCCTCAGAAAGTCAAATAAAATTTTAAGTCGTGGCCATTGGATCTGTGGTCTAGTCAAGGTCAAAAGTAAGATCTGATGGCTCAGACTTCATCTTCCTCATTTCTCAGGCTGGCCAGGTGGAGATTCAGGGCGGTGGCCGGAGAAGACTCTGGTCGTCTTCTCCGGTGAGCAGGTATTCACAGGTAGCCAAAACTCAACAAAATTATCATCATCTCACTCAGAATTCCACGAGGATCTCAAATCTCCTATTCATACACTCTAATTCTCCATGGATTTTAAAACACGAATCAAAGTTCAGAAAACACATCCAATCTAATCAGCACAATTTGCAAAACTAAAAGTATAGAAATCATCCTCATGCTTCCTAGTTCATCCTGATCTATCCAAATCATGTTATATCCTTAAGATCAGTTCAGCTCGTGTCCAAACAAAAATGGTACCTCATGATCAAATATCACCAATTGATTCCAAATTGATCCTAAAACGATCTAGTCCTTGTCTAGATCCTAACCACAAGTTCAATTCTAACTACATCATGCTAATTCATGTGGAAATTTGAAGTTTACTAACCTGATGTAGATCCACTAACAGAGATGCTTGGAGCTTGATTCAACCTCCAAAACTCTCCAGAATCTTTCAAGGATGCAAGATAAAGATGTTTCAACCTTCAATTTGGCTTGAACTGGTCTGAATCTCAAAACACGATTTGAAGTTGCAGCTCTGAAAATTTGATTGCTATCTCTGCTTCAGCCACGAAACTTGCCCCAAAATGATTCTGAAATCATTCAAGAACTTAAATAGAACATGTCTATGGGCTTTAGAAGCTCAATTGAGGCCCAATCCAGCCAATCCAAATTTCTGTTTTTCTCTTCACATGTGCATTGTACCAGTCACGATTTGGCCATGAGAATTGCTCTAGAAGCTTCCCTTTCACTTGCAAATTCCCTTGTGAATGTGTTCAGACCAAAAGTAGTGTTTGAATTGCTTTGGTAAGGGATTTTGATATGTGACTTGCAAATGAAGAAATCAAATGGCAACTCACAAATCTTGACCTAAACTCAAAAATATGGTAATGCCAAAGTGTTTAAAATGTGATTTCCATTCAATAAATGTGGTTACTTGACATGTTTTGGTCCTATAACTCAAAATTGGCATTTTCCCTCCTTAATTCATTTGAAATTTTCCCTTTTTGAAACCAATTCAAACCAAGTCTTGATATGAGCTCCATCAATCCATCATGACCTCTTGGCTAGCCTAAAAACCCCATTTTGGACAACTTTCATGTTGAACAAAATTGCATTTGACAAGTTCAAGTTGGAGATTTTGGCCTATGATTGAAAATGACCTATAATCTCACTTTCCCAAAATACCCCTGACTTGTAAACCTCATAACTTGAGTTCTACAAATCATATGGAAGACTTATAGTACAATTTAGAAAGCTAAGATCATGAGGAACAACTTTCATGTTGGCCAAAAGTTCAGGTGAAACCTCCTTCTAGGTCAAAAATAGCTTTGAAGTCATATGATTTTCATAGACAAATTTCAGTGGCATCTGAGGACTTGTAACTTGTCTGGGCCATAACTTGAGTTCCATAAATCCAATAGAGGACTTCTAGTACTCAAATTAAAGGTATTGAGATGCTCTACAAGTTTCATGTTTTCCAAATATCCATTTGAAACATTTATATTGACTTATGTGGTCTTGAAGTTAGGCACTAAATAGGGAATTTTGCACTGAAACCCTAATTTAGCAACTTCCCACACTCTTGACTCTTCTTGATTTGATATTGGCACAACACCACAAATGTATTATCATATCATTTCATGAACTTCATGACCTAAAATTAGGCTTTGATACTCTTCAATTGTCCAGTTGACCTAGAATTGATCCAGATGAAACCCTAATTGCTTGCACCTCAACTGTGGCTTTTGCACTTGAATCAATGACTTGATTAAACTCTCCCATGGACCTCTAGGCATTCTATGAGATCCATACACATCCTATTCTCACATTCAACACTTCACAACCCTCTGATGGTCTTCAGTTGATCCTTAAGTTAGGAGAAGATTCACACTCAAACATCTAAGCCCTTAGGAATTGAAACCACCTTCTGATGACTTTGATAACTTCTCAATCTTGAATGAGACCTCTTGATAGGCTTCTCTTGAAAAGAATCACATTTTAACCCCTTCTATATGAATGATAACATGATATGCAAATGATACAACTATGCAAATGTTAATGCAATGAAACATAAACCAGGTAAGAAAAGGTTGGACAAATTTTGGGGTGCAACAGCTGCCCCTATTCAAACGGCTTGGACCCGACTGGGTGAAAAGCGAACGACCTTCAAACAATCGAGGTGGAAGACGGTTGAATACAAAGAAACCCGGAAATTTTCCAACCGTAGAAATACACAGCAAAAACTGCTTGGGGAACAACATCCGTTGTGCTGGACCCAGTTGTTACGGAAACAACTGATCAATCTTCTAATAAAACTTTTGATTTCAACATTAACCCCCTGTGTGACGCCACAAGCATCGAATTAACTTTGCAAGAAACAACTCTGTCCATAACTGGACTAAACTTCGTCAACACGAGGGAAGACTCCATCAACACGGGTACCATTTCGTCCATAATTGGAATAACGATCTCTGTCAATCACAGGTAATGACTCTGTCAACACGGATAACAATCATTGTTAACTTTACTGGGGACAACTTCGTCGATCACGGGTAACGACTCCGTCCATACGGGTAACAATCATTGTCAACACAGGTACGGTTCCGTCAATACGAATAATAATCACTGTCAACACAGGTAGCAATCTCTGCCACCACAGGTACAATCTCTGTCAATCACAGGTAACAATCTCTGTCAATCACAGGTAAGAATTTTGTCAACACGGACAACAATCACTGTCAACACAGGTACCATTCCGTCAACACAGATAACAATCACCGTCAGCACGGGGAAACATCACTGTCAACACAGGTACAATCTCTGTCCATTACAGGTAACAATCGCCGTCAGCACGGGGAAACACTTCCGTCAACACGGACAACAGTCACTGTCAACACAGGTACGATTCCGTCAACACGGATAACAATCACTGTCAACACAGGTACTATTCTGTCAACACGGATAACAATCACCGTCAGCACGGGTACAATCTCTGTCAACACAGGCGCAATCTCTGTCCATCACAGGTACGATTCCGTCAACACGGACAAAAATCACCGTCAGCACGGGAAAACATCACTGTCATCACAGGTACACTTCTGTCAACACGGAGAACAATCACCGTCAGCACGGGTAAACATCACTGTCAATACAGGTACAACTCCGTCAACACGGAGAACAATCACCGTCAGCACGGGTAAACATCACTGTCAACACAGGTAAAAATTTGAAGAATACTTTGCTGGAGACTACGAGAAACTTAACCAAACAACTCTGTGGGGAAATCACTAGTGACACCTTCGAAGGTTTAAGGCCTGAAATCTTTCGATGCTGGCATAACAGCAACCTGAGAATAATCCCACCGGGGACAAAGAGAAACTTAACCAAGCTACTCTGTTAGGGGACGAACGCTATCATCACCTATCTCACGTCGAGAATTTGAATATCTAGAGATCCTTCTGAGCAAGAATCCCACTCCTCTGCAAGGGGATAACACCTGAAAACAAAGAGGTAAACACCCTGGCTTACGTTTCAAAATGTGTATGTTTGACAATGGTGTAATGCTCCATACGGAATGGAAATGCTACGCATTTGGGTATATGCAAATATGATGATATATGCAAAATGCAAAGATGCCAAGAGGCGCTTCAGCAAAATAAATGATGAAGACAAGACCCAATCCGCTGGGGATAACCGGTATCACAGACATATTCCAACAAAATAAATTCTGGAACGGTGCAACCGACTCCGCTGGGGATAACCATCCTGTCGGGGAATGGCTCACAAGTTTGAAATTACGAACTCTGATGAGGATGTTCATCCTGTCGGAGGAAAACAACCTGCTGGGGAGAAGGAGAAACAATCCTGCGCGGTGATAATCCTTCTGAACCAAAGACGACTTGGTTATACTCTGCGGGAGTTGCCCCTGTTGGGCATGGAGTGTGCACATACTCACTGCTGGAAATGCACTTTCTGTTGGAGACATCAAAATCCACTGAGGATACTCTCTTGGAAGCTTTCCTGGGGATACTTTTCTGGGGAGAACCACCCACATCCAATAGGGGTAAGTGCCATCTCAAATCTTCTGAGATAAGATGTGACTTCCGTCTGCTGAGGAATGATACAATCAATAGGTCACAGGACTCCAGCTGGGGCACACAACTTTCCTGCCTATTTGCTCCAAAGGTGAGAACCCTGAAAAACACACACGAGACAAAAACAAATCTATATAACAAGATCTATTCCGGTTAGTATCTGTGACGTTCATTCAGTTAATTCAAAGTTTTAGCAATTATTGGCAAAGGCCAGCAAGTTTATGCACATGCAAGTTTATCAAAAACACCGGCATTTTTCTCAAACAAAACAGTAAAGAACAAGCATCAAGTACTGAATAACATGCTTTATTGATAACGGGCCTGTAAATAGGCAAAATTTTGTACACTGGATGCAACTCCTGAAAAGAGGAAGTCACGCACAAACAAAATAAAAATATTACAGAAATACAAAGAAAATTTGTATGCATGTCGGCAACGTGGTACAGACGAACACCATGAGCTGATCCTCCTATGACTCGCCTGACTCTGACGCTTTCCCAATATTCGATCTTCAGAAGAGATTGTTTCGGATATACGACCCTCAGGTACTCCCAAACCACTAAGCAATGCAGTATCAAACTCGGACCGCAGTCATTTGCTTTTTCAAATCCCTAACTTTTGCGTGAACCGCCCTTTGCGGGTTTTCAATTCACCAGGATACACTTTTTTGCCGAAGTTGCCCTTTTCAGGTTTTCAACTTCGCGTGTGTACATTTTTTCAATTTTATCCCTAACTTTTGCCCGAACCTTTTATTCCTTTTTTATGGTTCGCCGGGATGCCCCATTTTTGCCTGGACTCTCTTTTTTTGTCCAGCGGGTCTCTTTAAGCAAAGTATTTTTTAACTGCGTCCGAGTTCACAGGGGATGTGAAATCCTCACCATCCATGGTGGACAACAGTAAGGCTCCTCCAGAGAAAACCTTTCTAACGACATACGGACCTTCATAATTGGGAGTCCATTTGCCCCTATGATCTGATTGTGGTGGGAGAATCTTTTTCAGCACAAGATCGCCCGTCTGAAAGCTTCGAGGACACACCTTTTTATCATAAGCTTTCTTCATCCGACTCTAATACAGCCGACCATATGCTAGAGAAGCCAGTCTCTTCTCATCCATTAAATTGAGCTGATTCAGTCTATCTTTCACCCATTCTGCCTCATCTAATTGGACATCACGCAAAACCCTCAGAGAAGGAATCTCAACCTCCAATGGTAGGACAGCCTCCATACCATATACAAGTGAAAAAGGAGTTGCCCCGGTTGATGTGCGTACCATCGTACGATAACCGTGCAAAGCAAAAGGCAACATCTCATGTCAGTCCTTGTAGGTCACAACCATCTTCTGAACGATCTTCTTTATGTTTTTATTGGCCGCTTCAACAACGCCATTCATCTTGGGCCGATAAGGAGAAGAGTTGTGATGTTCAATTTTGAAATTCTGGCACAATTCCTTCATCATCTTGTTATTCAAATTCAAACCGTTGTCAGTGATAATCCGCTTTGGGATTCCATATCTGCAGATAATATCTTTCTTGATAAATCTGGCTACCACCTGCTTGGTAACATTAGCATATGACGCCGCTTCAACCCATTTGGTGAAGTAATCAATAGCTACCAAGATAAAACGATGTCTGTTGGACGCCGTGGGCTCGATTTTTCCAATCACATCAATTCCCCACATGGAGAAAGGCCAAGGTGACGACATAACGTTCAGAGGGCTCAGAGGCACATGAATCTTGTCTGCATAAATCTGGCATTTATGAAACTTCTTTGCAAACTTGAAACAATCTGTTTCCATTGTTAGCCAGTAATACCCTGCTCTTAATAGCTTTCTCGTCATCGCATGTCCACCGGCATGCGTGCCAAATGTACCCTCATGGATTTCTTCCATGAGCAACTTAGCCTCTTTCTCATCCACACACCGCAACAACACCAAGTCGTGGTTTCTTTTGTACAAAACCCCATCCGGATTTAGATAGAAATTGCCAGCCAATCTCCTAAGAGTCTTCTGATCACGACTGGATGCCCCAGCCGGATACTCTTGGTTCTTCAAGAAATTCTGGATATCATAATACCACGGTTTACCATCGGAAGCTTCCTCAATGGCGAATATAAAGGCGGGCCTATCAAGGCGAGAGATAACTATCCTAGGAGCCTCATTCCAGAAGTTAACCTTATACATCAAAGACAAAGTCGCGAGAGCGTCTGCCATCTGATTTTTTGCTCGTGGTACATGGTGTAATTCCACCTTGTCAAAGAAAGGTAACAACCTTCTTGCATAATTCATATAGGGTACCAGATTGGACTAACGAGTCTTCCACTCTCCCTTGATTTGATTCACAACTAGAGCAGAATCTCCGTACACATCAAGATTTTTAATTCTCAGATTGATAGCTTCTTCGAGCCCCATAATGCATGCTTCATATTCGACCTCATTGTTGGTAACTGGAAAGGTCAATCTAGCAGTGAATGGGATGTGCGACCCATGGGGAGTAGTAATGATTTCCCCTATTCCACTTCCATACAAATTGACGGCACCGTCAAATATCAATTGCCATTTGAAACCCAACTCTGGACCTTCATCCGGCAACGGCTCCTCACAGTCTTTCATTTTTAAGTACATGATATCCTCGTCAGGAAAATCAAAACTCATCGACTGGTAATCATCAATTGGCTGCTCAGCTAGGTATTCTGACAGAACACTTCCTTTAATAGCCTTTTGAGAAACGTACTGAATATCGTATTCTGTCAATACCATCTGCCATCAGGCAATCCTTCCGGAAAGTGCTTGCTTTTCAAACACGTATTTGATTGGATCCATCTTTGAAATTAGCATGGTTGTATGATTTAGCATATATTGCCTCAAACGTTTGGCAGCCCAGGCTAGCGCACAACACGTTTTTTCGAGCATTGAGTAACGGGACTCACAGTCTGTGAACTTTTTACTCAAGTAGTAAATCGCATGCTCTTTACGTCCAGTCTCGTCATGTTGACCGAGAACACAACCCATACTTTTCTCAAGAACCATCAAATAGATAATCAATGGTCTCCCGACTACTGAGGGTATCAATATTGAAGGTTCCTGCAAATATTCTTTTATTTTCTCAAACGCCCTTTGACAATCTTCATTCCAGGTCACAGCCTGATTTTTTTTCAACAACTTGAATAATGGCTCGCATGTGGCCGTTAGATGAGATATGAATCGGCCAATGTAGTTCAATCTCCCTAAAAAACCACGAACTTCTTTTTCTGTTTTCGGCGTTGGCATTTCTTGTATTGCTTTTATCTTAGCAGGATCAACCTCAATTCCTTTTTCGCTCACAATGAACCCCAGAAGCTTACCAGATCTCACCCCGAAGGTGCACTTGTTAGGATTCAGTCTCAGCCTGAATTTCCTAAGCCTCTTGAACAATTTCAGAAGATTGACCAAATGCTCTTCCTCTATCTGGGATTTGGCAATCATATCATCAACATAGACTTAGATCTCTCTATGCATCATGTCATGAAAGAGTGTTGTCATAGCTCGCTGATATGTTGCCCTGGCGTTCTTCAAACCAAAGGGCATCACTTTGTAGCAGAACGTTCCCCACGGGGTAATAAAAGTTGTTTTCTCCATATCATTCGGCGCCATATTTATCTAATTATAGCCCGAAAAGCCGTCCATGAAGGAAAACACGGAGAATTGAGCTGTGTTGTCGACCAACACATCAATATGAGGAAGTGGAAAGTCATCTTTTGGCCTCGCCTTATTCAAATCTCGATAGTCCACACACATCTGCACCTTACCATCCTTCTTTGGTACAGGTACTATATTGGTGACCCATGAGGGATAAGTTGTAACAGCTAGGAAACCAGCATCCCACTGTTTCTGAACTTCCTCCTTAATTTTCACAACCATATCTGGTCGAGTTCTTCTGAGTTTCTGCTTAATCGGCGGACATTCTTCGCACAATGGCAGACGGTGAACCACCATATCAATATCCAACCCAGGCATGTCTTCGTAAGACCAAGCAAAGATATCATTGTACTCCCGCAGCATCTCAATAAGCCTTTGTTTGATATCACCTTGCAGTGCAGCCCCTATCCGGATATTCCTGACAACCTCTTCGGACCCCACGTTGATAATTTCAATTTCCTCCTGACGAGGAAGAATGATTCTCTCTTCCTGTTTCAAAAGTCGAGTCAGCTCTTCTGATAAGTCATTATCCTCAACAATCTCTTCTTCTGCTTGAAATATCAGGTGCTTGAAGTCGAAGCGAGTCATAGGAAGTTCGTGATCGGTGTCGTGATCGGTGTTGTCTGAAATATGAATCCTGCAATGAGAATGGTTAAATGTTTCAAATAATGCAAACAAAGCACATAATCACGTTGGCATTTTATTGTTAAAACAAAAACAGGAAAAACAAGGATCACAAAATTTGCATGCGAAAAACGCCTTTATTAATGATTAAGCAAAGTACACACATAAGCAAGTAGCCCTAAAAAAAATCACTATGTCCCGGGTAGGACACAGGATTATACAATAATTGAGAAAACAAATCATTACTGTTTTGTAGTCACTGGGACAAGTTCCTGGATAAACCAGTTGCACAGATTCTGTCCTGGCACGCCGGGCTTGATCCAAGAGTCCATATCGCAGTCACTATCTCCGTCTTCAGTATCGGAAACAGCATTGATCGTTTCATAGCAGATCCCACCTGGAGTGATCACCACTGGTCCTTTGAACTTTGGCACGCCTGATGCGGAAGGTGACGATGTCGGGCGATACCCCAATCCAAACTTGTCCATCTTGACAGGAATTTCTAAGACTTGGCCCCATCTTTTAGTTTCTCCAGCCTGAACCACTGCATGAGCGTCTTTGTACGAAGACATGGCCACCTCTGGCCCTTTGACGGGAACATGAGACTTGTCCTTAATCTGCAACCCTTCGAAGGCTTGGCATGGCGTCTCATGGATCTCCCCATCCACTTCAACGTACTTGAATGACGAGAGATGACTAACCAGAATGTCCTCCTCTCCGCAAATAGTAACAACACTGTCCCCAACCATGTATTTAAGTTTCTGATGCAGCATGGACGTCACAGCCCCTGTCGAATGTATCCATGGTCGCCCAAGTAAACAGCTGTAAGCTAGATGTATATCCATGATATAGAACACAGTGTCAAACACTTCCGGCCCGGCTTGGAGCGGCAACGTTATGGATCCAAACACCGACCTCCTGGTCCCATCAAAAGCCCTCACGACCAAATCACTTGGTGTGCATATGATTCCTCGGACATCTAGCTTCATCATAGCCTTCTTCGGCAACACATTCAAAGATGATCCGGTGTCTACAAGAAAATGCGACATAACAGTGCCCCGGCACTCCACTGAAATGTGCAAGGCCATATTATGGTCCCGACCTCTAGGCGTCAAATCAAAGTCAGTAAATCCCAAGCTGTGGCCAGCATTCACATGCGCCAGTACCCCCTCAAGCTGATTGACAATTACTTCCTGAGGTACAAAAGACGTGTCCAAGATTTTCAACAATGCATTCCGATGGGCCTTGGAACAAAGCAACAAAGATAGTATTGAAATTTTGGAGGGCGTCTGCTGCAAGTGCTCCACAATCTTATAGTCACTTTTGCGAATCAACCTCATAAACTCTTCTGCATCTTTGACCGATGTTTCCTTCTCTTTCGACTGGGAAGGTCCTCCTTCATTCACTTTGGCTTTGCCTCTAGAAATTCTCTCAGCCTCGATTTCAGGTGAAGTGAAGATTCTACCACTTCGAGTCATACCTCCCGCTTCAACAAGACTACCCACTGCCCCTGCTGGCTGGCTATCCACACTAATCTTTTCCCCGTTGCAAAAAGCTTCCAACCCATAATTCCATGGAATGGCTTTCGTACTCTCATAAGGAACGGGTCCTGCTTTCATTATCGTGATAGTTGGCCGCTTGGTGGGCGCTGATATCGTAATAGTCTTTCGTGGAATTGTAATTGTTGCGACCTCACCCTGCTTTCCACATGTTACCTCATCAGGTTTCTCAATAGCAGTGCGGTCAAACTGCAAAGTTCCCTCATTAATCATGGCCTGAATACCTCTCTTTAAATCAGTACAACCCTCTGGTCGGGTCCAACAATCCAAACAGTACTCATCACATCCGGGGAAGACCCCTCCTTTCAACAATCTGCTTTTAACATAGCTCAAAGGTGTCTTCAGATCATTTACATCCATAACCAAACCCAAATCCTCCTCTGTCAAGACAGCATTCGCTCCATGATCCGGCATTGGTTTCTGAACAATATTGGGACCATCATTACTGAAGTTGATGACTTTACTATCAACCAAATCTTGGACCTTGTGTTTAAAAGCATGACAACTCTCGATATCATGTCCGGGTGCCCCGGAATGAAATTCACACGGCTTACTAGTATCATACCCATAAGGAAGCGCTCCTGTGGGTGGGTCCAACGTTCTCTTCTCAACCAGATTCAAACTTAACAGTGTCTGAAGCAGTTCTGCATACGTTGATGGAGGTGTATCAAATACCCTCTTCGGCTTCCCATTCTGGATCCTTCTCGGAGCAGGATTATACCTCTGTGGTTGCTGTTGTTGCTGTTGTGGTTGTTGTCGTTGTTGTGGTATAGGAATCGTCACACTAGCAACCTGTTGTTGAAGATACTGATTCCGACCTCTACCTCATCCTCGACCACCATACACTGCACTGGCGTCTCCTTGCCTTTTACCACCAAAGACCTTTTTTGCACCTCCTGCTGAGGTCGATTCACCGGCTTGAATCTTACCAATTTTGATGCCATTTTCAATTCGTTCCCCCATGAGTATCATGTCAGAGAAACTACCCATCCAGCAATTGAGCAATTTATCATAGTACATCCCAGAGAATGTTCCAAAAAAAATATCAATCAGTTCCCTTTCAACCATAGGGGGGTGGACTCTTGCCGCCAGATCGCGCCAACGCTGAGCATACTCCTTGAAACTTTCCCCGTTCTTCTGTGAAAGACTTTGAAGTTGGACCCTATTTGGTGCAAGATCACTATTGTATTGGTAATGTTTGACGAAAGCATCAGCCAATTCTTTCCAACTTCCGACCTGTGCAGGCTCTAGTCCCATGTACCATTCCAGCGATGGTCTTGACAAACTATCTTGGAAAAAATGCATAAGCATCTTCTCATCATCAGAGTAAGCCGACATCCTCCGGTAGTATGAATGCACATGAACCCGTGGGCACGTATCCCCTTTATATTTATCGAAAGTGGGAGCTTTGAACTTCAATGGCACTCTCAACCCAGGAACCAGCCCCATGGTAGCCATGTCCAAACCTGCAGAATTTTGATTGGCTATACCTCTCATCTGTTCCTCCAGCATTTTAATCCTCCGATCACTATCAGTGGGACCCTTAAAACCCATGCCTTGCCTAGAAAAGGCATCTTCCTGACGATCTCTATTCCAGTACGGCCCCTCATTACCATATCCGTCATAAGCAGCATTACGACCATGACCATGACCGCTTTGGAAGAACCTGGGGTCATACCTCAGATTTCCAAGCTCTTGATTAGTAGCCACTATCCCAAAACCAGTATTGAAAGGACCCATCCCAGCACCAGTGGTATTCACATTGCCAAACCCAGCATTGTCGTAGCCATTATTACCAAAACCTTGATTGTTATCACCAAACCCTCTGTTGTCGAGGCCCTGATTATTGAAACCATCATTGCCATCCCAATTGCCAAAGCCAAGACCCTGATTGTTGTCACCGAACCCAGTATTTATACCAACATTCCTGTTAGTCTCCACGTTCCCATTAACATTATCAGCATTTCTGTTACCAGCATTGCCGTTGCCGTTGCCAGTACCAGTCTCACCAGCATTTGGTATCACTTCCTCCCTGCGAGGAGTCTCAACATGAGCAGAGTTGTATTCAGTATTTCCAACCGCTCGCGCCAGCAGCGGTTGCACCAGAGTTTGAAGATGTTCCTGGACTTTAGCCACAGCTTCCATGGTCTGCATGAATTAGGCCAACCTATCCCGGATCTCCTGCATCTCAGACTGTACTTGATCCATGATCTTCTTACTGTTGCTTCTTGTAGCGTACAGGTGAGTTCTCTGTTCGTCAATCTTGAAACAACCTGTAAGATGAAGGAGATAAGATTCGAGCTAAAAAAAGGTACCTGCCATGCAATATGAATATGCAAATGCACACGTGTAAATATGCAACAGGTTAATTTCCCTTCCAATTCTAGTTTCGGAGAAGAAGCCATAACGATAATGGAGTCCCAAGTAAGCAAGCGCAGAATCAGAAACCTCATACATAAACAAATGCCAAGAGGCAGAGTACAAAGGTACAACTGAATACAACTGAACAGACCTCGGCCAACAAGCCTGGCGATGGTCAGAATACAAGTACAAATAACAAGAGCAAAACAAAGATAAATCAGGCCAAATGGCGCGTTCTGACATCTTCCAATATCCTCAACGTCTCCGAATGACCTAGTCTGGAGATTAGCTCTTGTATCAGTAATGCATGCCGCTCAACAGTGGATCTTAGCTTTTTGGCGTCCTCTTCACAAGTTCCTCTGCTAGAACACTCATCAACCCTGCATCTCTTGGAGCCAGCCTTCAATTCACCACCCCTAGTCTCTTTGACCATGTTGCTCACTCTAGACTCAGCGTCACATCTAAGAGATACCTCTTCAGCAATCTTCGCATCCTTAGCACTGATCTGCTCCTCTAACTAGGAAATCTGAAGCTTCAACTCATCTTCACGCTCCTTCCGTTTGGTAAGCGTTGTATTCCACAAAGATTCCCATTTGGAAAGTCGAGAATAAGCCTTGTTCAGAAGTTCTTTATTAGTAGCAAGTACACTACTAACACCATTCAGGGCTGCTCCTACTTTCTCTCTCTTGCTGGTCTCTTCGGTCAAATCTGAACCCAACCTATTAATCATCTCAGTCTGCTTCTTCAAAGTGAAAGTTGCCTCATTCTTCTCATGCCTAAGCTGGAAAATCTCTTTCTCTAGCTCTTCATTCGCTCGTTGCAACTCTTCCTTCTCAGCCAGCAACTTGTTATACTTCTCAATCTCTACTGAAGTAGGTTCCTCAATCACCGGAAGATACAAAGGCTCTGTAGCAGGATACAACATCAAATAAGTCCTAGCTCTCTCATGGATCCAAAGCCGATAAGGATTGTAGCCTCGACTGTCACTCTTACCAAGCAATGCCTTTCCTCTACTGTGAATATTACCCCAAGCACGCCTCAATCTGACCAAAACATCTCCATCTAATAAACATGTGAGATACAGAGATTCCTGTATCTCGTCTTCAACTGGAGAGTCCCTCAAAGCATAACCAAATTGTCTCACAAGCAGAGAAGGGTTATAGTTAATACAACCTTTCCGTCCAATCAAGGGAATGTTCGGAAAGCCACTGCAACTATATATAATATCCACTCCGAGTAGGTTCCGATCAAACCAAACAATGTTCTCAGCACACAATCCCATCAATCTGGAAGACCAATCCAAAGTACCAATAGTATCAACAAAAGGTCCCTTCTTAGGAAGATGTCCCTGAAACCACCTGGATAGAAGAGGTACACAGCAAGAAACATCATTTCCCCGACGCTTCTCATTCTTATAGTGAACAGAATGATAAACGTCACCCAAGAGAGTATGCACCGGATTCTTCGAGGCAAGAATAAAGAAAGCATCTGAATCAACAAAATCAGGCAGGTTCGGGAACAATACAATCCCATAAATGCAAACAGCCAGAATAGCACTGAAATCAATCCAACATCCATCCTTCGCACACTGCGTAGCCTTCTCAACCAAGCAAGAAAGATGAAAACCATAAGCTCCATTCAGCTTTACCAAACCTCCGGGGAACTCAGAAACATCTAAACTGACAATCTCAGCAAGCTTAGCCAACTCAGGCTCAATATCCTTATGAACAAAGGGCATCTGATCTAACACAGGAACTCCCAGCATATCAGAATACTCCTCCAAAGTAGGAGCCAGAATAAAGTCAGGAAACAAGAAGAATCTCAATTGAGGCTCGTAAAACTGCATCAAGGTATACAATCCAGTCATCTCAAACACAGAAGGTTTGCACAACAAATTGAGCAGCTTCCCATAAGACTCTCTAAACTCAGCCCTCACTCTCTGATCTGCTAGAGCAACCAACTGCAATAAGGAACTGATATCTGGAGAAGGCAACCTGTAAGCAACTGTTCTCTTCATGGACTCCATGTCTGGCAAGAAGAACACTAGAACTTAAGGGGAAAAAGCACACCTGCAACATAAATACATGTTAATGGAATGCAAACATGAAAATGCAAATGCATATGCAAATAGGGGATCAAGTGCAATGATGAAGAACTGTGCTGTGCTGTACTGCCACTTTAGAACCATCAGATCTTCTCCTCAAACCAAACCAACCACAAAAGAACCCTCACAACCAATTCTCACTGACAAAGACAAACCAGGTGTTCTGAGGCCAGAGTTTTCCTGCAAAAAGACCCACCTACCCTCTCACAGGTATGTACTTAACTCGCAGACGAGGTACGGCATCCTATGCGTTCATCAGCGTCACAGACTTTCAAGAGTGATGATACGATACCCAGAAGGTGTGGCATCATCATCCCTTGAAGAGGCCTCACTTAGCCGAATCCCAAATGATAAGTCCCCAGAGTCGACAACCCTTAAATCCAACAACCTATCGATCCCAAAGGGCCAAGCAAGATGCCATCAAAGAGAATCTCGTCTGAGCGTAAATTTCGTAGCTAGCTGGTGCAAGCAAAGCAAGCAGGCTAACCACTACTCTCTACTTCTAAGTCTATGTGCACTCAAGCCCAGGTCCGGCTTATCTCTCAAACTAACCCTCTACCCACAGCACAATAACAATAAAATACAGTACTGAAAGTAAAGACAGGAAAAAAAATACATACAAAACCCCAGACGGGAAAACAAGCGCTAGGATTGACTCGCATAGGGAAGCAAAATTTCCCCAGCAGAGTCGCCAGCTGTCGCTACTGCGAAAATCAGCGTCGGCTATGACAGAAGAGTCGCCACCGTGCGTTATTTATCCCACAGGAGGGAAAGGAAACGCTCAGAGTAAACCTGACGCAAAGAGGGAAAGGAGTGGTCATCGCAACCAAATCCTGGAGTCGGGAGTCGGTTACGCTAGGGGAAGGTATTATCACCCCTCACGTTCGTCGTACTCGATGGGATCCACGCTTGTTTTCTATCTAAGGGTGTGTTATTCTATCTACTCTACAGGTCTGGGCTAAAAAGAAAATAAAATGACTCGGCAAAGTATCGCACTTTATGCCTACGTATTCCCGTCTGGAACGAGAAATCAGAGTCAACGTAGTTCGCCTAACTACGGGTTAAGGGGGGAAGGTTGCTCGCCGAGGTATCACATCTCGTGCCTACGTACTTTCATACGACATGAAAGATCAGAGCAAACGTAGTTCGGGCTACGAAAGACACAAGTTTGTCTGACAGTTTTTTATCTCCTTCTAAAAAGGGTTTCCTGATTAAAGGTCCAAGAGGACAAAAACAGAGTTTGAATGTTTGTTTGAGTTTTTTACGAAAGAACTATTTTTTAGGATGTTTGCAATCTCAGTCGCACTAGAGACTATGACCCGGGAGTGAACGCTTCATATGTCACCCAAAGGATACCACACTAACATCTAGATTACTGGAGAGAGGCCCTCCACCAACCTTTTCCCAGATAGCTTAAGGCTCGTAACGCACGACTTCAATTAACCTTATTACTGTGTTTTTGAATTTGTTTTGAGAGGAGGAGAGAGACACCCTAAAACTATGGTTGAAAGGGAAATCTACCTACAGTTATCATGCATGGGTCAAAACATAATGTCTGTCATAATTTCCTCTTGCACAGAGGAAATCAGAGATCCTAGGGGAAACAGCAAAAGAAAACAAGCAGTAAACAGTAAACAGCAGAATGCATGCTATGCAACAGTACCAGAGAGGCAAGAGAGAAAACACCAGGCAAGAGGAGACAAGCTCCACCTCAAACCTAAGGATAATCAACACAAGCAAAAATACAATACAGAGAAAGAACCAGAGATACAGAGGAGGCAACCCAAGCAGCAGCAACAAACTCCTACAGCAGACAGCAACAACAAGCTCTAAACAGCACAGTTGAAATGACAGCAAAGTTGACAGCAAGACTTCATCTTCAAGCTGGCTTTTATCTTCAAGCTTCATCAACTTCATCTTCAAGCTCTAGCAAGCACCTCCAAGCAAAGGATTAATCACCAAGATCAAGGTTGAAATGTTGAAAACTTAATGAAAACCAAAGGAAATCATCAAGTACCAACATTGAAATGGTAAGGTATCCTCAAAGTTCTACTCAACTATGAGCATACCACACATCCCTCCAAATGAGAGATGGAGTTTCCCTTGGAGTACTTCATGTCATTGGATGGAATAGAAGCACACAATGCATTCTATGTTTGATGAAGAAATCAAAACTAGCTCTAATGGCTCTTCTTAAAACCCTAATTTCCTAAGCTCCTAAAACAACCCCTAAAAGAAGAGGAAACTCCAACTCCAAGCTCCAATCTTCAAGCCATAGCATCTATACCAAGTCCAGAAGACCTCTCAAAAAGGAATCTAAGCAAAACCAGCTCCAAAGTCACCAACAAAACCTAACAAGCAAAGGCACTCAAGAGAGAACAACACAAACACAAGCAACTTGCAAAATTCAACAAAAATAGCAAACAAAGTTATAAAATTCTAATTAAATTCCTAGGGGAAATGAATATTTGAAAAACCTAGGTTTAAAATGTTAAAGCCTAATTCAACATCTAAGTAACCTAAATAATTTCTAGATTGAAAGGTATCAAGGAAATCCACAAGTTTGGGAAGGCTCTAATCTCAACACCTAAAACAGAACCTAAAGTTATTCTAAAAATCCAAGAAAAATGATAGGGTAACATGAATATCTACCCTAAAACATACTAAAAAATCAAAGCCAAACTCATCACCAATTGGAAGAACAAAATTCAGCAAAACAGATGGTCAAATATGCAAAATTAAAAGAATTAACAAAAATAAGAAAAATCAAATTAAATTGAAAATGCATGAAAATGCATTTTATTGATTTCAGAAAATCTCAAATTCTCTCAAGATCATGGAGGTATTTTTAAAATAATTTTCTGATCAAGAATGAATTTAATATGATTTTTGGAATCAATAAAGCATTTAAAATAGGCAAAATATCCTTCTTGGTCCCTTAACTATACCTCGGGGTTCATTTTGGTCCCTTAACTTTAAAAAGTTCCATATTGGTCCCTTAACTCTTCAAACGTTCCATATTAGTCCTTTTTGACCTATTAGCAACGGAAAAAAATCAAAAAACCGTCGCTAAATCTGTCGCTAATAGGTCAAAAAGGACTAATATGGAACATTTGAAGAGTTAAGGGACCAATATGGAACTTTTTGAAGTTAAGGGACCAAAATGAACCCCGATGTATAGTTAAGGGACCAAGAAGGATATTTTGCCTTTAAAATAAAACAAAAATGAATAAAAGAAATAAAATGCTGAAATAAAACATGAGCCAATGGATCTGGAGACCAGTCAACTAATCCAAGCGCTGAGGGCTTTCCACCTCAATTAATGAAACGCCTGCGTTTCATCCTCAGAAAGTCAAATAAAATTTTAAGTCGTGGCCATTGGATCTGTGGTCTAGTCAAGGTCAAAAGCAAGATCTGATGGCTCAGACTTCATCTTCCTCATTTCTCAGGCTGGCCAGGTGGAGATTCAGGGTGGTGGCCGGAGAAGACTCTGGTCGTCTTCTCCGGTGAGCAGGTATTCACAGGTAGCCAAAACTCAACAAAATTATCATCATCTCACTCATAATTCCACGAGGATCTCAAATCTCCTATTCATACACTCTAATTCTCCATGGATTTTAAAACACGAATCAAAGTTCAGAAAACACATCCAATCTGATCAGCACAATTTGCAAAACTAAAAGTATAGAAATCATCCTCATGCTTCCTAGTTCATCCTGATCTATCCAAATCATGTTATATCCTTAAGATCAGTTCAGCTCGTGTCCAAACAAAAATGGTACCTCATGATCAAACATCACCAATTGATTCCAAATTGATCCTAAAACGATTTACACCTTGTCTAGATCCTAACCACAAGTTCAATTCTAACTACATCATGCTAATTCATGTGGAAATTTGAAGTTTACTAACCTCATGTATATCCACTAACAGAGATGCTTAGAGCTTGATTCAACCTCCAAAACTCTCCAGAATCTTTCAAGGATGCAAGATAAAGATGTTCCAACCTTCAATTTGGCTTGAACTGGTTTGAATCTCAAAACAAGATTTGAAGTTGCAGCTCTGAAAATATGATTGCTATCTCTGCTTCAGCCATGAAACTTGCCCCAAAATGATTCTGAAATCATTCAAGAACTTAAATAGAACATGTCTATGGGCTTTAGAAGCTCAATTGAGGCCCAATCCAGCCAATCCAAATTTCTGTTTTTCTCTTCACATGTGCATTGTACCAATCACGATTTGGCCATGAGAATTGCTCTAGAAGCTTCCCTTTCACTTGAAAATTCCCTTGTGAATGTGTTCAGACCAAAAGGAGTGTTTGAATTGCTTTGGTAAGGGATTTTGATATGTGACTTGCAAATGAAGAAATCAAATGGCAACTCACAAATCTTGACCTAAACTCAAAAATCTGGTAATGCCAAAGTGTTTAAAATGTGATTTCCATTCAAAAAATGTGGTTACTTGACATGTTTTGGTCCTATAACTCAAAATTGGCATTTTCCCTCCTTAATTCATTTGAAATTTTCCCTTTTTGAAACCAATTCAAACAAAGTCTTGCTATGAGATCCATCAATCCATCATGACCTCTTGGCTAGCCTAAAAACCCCATTTTGGACAACTTTCATGTTGAACAAAATTGCATTTGACAAGTGCAAGTTGGAGAATTTGGCCTATGATTGAAAATGACCTATAATCTCACTTTCCCAAAATACCCCTGACTTGTAAACCTCATAACTTGAGTTCTACAAATTATATGGAACACTTCTAGTAAAATTTAGAAATCTAAGATCATGAGGAACAACTTTCATGTTGGCCAAAAGTTCAGGTAAAACCTCCTTCTAGTTCAAAAATAGCTTTGAAGTCATATGATTTTCACAGACAAATTTCAGTGGCATCTGAGGACTTGTAACTTGTCTGGGCCATAACTTGAGTTCCATAAATCCAATGGAGGACTTATAGTACTCAAATTAAAGGTATTGAGATGCTATACAAGTTTTATGTTGGCCAAAGATCCATTTGAAACTTGTATCTTGACTTATGTGGTCTTGACATTAGGCACTAAACAGGGAATTTTGCACTGAAACCCTAATTTAGCAACTTCCCACACTCTTGACTCTTCTTGATTTGATCTTGGCACAACACCACAAATGTATTATCATATCATTTCATGAACTCCATGACCTAATAGTAGGCTTTGATACTCTTCAATTGTCCAGTTGACTTAGAATTGATCCAGATGAAACCCTAATTGCTTGCACCTCAACTGTGGCTCTTGCACTTGAAGCAATGACTTGATTAAACTCTCCCATGGCCCTCTAGGAATTCTATGAGATCCATACACATCCTCTTCTCACATTCAACACTTCACAACCCTCTGATGGTCTTCAGTTGATCCTCAAGTTAGGAGAAGATTCACACTCAAACATCTAAGCCCTTAGGCATTCAAACCACCTTCTGATGACTTTGATAACTTCTCAATCTTGAATGAGACCTCTTGCTAGGCTTCTCTTGAAAAGAATCACATTTTATCCCCTGCTATATGAATGATAACATGATATGCAAATGATACAACTATGCAAATGTTAATGCAATGAAACATAAACCAGGTAAGAAAAGGTTGGGCAAATTTTGGGGTGCAACAAGTTTGTTTCAGTTGCATCCTTTAAACCACTTCCCTCTGATCCCCTTCCTTCTGGTCTAAAGATTACAAACTTTTATACCATAATAGAACCATCTGATCCTACCACTCCGTATAAACCTAGTTCTTCAACTATTTTACCATCTGTACTTCAAACCTACTTAAAAGAACTACCAGATATCATTCCATCAGAACCTCTGTTGTCTAATAAATCTATTTTCATTCCCTACATCTCCATTACATTTGATGTCATTCCCTTTGCATCAAGGGTAAAACCATTTCTGGTTCATACTTTTTCCAGATTCAAAACCGCTACTTCATCATCTGACCATCCATCTTTTCCTTTTTATCCTCGCCCTCTATTCATCATTCCAAAATTGACCATACCTACTCCACCAGTTCAACCCAAACCATTCACTTTGGAAGCCCTTCTTAAACTAAAAACTAGGCTAAATGTTGATATTTGATTTGCTAATTTTATGAAAGAAATAAAGATGAATTTAGACTCCGTGAAGAAAAGATGCTTGTCAACCATGAACTCAGCTGAATCTGATGCTATCTGGAATAGCTTCATCTCCAGATTCAATATTGTTGCTTCAAATCTGAAGAATGTCTATTCTGATGATGTGAAGATCAGATTTGCTGAGACTGCTAGAACCATGTTATAGAACATGAAAAGATATGCACCTTTGCTTCTTGAGGATGTTCCTTCATCTTCTGTAGTATCTACTACAGAAACTATTGCAGAATCTGCTTCTGAAGAAAATCATTTGGCTCTGACAACTGTGGATAAACCCTCTGCATCTGTGGCTCCAGACTCTGCAACTCCAATGGTTATTGACTCTGCTCCTGCATCAGAATCTGCTCCAACTACTTCTTCTGAGATCAAGAAAGAGAACCCAGAATTAGAAGATAAGATTGTTGTGTTAGTAGCTGCTCAATCTGAGATCAAGTCATGGATGGCTAAGCAAGATCAGAAGAATGAGAACATTGAGAAATGGATGTCAAAACAAGAAGAATCCTCATCTGAGATCACCCATCTTCTGAAGATGATTCTTTCCAAACAAACCTAGATTTATGTTTTCTGTATCTGATGTTTGTGCACTTGTACTTGAATTTCTTTTCTGATACTTTGTCTGCTCTGTCTAAGTACTTATTTGAATGAATGAATGAATCTGATGTTTTCTCTACTTGAATGTATCTTTTCTCTTTGTTTCCTTTTATTTGTCTTTAAAGTTTTTCTTTTTGATTATGACAAAAAAGGGGGAGAAAATGAAATTCTGACTGTTCAAATAAACTTTACCTGAATGGAATTCAGACATATCTAATTATAACTAATGTGAATTATTAGTATTTCAGAGCTTATGATAAATCTGACAAAATTCTTTAAAGTAACTCTGAGATCCCCAGATCAAGTTTTAACCAATCAGGCTCTGATTCTGAAACGTTCATCCAAGTCAAGCTCTAATCTTTTGGAACAATCAGGCTCTGATTCTGAAAAGAATACTCATGCAAAAAGGGAAGTTTCTATTCTTTCTAAGCATTCAATTCAGGGGGAGATTCATAATCTCAGGGGGAGTTATAATTATCTCTTTATTGAACAAAATTTCTTATGTTTTTGTCATCATCAAAAAGGGGGAGATTGTTAGAACACAGATTGGTTCTTAGTTATATCTCTATGTTTTGATGATAACTCTTACAAAATTTTGTATTAAGAAATTATATACTCTAAATTTTATTCAAGTATTTTTGCTGCAGATATTAAATTTAATATTCTTCTGAAAGCAAAAATGGATTTGAACATTGAACTATGCAAGGCTCTGAAGCGTCAGAAGCATCTCTTAGAAGAATCTAAGCGCTGCCTACAGAAGACTCTGAGCGCTGTCTACAAAAGGATCTGAAGCAGAAGCTACAGAAGCATATGAAGCATAGACTGAAGACTTTGTATGAAGAGCTTCAAGCATAGTTTCTCAGAAGACTCTGATAGTACTGTACGCTGCAAGTACTGAGGATCTGATTCCTAAACTCTGCTCTAATGAATCTCACGCTAAAGCACACTTGATGCAACACTCTGATACAGCAAACTCTGAAGACATCAAGACTCTGATCACTCAAAGTTCTGATGATTAATTACTAAGAATTAGAAACTTGTTGAAGAAGAATTCAAAGTCATATTTGTTGGTTATGCCAAACGACTCTTTCCTCATTTATGCTAGACACAAGAACACAGGCAAAAAGGATTTCTCTGAAAGTTCTTTTTCTAGGAAAGGTCAAGTGATGTGAAGACAAAAAGGTTACAGCTACTTTGCAGACACGGTCTTCAAAATGCAAACGTCTTGGACTTCTGTGTCTATAAAAGCAAGACTTCAACATCTTTCTCAAGTTGACGATTATTGAAAGAAATTCATTGAAAAGCTCTCATATAAATTATTCTCTTTGCTGAATTTATTTCATACGTTCTTAAACTTAAGTGTAAATCACAGTTGTGATATAGCTTTCTTAGAAGCATTTAAACACTTGTTTAGTTTTACATTTGATTGTAAAAGTTCCTTGAGAAGACCCAGTTGTGGTCAGTAGTTCTTGAGAAGACTAGGAACAGTTGCTCTTAGTGGTTGCTATTGTAATCAGTTTGATTAATAGTGGATTAAGTCCTTGTGGAGAAAGGCAAATCACTCTTGATAGGGTGGACTGAATTAGTTGAGTTCAACGAACCAGAATAAAAATCATTGTGTTTTTATTGCCATAATATTTTCTATATACTTATTCAACCCCCCCCCCCCCTCTTCTAAGTATTTTCTCACCTTCAGGTTTGATGAGATGTTTGGGGAAAGCTGTCATGATGACAATGGCGTCATAGCAGTCCAAAGGTTTCTGGCGTTGAATATGAAAAACTTCAAAAACACCTTTTTCTCCATTTAGTCGAAAATAACATTTTTGGGGGGCAATTTATTGGATGGGAATTACGACGCCATGTCTCCATTTGAGAAACTAAGTGAAAATTAAAAGTTTCTTAAATATGGTTGACTTTGGCAGAAGTTAATGTGAAGTTCTGTCGAAGTGGTTCTCATAAGGAGACGTGTTTGGATGAAAACTTAGAAACATTTTCTAAGTGTAGAAGGTCACTTCGACGAAGGGATGATTTAGAGCCTTCCTTTGAAAGAAGTTTGAATTTCAAAATACGGATAGATAACTGTCTTTTATCCTTATCCATTTCTTAGGAGAGACGCATGGAGAACTATGGCGAAACGAAGGCATGCAGGGTGGAAAGAAGGCATGCAGGGCGAAACGTGTCAACTTTTGGAGAAATGCTCATTGGAGACAATTACTTTGACGTATTATAAATAGGGGTCTTAATATTAGGATTTATGTGTTTCAATTATTGTACTATACTCAAAATTTACTCAAAGTATCCAAGTTAGAGCGAGAAAAGAGTTACTATTGAGAAATGTACGTTGAAACACCATATTTTATTCAATAAAAGTTTATTTTCTTTTATCAATTGCTCTTTACTGCATTTCTTTTACTTTGGAGTTATTTTCTTCATTGCATTTCTTTTATAAACTTTTACAAAGTTTAATCTTTTCAACCAACAATCAAAACAATCTTTCTACACTAATGAATGTTGTCGAAGTGTTCATCAATTTTCCAGAAATACATTAATACAATAGCTATGTCCTCGGGATTCACTGGTTAATTCTGCAAATAAACAAAAAATTTGGAAGAACAGTGGTTGTTTACCAATTTTCACGGTAAACACTTTGTCACTTATGTGAGATTGCGTTTCAACTTTTGTGAGGTAATCAACACATCTATTACCTTTTTTGGAGTCTCTGTTGGTTGGGAATTTTGACGCCATGTTCCCATTTGAGAAACTAAGTGAAAGTTAAAGTTTCTTAAATTTGGTGGACTTCGACGGAAGTTAATGTGAAGTTCTGTTGAAGTAGTTCTCATAAGGAGACATGCTTGGACAAAAACTTAGAAATATTTTCTAAGTATAGAATGTTACTTCGACAAATGGATGATTTAGAGCCTTCCTTCGACAAAAGTTTGAATTTCAAAATACGGATAGATAATTGTCTTTTGGCCTTATCTATTTCTAAAGCGAGACGCGTAGAGAACTATGGAGAAATGAAGGCATGCAGGGCTAAATGTGTCAACTTTTGGAGAAATGCTCGTTGGAGACTGTTATTTTGAAGTATTAGAAATAGGGGTCTTATTATTAGGATTTTCGTGTGTTCAATTGTTGTACTATACTCGAAATTTACTCAAAGTATCCAAGTTAACGTGAGAAAGTTACTGTTGAGAAATGTACATTGAAACACCATACTTTATTCAATAAGAATTTACTTTCTTTTATCAATTGCTCTTTACTGCATTTCTTTTACTTTGAAGTTATTTTTTTCACTACATTTTTTTAATAAATTTTTGCAAAGTTTAATCTTTTCAACAAACAATCAAAACATTTTTTTACACTAATGAATGTTGTCGAAGTGTTCATCAATTTTCTAGAAATACATTAATACAATAGCTATGTCCTCAGGATTCACTGGTTGATCCTGCAAGCAAACCAAATTTTTGGAAGACCAACGGTTTTTTACCAATGTTCACAGTAAACACATTGGCATGCCCAGTGGAACAGTGTTATTGTGTTTGAAAATATTCTTTTTACATTTTCTAGGAAAATTTAACTTTTAAGTTCTTCTTTTTTATCTCTCATACTTCGTTGCATGAGACTTAAGAGTGGTAGAATAGCCATGAATAACGAAGAGAGACCAAGGAGAAGATATGTAAGAAGAATGGTGAATCCAAATCCACCAAATAACCAAAATAATAAAGAACCACCCCCTTCTTCTTTGACAGGGGGCATACGGTTCCAGAGTTAATATTTGAAGTCGTACCTTCTACGAAAAGTTTGATGCCTATGTATTCGATTTCCAAGAGTGCTCTCATTCTATCATATGTAGGAACACAGGGTCCACCATTGACCCCCCCCCCCCCCCCCTCCGGTGGGAAATCATTCATTTAGGCCTTATGTACCTGGGTTCTAAATGCCTCCAATAGAATGCAAACAACCTTATGCCATGCCAACATCAGTGATGGTAAGTTTTCATAATGTGTCATCAATATTTCCAGAGCCAATGGTGAATGTAACTTCACCATTGCAAGGATCTAGTTCGGGCATTAATAATATAGGTCGAATTAGCCAGCCGTTAGGGACAGGATTTCATACCCAGATGCCTAATATCACTAACAATTCTACAGTAGCAATAAGGCAACAGATGGACGAAATTAATCATGAGATGGTCTAGATGCTTTCCCAGCAAATGGGAGTTACATTCAACCCCTTAATCCAGAATACTACCCAAAATAACCAGCAAAAAAATGACGCGCATTGTTGATTTCTTTGGTGTTCCACAACCCCTTCGACAGCCTCAGAGGGAATGGATGGTACAGAATATTGGGGTGATCTTAGAAGAAGACCCCATAATTAACCAAGTTCAATCAAACATACCTCAGGCGGACGTTTTAAACCAGGGAGCAGTAATCGAACCTCCTAGAATTGAACAACCAATCCAGAGGGAACCAACGGTAGTAGTGGTAAATAGAAATTAGAACGTTGGTTAAGTAATTAATCAAGTTCGACGCAAAGATATAGTGGTGGATAATAACCTAGCAGCCATGGTCGAAAAGATTATGGCCAGAAATGTGGTAAATATTGGCCTTCATATGCCAAATTATACATCACCATTATTTGAGTATATCTTGCAGTCAGATTTACCCCCTAGATGGAAACTCCCCAAATTCACTAAGTTTTTTGGAGATACTAATGAGTCCACAGTTGCGCATGTGGCAAGATACTTGAAAGAGGCTGGCGAAATTTCTAATAATAAAAACGTAAGAATGAAATATTTCCCAAGTTCACTCACTAAAAATGCTTTTAATTGGTTTACAATACTGCCAGCGAACTCGATACACAATTGAACTCAATTAGAGAGATTGTTCCATGAACAATTCTATATGGGACAATCATAGATAAGCCTGAAAGAATTGGCTAGAATTAAGAGGAAATTCTCTTATCCAATAGACGATTACCTCAATAGATTTTGATTACTTGAGGCAATGTGCTTTACTCAAGTGCCTGAACACGAGTTGTTCGAAATGGCCGCTGACGGCCTCGACTACTCAATTAGGAAGAAGTTTGATACTCAGTACCTGAGAGATATGGCCCAGTTGGCTAATAAAGTTTGACAAGTTGAACGAATTAAGGCTGAAAAAGCTAGGGCAAACAAGAATAGAAAGGAGAGGTTATCCTACGTCGAATTCGATGAAGATGAATACGAAACTAGTGTTGATCCCTTTTTCGATGAAAGTGAAATTGACCTTGCTGAATTAAAGCAAGGCCCATCTTACGTCTGTAAAGTTTTAACACCATCGAATGGAAAGAATCTAGTCGATTCATAGAAAAATGATAGGTTCTTTAAAAGACCTATACCTTCAGCGTCACTAAGTGTGACGAAATCTTTGATTTATTAGTCAAAGATGGTCAGATGATAGTGCCTCCTGGCATTAAAATGCATCCTGTAGAACAGAGAAAAAAGAGAGGTTTTTGTAAGTATCATAACTTTCTTGACCATAAAACATCTCAATGTTTTCTTTTTAGGGATCTCGTTCAAAATGCCGTTAAGGAATGAAAACTCAAATTTGTTGATAAGTCAAAGAACCAGATGAAGGTGGATTCAGATCCTCTACCTGTTGCTGATGCATACTATTTAGAATCATCTATGGCAAACACGGCCAAAGTTGTTGATGACTTCGGCAGTGATGCTGTAATGGTTGAAGCTATTGATGGCTTCGCTAAGAAAGTCACTGATAGCTTTCAAATTGAAACCACTGAGGGTTTCAGGAAGGAAGCTGCTGACAACTTCGAGTATAAAACCACTATGGGTTCCAAACAAGTAATAGAAATGTATGAGACTACTGATGGTTTCATATAAATTAACAAAGAAACAAAGGCTACTGAAGGCCTTAGCAAGATACTTCAAGAATTGGATATCTATGCAAGGACCAACCTTAGGGTTAACATGGTTGAGATAACGCAGAAGTCCGTGATGGAAGTGGACGAATGTACTACCAAACAAGAAGAATATGACAAAGTGGAATATCCAAAATAAGAAGAGAATCTAGTTGATTTTCTTCATAGATGCCAGCAGAAGAATTCCCAAGTGATGTTGTGTCCCAGATGTTGTGTTGTCTTTGACCGAAAAGTTGCGGAGAACATCCAAGGGGTTTGACTGGCAAGAGGTAGGAACAACTGGAGAAACTCAAACAACCATGGCATTTTCGACAAAAAGGGAACACCAAGGAGTAATGATCAACATGGACCTGGGATACGTGGCAATAGGCAATCAACATTTAAGCCCACTTTTGATGCTCCCAAGGGCAAGTGTGTAAGGCCAATTGAGAAAAGAGAGAATGGCCAGAAAAAGTGGCAAATTTCAAAGTCGAAAAAGGATCTTCGATAGTATACCGAAGGGAGTTCCAAGATTCCAAGCAATCAGCTTGGCATTCACAAAACTACAAATGGAATAATCCAATGACGAGATCTCAATGGAGATGTCAACAAAGGAAGCGCAAGGTTGAAAGGGAAGCTGTGGAAAAAGAGAATGTTGAGTCTAGTAACAACCTACAAACCGAAAGGGGTAACAACAAAGACATAAAACCTGTCAAGAAGAAAGTTGTTTCGTAGACCAGCAAGAAGATGTAAAGGAGAAGTTTGGGCAGATGCCTACGGATGATGAAATAATGATGAATGATTTCTATTCGGGATCAGAACGGTCGCTAGACATTATCTGTAATGGCATATCGGTGCTACCCAAGGAGTATGATAGGGTGACAGAATTGGAAGACCCAGAGGATGAGGTCGAACAAGAAATGGCCAGTCAAAGGCCAGTATGTTACTATATTTTAAATAATGGTTATGTTGAAGAGCAGAATGCATTCTTCAAGAGGCCAGATGATACAACGTAAAACCACCTGAAACCTCTATTCCTTAGAGGAAAGGTAGAAAAGTTGGTATCAGTAAGATACTAGAGGATGGAGAAGCGGCAGTGAACCTAATATCGCATTATATGTTAAAAAAGATTGGCAAGAGTGACTCCGACACGAAGCCTCAAAATATGGTTCTTTCGAATTACGAAGGGAAGGTAGGAATAACCATGGGAGTCATTCAGGTAGACTTGACCGTTGGCACAATTACTAGGCCAACGATATTTATGGTAATTGCATCTAAGGAGAATTACAATTCCTTGGAAGGGAGTGGATACATGGAATAGGTGCAGTACCTTCGTCACTTCACCAAAGGATATCCATCTGGATAAGTGATGGAATTGTTGAAAATATTGAGGCAGACCAAAGCTATTACATGGATGAGCTTAACCAAATAAGTGGACAACACTTTGATAAGAACTTAGCCTACATAGTGTTAGAACACAGATTGGTGTTTCTTATATCTCTATGTTTTGATGATAACTCTTATGGAGTTTTGTATTAAGAAAATATATACTCTAAAATTTGTTCAAGTATTATTGTTTCAGGTATTAAATTGAATACTCTTAAAGAAGCAAAATACATAAGTACAAGCAACTACGCAAGGCTCTAAAGCATCAGATGCAAGACAATCAGAAGACTCTGAAGCGCTGCCAGAAGAATCTGAAGCAGAAGCTGCAGAATGATCTGAAGCATTTATGAAAGAATTGTATAAAGAGTTGAAAGCTTTGATCAAATCAGACTCTGGAGTTCATTTCACTGCAAGAACAGAGGCTCTGATAATCAGACTCTAATCAAATAAATATTTACGCTCAAGCACATACTGCTGCATACTCTGATGAAGACTCTGATCAAGATTGAGACTCTGATATATCAAGTTCTGATCATCTACCAAAGCTTTGATCATCTCAAACATTTAGCTCTGATCGTCTCAAGTATTTGATTCCTTTTTAAGCTTGTTACAAGTTCTGAAGTGTAGATTATGAAGACTTCATCCTGAAGGAAGCTTGTAGAAGAAGATGTAAACTTGATTGGACGTGGTGCTACTTCCAAAGTAACCAACGGCTATTTTGTCCAATGAAGAGACGTGGTGCAAATCCCAAAGCTTCTACAACCATACTTTTCCTGCAAGAAGCATGTCTCTGCCCATACCTTTTGGTGAAGAAAAGTCTTATATTTCAATATAATACTGAGCTGCACATTATTCAAAGCACTTGGAAAAAGCTATAAAAGGAGAACTTCTACAACATTTAGAAGTTGCTCAATCAGAAAGAAATATTTGATACACACGCTTGAAGCATCAAAGTGAAAATCTCTCAAAGCTCTTATACATTTGTTCTTTCATAAAACTGTATAGTTTTATTTGTACTTAATCTTAAGTGTAAATATCACAGTTGTGATACAGCTTATTAGAAGCATTTAAAACACTTGTTTAGTTTACATTAATTTGTAAGAAGTTCCTTGAGAAGACCAAGGTGTGGTCAGTAGTTCTTGAGAAGACTAAGACAGTTGTTCTTAGTGCTTGCTATTGTAATCAGTTGATTAATAGTGGATTAAGTCCTTGTGGAGAAAGGCAAATCATCTTTGATAAGGTGGACTGGAGTAGTTGAGTTCAACGAACCAGGATAAAAATCTTGAGTTATTGTCATTTTATTTAAAACTCTTATTCAACCCCCCCCCCCCCTTCTAAGTGTTTTTCTCACCTTCAGTTGGCATCAGAGCTCCAGTTCTGTTTGTGCTATCACTTAACCGTGACCAGAAAAGATCCAGTGGGAAAAACTCTTGATATTCTTTGTTGATATTCGTTATGGTTGCTGAAACTTCAACATCCAACAACAACAAATATGAAGAAAGAGTCAGCACAAAACCTCCCATGTTTGATGGAGAGAAATTTGACTATTGGAAAGATAGACTAGAAAGTTTCTTTCTAGGATTTGATGTTGATCTTTGGGACTTAGTTATTGATGGATATGTTCATCCCACTGATGGGAATGGCAAGAAAATTGACAGAAAATAAATGACTGAGGCGCAAAAGAAGGAATTCAGAAATCACCACAAGGCTAGAACTATCTTGCTAAATGTTATATCTCATACTGAGTATGAAAAAATAACCAACAGAGAAACTGCCTTTGATATATTTGAATCCCTAAAGATGACTCATGAAGGGAACTCTCAAGTTAAAGAAACCAAGGCTCTGGCGCTGATCCAGAAGTATGAAGCTTTCAAAATGGAAGAATCTGAATCTATTGAAGCCATGTTTTCCAGATTCCAGATTCTCACTGCTGGCTTAAAGGTTTTGGACAAGGGTTACTCTACACCAGATCATGTCAAGAAAATAATCAGAAGCTTGCCAATCAGATGGAGACCCATGGTCACTGCTCTGAAGCTGGAAAAGGATCTGAACAAGATTATGCTGGAGGAACTAATCAGTTCTCTGAGGAGTCATGAGATTGAACTAGAGGAAGATGAGCCTCTAAAGAAAGGTAAGTCAATTGCTTTAAAATCTAATAAATCTGTTAAAGCATTGCAGGTAATAGAAGAAAGCTCTGAAGAGTCTTCTTCTGAAGATGAAGAAGAACTATCCTTGCTGTCCAGAAGAATCAACAAACTCTGGAAGAATAAGCAAAGGAAGTTCAAGAACTTCAGGAAACCATATCAACACAAAGAATCTTCTGGACACAGACGATCTGGAAAAAGAGAGGTTGTTTGCTATGAATGAGAAGCCAAAGAGAAAGTCAGATCACAAAAAGAAAGTTTTGATGGCTACCTGGGATGACTCAGATGCATATGATTCGTCATCAGAGTCAGAAGAAGAATGTGCTAATGTAGCATTCATGGCTGACATAGAAGACAGTGTTGAATCATCTGGATCAGAATCAGAATATGATTCTGAGGAGGTATTTGCTGAACTTTCTAGACAAGAACTTGTTGAAAGTCTATCTGATATTCTTGAAAACTATAGCAAAGTTAAACTCAAATACAAAAAGCTTCTAAAGCATGTTGAATTGAGAGTAACAAGTTTGAATCAGAAATAGCTGAGCTAAAAGCTGAAAATTTTCAATTGAAAAATAATTTAGAATCTACCCAACTAAACTCTGATCCAAAGTATGAACCATGCTCTAAAAATATTTTACAAGAGTATGACTATAGCTTCATGAAGTTTCTAACTAAAAGCCTAGATAGAAGCAAGATGGCTTCAATGATCTATGGCATTAGCAGAAACTATAGAAAAGGTGTTGGATATAAATATTTTTTTTATGAGGATTCAAATCCAAAACCTGTAGATAAACTGGATATCAAGTATCCTCCTTTATATTCTCAGTTTACATTTGGTCACTTAAATGGTATTAAACACACAATTCTAATCAGAACAAACCTGTGTTTAATAAATCTAAAGCTAATCAGAACAAGTCTTATGTTGAAAGACAGAAGTTCAGAAAAAGCTTTAAGGCAACTAACCGAAAAGGACCCAAGAAAATTTGGGTACCTAAGGATAAGATAATCTATGTTGCAGACATCCTTAGCAGCAAAGCCAAGACTCCGGTCATGGTACCTGGACTCTGGATGCTCACGATATATGACGGGAAAAAGGTCTATGTTCTAAAGTCTGGAGCTTAGATCTGGAGGAGATGTCAAGTTTGGAGGGAATCAGAAGGGCAAGATAATTGGCTCTGGAACCATTGGCAATGGTAAACTTCCTTCCATAACTAATGTCTTGCTTGTTGAAGGATTAGCTCATAATCTATTGTCCATAAGTCAATTAAGTGACAATGGTTATGACATAATCTTTAATCAAAAGTGTTGCAAAGCTGTTAGTCAAAAGGATGGCTCAATCCTCTTTAATGGTAAAAGGAGAAACAACATTTATAAAATCAGTCTTTCAGAACTTAAGGTTCAGAATGTTAAATGCCTTATGTTTGTTAATGATGAGCAATGGGTCTGACACAGAAGATTGGGTCATATTAATATGAGACGTATATCTCAAATTAATAAACTTAATCTGGTCAGAGGACTTCCTAATTTGAAGTTCAACTCAGATGCTCTTTGTGAAGCATGTCAGAAAGGAAAATTTTAAAATCATCTTTCAAATCCAAAAATGTTGTTTCAACTTCAAAACCATTAGAGTTACTTCACATTGATCTGTTTGGACCAGTGAAAACTGCATCCATCAGAGGCAAGAAGTATGGATTGGTCATTGTTGATGACTACAGTCGTTGGACATGGGTAAAATTCCTAAAGCACAAGGATGAGTCACATTCTATGTTCTTTGACTTCTGCAAACAAGTCCAAACTGAAAAAGATTTCAAAATTGTTAAAGTCAGAAGTGATCATGGTGGTGAATTTGAAAATAAACATTTTGAAAAATATTATAATGAAAATGGCATTGCTCATGATTTCTCCTGTCCTAGAACTCCACAACATAATGGAGTTGTAGAGAGGAAAAATAGAACATTGCAAGAGATGGCCAGAACCATGATCAATGAGACTAACATGGCAAAACATTTTTGGGCAGAAGCAATTAACACAGCATGTTACATTCAGAACAAAGTGTCTGTTAGACCTCTTCTGGAAAAGACTCCTTATGAATTATGGAGGAATAGAAATCCAAACATTTCTTATTTCCATCCTTTTGGATGTATATGTTTTATGCTGAACACTAAAGAGAATCTTAACAAGTTTGATTCTAAAGCACAAAAGTGTTTCATGCTTGGATATTCTGAATGCTCTAGAGGCTACAGAGTATACAATACTGAGACACAGATTGTGGAGGAATCTATACATGTTAGATTTGATGATAAGCTTGGCAATCAAAAGCCAAAGCAGCTTGAAAACTCTGCAGATGGGGAAGTTATTCTCACAGAATCTGAGAAACCAGAGGTAGAGAAAGCTCAAGAAGAAGCTACGCCAGATGCAACTCCATTGGCTGCTCAGATGAATAACATGAATATTTCTGAAGAGCCAACAGTTAAAGGATCATCCAGAATAAAAGCTTCTCACCCAGAAGAGATGATTATTAGAAAGAAAGATGACCCTATAAGAACAAGGTCGTTTATCAGATCATCTGGAACATCACTTTTTGGGTTGGTGTCTATTATTGAACCAACATCTATGGATGAGGCTCTGAGTGATAATGATTGGATACTTGCAATGCAAGATGAGCTGAATCAATTTACAAGAAATGATGTCTGGGATCTGGTTCCAAGACCAAAAGGTTTCAACATTATTGGAACAAAGTGGGTATTCAGAAATAAACTAAATGAGCAAGGAGAAGTTGTTAGGAACAAAGCAAGGCTAGTAGCTTAAGGATACAGTCAACAAGAAGGAATTGATTACACTGAAACTTATGCTCCAGTGGCAAGGTTAGAATCTATACGCCTACTTATTTCATTTGTTGTACAACATAACATCACTCTATATCAGATGGATGTTAAGAGTGCCTTCTTAAATGGTATTATAGAAGAAGAAGTTTATGTCCATCAACCTCCTGGTTTTGAAAGTGATAAATTTCCAGATCATGTTTTCAAACTCAAAAAATCTCTTTATGGTTTGAAACAAGCTCCCAGAGCTTGGTATGAAAGATTAAGTAATTTTCTTCTGGAAAAGAACTTTATCAGAGGCAAAGTGGACACAACTCTTTTCTGTAAAACATTTAAGAAAGATTTACTAATTTGTCAAATTTATGTGGATGATATTATTTTTGGATCTACCAATATTATGCTGGGAAAGGAGTTTGCTTTGTCTATGCAGGCTGAATTTGAAATGAGCATGATGTGAGAACTTAAATTCTTTCTGGGAATCCAAGTAAATCAGACTCCAGAATGCACATATATTCACTAGACTAAATATGTCAAAGAGCTTCTGAAGAAGTTCAATCTGAATGAAATCAAATTGGCAAAGACTCCAATGCATCCTACAAGCACTCTTGGTAAGGAAGAGGTAAGTAAGAAAGTTGATCAAAAACTTTACAGAGGTATGATTAGATCTCTCTTATATTTAACTGCTTCTAGACCTGATATTTTATTCAGTGTTTGTCTGTGTGCTAGATTCCAATCAGATCCTAGAGAATCTCACTTAACAGCTGTTAAGAGGATTCTAAGGTATCTGAAAGGTACTACTAACGTGGGTCTGTGTTACAGAAGATCTGATGATTATAAATTAGTTGGATTCTGTGATGCTGACTATGTTGGAGACAGAGTAGAACGTAAAAGTACTTCTGGAAGCTGTAAGTTTCTTGGAAGTCATCTGATCTCATGGTTCAGCAAGAAGCAACCCACAATTGCGCTTTCAACAACAGAGGCAGAATATATTGCTGCTGCTAGTTGTAGCACCCAGATGCTCTGGATGAAAAGTCAGCTGGAAGATTATCAGATTTTTGAGAGTAACATTTCTATCTTCTGTGATAA
Organism: Lathyrus sativus; assembly: GCA_963859935.3. Classification (NCBI taxonomy): domain Eukaryota; kingdom Viridiplantae; phylum Streptophyta; class Magnoliopsida; order Fabales; family Fabaceae; genus Lathyrus; species Lathyrus sativus. The sequence goes on along the minus strand of OZ012741.1, from coordinate 399,078,193 downwards.
TACTTCTGTTATATGCTTATCTAAAAACCCTATTTTACACTCTAAAGCTAAGCATATAGAGATTAAACATCATTTCATCAGAGACTATGTTCAGAAGGGAATTATTAATTTAAACTTTGTGGATACAGATCATCAGTGGGTTAATATCCTTACAAAACCCCTTGCTGAAGATAGATTTAAATTTATTCTGAAAAATATAAGTATTGACTTCTGTCCAGAATAAAATATTCATCAATGAAATTTTTACTCAGATGATAAATGTCTAAACTATGTAGTATTTCTTCATTTCAATTCTGTGTTTATTTATTTATGTGTAAATCTGAACTAACAAGGCTCAGAGGATCTGAACGTTGCCTAACGTTTCATTTCTCAAGAAGTTTCAGAGGCACATGCAAGCAAACACGTGTATCTCAGAATCTGGAAAGATAGAGTGCACCATACTGAATTGACGTTTGAGGTATTGCTTTAAAAATCTAAAATCTCTTGATTTTCCCCCCATCTGTCAGAATCATAAATGCTTGAAATGATTTTATTCTTGCATTAATTGCTTGATATGATTATTTTCACTTCATTAATTGCTTTGTGTACGCGTGAGATTCTGTGTCCTTTGCTTGCCCTAAATTGTTCTATATATATTCTCACAACACTTCACATTTCACACTTTACACCATCTATCACATTTTCTCATATGCATTTCTGTCTTCTTCATTGCTTCCATCTCTTTTCAAAACCCAAATCCTCACGTAAACCCAGACATATCTCAAGAACATCAATGGCATCATCATCTTCAACATCTGCTCAGATGCAATCCTCTACTGCTGCTGTATCATCTCCAAATGTTGTTGTGTACAAGGAACCAGTGAGAACTCTTCTCACTCCAACAAAGGATCTTGAGGTTCTGTGTGAAAACTTTGTGGATTTTGCTTCCATTGAAGAAAATGGTTTTGATCTCAAACCAACCATTAAAACTCAAAACTGGGCAAAGTACTTTGACAGGTTGATGGGTCCTGTTTATACAGCATTGGTGAAAGAGTTTTGGATTCACGCCCAAGTTTGCCCTAAGTTCATTCACTCTTCTGTTCTTGGAAAGGAGATTGTTATTACTGAGAAGTTAATCAGACAGTTGATTGAGTACAAAGAAACTGATGGAATCACAAGTTTGGCAACTGCTCGTGTGGACTTGGCTAATGTTTTTCAAGAGGTCTGTGTTTCTGGGGAACCATCCAACAAGTCAGAGATCTGATGCCTGTGTACAGAATCTGGGCTAAGATTTTCATGAGCTCTATTTTTCATAGAAAATCTTCAAACTCTCTAGATTATGTCAACACAGAACAACTGTACTTCATGTTCTGTATGAGTCAAGGCAAGAAGGTGGATCTGCCTTATCTTCTGTTCAGTCATCTTCTGAATCACATAAAGGAAACAGGAGAAGAAGTAAGAGCTAAGGATGGAAAGATCAGAAATTGGATCCCTATGGGAAGGCTGATATCAGACATTTTGACAGAGAATCATCTTGTAAAGCATCTGACTGATGTTGGGTTGACAGATGATCTGTCTTACATTATAGGAGCTGTCATTAATGGGAATACTCTGAAAAGGATGAAGGTCATCTCAGAGCTTGCTGGCAAACCTAAGAAGGTTGACTCTGAAGAAGTCAGTAGAAGGAGGCTTCCTATAGCAGATTTTCCAATGTTCAGTGCAGATGAACCTAGGGAAATCATTCTGTCATTCATTGCTAAATGTTTGAGAGATGGTATTCCTCTGCCTGCCAACATAGTACAGAAGGAAGGAAAAGTATTGTCAAATCTTCTGCGAGAAAGGCGCAAGAAGAGGAAAGCTGAGGAAGGATCTGTTGCACAGCCTAAGAGGAAAGCCTCTGATGCTGCTGACAAGCCTGAGAAGGATAAGAAGCTGAAGGCAAATCCTCCAGAAGCTAGCTTGGAAAAAATAAGAGAAACAATTAAACAGGTATTAACATCTGATCCACAACCATCTGTCCATTCACCCTCACCTTCACCTCCACCATCTTCTCCTCAACCATCTGGACCTCATACATCTAGATATCATACATCTGAACCCACTTCATCTCCTAATACACATTCTCAGCCATCTTCTGTTCATCAACCATCTGAACCCCCTCAACAAAAATCATCTGAACAACAACCCCTTCAACAAACATCATCTGAACCACAACAACAAATACCCTTTGAACCACCCTCTTCTACTCAACCACCAGAAGAACCAACCATCCCAAATCCTGAACCCTCTATCCCACAACCATCTGAAGATATTCTGGATGTGCAACTCATTGCAACCATGTTTGTCTTATCTTCCACTTCATGCCATTCAACTGAATCATCTAATTCTGATGAATCTGAAGTTCCCTCACCAACTTGCTTACAAATTCCTGACCCTTATAAACCACTACCATCTGACCTACCTGCTTCTGAACAACACCTTCATCACCTTGCTCTTTGCTCCAAATTTAACTTCACAGACTTTCTACCATCTTCATCTGATGTTGTTACATCCAAACCATCTGATGTTGATACCTCAACACTCACTACACCTCATCTCACCATACCACAACCATCTGAACAACCACCATCTGATCCAACACCTCCTGAACAAACTCAAACAAGCCCTGAACCTTCACAAAAAGTCACCATAGAAGACTATCTGAACCCCAAACCCAGATCAGATGTTTATACTTTGTTTAAGAATTTCAAGAAGTAAATGTGTATGGGGATTGCTTCTGTAGAAAAAGAGTGTCTGTCTAGTACGGATCCTGCTGAATCTGAAGCTTCTTGGAACAGATTCATCTCAAGGTTCAACACTGCTGCCTCTGATCTCAGAGCAGTTTGGGCTGATGATACAAAGGCAAAGTTTGCTGAAATGGTCAGACAAACTCTGCTGAGCATTCTCACAACACCAGTGCTACTTCTGGAAGATGCTCCTCCTGAAGACTCTTCATCTGAAGATACTTCTCCAATGATAGAAGATACTCCTGATCCTCAGACTGCATCTAACATGGAGATTGATCATCCTAAGGCAATTGCATCTGCTTCTGCACCCTCTGCATCTGAGATGAAGACTGAAACTCCAGATGTTGTCCAAGAAGTTAAGGAAATCAGATCATGGATGTTAAAACAAGAACAGACAACTGAGGAGATCAAAACTTGGATGGCTAAGCAAGAAGAGTCTACTGCAAAGATTACTGATCTTCTGACCCTGATTGCATCTCGCCATCCCTAGTTTTCTTTTCCATGTTTTTGCACTTATGTTTGCACTTGTTTTCTGTTGTTTGTTTTCAATCATCTGTTGTTTGAACACCTTATTTTGAATGAATCTGGCTGTTCTGTTTTTCATTTATGTGTTGTTTTTCTTTTCTTCTGTTATCTTTTCTGTCTTTTAAATTCTTTTTTATTATGACAAAAAGGGGGAGAAAAAGAATCTGATTGTTTAATCCATAAGCAATACTAAAATGAAATTCAGACATAGTATTAACTAACATTGAATTTTAAGTCTTTCAGATTTTATTGTTTAATCTGACAAAAATTCTTTGAAGTTACCCTGAGAATTACCCAACCAGGCTCTGATCCTTGAAGCAAATTTGACTCTGATTCTGGAAGATAAACCAGACTCTTTATTTGAAAGAATTCATCAGACTCTGATTCTGGAAAGCATCCAAGCTCTAATACTTTATTTTAACAAGGATTCCTACCAGGTTCTGAAATATACTCAAGCAAAAAGGAAAGTGTTCTCTTCTATTAGAGTATTCATTTCAGGGGGAGATTCTTAATCTCAGGGGGAGTTATATATTTTATTCTTTGTATTGAACAAAATTTCCTATGTTTTGTCATCATCAAAAAGGGGGAGACTGTTAGAACACAGATTGGTGTTTCTTATATCTCTATGTTTTGATGATAACTCTTATGGAATTTTGTATTAAGAAAATATATACTCTAAAATTTGTTCAAGTATTATTGTTTCAGGTATTAAATTGAATACTCTTAAAGAATAAAAATACATAAGTACAAGCAACTATGCAAGGCTCTGAAGCATCAGATGCAAGACAATCAGAAGACTCTGAAGCGCTGCCAGAAGAATCTGAAGCAGAAGCTACAGAATGATCTGAAGCGTTTATGAAAGAATTGTATAAAGAGTTGAAAGCTTTGATCAAATCAGACTCTGGAGTTCATTTCACTGCAAGAACAGAGGCTCTGATAATCAGACTCTAATCAAATAAATATTCACGCTCAAGCACATACTGCTGCATACTCTGATGAAGACTCTAATCAAGATTGAGACTGATATATCAAGTTCTGATCATATACCAAAGCTTTGATCATCTCAAACATTTAGCTCTGATCGTCTCAAGTATTTGATTCCTTTTTAAGCTTGTTACAAGTTCTGAAGATGAAGACTTCATCCTGAAGGAAGCTTGTTGAAGAAGCTATAAACTTGATTGGACATGGTGCTACTTCCAAAGTAACCAACGGCTATTTTGTCCAATGAAGAGACGTGGTGCAAATCCCAAAGCTTCTACAACCATACTTTTCCTACAAGAAGCATGTCTCTACCCATACCTTTTGGTGAAGAAAAGTCTTATATTTCAATATAATACTGAGTTGCACATTATTCAAAGCACTTGGAAAAAGCTATAAAAGAAGAACTTCTTCAACATTTAGAAGTTGCTCAATCAGAAAGAAATATTTGATACACACGCTTGAAGCATCAAAGTGAAAATCTCTCAAAGCTCTTATACATTTGTTCTTTCATAAAACTGTATAGTTTTATTTGTACTTAATCTTAAGTGTAAATATCACAGTTGTGATACAACTTATTAGAAGCATTTAAAACACTTGTTTAGTTTACATTAATTTGTAAGAAGTTCCTTGAGAAGACCAAGGTGTGGTCAGTAGTTCTTGAGAAGACTAAGACAATTGTTCTTAGTGCTTGCTATTGTAATCAGTTGATTAATAGTGGATTAAGTCCTTGTGGAGAAAGGCAAATCATCTTTGATAAGGTGGACTGGAGTAGTTGAGTTCAACGAACCAGGATAAAAATCTTGAGTTATTGCCATTTTATTTAAAACTCTTATTCAACCCCCCCCCCTTCTAAGTGTTTTTCTCACCTTCACATAGTGCCATGTAACCCAGCAGGTTTCGATTTTACACATGTAGATAACGCCTTCTATTCATTGTATCTGCATCCGACGCGCAGATTTCAATGGGACAAGGAAGTGAGAAGGATTTTGGCTTATATAGTTGAAAATAGATTAAAAACAGTCTTAGAGGATGATATATAATACATGGTTGTCAGAGCCAAAGTTAAAGAAAAACACTTCAAAGGTCCAGGGAAGGATTTCGACCCGAAGCCACCAGACAAAGATCAGGTCAAAGTGAAAAACCAAAGGCTAGATGCCATCTACGATGATGAGCCTTTGGGTTTTAAGAAGGATCCTCTTGTAAATAATATCAAAATATTGGCACAAGATCCTTTAAAAGAAGTTGAACTAGGAGAAGGGAAAACAAAAGGCCAACTTACATCAACACTAACATTGACCCAAAACTCAGAGTCAAAGTAATTCAACAGCTAAAAGAGTTCAGAGACTGCTTCACATGGTATTATGACGAGATGTTTGGTCTGAGTAGAGAGCTGGTCGAACTGAGGTTGCCGATAAAGCCTGGGAGAAGCCTATCAAGCAGACTCTAAGGCACTTTGCACCTGAGGTTCTCTCGAAGATTAAAGAGGAGGTCGAAAGACTTCTGATATGCAAATTCATTCGTATGACCAGTTATGTCGAATGGATTTCTAATGTGGTTACAGTTATTAAGAAAAATGAAACTTTAAGGGTTTATATAGATTTTTGAGATTTAAATGTTGCAACCCTAAAAGATGAGTATCCAATGCCTGTGGCGGAAATGCTAGTCGACTCTGCTGCAAGCCATGAGTATTTAAGTATGCTCGACGGATATTCTGGATATAATCAAATTTTTATTGCTAAAGAGGATGTGTTGAAAACAGTCTTTCGATGCCCTGGAGCCTTAGGCACTTTCGAATGGGTAGCAATTCCCTTTGGCCTAAAAACTGTTGGGGAAACTTATCAAAGAGTAATGAATTTGATATTCCATGACTTCATTGAGACTTTCATGCAGATTTATATTAATGATATTATAGTCAAGTCATTTTCAGGAAGAAGCAGTATAGACCATCTTCAACAATCATTTGAAAGAATGAGGAAGCATGATCTCAAGATGAAGCCTCTCAAATATGCTTTTTATGTGCAGGAGGGAGATTTTCAAGGCTTCGTGGTCCACAAAAAGGAATAGAGATTAATTAGAACAAGACCAACGCCATCATGGAGGCTGTTGCGGTGAAAATTGGATATCAAGCTATTATATTAACTTGAACCTTAATTCTCTTACAACCGAACTTTAATTTATCCAAAGGAAAGGTCTAAAGAAATAAAAACCTTTTTCGCGATGTAAAAACAACGCTAAGAGATTCGGGGATAGGGGGTTGATTATACCTAGGGAAGGTGTTAGCACCCTAAGCATCTGTAGTACTCTACAGGAACCTTTTGTTTGATTGCTTGCTAAATTTGTGAAATGCTAAGGTTGGGATTGGGTAAAAGGATAGATGAAGACCTAATAATGGTTTCTAAGCTTGCTCGCAAAGACATCGCATCTTCTGCCTACGTATCCTAACTAGGATAGAATCAGAGCAATCGTAGTTCACCTCACAAGGGATAAAGAACACTTGATGATGATCAAGGTTCAAGGGGGAGACAAACATGACAATGTTTGTGTGGAGTTTGACAAAACTCCCTAATCTAGATTGTAACACTCAAAGGGAAAGTAAGAAATCATGACAATGATTCTTACATAGAGTTGACAAACTCTATCCTAGGGTTCTAGTTAAAGAACACTCCTAGTACAGGTGGGCTCCTTAGACTTAAAGCAAAGTCTAATGGCTTCTAAGTTAAGGTTAAAGTGACTTAACAAAGTCAAGAAAGGGGTAAATGAGCTATCCATGACATGAGGGTCAATGGAAAGACTTTTCCTTTGGAAGGAGAGAGGGGAGGCAACTAGGATGAAAGCTAACAAGCTTCATCACTTGGGGAAAGAAAACATTAACATAGTAATAACATGATGAAGATAAAAGCATGGTGACAACCATTAAATGAACATGTTAAAGATAAACACAAGATATGCATTGATGACAATCAAAGCAACTGATCAAGCAGGAAATGTGACGACAGATCGAGCTTAAGTACATTCCTCAGAGGGGACAAAATAAACATGGTAACAACCTAAAGATAAAATCCTAGCATGTTGACTAAAATTTAAGGATATGAATGTAAACAAATATCACAAACAATCACAAGTATAACAAGGAAGAAAATCATCTGTACAGGCGAAAACGATCATAAAACGCACTTAACTTGCAAGTGGTCAAAAGGGATGAAAAATTGGACAAACATGGAATTTTAAAATATGACATAAAAGTAGGCATAAAAATAAACACAATGCAAAAAGAATGGGTTCAAAATGATTAAAAATGATGTGATATGATTTTTTGAAGATTGGATGAAAAATAGTGAAAAATGGTAAAAGGGTTGCCCTCCTTAGGGGTCGAACCCATGCAAGCAAGGTCAAAGGCGCTTAGATGACAAAGTGATTACCACTGGGGTGGCTGTACATCCATTGATGAAGCCACCCCTTTAAACATATAGGGCATAGATTCATGGCAGGCTAGGCACAAAAACACACCAACCTCAAGATTTGCATTTTGGCCATAACTTCCTCAATTCTTAATGGATTCATGCAAAATTTTAGTGCAAATTGAGTGGAATTAAATGAGGAACATGATAGTGGCATTAGTTTTTCAAGATACCCTCTCCATTTTAAAACCCGATAGCACTTGCTTTTTTGAAGTTTGGAAATGCATTTTGATATGTAACTCATAATCCAATCAGATTTAAATCAGGACAAACATACATACACACCACAAATATGATAATAAGTGATTCTAGCACCTAGATTGAGTTCAAAGCAAGCTGTCATGAAAAATAGCATTCTAGTTGTAAATTATGTGGTGAAATGCATGAAGATGTACAGTTCTGATTATAGGCATGCATAAGTCAAGAAAATTATATGTACACATCAAAAACATGTTGATGAATGCATTTATACAAAAGAAATGATCATAAGATGGCTGTGGTGAGAAATGGTATGTAAGTTGCAAAACTGACATGAATAAGATGCATCATGGTGCAGGCTGAAAATGTAGTCCAACTTTTATGCACACATTGATCAAATTGAACACACATACATTTTGAATACATGTTACTAGATACAATTGGACACAAGATAAGGCTCAAAACTGACTGATGTGGAAAATGGTGTTCAAAGTGCAAGCTTGTGTCTGTGATATGCATGAGAATTTTCATTTTCAATTCAAAACATTTTCAGATCAATTCAATCATATACACATCACATATACATGGTATTGAGTGGATTCAAACACATTTTGAAGTCAAAAGAAGACTGTCATGAAAAATGGCACTTCAAGTTGCAAATGTCATGAATGTTATGCATGATGAGACAAAAGTTGGATTCTAGCCAAGTTCAGATTAATGTAAACACATACACATGTTGAGAACATATTGATAAATGAGTGCCAACACAAAATTGAGTCTAAAATTGGTGGTAGTGGAAAATGACATTCATGCTGCATTTTTGTGTTTGTGAGGTGCAGTAGGATGTGCAGTTCATGTTCCAGGCACAAATTGAGTAAGTTAAACACACATACATATCACATACATGAAAACAAACATGTTCATGCTCAGAAATCAACTTACAACAGCCTGAGGCAAAATATGTCTTTCAAGATGCACTTTGGTATTGATGGGAGGCATGAAAGGTTCAAAACAGGTTTATGCTCTTTTTGACTAGTCTAACACTTCAAACAAGCTACATATTATCTACATGAAATGCTTACATCTCCAAACTTGATCAATAACTAAAGGAAACAGAATTGGTATGGTGATGCTTGTTTTGTTGAAAAATGCATTTTTAAGGTGAAAGAGCAAACCATGTGAAAACAGATTATGCAGGTCCAACATACATGTCACAAATGCTTAAATGAATGATTTTGAACTCAAGTTTAGACAACCTCTGACCTGAAACTAAAACTTGCATATTTATGGCAATAATGTGCAAGATAAAGCATTTTGAGAGTGATCCAACAAATCAAATGAAAACAGTTCAAACCAAACATACATATCCACCCTAACCATGATTTTGAGTGTGATTCAGTCCAAAACAAACAGATGTAGTGCAGTCATAATAGGATTTGACATATAACATATTCATGACACATTTTCAACATAATGAACTCAAAATGCCAAAACATGAGATTATGATGCAAAGCAAGGAATGGACTATCTACATGCCTCTTGTAGACTATGTTGAGTATATTAGAGCACCAAGAAACCCAGAGGAACTTCAAATGTACCTCCTTGCTTTGAGACTTTCCTTCTTTTTGAAGCAATATGCAAATGTTGTGACAGTTGGAGAAATAAGCCCTACCAATGATTCTCAATGCTTTGGAAAGTTGAGGTATGATATATATGAAGTGTTTGAGTGATTAGAACATCAAGCAAATATCTAGAACATGATTTGGCAGATTTTGTGCATTATGGTCAAAGTAACTTGGTATGGAAGTTGAATTTTTGAATGGTGAGGTTTTTGGGTGGTCTAAGGTCTTGGACACCTTCTATACCATATTTAGGGATTGTGTAGATGATTGTGGGTGAGATTGAATGTAGAGAAGTGGATATGCAAGCTGTTGTAGCAAGACAGATTTTTGAGGTTTTTGTAACTTTGCAACTTTGGTGAAAATGAAACAAAGTGGGAAGGATTGAATGCTTGAACTTTGTCTGGTTTTTAGAAGAGTTCTTGTGTCTGGAATAAAGTGGTGAGGGTCTCTACTTATAGGCAAAGCAAAGATATGGACAGATTTGGAGATTTCCCTCCTAGGAGGGAAAAGTTTGCTTTTTGGATCCAACCTTTCAAAGAGGTTTTCTTGGCTGATAGGTAAGCTTTAAAGTCAAGAAAAATGATGAACTTAGAGTGGCTAAATGCAGGCTAGAGTGTGTAGGTTTATGGCTGGTTCAGAATCCACTTTCCACCTCTTGCTTGTTATTTCACTTTAAGTGCAAGTTGCAAGGCAACTTGCAAGTCCACTTGCAAATGTGGCAAATCCATTTCCTCTGCATATTATTCACATTTCTATGCTTCATAGCCTCTACATATCAGAAATAAAAACATCCAAGGGCTGAGATTGGTCCCCTTGATGAAAGAATGAATTTTTGAAACTTTGACAATGTGGGACTCAAGTGTGAAAACACCAACTTGCCAAACCCATAACTTTCAGCTCACAAATCCTTTTGAGGACTTCTAATACTTTTTGGAAAACCCTCATGTATCTCTAAAACATTCATGTTTTCCAGAAATTCTAACTTCAATTGGAACTAGGTCAAAAATCCCTCCAAAGTTGGCTGAAAATAAGCTTTTAAAGTGAAATAACTTAGAATTTTTCTGTTATTTTCCCCTCTTGTAATGAATTTGTTTCTAACTCCAAAAATATGCATTTTCTGACTGTGGACCACCGTGGGACTTGTCAAGAGCTTTCCAATGAGCTTTGAACCAACTAATTTGGATGTGTGGTTAAGGAGTTAGGGTTTAGCCCCTTTCAAAACCCTAATTTCCCGATTTTTCAATTACTTCCTCATCCTTGATCCAATGGTCATGAAAATTGATAGGAAAGTGCAATATGATATAAGGAACATTTTTTATTCACACTTTGAAGTCCAATTCCTTAAATTTGAAGAGTTGACTTTTCGGTCAACCATACGATCGATCGGTGACTACCGAGTCGCCTGTTGACACTCTGGACCTTCTGAAACTTTGACACTTCTTGAATGAACTTTATTAAGCTATTTGAACTTAATGGACCATGATCCCACCATTAAAACACATTCCAACACCAAAGTCAAACTACAGTTGACTTTTACCGGTCAAAAACCCTAATCGGGGCTCCTGGACTGCATTGTTCTTGATCCTGGAGTGACAACTTCAAATTGGATTCTCAATTGTCATCATATGATACCCTTGACCTTTTTTCATAATTGAATCAACCCAAAATAATGATTGATCACCTTTTTGAAGCTTTGATTTTGACTGTACACAGCCCTGATTCATCTGTAACTTGACAAAGACAAACTTGCACTGAGTTAAGGTTAGATAATTCATGAGTATGCTCCTAAAATGATAATGAGAATCTAAGGGGTCAAAATTTGGGGTGCAACAGTTGCCCCTATTTAAATATCTTCACTAGATGAAACTGAGAGATGACAATCCTCGTAGAATCGCAGTGAAAGGTATTTAAATATAGAAAACCAAAAATGTTGTCCCTTAGATCCGATGATATGCAAAAGGATAGGTCATGATATGCTATGAATTCTAAATGATGCTTTATGATGCTTGGGTGCAAGACATATGCAGATACAAAGGCATACATAAAAGGAAATCAAAACAACGAGTAACTACTCACGGGGGCCCGACACTGGGGAAAATCAAGGTATAACAACCAATAGTTCAAACCTGACCAGTGGTAACTGAGAGGATAATTTCACATGGGATGAAAGAAGTCCAATGAAGATGACAATCTCACTGGGGAACAAAGGTTTCACTAGGGACAATGATGTCACCCAATTTTAACAAACAGTTCAAACAGTGCTAGTAACCACTAGACTTCCTGGAGGTAATGGTAACGACCAACCTGAGATAATAACAAATGAGATTTCTCAAATCCAATCAGTAACACATAGGACTTCGACTGGGGAAATTGGTGACGACCAAATTTCAAGCAATGCCAGTAACCACTGGACTTAAAGGAGATTGGTAACGACCAAGTCCGGGTACCAATGACGATTGGATTTCAAGTAATGCCAGTTACGAATGGACTTTAAAAGAAACATGGTGAAGACCAAATCAGGGTATATCAACACATGTGGTTATGAGAATGCTAGCAAGCTACTAGGCTTCAGCTGGGGAGGTTGATAACGACCAAACCAAAGGATACCAATAATGATTGGATTTCAAACGATACCAGTTATGTCTGGACTTCACGGGGGAGGTTGGTGACAACCAACAAGATACCAATAACGATTGGATTTCGAACACTGCCAGTTACGACTGGATTTAAAGGAAAAAGGTGGTAACGACTGAATCAAAAGATACCAACGAGTGGAGTTAAGACAATGCCAGTTACGACTGGTCTTAACAAGAAATATGGTGACGACCAAAAGAACACCAATAACGATTGGCTTTTAAAACAATGCCAGTTACAACTGGACTTTAAACGGAAATTCACTAGTAACGATTAGACATTCACGGGGAATCGACAGATAGCACACCAAACCCAAGAGACAAAATGAATCACACTGAACCCAGGCTGAAGGGTGTATGTAGACTTGGAAAATAAACCCAATCCTAACAGGGGAACAGAGCTTTAAACAAGCTAGTCAGAGATGACAAAGTAAATTCAAACAAATGCTCAGAAATCTTCTACTAGGGACGAGTCTTCACATCATCATAAGAAGTTCTTGAGAGACAGTCTTCAAGCTTGATAACCACACATGACCAAAGGAAAATCAGCAGTTCAACTTACTTACACTTCACCAGGGAGTATGATAGGATTGCGTATCAAAGTTTCTGCTACCCTGAGGTTTCGGGGAAGTATGATTTTCCTCGACTCTTTTCCATGAGTTGAAGTTTTTAAATTTGCTAATCTTTTCAAGTTTTATTCAATAATTTGACCCATATGCTTTCAAAATTATCTTTGATCAACGAACAATATTTTGCATAACAAAGAAAATAAAGGAAATGGTAAATTTGCAAAAGAAATAATGGCTCAAAACTGATTTTATTCAAGAATGAAATCTTGCAAATGACAAAATTCCATAGAATTTCTACAAGTGAAAAATGGCAACGTGGACAAGGTTACATTGAATCCCATGACCAAACTATCCCTAAAGACTAAAAACTCCCCAAAATCCTTGCTTCTGACGAGAGCGACTGGAGTGAATTCTTGTAGGATCTTCTGCGGTAGTGACAACTCATCTGATACAGTGAAAGGCCTTTGTCCCTAACTTTTGCCTGGATCGCCTTTTTAGGTTTTCAATCCACCGGGACTCTCATTTTTGCCTAAGCCGCCCTTTCGGGTTTTCAACTTAGCGAGCTCTTATTTTTCTTTTTCTTTTTCTCTTTTTTTTTCTCAACCCTAACTTTTGCATAAGCCGCTCTTTTGAGTTTTCGACTTATTGGGTTTTTTTTAGGCATAATATTTTCGTACTACATCAGAATTCACTGGATGTGTAAGCTGCTCTCCATACATGGTTGTGAGAATCAATGAGCCTCCTAAGAAGACTGTTTTCACAACAAATGGGCCGTCATAGTTGAGCATCCACTTTCCTCGTGCGTCTTTATGAACTGGTAAAATCTTCTTGAGTACAAGCTCCCCTTCTCGGAACTCTCGTACGCGAACCTTCTTATCAAAAGCTCTCTTAATCCTCTTCTGATATAACTGACCATGACACATTGCAGACATGCGCTTCTCGTCGATAAGATTCAACTGATCAAACCTTTCTCTCACCCATTTTGCTTCTCCAAGCTTGGTTTCCATTATGACTCTCAAGGAAGGTATCTCGACCTCAATAGGAAGTACCGCATCCATTCTATATACCAAAGAAAAATGGGTTGCCCCTGTTGAAGTGCGGACAGACGTTCTGTACCCATGCAAGGCAAATGGTAGCATCTCATGCCAATCTTTGTAAGTTTTCACCATCTTTTGCAAAATCTTTTTGATGTTTTTATTCGCAGCTTCTACAGCTCCATTCATCTTGGGACGATAAGGAGAGGAATTGTGATGTTTAATTTTGAAGTCATCGCACAACTCTTTCATGATTTTGTTGTTCAAATTGGTACCATTGTCCGTTATGATTCGGCTTGGAATTCCGTAACAACAGATAATCTCCTTCTTGATAAAACGGGCCACCACTTGTCGAGTAACATTAGTGTAGGATGCGGCTTCAACCCACTTTGTGAAATAATTAATAGCAACCAGAATAAATCGGTTTCCGTTAGAAGCTTTTGGCTCAATTTCCCCAATTATATCAATGCCCCACATAGAGAAAGGCCACGGTGATGACAACACATTTAGCAACGTCGGAGGTACATGCATCTTGTCCACATAAATCTGACACTTGTGACATTTCCTGGCATATTGAATACAGTCAGTTTCTAAAGTCAACCAGTAATAACCAGCCCTCAAAATCTTTTTAGACATAGCATATCCATTGGCATGAGTGCCAAATATTCCCTCATGAACATCTTGCATTAATAAAATCTGTTTCTCGTCTGTCGACACATCTAAGCAGGACCATATCATGGTTTCTTTTGTAAAGCACATCATTACTGAGAAAGAACTTGGATGTTAATCGTCTCAGAGTTTTCTTGTCAAGTGACGTAGCATCTGCTGGATACTCTTGTTTTAATAGATAATTCTTGATGTCGTGGAACCAGGGCTTATCATCAGTTTCTTCTTCAACCATCTGACAGTAGGCGGGCTCGGTCTTGCATTCAATTCGAATGAGAGTGGCATCATTGACATCCCTGACTTTCCACATTGAGGCTAACATGGCTAGGGCATCGGCAATGTGATTCTCAGACCTCGGAACATGCTTGAAAGTGATTTCATCAAAATACTCAATCATCTTAACGATGTAGGCTCTATAAGGGATCAAATTCTCATGTCTAGTCTCCCAGTCACCAGTAACTTGATAAATAACCAAAGCTGAATCCCCACTGACTTCAAGAAGTTTGATTCTAAGGTCGATGGCTGCTTCGAGGCCGAGAATGCATGCTTCATATTTGGCGATATTGTTCGTACATTCAAAGTCTAATCTGGTTGTGAATGGAGCGTAACCACCTTCTGGATTCATCAGAACGGCACCTACACCATGCCCACTGTAATTTGAGGAACCATCAAACATCATTTTCCACCAAAGACCTGTCTGCGGACCTTCATCGGAACCCGGCTCTTCACAATCCTTTACCAACATAATGTCCTCATCTGGGAAATCAAATTTGAGAGACTCATAATCTTCAACTGGTTGATCTGCAAGATATTCTGACAAAACACTACCCTTGATAGACTTCTGAGCTACGTACTGGATGTCATATTCTGATAATAACATATGCCAACGGGCGAGCCTTCTAGTCTGAGCAGGCTTCTCAAAAATATACTTTATCGGATCCATTTTTGAATTCAACAAAGTGGTATGACAAATCATGTACTGCCTCAAGCGTCTAGCAGCCCATGCCAAAGCACAACAAGTTTTCTCCAGAAGTGAATATCGGCTTTCACAATCAGTGAACTTCTTACTCAAATAATAGATAGCATGTTCTTTTCGTCTGGACTCATCCTGCTGACCTAACACACAACCCATGGAATTCTCGAGCACTGTCTGTTGCACCCTAAAATTTGACCAACCGGGTCCCGCATCTGGCTTGATGTTTCGACGCATTTCGCATTAGCATTTACATACTGCATATAGTGCATTTTCTCAATCATGGTGATTTTATCGGGATTACAGCCCTGTTGTCGCATTTCGGGTATCTCAGACCGGTTCGGGTAATCGGAGGTTATTTTGGGAAGTCGCGCGCTTCCTGGGTGTTTTCAGCTTACGCAGTGATTTTGGAGTTTCTTGGTGTCGGGGTTTACTGTTTGCTTCGATCTGGTCTCGCGCTCTCTTTTATGTTGGTTATTTGCCTTTGTCTGCATTTTTTAGGATTTAATAGCCTTTTGTAGATTTTAAATAGGTTTTATAGATTTTCTAGGATTTAAATAGATTTCTTTTAATATTTTTAATAGTTTTAAATCTTTTTTAGAGTTTATAAATTGTTTTTAAATAGATTTTAGAATAAACTTCTTTTTTAGATATTAAGTCATTTTTTAGATAATAGTTTAATAGAATATTTCTTTTATTAGGATTTGTTAAGTAGAAATTAATATAGCTTAATATAAGTTTCATTAGAAATTAAATAGAAATTAATAGTTTTTTCATTAGTTTAGAGATTAACATAGATTAGATGTTAATTCCCTTTTAATAGAGTTTAATTAGAGTTTAATCTTAGTTAGATTTTAATTGAGTTTGTTAGAATTAATTAGGGTTAGATTAGTTTAATTCTCATTTGAGATTTAATTGCAGTTTTTAATTTTAGTTAGAGTTAATTAGGCTTAACCATTAGTTAATTAGTTAATTAGGATTATTAGTTTTAATCTTCATCTTAGGCGGTAATAGTTTTTTTAGTTTTAATTCAGTTTAGTCATTAGTTAATTAGTTAATTAGGTTAAGTCTTTAATTAGTTTTTTTTAATTGGGTTTAATCCATTTTAATTCAAAGTTTTTGGTATCATTTTCGTGGGCCCAGCTTTGTGCTTTGGAGGCCCAATCCCAGTCCAAGTGCAGTGACATGTGTCACTATAAAACCAAGCCACGCGTGCTCATGCAGGGGGGCCACCTCACTTTTTCATGCATTCAGCATGCTTCACACCTCATACTCCACTCAGCGCTAACCTCGCCACGTGTTTCACATGCGGCTCCTCCCTCTGGCTCCCCTGTGACACCTGTCCCGTCCTCACTCTTCACCGGTTGCATGGCCGGCGGCCATGCAACCACCGCACCTAACCAAATCCGGCCACCACCAACTTCTTCCGGCCACCGTAATTGTTCCTCCTCCGCCGTCAAGCTCGCCAGA
The DNA here is from genome assembly GCA_963859935.3 of Lathyrus sativus. Taxonomy (NCBI): domain Eukaryota; kingdom Viridiplantae; phylum Streptophyta; class Magnoliopsida; order Fabales; family Fabaceae; genus Lathyrus; species Lathyrus sativus. Next base: position 399,061,299 of record OZ012741.1, on the reverse strand, counting down.
AACCCTAAAAATTCCAGAAATTCATCTTTCTCCTCTAACATTCATCTTCTCCGATCTAATTCACCAGCAACATCAATGTTCTTACAACTCCACCCAGGAAACTCCGATGATTATCATTGATCTTCACCGATCATCATCAATAATCGTTCGATCTTCATCATTCCACTCCAGAAGCATTCATCATCATCATAAGAACCTTCAAACGTTCTTCGATCAGTTTCCAGATCCTCATCAGGGCGCAACACATTTTTCCAGAAAGAACATCAAGATCTTCATCGAAGTCCTTGAAGCTCATCGTCTCCAGAAGATCCTCATGCATCTTCATCAAGGAATCCTCATATCGTCCAGATTCATCATCTTCGGATCAAGCTTCATACAAAATCCAGAAATCTTCAAAGCGCGTTCAACAGTCTTCAACGCGATCTCCAATCGTCATCCACATCCAGCTTCGAGAGTTTCCTCATGTTCATCCGATCTCCGAGAAACTTCCAGCAAACTTCAAAGATCTTCACACGATTCTTCACCGAAGCTTCAAACGAGCTTCAAATCTTCATCGTCTTTCCAGATCGTCATTCGGGACCTTCATACGAGTTCGTGTCCAGCTTCCAGATCTTCATAAGGCCTTCAATCGTTTCTTCATCTTCTTGGATTCGCTCGTGAAACTTCAAATCTTTATCCAGATATTCAACATAGTCTTCTTCATCCTTTTTGTGGATTAATGAGAAGAAGATGGAGTTTGATGGAGGGATTTGAGGGAGACGAAGGCGTTGAACGGAGAGAGGATGGAAAGGTGAAGCTTCGAGAGAGAAAGGGTTGAGAGGAAACGGCCGTGAACAGTGACCGGGGAAAGCTAGGGTTGTGTTATTTTGTTCTGAGTTGGACCGGGTAGTGTGGGCTTCTGAGCCCAACAACGAGTTTTTTTCACGTACACCCGGCGTTTGGGTTCTCACCCCCTCCTCCGTGTGTAAACTGGGCTGGGCCCAGCGAATACTAACAGCACCCCTCCGTTTTGGCCTTTCCCTCCCAGTTTTTTTTATTTTTCTGAATTACTTAGTGGGTTGGGCCCAGTTCTTGTATTATTTTTTTTGCTTCTTCACCCTTGGGTCTGCAGTTTTGGCACCCCCTTATTCTTTTCTTCATTTTCTTTTATTTCCTCTTGTTTAGTTTTTTTTTCAAGAAAAAGAATAAAAAAAAGAATATTGAAAAAAGAATATGAAAAAAGAATATTGAAAAAAGAATATAAAAAAAAGGATATTGAAAAAAGAATATGAAAAAAAGAATATTTGAGAAAAAAAGAATTGAAAAAGAATATTTGAGAAAAAAAAGAATTGAAAAAGAATATTGAAAAAATATAGAAAAAGAATAATTGAAAAGGAGTATGTGAAAAAATAAAGAAATAAAAAAATAGAGAATATATAGATTTTAATATTTTTCTTTTAGGATACAATTTTTCATAGAGTTTATTTTACCTTTTTAGAGGTAGTTTTAGAAGTCCACTTGTTAGGGGACTATTTTCCACTTGATTTTCCATTATAGATGGATAGGATAGTATTTTCTAGGAGTTTATTTCCCGTATTCAATCATTGTAACCCATTTTCAGAATATTAATAAAGCAAGATTTGAGTTGTGGTCCCGAAAGTAGCCGAACTACAGCTGCTCTGATTTCTCGTACTGAGCGAGAATATGTAGGCATAGGATGCGATATCCTAGCGAGCACACTAACAACTGAAATTTTGTTCTCTCGCTGTTGTGCGATCGAGACGTTCCCGTTGACGACTGATGTTATCCTTTCTTCTTGCCCGAGTGCATTTGAGACCAGACCATAGTTTTAGTTCCCATAGGTTCCCGTACCTTTAAAACCAGCTTAATCTCTCACTTCCTGTGTGTGAGAACACCCAGTCTAGCCGTAGTTAGCCTGAACTACGAAAGCTCTGATCTTCCATGCTGTGTGGAAGTACGTAGGCACAAGACGCGAAGTCTTGGCGAGCCAATTCCCCGTAGTCCCGAACTACGTTGACTCTGACTTTCTCTCTTGAGAATACGTAGGCATAGAGTGCGACGCTCTATCGAGTCAATTCCCTTCCGTTTAGATTTAGCAGCCGTAGATAGATTGTTTTTGCATCCTTTAGACAAACCAAGCAAGCGTGGATCCCGTCGAGTACAACGGACGTGAGGGGTGCTAATACCTTCCCCTTGCGTAACCGACTCCCGAATCCAGGTTTTGGTTGCGATGACCATACCTTTCCCGTCTTTGTGGTAGGTTTACTTCGAGCGTTTCCTTTCCCTCCTTTGGGATAAATAACGCACGATGGAGACTCTTCTGTTCAGCCGACGCCGATTTTCGCAGTAGCGACAGCTGGCGACTCTGCTGGGGATTCAACGTCCCCTGGCTGCTAAGGACTGCGATAGTTCCTTATGCATTTGGGATCCAACGTCCCTTAAGAGATTCAATCCTAGCGCTTGTTTGCTCGTCTATTGGGTGTTTATTATTTCTGTATTGCTATTGTTTGTTGCTGTTGTGCTGTTGGGTGGGGATGATCCTTTGAGTGAGAAGCCAGACCCAGGCTTGAGTGCACCTTAGAATTAGAGTGGAAAGTAGTGGCGCGTACCGGCTTTGCTTGTACTAGTGTCCCGCAAAATCCACACTCGGACGAGGTTCTTCTGGTTGACTTCTTTTTCTACCCTTTGGGTCGAAAGGGTTGTTGGTTAGTTGAATTGTCGACTCCGGGAACCGATCATTTGGAAATCAGCTAAGTGAGGCCTCTTCAGGACTTGATGATGCCACTCCTTCTGGGAATCGTATCGTTAGTTTTGAAAGTATGTGACGCTGACGACCGCATAGGATGCCGTACCTTGACAGATCTAGGTCCATTACCCATGAGTGGGAGAGTTTTTGCAGGAACCTTGACTTCCAACCTACCCGTTATTTTGGTCTTCTCTTCAGAGCGAACGTACTCCATCAAGTAGTGCAGCAGTGTTCAGATTGTGTGGGGCTGTGATCCCGTTGTTTGCTGCATCTTGCATATCATTTGCATAAATGTGTTGCATCATATTGCATATCATTCTCCAGTTAGCCAGAGTTCTGATCCAGCCTTTGTTTCCTGAAGGTGATTACCCGGAGTTTGAATTGAGCAACTGTTGATTGTCAGAAGACGACCTAGGGGTTGAGTAGATTTGAGCAGAATCGAGCAGCGAAGTCAGCTGAAGATTATTGGTAGCTATGTCTGAAGGCAATTTCCAGTCTCCTAACACCTTGACAGGGTTTACTATGACGTCCAACCCTCTGTATGATTCTATGGAAGACTCCCCGCAAGCGAACAACGTTACTGCAGACCAAGTTGTACAGCCTTCTGTTGAGAACCGAGATCGACATGAGCAGTTTGTTGCCTGAAATGAACGTCCTCCTCCTGTTAACAATCAAGGTGTTGTTTTCCCTGTAATGAATTACCGAAGAGATATTCCAATAGCCAGGACCGTAGATCCAAGAGCTCTTGAGACGGATAGAAAATCCGAGCATTGGAAGAAGGAGTTAAAGCTTTGAAAATGAAAGATGCTGTTAACCTGAATGCTGCAGACATGTGTTTGGTTCTTGGCCTGGTGTTGCCTTATAAGTTCAAAGTGCCGAAATTTGAGAAGTACACGGGAGATAGCTGTCCGAAGCAACATTTGATGATGTTCTGTCGAAGAATGACTTCGTTTGTGCGAGATGACAAATTGATGATCCATTGCTTTCAAGATAGTCTGACTAGGGCATCTTTGAGGTGGTATATGCAGTTAGAGAAAAATCAGATTCGATCATGGGTGGATTTAGCTAGAGCTTTTCTAAAGCAGTACGATTATAATTTAGACATAGCTCCCCATCGCATGCAGTTGCAAGAATTGTCTCAAGAGAACAATGAACCTATCAGGAAGTATGCTCAGAGATGGAGAGAATTTGCTGCTAGAGTGCACCCACCACTTTTGGACCGAGAGTTAACGAGCATGTTTGTAGATTCCTTACAGGATCCGTACTTCGAAAGACTGCTTGGACTTCCATTAAGTTTCTCTGACGTGGTAACATTAGGAGAACGCCTTGAGTATGCTATAAGAATCGGGAAAATTCAGATTATTTCGAACGATCAAGCTGGTGAAACTGAATATCCTTGTGACTATCAGAACAAAGAAGGAGTTGTGATCAATGCAGTCATGCCAAAGGTTGAATATCCTCGAGACGAATCAGTAAATCTTGTTGGTTCTTCATCTTATCAGAGATCAGTACCTCCTGTGGCTTGTTATGCTGGACGAACAACTGTGCCTAGGGCACCATATCAGGAATCTTATGTCGCTTCCCTTGCAAATCAGCGAACTCGTGGTCGAGGTTATCAGAATCAGAATCGACCTCGCAACTATTTGGAACGAAGGAAAGCTCCTTCTCACCCAGTGCATATGCCGTATAGCCAGCTGCTACCATCTTTGATCCAGAGTTCTTTGGTGGAACCTAAAGCTCTTAAGCCAGTTCCAGAACCTTACCCTCCTGGGTACAATCCCCACGTTCAGTGTGGTTACCATGGTGGCTCTCCAGGGCATTCGACGGAAGATTGTAAAGCATTTCAGGCGAAAGTACAACAGTTGATCGACCAAGATCGCATTTCCTTTCGAGAAGGATTTATGTTTGTTCATACCAACCGCTCAGCTGTCTAAGCTCGTAGACTCAGAAGGTTGTTTTCAAAGGAGCCAGTGATTCAGACAGGCGGGCGCCTCGACATTGGCAGTCCTCAGACTTTTATATCATTTGCATTTGTAGTTTTCTTTCTGTTAGTTACTATTTGTTGTAAATATTGTATGTTTCGAATGGTGATATTAATAAGGTGGCTATGCATTTTCTGAATTAATCATGTCGCTGTCGCTCATTTATCGCATTGCACTGACACTTGCATTTTATTCACTCCACTTTGTCACATGATTAGCAAAGATTGGAGGGAGGATGACGAAATAAACTCATGACCGATGATCGTATGCTTTCAGATAAGACCTTACCGATGACGTACAAGGCATTGTTTCAAACCTCCTAAACACTGGAGATATAAGGAGTTAGTCCCTTGTTAACCACTTCACGCCAGGAAGTAGAAGTTTTTTCGGACTTTTTTCTAAAACCCTCACATCTTAACCCGGGGCAGGGTAGTTGTCAGTTAGCTTGACCGAGCATTCAAATCCTACAGAGGAATGTTTCCATTCGAGGACCAATAACAGTTATACCTCTCAAGAGGTCGTATCTCGTCAACCACAATGGTTAAATCTCACCAACCAGGAGTGAGACAGTTACCATCTTTTCGGAACAATCAAGACAATCAGTGTCACACGACTTTGTTCCAAGAAAAAAAAAGAACTCAAAAGGCTGGAAAGCTAACACTTAGGCAAAAAATCAGGGCATCCCGCTGGACTTCAAAAATCGAAAAAATTCGAAAAGAACTCAAAAGGAGTCAGTCCAGGCAAAAGTTAGGGAATCAAAAAGAATGAAAAAGAAGGGATAGAAAAAAATAGATCCCCAGCGAAAGACAAAGTCGTGTATACAGACACCGAAAACGAAGAAGGAGTTACTGTCACTCCGAAACCTTGTGAATTCATTAGTTATGGTTCTTACCATTCAACATGCCTCTCGAAGAGGCGAGCGCTTGTGCCAGGTTAACTGAACTTTAGGATCGGAGATCATCACGTAGAAAGGGTGGGTACAAATCAAAATTTGAGCCAAATATCCTTTGTTTCATGAACCGTGAACCCGACCACGATACAACCCTTAAAAGACCTAATTGAGGTAGGTTTTATTCTGAAAGTGCATTACGATAAGGTTGAGTAACCTGACTCCTTCTTGATTTGCTAATCATATCCTTGTTGTATTTTTCACTGATCACATCAGCACTACGTTTGAACTTAGGTTCATTCGTCACTCACAATCATGACACATAAATGAGTGACAAGGCAAAAAATTTCAAAATCTGCATAAACATTGCATTAAAATTACCATTCGTGAATAGACAATTTTACTTGCAGGCTAGTAGTTGACACGAAGGAAATTTCAACCGGGAATAATCAAACAGGACTGAAAAATACAGTAGTCTGAACCAGAACGGTGTATGTTGTGAAACCCTGTGAATCAGGGGCATTAATTTCCAATAAGTTCAGAATCAGTTAGTCTGCGGACAAGTCCCGAAGCATCAGTTGATTATGGGGCAGTTTATTTGAGAAGCAGTTGATCAGAAACCCAATCAGGGGCAGTTATACAGAATGTTGAGTCTTGAAATAGATACTTCCAGTGAGTAATCAGATCAGGTTAAGTCGCTCATATGCTCATTCAGGGGCAAAGTCACTTCAGAGATAGTGAAGACCAACTGGGTTGACAGTTGTTTGATTGAGGTTGAATCCTTTGGTGGTACCGATACCGGGGCAAATAATCTCGAGGTCGTCTCGTAGCAAGCTGTTCAGAGCAAATATTCCCAAAAGTTGGATTGGGGCAAGTTGAATTGTACTGGGGCAAGTTATTCAAGCAAGTTTGTTTATCCCCAGCAAGAGTTGAGTATCGGGGAATCGCGTCAATACCCTTATCAAAAACCTGAACCTTCTAAATAAGAAGAGTCGTGTTGTCGGTGGATTGTTATCCTACAGTTTAAATCTGTTACCTGTCAGAACTCCGTAACCAAGTCGTTTCCAAAGCCCATGTCTCGCCTGGCAAACCGGTAACCAGTTCTCGTCTGGCCCACATTTCTGTAAATACCAGTTCTCGCCTGGTACCTGTCTTTGTTTAACCCATTATCGTATGGTCAACCTTTCCGTAAACATCAGTTCTCGTCTGGTGTGGTTTATTGTGGCATCAGTTCTCGTCTGGTGCATGTTACCTTTTAACCAGTCCCTGTCTGGTCATCAATTCTCTAACCTGTTTGTTACATCAGTTCTCGTCTGGTGTATGTTATTGGTACCAGTTCTCGTCTGGTCACTGTTTTTTTAACCTATTGTTGTATCAGTTCTCGTCTGGTACATGTCAGCTTTCAGCCAGTTCTCGCCGGTTGTCTTTTTCTTATCCTATTATCCAGTCAGCCCGTCTGACGTTCAAAACATAAAAAACCCAATTTTCGTTCAATTTTCCTAATCTATTTTGCTATCAGTTCTCGCCTGGTAGTCTACCTTTGAATGCTAGTTCTCGTCTAGTATTTTCCATCTTGTTAATAACCTGTTGTTATCCTAAAAAACCCAAAAAATATGTAAATACCCGATACAATTGTCACGTTTCCCGATACGAAGCTTAATGGATGCCAGTTCCCCGATTAATGTTGAATACCGTATGGACGTTGTTAAATCAGAATTACTCCTCTTCAGCAGTTGAAAGTTGTGTATTGTTCCCGGAAGAATTGAGATTGTATTTTACCCCGCATCAGAGTAGGATCGGGAGTACCCCCAGCCGATTAAGATTGATATCTTTGATAGAAGGGGCATTCTCAACAGTGAGCCGGCTACAATCAACCCCTATTGGGTTAATCCCCACAGAATGCAGTTTGGCAATGGTTAGAAAGAATATCGTCGAGATGGTTATGTGATAACCGATTACCTTCAGTGCAATTGACTTTGCCTCCGGCATTTATTTTGCCAAACGGTTTGTAGACCTGGTGTTCTCTGGCAGCTTGAGCTTACATTAGCATTTGCATATATCATCGGGGCATTGCATTTACAAATACATAGCATATCCATGCCGTATAGGGTATTGCAGTTACAAACGCATAATATTTACATGTCATATAGGGCATTGCATCATTTCAGACATCCGCATGTCGAAACATAGACCAAGGTGGTTACCTATTGGCTTTCGAATATGTTCACCTGCAGAGTTATTTGGTTAAGCTTCTCTACTCCCCCCAGCGGAGTGCTTCTTCATCTGGTTGTTACGTCAGCACCGAAAAAAAGAAAGAAAGATTGACATATATCAAACTTCTGAAGCTGCCGCCTTCGTCGAAATAGGTGTCAGGCAGTTCAATTCAGAATTCCCCAGGAGAGTTTCCTCAGGTTCGCCGTGAACCATGAGTCGACAGAAAGGATCCCATAATAGATGGGAAGGTGTTTGCTTTGTTGAAGCATTATTCCGAAGAATCAGTGCCTGTGGCGTCACGCAGGTGATTGATGTTGAAAAAAACAGCAGAAAATTTATCAGATAATTGACTAGTTGTTGCCGTGACAACCAGACTTCAGTTTATTAGACGCTATTTCTCAAGCAGTTTTGCAGTTTATTTTGCGGTTGGCAAATTCCAGGGTTTCATTTATATTCAACCATCTTCTACCTTTGAATGATTAAAGGCTGGGCGCTCTTCAACCATTCAGGTCCAAGCCGCTTGAATAGGGGCAGCTGTTGCACCCTAAAATTTGACCAATCGGGTCCCCCATCTGGCTCGATGTTTCGACGCATTTCGCATTAGCATTTACATACTGCATATAGTGCATTTTCTCAATCATGGTGATTTTATCGGGATTACAGCCCTGTTGTCGCATTTCGGGTATCTCAGACCGGTTTGGGTAATCGGAGGTTATTTTGGGAAGTCGCGCGCTTCCTGGGTGTTTTCAGCTTACGCAGTAATTTTGGAGTTTCTTGGTGTCGGGGTTTACTGTTTGCTTCGATTTGGTCTCGCGCTCTCTTTTATGTTGGTTATTTGCCTTTGTCTGCATTTTTTAGGATTTAATAGCCTTTTGTAGATTTTAAATAGGTTTTATAGATTTTCTAGGATTTAAATAGATTTCTTTTAATATTTTTAATAGTTTTAAATCTTTTTTAGAGTTTATAAATTGTTTTTAAATAGATTTTAGAATAAACTTCTTTTTTAGATATTAAGTCATTTTTTAGATAATAGTTTAATAGAATATTTCTTTTATTAGGATTTGTTAAGTAGAAATTAATATAGCTTAATATAAGTTTCATTAGAAATTAAATAGAAATTAATAGTTTTTTCATTAGTTTAGAGATTAACATAGATTAGATGTTAATTCCCTTTTAATAGAGTTTAATTAGAGTTTAATCTTAGTTAGATTTTAATTGAGTTTGTTAGAATTAATTAGGGTTAGATTAGTTTAATTCTCATTTGAGATTTAATTGCAGTTTTTAATTTTAGTTAGAGTTAATTAGGCTTAACCATTAGTTAATTAGTTAATTAGGATTATTAGTTTTAATCTTCATCTTAGGCGGTAATAGTTTTTTTAGTTTTAATTCAGTTTAGTCATTAGTTAATTAGTTAATTAGGTTAAGTCTTTAATTAGTTTTTTTTAATTGGGTTTAATCCATTTTAATTCAGAGTTTATGGTATCATTTTCGTGGGCCCAGCTTTGTGCTTTGGAGGCCCAATCCCAGTCCAAGTGCAGTGACATGTGTCACTATAAAACCAAGCCACGCGTGCTCATGCAGGGGGGCCACCTCACTTTTTCATGCATTCAGCATGCTTCACACCTCATACTCCACTCAGCGCTAACCTCGCCACGTGTTTCACATGCGGCTCCTCCCTCTGGCTCCCCTGTGACACCTGTCCCGTCCTCACTCTTCACCGGTTGCATGGCCGGCGGCCATGCAACCACCGCACCTAACCAAATCCAGCCACCACCAACTTCTTCCAGCCACAGTAATTGTTCCTCCTCCGCCGTCAAGCTCGCCGGAAACCCTAAAAATTCCAGAAATTCATCTTTCTCCTCTAACATTCATCTTCTCCGATCTAATTCACCAGCAACATCAATGTTCTTACAACTCCACCCAGGAAACTCCGATGATTATCATTGATCTTCGCCGATCATCATCAATAATCGTTCGATCTTCATCATTCCACTCCAGAAGCATTCATCATCATCATAAGAACCTTCAAACGTTCTTCGATCAGTTTCCAGATCCTCATCAGGGCGCAACATATTTTTCCAGAAAGAACATCAAGATCTTCATCAAAGTCCTTGAAGCTCATCGTCTCCAGAAGATCCTCATGCATCTTCATCAAGGAATCCTCATATCGTCCAGATTCATCATCTTCGGATCAAGCTTCATACAAAATCCAGAAATCTTCAAAGCGCGTTCAACAGTCTTCAACGCGATCTCCAATCGTCATCCACATCCAGCTTCGAGAGTTTCCTCATGTTCATCCGATCTCCAAGAAACTTCCAGCAAACTTCAAAGATCTTCACACTATTCTTCACTAAAGCTTCAAACGAGCTTCAAATCTTCATCGTCTTTCCAGATCGTCGTCCAGGACCTTCATACGAGTTCGTGTCCAGCTTCCAGATCTTCATAAGGCCTTCAATCGTTTCTTCATCTTCTTGGATTCGCTCGTGAAACTTCAAATCTTTATCCAGATATTCAACATAGTCTTCTTCATCCTTTTTGTGGATTAATGAGAAGAAGATGGAGTTTGATGGAGGGATTTGAGGGAGACGAAGGCGTTGAACGGAGAGAGGATGGAAAGGTGAAGCTTCGAGAGAGAAAGGGTTGAGAGGAAACGGCCGTGAACAGTGACCGGGGAAAGCTAGGGTTGTGTTATTTTGTTCTGAGTTGGACCGGGTAGTGTGGGCTTCTGAGCCCAACAACGAGTTTTTTTCACGTACACCCGGCGTTTGGGTTCTCACCCCCTCCTCCGTGTGTAAACTGGGCTGGGCCCAGCGAATACTAACAGCACCCCTCCGTTTTGGCCTTTCCCTCCCAGTTTTTTTTATTTTTCTGAATTACTTAGTGGGCTGGGCCCAGTTCTTGTATTATTTTTTTTGCTTCTTCACCCTTGGGTCTGCAGTTTTGGCACCCCCTTATTCTTTTCTTCATTTTCTTTTATTTCCTCTTGTTTAGTTTTTTTTTCAAGAAAAAGAATTAAAAAAAAGAATATTGAAAAAAGAATATGAAAAAAGAATATTGAAAAAAGAATATAAAAAAAAAAGGATATTGAAAAAAGAATATGAAAAAAAGAATATTTGAGAAAAAAAGAATTGAAAAAGAATATTTGAGAAAAAAAAGAATTGAAAAAGAATATTGAAAAAATATAGAAAAAGAATAATTGAAAAGGAGTATGTGAAAAAATAAAGAAATAAAAAAATAGAGAATATATAGATTTTAATATTTTTCTTTTAGGATACAATTTTTCATAGAGTTTATTTTACCTTTTTAGAGGTAGTTTTAGAAGTCCACTTGTTAGGGGACTATTTTCCACTTGATTTTCCATTATAGATGGATAGGATAGTATTTTCTAGGAGTTTATTTCCCGTTTTCAATCATTGTAACCCATTTTCAGAATATTAATAAAGCGAGATTTGAGTTGTGGTCCCGAAAGTAGCCGAACTACAGCTGCTCTGATTTCTCGTACTGAGCGAGAATATGTAGGCATAGGATGCGATATCCTAGCGAGCACACTAACAACTGACATTTTGTTCTCTCGCTGCTGTGCGATCGAGACGTTCCCGCTGACGACTGATGTTATCCTTTCCTCTTTCCCGAGTGCATTTGAGACCAGACCGTAGTTTTAGTTCCCATAGGTTCCCGTACCTTTAAAACCAGCTTAATCTCTCACTTCCTGTGTGTGAGAACACCCAGTCTAGCCGTAGTTAGCCTGAACTACGAAAGCTCTGATCTTCCATGCTGTGTGGAAGTACGTAGGCACAAGACGCGAAGTCTTGGCGAGCCAATTCCCCGTAGTCCCGAACTACGTTGACTCTGACTTTCTCTCTTGAGAATACGTAGGCATAGAGTGCGACGCTCTATCGAGTCAATTCCCTTCCGTTTAGATTTAACAGCCGTAGATAGATTGTTTTTGCATCCTTTAGACAAACCAAGCAAGCGTGGATCCCGTCGAGTACGACGGACGTGAGGGGTGCTAATACCTTCCCCTTGCATAACCGACTCCCGAATCCAGGTTTTGGTTACGATGACCATACCTTTCTCGTCTTTGCGGTAGGTTTACTTCGAGTGTTTTCCTTTCCCTCCTTTGGGATAAATAACGCACGATGGCGACTCTTCTGTTCATCCGGCGCCGATTTTCGCAGTAGCGACACTGTCAAATACATGAAAAGAGGTCTTCCCGGAACAGGAGGTATCAAGATCGAAGGTTCTTGAAGGTAAACATTGATCTTATCAAATGCTTGCTGACAATCTGAATTCCAAACGACCGTCTGATCCTTGCGTAACAATTTGAAGATGGGCTCGCAAGTAGGAGTCATGTTAGAAATAAAACTGGATATATAGTTCAACCTTCCAAGGAAACTTCTGACTTGATTCTCAGTTTGTGGAGTTGGCATATCTTGAATGGCTCGGACTTTATCTGGATCTACCTCAAACCCTCGGTGACTGACAATGAAACCGAGTAACTTCCTAGATCTTACCCAAAAGGTACACTTAGCTGGATTCAGTCTCAACTGATATTTTCTGAGTCTCTTAAATAATTTCAAAAGATGTTCCAAATGGTCCTCCTCACTCTGAGATTTGGTGATCATGTCGTCAACATATACCTCTATCTCCTTGTGCATCATGTCATGAAATAAAGCCACCATGGCTCTTTGATAAGTAGTACCTGTGTTCTTCAGACCGAAAGGCATAACTTTGTAACAGTAAGTCCCCCACGGAGTAATGAAAGTAGTTTTTCCATGTCATCGGGATTCATCTTAATCTGATTGTAACCGGAGAAACCATCCATAAATGAGAAAACTGCAAAACGAGTCGTATTATCCACCAATGTATCAATATGCGGCAAAAGGAAATCATCCTTTGGGTTGGCCTTGTTTAGATCCCTGTAATCCACACACATTCTGACTTTCCCATCCTTTTTCGGCACAGGTACAATATTAGCCACCCATTCGGGATATTTGGATACTGCCAGGAAACCTGCGTCAATCTGCTTCTTCACCTCATCTCGAATTTTAAGAGCCATGTCAGGTCTTGTTCTTCAGAGCTTTTGTTTAACCGGTGGGCATTCTGGTCGAAGCGGTAACTTGTGAACCACTATGCCAGTGTCTAAACCCGGCATATCTTGGTATGACCAAGCAAATACATCCACATACTCTTTCAGAAGCTTCTCTAATTGCTGCTTGACCTCTGCCCCTAGAGCTGCCCCAATCTTGACGTCTTTCTTGTCTTCTTTGGTGCCAAGATTAATGACTTCTATATGTTCTTTGTAGGGTTGAAGCTCTGTGTACTCATAATGTGCCCATTTTACCAGTTCATCAGGGATTTCAAAATCTTCGTCCTCATCTTCAGCTTAGTATATTGGTGAATCAAAGTCAGGAGGAAATGCAATGTCATAGGATTCAATGGGTTGTAGGACATCACTGCACATGGGAATGGCTTAATTAAAACACACAAAAACAAATGCAGCACACAAAAGGAGAAAAAATTGTTTTGGTTTTTTAAGATTGCCATTTTTCTTTTAAAATGAAAGCAAAAGCAGTAAAGGAAATAACACAAGGAAATTAACAAAATAGTTCATTTTTCATTGATTTTCTTGAAAGCACGGGGCCCTTACAAAACATTCCTATAGCCTTGGGCACGACTATGGAGATTTAAAGCAACAAAAAGAAAAGAAAACAAACAAATTACTTTGACTCAGGAAAAACCACAGGAATCTCAATAGCTTCCTAGTTGCTCAAAGTAGATTCGCCATGATACACTAACTGTTCAAGGTCTTCATCTTCAAAATCTTCTTCCACAGCACTGACTTGGAATCCTCCACTGATGAATACTTCTTGTATAGTCTTTGGGCGTCCTTTGTTATGTGTCGGTGCTTCAACATGAGTTGGTTTGTAACCCAACCTTTGGCGATTCGTTTTTTTCTTCACTTCAATAACCTCTCCCCAACCTGCAGGAGTAACTTCTTCCAGTGTAAACTTGATGCTCTGAGCGGATGCAAAAGATGGACCGCTCTTAGCCACTGCTTCCTCTAACATCATTGTGTTAGCTATCTCGAGTGCCTGAAAGGAAGTTTCTAACGCGCCCTCATCTGCCTCAATATACTTGAATGATGACAGATTGCTCACCATTAGGTCCTCTTCACCGTGTACAATTACCAGCTTGTCATTCACAACAAATTTCATTCTCTAATGCAATGTGGAAGTTACTGCCCCAGCTTCATGTATCCAAGGCCGTCCCAATAAACAACTGTAAGCCGGGTTAATATCCATTACTTGGAATGTGATACTGAACTCGTGAGGTCCTATCATGATTGGTAACTCTACTTCCCCAATAATTGTCCTTCTTGATCCATCGAAAGCCTTAACAATTAACGACGTCGGTTTCATTTCTGCCCCTGCATATGCCAACCTTGCAAGCGACCTTGCGGGCAATACATTCAAAGAGGATCCAGTGTCAACTAAAACTCATGCCATGGTGTCTTCTTGGCATCTGACAGATACGTGCAATGCACGGTTGTGATTACGCCCTTCCTTTGGCAATTCGGCATCACTAAAACTCAACGTATTACAGGCTGTAATATTGGCTACTACCGATTCAAATTGACCGAGAGAAATATCTTTCGTCACATGTGCCTGTCTCAATACTTTTTCCAGGGCTTCCCTATGAGCTAGAGAATTCATCAAGAGAGACAGTATTGATATCTTTGATGGGGTTTGATGAAGCTGATCAATAACCTTGTAATCGCTTTTCCGAATGATCCTTAAGAACTCCTCATCTTCTCCTTCAGTACTATCTCTTTGTCTTTTGTCACCGCAGTAGGAGTAACTTCTTTTGGAGTGACCATCGTTATCTTTGGCTGATAAATTCGGCCGCTACGGGTCATCTTGCTTGTACCTGCAATATTTGTTACGTCGAACTGATCCCCTTTCATTTCTTCTTTCTGAACAATCTTTCCAGATCCTTGGTCTATCACAGTCATGCCATATTTCCACGGAACAGCCTTTGTACTTTCAAAAGGAAATGGCCTTGGTTTCTGAATAATAACTGGTCGAGGCTGATCCGTAACCGATCTGTTGAAAACGGGCTTCACTCCTTTGTTGGTTATATTGAACACTGGAACTTTCCCACCTTTCTTTGATAGGTCAAAAACAGGATCAATTACCGAAACCTCCTCATTCTTTTTCTTACCACATACTTGCAATACTCCGTCATCAATCAACCTTTGTATATCTCCTTGCACCACATCACATCCTTTAGAATCCACAAGACACTTTTTACAGTCATTATGAACACCTTCAATCAGTCCGACCTTCAACAACTTTTCACGTAGGGATCTCAATGGAGTTCTGATTTCTGACACGTCAACAACCAACTTCTCATTCGAAGCTTCTATAGCATTAACTCCTCCATGATTCGGTAATGGATTACTTTTAACATTAGGCGGCACATCATCAAAAGACAAGATCTTCTTTTCTATCAACTCTCTGACAATATGTTTTAAAGCAAGACACCCCTCTAAGTCATGACCGGCAGCACCTTCATGAAAGGAACAATGAGTATTTGGATTATAGTGAGGAGACGTAGTGTCTAGATTGAGCGGTCGCATTGTTACCAACCCTTGTTGTACTAAGGATGGGTACAATTCTATGTAAGTCATTGGTATCTGAGGAAGTGGAGGTTTTGTTGTTGGTCTCCAATTCTGATAGTTTTGTCTGGGTTGTTGAGCTCTCGGCTGATGATATTGTTGATAGGGTGGAGCGTTGGGCGCTCGTTGATACCCTTGTTGAACAGGTTAATACACGGGTACTGGCTGCACTGTCTGAAAATTCGGAACAGGGTGATTGAAAGCTAGAGTTACAGCTGCCACATATGGTTGTTGGGCATACTGCAACGGATACATTGGTCGTTGTTACTAAGGTTGCTGAACAAAACATGGTTGAGGCTGTTGAACAAAGCCTTGTTGAGGTTGCTGATACTGTTGATAAGGCTGTCTCCAAGTGCGATTCTTTCTTCGCACAATTATAGCATTTGTTTCTCCCTCCCTCTTTTTATGGAAAGTACCACTGACCTTCTTAACATTGATGTTGCTAGAACTACCGGAACCACTAGCCACCTTCCCATTCTTCATTCCCAACTCCACTCTCACTCCCACAGCTACTATATCAGAGAAACTCGCGGTTACGCTGCTGATCATCTTCTCATAAAACTCCGGTCTCACTGTATCGACGAACCAATCTGTCAACTCTTTTTCACTCAAGGGAGGTTCTACCTAAGATGCAGTCTCCCTCTATCGTTGCGCATATTCTTTGAATGACTCTGAACTCTTTTGTGACATACTCAGTAATTGTCTTCTATCAGGAGCCAGATCCATGTTGTACTTGTAATGTTTTATGAAAGCATCAGCCAAGTCTTGGAAACTGTGAATACGAGACTGATCCAAACCTAAATACCATTTAGCAGGAGCTCCTTTCAAACTATCCTGGAAACAGTGAATCATCAACTTATCATCTTCCACATGTGTGGCCATTCTTCGGTAGTAATCAGATGTGTCCGAGGACAAGTAGCCCCAAAATACTGATTGAAATTGGGAATCTTGAACTTTGGCGGGATTACCAATCCAGATACTAAGCACATATCTCTGGCATCAGTACCAAGGATGTCATTTCCTTCCATTGCTCTGACCTTCCTGCCTATAGTCTCTACACTCTCTTTCAACTTATCATGTCGTCCACTCTCTTCTTCATACCCATCAAGACCTTCATACACTTGTGGAGGATTATGAAAAACAGGGTGCGCTTGAGTCTGAACAGAAGGCTGAGTGTAAGTAGGAATAGCTTGAGGAAACTCTGCCCCTAGGGGAACTGCTTGCTGGTTGACTGTTGGTGGAGGTACAAAACCAGGTGGTAACCCATAGGTTGGCACATTAGCAACAGTGACTACCGTCAGGATTGGATCCACAGCTATACCAGTGATTTCAGAAACAACAGTGGCTTGAGTGTCCAACTTTGCACGAATGACCTGTAGGGCTTCCATGATCTGCCCCATGCCTCCTCGTAGTTCTCCAAGTTCATTGTCGATTCTGTCTACCTCCAAATTTTGTTCTTCCATTCTCAGACTAGCTTGGGCTCGGGTGTTGTATCGATGTTGAGGATTCAGTGTGATTCTCTGAAGAAAAGACAGCGACATGAGACACAACACAGGAACATGCACATGCAATGCTTATGAATGCAGACATGCAAATGCAGAATTAAACATTCAAGGAATTTTAAGGCCATATTTGCAAATATTATAACAATGGGGAAAACAAAGCAGACAAATTTTCATAAATTAACAACTGGAGAGTTTTACAACAACAAATTGGAAACTGAAATACAAATCTTCAATTCCACTGAATGATAAAATACAGAAAACATAAAGTTTCTAGATCTTCTGGTCGGATGGTCCTTCGTCTTCACGCCGATTCTTTCCTCCATTTTGATAAACCAACACCTGGAGTTCTTCCTTCTCTTGCATGACTTTGAAGTACTTACCCCTCCAATCTCTTCCTTCTTTTTCAGCCTTCGCCAGAATAGCTTTTAATTCTTCCACAAGAGTGAGCTTTGTTGGGCTAAGCTCAAAACTGGTGTAGAACATCTTCAATGCAGCTTCTCTTACCCATGCTAAGTAAGATTCTGAAACAGTTGTGTCGGGATAATCTAAAGCAGTCATTCCTCTCGTGTTGATGCAACGCCAAGCATACACAATTCGAGCTTTGTAAGCTAGACCTTTTCCTTCCTCAATGTAGAAACTTCTCAAAAGGGCAAAGTCTGGTTCACTCTTCATTGGGTATCCCAACTGACGACGGGCTAAGATAGGATTGTAACTAATGCAACCTTCAGTGCTGATGAGCGGTACATTTGGGAAGTCTCCACAGCTTTGAATCATAGGAATCCCTCCATACACGGGGTCATACCACTTGATGTCTGAGTGCTTGAGTAACAAAATCCTTTCTGTCCATGAGAGTCCATTCTGTCTATCCCAAAGAGCCGGTAGTCTCGGCAAGTGCGAAATAAACCACTTGTAGAGAAGATTGGTACAACACACAATTCGTCCACCTCCATAACGACTGCTACGATGGATAGAGAAGTATGTTTCAGCTAACAATGTGGGCACAGGATTCCTGAGTAAGAAAAGATTGATCGTATTTGCCTCCACAAAATTATCAACAGTCGGGAACAAGAAAAGTCCATAAACCAGCAAAGCCAGAATAGCCTCGAATGCTTCCATCTTCTTTGACTCTGCATAAAACTGTGCTTTCTCAAACAAGAACGTAGCTGGCAATCCATACATGCTTCCTCTAGTAGTCAACTGTGGGCGTACTTCAGTCGTCTCTAGATATAAGGCATCTGCAATTACTCTTTCATTGGGTGTCCCTTCTCTTCCAGAAAATGGCCTAGGGGCAACACCTAATCCTATCAATGCAGAATATTCCTCCAAGGTCGGTAGCAACTGGTAATCTGGAAATGTGAAGCAATGATAGGTCGTATCATAGAATTGCGCAAGTGCTGACAATTCTCTTCATCCACTTGAAGTTCAAGTAAAGCCAACACATTCACATACTTCCCTTTGAATGCCTCAGGATCCTCTACCAATCTTGCTAGTCTTCTCAAATTCCCCAGATCTGGGCTTTGAAACACATTCTCTGCAGTTGTTCTTTTTCCAGAATCCATTTGTTAGTATCTGCAAAACAAACTTTAATTCCTTGAATGTTTAATTAATGAGAATGCAAATGCAAAGGTTTTATGGAACTCAAATTTTGTAAATATCAAAACATCATTTCATTTCATTGATTTTCAAGTTTTGAATTACAAAATAGTACATCTTACAAAAAGTCCTAAACATAGAGCTAAAGATATTCTAACAAAAAGTCCTCTCTTGCTTTGATCTTCTTGAGTTCTTCTTCTATCTGTGTCTTCTCAAGAATGAGCTTGTCCACCATTAACTTCCATGGAGTTGACTGATGGCTGGAATAAAATAAATCTTCCTGCGCCTTCCTCTTCTTACAAGCAATAATTTCTTCATCCTTCATCTGAAGTTGTCTACGGAGTTCATTATTTTCTTCCACGGCCACTTGGTACTTGTATCTCCAGGCTACTTCAGTTTGTTGTGATTTTCTCAAAGCAATCTTCAACTTCTCCTCTTCAGACATAAAGATCAATGGGGGTTCCTCCTTCAAAACCATGGGTTCCTACTGAGGATAAGGCATCTTCAGCTGAATAGCTCTCTTTCGGACCCATTGGAGATAAGGCTCGAGAGAGAGACGCAATTAGGTTTCCCTAAGTCTTCCTTTCCTTTCTTATGTACATGACCCCAAGCTTTGAGAACCTCTTTTCTTAATTCTGATTCTCCCTTAAAGAAAATATTCTCCACATGAGCGCTATTAGGTTTGTCTTTCAAAGGATATCCAAGTTGTCGGCGAGCGAGAACAGGGTTGTAATTGATTCCTCCATTTGTACCAAGAAGAGGTACATTACCAAAATCTCCACAACTGTCAATGATCTTTATCCCATCGTAGTTACGGCTGTACCAATCAATATCGGAGTGAGTGAGAGCCATAACTTTCTAAGACCACCAACCTTTCTTCCAAAAAGCATGAGCCTTAGGTAAGTGAGAAATAAACCACTTGTATAGTAAAGGGACACAGCAGATAACCATTCCTCCTTTATGAAGATTCCTCAGATGAACAGAATGATAGGCGTCAGCTAGTAAAGTCGGCACAGGGTTTCTCTTCAAGAAAATCTTAATGGCGTTAAGGTCCACAAAATTATCAAAACTTGGAAACAAGAAGATCCCATAAATGAGCAAGGCAAGGATAGCCTCGAATGCATCCATACTCAAATGATCAGCATAGTATTGGGTTTCCCAACTAAGAACTCTGCAGTCAAACCAAAGACTCCTCCTTTAGTAGCCATATTTTTCTAAATATCCACCAACCCCAAATGTGTAGCTTTAGCAATGTCTTCCTCCTTAGGGTTCTTCTCCATGATTGGAAAAGGAGACTTATCAAGAATGGGTAACCCTGCCAAACAAGAATATTCTTCAAGTGTAGGTACCAGCTGATAATCAGGAAAAGTGAAACAGTGATAGAGCGGATCATAAAATTGGAGGAGTGTGGAGAGAAGTCCCAGATCCATCTCCTTCTTCACCCTCAACAATGACAATAAGTTCCCATATCTGCTCTTGAACCCTTCTATGTCTGTCACCAAAGTACTCAGGCTTTCTATGTCATCCAAGTTAGGACTCTTGTAAGTGTACTTCACAGTTTTCTTCTTTCCATTATCCATGATGATCCTAATGTTTACAAACACAAAGTCTGAGTTCCATGAAACTTTATGATATGATGTTCATGAATGCATGAATGCACAAACACAGGTAAGCACAGATTTCACATATACACATAGGTAAACAGATAAAGGTTTAGGTTTGGAGAACACGAGCGCGGAGCCAAGGTCTACCCATCCTAAAAGTATGTATTAGGGCTTTCAAAACTGTAGATCAAGGTTCTAAGAGGTTCCCAAATTCCTCGACCCATCTTTCGGATATTATCAATTTCCCAAATAACTCGGTGGTCGATAATATTCTCAAGAGAGTCTCGTCCAAGTGTAGTATCGCGTATCAACTATTTCGGAATTACTCCCTTATAGTCATCGCACTATGTCCTAATAAAGCCAAAGTAGGGGAAAAGGTAATCTAAAGGTCTTCAGTGTCACGGGCTCCCATATAGAAAGTAACATTGTTTTTCACGAATACTCGATCAACAATATTAACTCTCAAAAGGGCCTCCACTGAGCGGTGGTTTTCTCAAGTTAGCTTGGTCGGGAATCAACTCCCTATAAGCCTTCTTGAATATACCACCATCCTATCATAAGTACGCTCAAGCACGGGTATAGTGTTGTCTCACCACTCAAAGTTCCCAAGATCCAACAGGGCACAAGTACATATTTACAAGTATTCACAAATAAGCAAGTAATCAAACAAGATAGGCTAAACCCTCAAAACAAAAGATCAGCATATCCCCAGTGAAGTCGCCATTTCTGTTGCGGTGAAAATTGGATATCAAGCTATTATATTAAGTTGAACCTTAAATCTTTTACAACCGAACTTTAATTTATCCAAAGGAAAGGTCTAAAGAAAGAAAAACCTTTTTCGCGATGTAAAAACAACGCTAAGAGATTCAGGGATCGGGGGTTGATTATACCTAGGGAAGGTGTTAGCACCCTAAGCATCTGTAGTAATCTACATGAACCTTTTGTTTGATTGCTTGTTAAATTTGTGAAATTCTAAGGTTGGGATTGGGTAAAAGGATAGATGAAGACCTAATAATGGTTTCTAAGCTTGCTCGCAAAGACATCGCATCTTCTGCCTATGTATCCTAACTAGGATAGAATCAGAGCAATCGTAGTTCACCTCACAAGTGATAAAGAACACTTGATGATGATCAAGGTTCAAGGGGGAGACAAACATGACAATTTTTGTGTGGAGTTTGACAAAACTCCCTAATCTAGATTGTAACACTCAAAGGGAAAGTAAGAAATCATGACAATGATTCTTACATAGAGTTGACAAACTCTATCCTAGGGTTCTAGTTGAAGAACACTCCTAGTACAGGTGGGCTCCTTAGACTTAAAGCAAAGTCTAATGGCTTCTAAGTTAAGGTTAAAGTGACTTAACAAAGTCAAGAAAGGGGTAAATGAGCTATCCATGACATGAGGGTCAATGGAAAGACTTTTCCTTTGGAAGGAGAGAGGGGAGGCAACTAGGATGAGAGCTAACAAGCTTCATCACTTGGGGAAAGAAAACATTAACATATTAATAACATGATGAATATAAAAGTATGGTGACAACCATTAAATGAACATGTTAAAGATAAACACAAGATATGCATTGATGACAATCAAAGCAACTAATCAAGCAGGAAATGTGACGACAGATCGAGCTTAAGTACATTCCTCAGAGGGGACAAAATAAACATGGTAACAACCTAAAGATAAAATCCTAACATGTTGACTAAAATTTAAGGATATGAATGTAAACAAATATCACAAACAATCACAAGTATAACAAGGAAGAAAATCATCTGTACAGGCGAAAACAATCATAAAACGCTCTTAACTTGCAAGTGGTCAAAAGGGATGAAAAATTGGACAAACATGGAATTTTAAAATATGACATAAAAGTAGGCATAAAAATAAACACAATGCAAAAAGAATGGGTTCAAAATGATTAAAAATGGATGAGATATGATTTTTTGAAGATTGGATGAAAAATAGTGAAAAATGGTAAAAGGGTTGCCCTCCTCAAGGGTCGAACCCATGCAAGCAAGGTCAAAGGCGCTTAGGTGACAAAGTGATTACCACTGGGGTGGCTGTACATCCATTGATGAAGCCACCCCTTTAAACATATAGGGCATAGATTCATGGCAGGCTGGGCACAAAAACACACCAAACTCAAGATTTGCATTTTGGCCATAACTTCCTCAATTCTTAATGGATTCATGCAAAATTTTAGTGCAACTTGAGTGGAATTAAATGAGGAACATGATAGTGGCATTAGTTTTTCAAGATACCCTCTCCATTTTAAAACCCGATAGCACTTGCTTTTTTGAAGTTTGGAAATGCATTTTGATATGTAACTCATAATCCAATCAGATTTAAATCAGAACAAACATACATACACACCACAAATATGATAATAAGTGATTCTAGCACCTAGATTGAGTTCAAAGCAAGCTGTCATGAAAAATAGCATTCTAGTTGCAAATTATGTGGTGAAATGCATGAAGATATACAGTTCTGATTCTAGGCATGCATAAGTCAAGAAAATTATGTGTACACATCAAAAACATGTTGCTGTATGCATTTATACAAAAGAAATGATCATAAGATGGTTGTGGTGAGAAATGGTATGTAAGTTGCAAAACTGACATGAATAAGATGCATCATGGTGTAGGCTGAAAATGCAGTCCAACTTTTATGCACACATTGATCAAATTGAACACACATACATTTTGAATACATGTTACTAGATACAATTGGACACAAGATAAGGCTCAAAACTGACTGATGTGGAAAATGGTGTTCAAAGTGCAAGCTTGTGTTTGTGATATGCATGAGAATTTTCATTTTCAATTCAAAACATTTTCAGATCAATTCAATCATATACACATCACATATACATGGTATTGAGTGGATTCAAACACATTTTGAAGTCAAAAGAAGACTGTCATGAAAAATGGCACTTCAAGTTGCAAATATCATGAATGTTATGCATGATGAGACAAAAGTTTGATTCTAGCCAAGTTCAGATTAATGTAAACACATACACATGTTGAGAACATATTGATAAATGAGTGCCAACACAAAATTGAGTCTAAAACTGGTGGTAGTGGAAAATGACATTCATGTTGCATTTTTGTGTTTGTGAGGTGCAGTAGGATGTGCAGTTCATGTTCCAGGCACAAATTGAATAAGTTAAACACACATACATATCACATACATGAAAACAAACATGTTGATGCTCAGAAATCAACTTACAACAGCCTGAGACAAAATATGTCTTTCAAGATGCACTTTGGTATTGATGGGAGGCATGAAAGGTTCAAAACAGGTTTTATGCTCTTTTTGACTAGTCTAACACTTCAAACAAGCTACATATTATCTACATGAAATGCTTACATCTCCAAACTTGATCAATAACCAAAGGAAACAGAACTGGTATGGTGAGGCTTGTTTTGTTGAAAAATGCATTTTTAAGGTGAAAGAGCAAACCATGTGAAAACAGATTATGCAGGTCCAACATACATGTCACAAATGCTTAAATGAATGATTTTGAACTCAAGTTTAGACAATCTCTGACCTGAAACTAAAACTGGCATATTCATGGCAATAATGTGCAAGATAAAGCATTTTGAGAGTGATCCAACAAATCAAATGAAAACAGTTCAAACCAAACATACATATCCACCCTAACCATGATTTTGAGTGTGATTCAGTCCAAAACAAACAGATGTAGTGCAGTCATAATAGGATTTGACATATAACATATTCATGACACATTTTCAACATAATGAACTCAAAATGCCAAAACATGAGATTATGATGCAAAGCAAGGAATGGACTGTCTACATACCTCTTGTAGACTATGTTGAGTATATTAGAGCACCAAGAAACCCAGAGGAACTTCAAATGTACCTCCTTGCTTTGAGACTTTCCTTCTTTTTGAAGCAATATGCAAATGTTGTGACAGTTGGAGAAATAAGCCCTACCAATGATTCTCAATGCTTTAGACAGTTGAGGTATGATATATATGAAGTGTTTGAGTGATTAGAACATCAAGCAAATATCTAGAACATGATTTGGCAGATTTTGTGCATTATGGTCAAAGTAACTTGGTATGGAAGTTGACTTTTTGAATGGTGAGGTTTTTGGGTGGTCTAAGGTCTTAGACACCTTCTATACCATATTTAGGGATTGTGTGGATAATTGTGGGTGAGTTTGAGTGTAGAGAAATGGATATGCAAGCTGTTGTAGCAAGACAGATTTTTGAGGTTTTTGTAACTTTGCAACTTTGGTGAAAATGAAGCAAAGTGGGAAGGATTGAATGCTTGAACTTTCTCTGGTTTTTAGAAGAGTTCTTGTGTCTGGAATGAAGTGGTGAGGGTCTCTATTTATAGGTAAAGCAAAGGTATGGACAGATTTGGAGATTTCCCTCCTAGGAGGGAAAAGTTTGCTTTTTGGATCCAACCTTTCAAAGAGGTTTTCTTGGATGATAGGTAAGCTTTAAAGTCAAGAAAAATGATGAAATTAGAGTGGCTAAATGCAGGATAGAGTGTGTAGGCTTATGGCTGGTTCAGAATCCACTTTCCACCTCTTGCTTGTTATTTCACTTTAAGTGCAAGTTGTAAGGCAACTTGCAAGTCCACTTGCAAATGTGGCAAATCCATTTCCTCTGCATATTCTTCACATTTCTATGCTTCATAGCCTCTACATGTTATAAATAAAAACATCCAAGGGCTGAGATTGGTCCCTTGATGAAAGAATGAATTTTTGAAACTTTGACAATGTGGGACTCAAGTGTGAAAACACCAATTTGCCAAACCCATAACTTTTAGCTCACAAATTATTTTGAGGACTTCTAATACTTTTTGGAAAACCCTCATGTAGCTCTAAAACATTCATGTTTTCCAGAAATTCTAACTCCAATTGGAACTAGGTCAAAAATCCCTCCAAAGTTGGCTGAAAATAAGCTTTTAAAGTGAAATAACTTAGAATTTTTCTAAGTTATTTTCCCCTCTTGTAATGAATTTGCTTCTAACTCCAAAAATATGCATTTTATGACTGTGGACCACTGTGGGACTTTTGTAGGACTTGTCAAGAGCTTTCCAATGAGCTTTGAACCAACTCATTTGGATGTGTGGTTAAGGAGTTAGGGTTTAGCCCCTTTCAAAACCCTAATTTCCCGATTTTTCGATTACTTCCTCATCCTTGATCCAATGGTCATGAAAATTGATAGGAAAGTGCAATATGACATAAGGAACATTTTTTATTCACACTTTGAAGTCCAATTCCTTAAATTTGAAGAGTTGACTTTTCGGTCAACCATACGATCGATCGGTGACTACCGAGTCGCCTGTTGACACTCTGGACCTTCTGAAAATTTGAAACTTCTTGAATGAACTTTATTAAGCTATTTGAACTTCGTGGACCATGATCCCACCATTAAAACACTTTCCAACACCAAAGTCAAACTACAGTTGACTTTTACTAGTCAAAAACCCTAATCGGGGCTCCTGGACTACACTGTTCTTGATCCTGGAGTGACAACTTCAAATTGGATTCTCAATTGTCATCATATGATACCCTTTACCTTGTTTCATGATTGAATCAACCCAAAATAATGATTGATCACCTTTTTGAAGCTTTGATTTTGACTGTACACAACCCTGATTCATCTGTAACTTGACAAAGACAAACTTGCACTGGGTTAAGGTTAGATGATTCATGAGTATGCTCCTAAAATGATAATGAGAATCTAAGGGGTCAAAATTTGGGGTGCAACAGAGGCGAAAGCGCCTTTGACAAAGAAGGAGTTGCAGTCTTTGCTAGGGAAGATCAATTTCCTAAGGAGATTCATTTCCAATATAAGTGGCAAGACTCAAGCCTTCTCACCTCTACTTCAAATCAAGCAAGAAATTTTTGAGTGGGGGAAATCACAACAAGAAACGTTCAACAAAATTAAAGAATACCCTGCTCACCCTCTGATTCTGGAACCTCCTTGTAGAAATTGGAGTATGAGATTGTACATAGTTGTGTCAGATAAGACTTTAGGGAGCATGTTAGCTCAAGAGGATGAGAATGACATCGAAAGATTCATTTACTACCTTAACAGAGTCTTGAATGATGCAAAGACTAGATATACTATAATTAAAAAATTGTGTCTTTGTCTATACTTTTCTTGTACAAAACTAAAACATTATATAAAATCAGCCGAAGTTTATGTTTCTTCTTGTTTCGATGCTATTAAATACATGCTTTCTAAACCTATTTTGCACAGTCGAATTGGTAAATGGGCATTAGCCTTAACAAAATATTTTTTAACTTATATGCCTTTAAAAGCTGTTAAAGGACAAGTGGTAGCCTACTTTATAGTCGAAAACACCATAAACTTTGTGGAGCTTGAACCATGGAAGTTATACTTTGACGATTCTAGTCATAAGGATGGAACGGAAGTAGGAGTATTGATTATTTCTCCTAACAAAATTCCAACAAAGTTTAAGTATAAGGTTTAAGGCCTTTGTTAAAACAACAAAGCTGAATATGAAGCTTTAATTGCTAAACTTGAAATATTGTTGGAATTTAGGGCAACTCCATTCGAAATAATGGGAGACTCAGAGTTGGTAATAAAGCAAAATACAGAGGAATATAAATGTGTCAAGGAAAATATTATCATGTACTTTATGATAGCCAACAGGTCATTACGAAGATTTGAAATGGTAAGCATTTGACACATACCTCGACTTGAGAATCAAGAGGCCAATGATTTGGCCCAGATTGCTTCAGGGTACAAAATTTCGAAAGAAAAACTACGAGATGCAATCAAAGTCAGAGGAGGAGTTGTATCAAGTAAATCATCCCCAACAGATTTAGAAACAATGAAGTTAGGATATGCTAATGAAGAAAGCTTCAAAATATTGGCTATAGATAGTTTGACAGCCGAAGATTGGAGAAAGCTAATAATAGATTACTTGCATAATCCAACAGCTTCCGTCGAACAAAAAGGCAAATATCGTGCCTTAAGCTATGTTCTGACGAGAAACAAATTATAAAAAAAGACACCTGAAGGTGTCCTACTCAAATGCCTTAGCGAATCAGGGGCATATTTGGCTCTTTTGAATGTCTATGGTGGGGCATGTGAAGCATATCAAGTAGGTTATACGATGAAGTGGTTATCATTTTGACAAGGGATGTATTGGCCTACAATGCTTAAAGATTGTATTGAATTCTCCAAAGGATGTCAAGAATATTAAATACATGTAGGCATTCAACATGTTCCTATAAGCGAACTACATTCCATAGTATAGCCCTGGCCCTTTAAAGGTCGGGCTTTGGATTTAGTGGGTGAAATTTGACCATCATCATCCAAGAGTTAGAAATGCATTTTAGTGGGAATAGATTATTTCACTAAATGGATTGAGGCTATACCACTAGTAAATGTGGATCGGGATGCAGTAATCGAAGTCATCCAAAAGCATATCGTTTATTGGTTTGGAATCCCAAAAACTATTACAACAGATTAGGGATCAATTTTTACTAGTCAAAAAATGTAAAAGTTTGCTAAAGAGATAGGGTTCAAACTTGTAACATCAACACCTTATTATGCACAGGCTAATGGTCAAGTTGAAGCAGCAAATAAAGTGGTGATTAGGTTAATTAAGAAGCATGTGGGAAAGAAGCCAATAAATTTACATAAGACATTGGACTAAGTTTTGTGGGCTTGTCGAACCTCCCCTAAAGATGCTACAAATACTACACTTTTTCGACTAACATATGGTCATGATGTCGTGTTACCAGTCGAAATTTATTTACAGTCAACTAGAATTCAGAGGCAACATGAAATCCCATCTTATTCATATTGGAATATGATGTTTGAAGAACTAGTTGACTTAGATGAAGAAAGACTGAGTGCCTTAGAATTATTAAAAAGGAAAAAGAAGAGAGTGGAAAAGTCATATAATAAAATGGTGAAAGTTAAGACATTTTCAACTGGATATTTAGTTTGAAAAGTGATTTTTCCCGTGGATCAGAAGGACAGAACTTTGGGCAAGAGGTCCCCTAAGTGGGAAGGTCCTTTTCAAATTATTAAAGTTTTTCCAATGGCACGTATGAAATCGAATAGTTAAATAAAGATAAAAGAATCTTGAAGGTAAGTGGTAAATATTTGAAAAAATATAAGCCTATACTTCAAGAAATAAAGATAAATAAGAAATGGTGCACAAAAATTGGTCGAAGCCAAAATGGGAATAAATAAATTTGCCAAAATGGCTCAGTCATTACATAAAATGCCACACATGGGCTCAACATTAAGACAACAAAGGAACAAGTACATTAGTTACAAGCAGAATAAAAAGGAAGAGAGTCTTTCATCTTTTGATACTTTGACCTTTGAAACGTCAAGTGTCGTTCGCAAATAGTCTTGTTGTTCGAAAGCTCTTCAAACACCTTCCCAAGCTTCTGAGCTCTCTCGATATGGTGCGCACCAACCTCAAGTTCTTTGGCCACTTTGTCATGATCAAACTTCAGAAGCTCAACTTTGTGTTTCTTGTCTTGAGAGATCTTGGTTTGCAACTCTTTGATATGTTGTTCCTATTCTTCGACATTTTTGTCACAAGTTTCAATCTCCTTCTTATTTTGTTCAGAACCCTTTTCTAATTTTGTAGTTTTGGCAGTAGACTCATTGGTTTCATCCTATTCAGCTGGTTGGGTTTCTATTTGTTTTGTGTTCTATTTGATAAATCTTTGAGGCGATTAAAATTAATAACATCAAAGTCAATTAGTGAGACAAATTCTATTATAGCATCTACAACATCTGGGGAAGCTTCCAAAACATTGAATTGTTTTAAAAGTTTCTTGATCCCAAAACATGCAAAAGTATCATTCTTTAGAATGTGGAACAAGTCAACATCAAAGGCCTTCTCTTTAACTTGAGAGAGCGAGTCATCTTCAAGCTTGTTAGTAGACTGATCACCCGACGCAGTCAAAGTGCTAATGCTTTTGTTTGTCCAGATATATCTGGAACTAATCATAGCTTTCAGATGTTCAAAGGGTTTCTGCACCTTAAGTGACTCCAGCTTTTCATGTGAAAGGTTGGTGAAGTTTGTGTCAGTCGAAACATCAGGATGTGGGTTCATTTTTTATTGATCCTCTTGATGTTCTTTTTCTCCTCCATTTTTTGTCTTTCTCTTCTTCGTCATTTCATCCTCCATAATAACTTCACTCTCAAAATCAAACATAGAGTGATCCTCTTCTTCCTCATCCTTTTCGTCACCATCGCTTTGTTGATTGATTGGGGAAACCATCTTCAGACTTATCTTCGACAATTTGTTCTGAAGATGGCATTTTCGTGTCTCCTGCAACATCAACTAGGGCATTTTCCCTTCCTTGGCTTTTCTCGTGTTCAGGTTTGTTGGTATGTGAAAGCTCAGTGGTGGCCTTGAGCGATGATTTCTTTTGATTTCCAGCTAGTTTGCTCACTTCGTCAGCAGATTCTTTGGTAGAATCCTTGGGAGAAGTTTGGGAAGGACTTGTTGGATGATAGGTAGGATCACTACTATTGGTGGGAATAATTTGTTTTACAATGGGATTCCCCTTATCATCTTTGGCATCCTGTGAAGAAGAAATCAATAAGAAAATTAAAAGCATATTAGTCGAAGATAGTTGTAATGTTCAAAAATAAAGAAGAAACCTTTGTACCTTGGGATTCTCAGTCCCAGAACTAGAGTTATCGATCTCTACCTGATTTGGATTCTTCGTATCAGTTGGTTTCTTACTACCAAGAGTAACGTCAGTTTCTACCATCTTGGAAGTAGAAGGTTTCTTCGCACGTGCTTTGACTATTTTTGGCTGAGGTCGAAAACTAACATCAGTAATTTTTTTTTGCTTCTTCTTTTTTGTAATTTATTTGGAATAATCAGGAGAAAGATCCCCCTCATCTGATTCAATTAGATGAACTTCAGGTTCTTTTTGCTTTCTCTTTCTTGGTGTTGGATGTGGTCTCTGACTTCCCTGCAAAAGTACTACATTTCAGATGTTGGACTAAGAAGACAATATGTAAAGAGAAAGTAATGAGTATAAAGTTTTACCTTGGTGGTGGTTTTCTTGGAGCTGTCTTCATCTTTTTCTTCGACAGCTTCTTTTTAAACGGGAGTAGGTTTCCTAGCTAGAATTTTTACAGCTGCAAAGAAAAGTAATGCAGTTAGTATGATGCAAGCATAGAACCTAAATAAATAAAATAGATAGAAAGAAGTGGTGTCGAAGAACCTCCCATTCCACACCTTCGTATATTGGAGACTCCATGCGTACGTGTTCTATGCTAATATGAAGGTGGCCTTTGAAATTGTCCAGAGTGTACTTAGTCGGAACCACTCGCTTAGCATGCTTTTGGGATTCTTGACGAAGAATTTTTATAAAATCCCCACAAACAAACCAATCTGGAAATGGAGGACTAAAAGCCACACCAAAATCAGCAGATGACATTCGAGGGGATTTTGGAGGATAGAGATTAAAAGCTAACTCGTAATGTTGATCAGGTCAAACGTACGAAGGAAGTTTTAAGTCCTCTAATTTCTCTGTAAAATTTTCTTTTAAATTCATTGCTGCTTCGCTAATGGTTCGACTAAGATCATATGGCTTGTAGGTAGTTTTAAAGTATTTATGGAATGCTTAGATTTCTTTGATATGTGTTGAAGTACCTTTCTTCGCTTTGTCCTACACAAGGGAAAAAGCTCTAGTTAGTTGGAGATTAAAGGCAACTACATCAAAGAATTCCGCAGTGTAATATACTCTCCACCAATCGTCAAACTCTCTGGTGCAGAGAAACCATGGTTTGAAGGCCACAGGATTGAACTCTATAAGGTCAGAAAAATTGTCTAACAGCTTAGCGCATTTCACCTCATTGTGCCACATGTTGTAATAAAGTAGTGAGCCCTTTTTGGGAAAAGTGGTTTAGGTTTGATTTGAATAATACCAAATTGTCGAGAGACGAGATTTGGTTGGTAACTGATAAGAGAAATTCAAAGCTTTGAAGATTTGAGCCTTGAAGCCAACAATCTTGGCGTAAGGAAAAATTCCCAAATGTCAAGAGATTCAGCTTCCAGTTCCTTTGACTCAGGAGGAAATTTCCTTGTGAACCATTCAGGACCTACTTTTCTATTCGCAAAAGAGGCCATGTTGGGAGAAAAGTTATAACGCTTCGCAAACATCATTACGTAGGTGGTGAAGGTGTACTGAAGATCCAGCCCTTCGTCACTAGCCGTCAATAGGGAAAACCTCGTCCCTTCGACCCTTTTATTCTTCACCTCGACGAATGCTTAGTTAATGGGATTTCAAGTAGGAAGGGATGCTTCAAAAGTGGCATTCAACCATAGTTGTTGTAGCTAGAAAGGTCTAGAAAGGAGCGAGCTTCCTCTCGTCTTGATTGTCTTCAAGGCTGTGACGCCTTCGCCAAGGGATTCGTACAAGTTATCTAGAATTATTTTGCTGAGATAAATGTCATGTCCAACATGTAGTTGGTTGGCCATGGTCAGGTACCTTTTCGCCACTTGAAGGGACCTTGAGCAGAAAATACAGCGTGAAAGCCAAAGGGCTAGGAAGGCAACGTGTTCTTGGTCAGAGACTTCTTTGGTTTCTTTTTCATGATAGTAGGCTATGTAAGTGGTGAAAGCTTCTTTGTTAGTATCGAAACCTATTAAGTCATCACCTGAAAGGGCGGGATCATAATCCACTTCAATAGGTTTTAGGTCGGTAATGGCAGCAACGTCGAACAAAGTTGGGGTAGCCATCCCACAAGGGAGTTGGAAGTTATTCTGGGTGTTGTCCCAAAAATAGAGGGAAGCAATAAGCATAGATGAGCAGTAACTTGGTCCCACCTTCGACAGCTGAATTAGGTTGAAGATGCCCATGTTTTTCAAAAAACCCTAAAACTAGTGTTTATAAACCCTAAGTTGATTGGGTCCTTAGAAGCTATGGTCGAAGGAGAACCTTGACCATCTACCTGCGCTTTCTCATCAATTTTGATTTCCTTAAAGTCCTAGGTTTTAAACCATTTTCTATGGGTTTGTAACGATGGTAAGGGGGGAAAATTCCCTAATCTTAGTAGGGTCAGTAGTGAGATCAGGTAGAGGACCTAACATATCATGGGTCTTACCAGAAACAAGAAAGGGAACTAATACATGTTATTGATAAATTCTTCGTTTCTCCTCTTCATTTGGAGGTTCAGGGATGTACTGTTGATTTCCAACCACGTTTGGACCTGACATTCTGTGAACTGGAGCGGGTTCTTTGTATTTTTTGGAGTCTTTAGCATTCTTGTTGGTTTCCTTGGAGATTTTTGAAGTGGAAGTCATTGTTGTAGCAAGTTGCAGAAAAAGATTTGAAAGAGATGAAGTTTGAAGAAATACGCTTGAGAGTTCAGAGAGTGAAAAGAGAAAAATGGTGCTTTTTAAATATTTTATAGATGAATGAAGTGGAACGGTTACTGTACACGATCACAGTGCAACATTAATGGTGATAAGAATCATGGGACGCGTGCCGTGTGAGAGTTATGTGATGAGACGGTGGTAGTTAAAAGTCTGATCCATGATCTCCTAGGGACTAGACGTGTGATGATTGAAAAGATTTCATGCATGGGTTTGAGAAGACGTTTGGGGAAAGTTGTCATGATGACAATGACGTCATAGCAGTCCAAAGGTTTCTTGCATTGAATATGAAAAACTTCAAAAAAAATTCCATTTTCTCCACATAGTCGAAAATGACATTTTTGGGGGGCAATTTGTTGGCTCGGAATTTCGA
The DNA here is from genome assembly GCA_963859935.3 of Lathyrus sativus. Taxonomy (NCBI): domain Eukaryota; kingdom Viridiplantae; phylum Streptophyta; class Magnoliopsida; order Fabales; family Fabaceae; genus Lathyrus; species Lathyrus sativus. The sequence goes on along the minus strand of OZ012741.1, from coordinate 399,028,329 downwards.
CGCCATGTTCCCATTTGAGAAACTAAGTGAAAATTAAATTTTCTTAAATTTGGTGGACTTCGACAGAAGTTAATGTGAAGTTTTGTCGAAGTAGTTCTTATAAGGATACGTGCTTGGACAAAAACTTAGAAATATTTTCTAGGTATAGAAGATTACTTCGATGAAGGGATGATTTGGAGCCTTCCTTCGACAGAAGTATGAATTTCAAAATACAGATAGATAACTGTCTTTTGGTCTTATCTGTTTCTCAGGCGAGACGCATAGAGAACAATGGCGAAACAAAGGCATACAGGGAAAAACGTGTCAACTTTTGGAGAAATGTTTGTTGGAGACAGTTATTTCGACGTATTATAAATAGGGGTCTTAGTATTAGGACTTCTGTGTGTTTAATTGTTGTACTGTACTCAAAATTTACTCTAAGTATCCAAGCTAACGTGAGAAAAGAGTTACTGTTGAGAAATGTACGTTGAAGCACCATACTTTTTTCAATAAGAATTTACTTTCTTTTATCAATTGCTCTTTATTGCATTTCTTTTACTTTGAAGTTATTTTCTTCACTGCATTTCTTTTATATACTTTTGCAAAGTTTAATATTTTCAACAAACAACCAAAATAATCTTTTTACACTAATGAATGTTGTCGAAGTGTTCATCAACTATATAGAAATGCATTAATACAATAGCTATGTCCTCAGGGTTCACTAGTTGATCATGCAAGTAAACCAAAATTTTTGGAAGACCAGCGGTTGTTTACCAATTTTTACGGTAAATAGTATTATGTAAATGAAAGTTCCAATATTTATTCATATATTCTCTAATGAATCCTATTTCATTATAATGGTGTGTCGAAACATCAGCTAATAACCCTAAGACCTCCCTTCCAACAAATATGAATCACATGCATCAATACCATGAATTCAACGTAGAGATTATTAGAATTTCTACTCGTGTAAATAATCTATTTGACAATGTTCAAAATGGGTATGTATCATTTCATATTCCTCCACCTAAAATCATCATAATATAAAGCTCTATTTATGTATGTATTCAACTTTATTTTATTTTTTTATGCATGAAGGATCAACATTTTAAAATTGAAGATTTTGTACCTAACTGCTAGAAAAGGGATTGTTATAAAACTTTCTATGCACCATATATTTGTTCTGTCAATGGTAGAAATCTGACAAAAACAGAGTTTATTGATCTGTAACCACCACCCATAAAAAGATAACTTGGAAGGCACTAGAAGAAAAGGAACAGAAAGGATGGAGAAATGGTTAAAGATGGGACACAACTTAAGCGGGAAAAATTTTGAATCAAGTTCAGTAGGTGACATATCGATGGACACAACAAGGCTACATGCAAACTCTCAATTCCTTTGACCCAATAAGCAACCCAAAGTAACACAAGCCAGGAAGCACCAACTAAGTCTACACCACCAAGTCAGGCAGAACCAATTGAGTCTACACCACCACTCTCTTTAACTCAGTCAATTCCAAAGAAGAAAATAAGACTTCCAAAAGAGACAAACCCTATTTTAAGCCAACCATAATTGTGTTTATCTTTTGTGTACATATTTTATACTAGTGTTTTTGTACACCTTTTGTAATGTGTATATGTGCACCTTATGTAATTATATTTTGGTTTAATATCATTTTGATTTTATGTTATCTTTAGTTTGAAACATGTTAAATGTCATTTTGGTTTAATGTCTTTGGTTTGAATCAAAGAAAGTAAAAATTTTGTTGGTAAGAAAAGTTTCATTGTCTTAAATCAAAATGTTATGCAATTATTCTCTTGTTAATAATAGGTTACAAAAATACTTTAATTAGAGTTTGGTTAATTAGTCTGATTTGATCCCTTAACTAACTAGTATAAGATTTCAATTTAGTTCGTTAACTAAATTGATGTTTCATTATTTTATTTTTTATCATGTTCTCATCTCACATCATCACAACTTTACATTATTTTTAACATTCAGTAAAAATGATTAACTTGATTAACATTAAAGAATTAACATATACTTTTTATTAAATAAAATAATAAAATGAAATTTTAAATTAAGTTAAAGAATGTTTAATTAAATATAAACGGTAAGTAAATCATCGATCATTTAATTTTATAAATTTAAAGGCTTAAAATTCCATTTAACTTTTTTATTTTGCTTAAATTAATTTTTTCTCTCATTAACAACTTTTAGAATCTTCTACCTTCACTTAAGTTTTTATTGATGTGGTATTATCAATGACGACGTTGTCTTGAGTCTGGTTATGTAATATATCATCTAATTTTGGTTCTATAACAATAATTCATAAGACATAATTCACCTAATAAATGTAAATATTGTTAAAAATATCATATCATTTTGAATTCAAATTCAGAATCTCATATGACTTTATTTTATTTTTTTGATAATATTATTTTTTATCAGGAAAAAAATTGAATAGGATGAAAAATTCAAAAAGTGTAAAATTGATAAACCAAAAACCTATAAAAATCGGCTAAAGTTTTAATTTATCAAAAGTATTTTAAGTAAACTTAAATCTACAAAAAAAATTAATTATAAAATGAAAAATCAAGTAAAAAGAGTTATAAGTGGAGAAAAACTATAATCAAAACATTAAAGTAAAGAATGCAATGGATATGTATTGACAATATAAAATAGTTTTACACAATCATCCAATAGAAAATCAATAGTCTACTATGTCATTAAAAGAATTTTAAAACTTAAAAGTGATGTAAGAGAATACATAATCTTTATTGAGTGACAATATAAAATGACGTACATCATCTCTTGTCTCTAAAATAAAAGTATTGGCATAAGAAATAAAAGAATAGAAGAAAATAATTAAAAAGAATACACAATTTACTTTCAATGTATGAGAATAGTGCCCAAAAACAAAATTATACAAAAGTAAAATTAGTTTTTACTGCACAAATATACAACATTGAGATTACATGTATTTAGAAATTTATAATTTCAGGTCTCATAACATCATGGAATATCCTCTTACATGTATTTAGGAATTAATTTACTGCAATACTTAGTTTTACTTTGGTTTAAAAGTTTCCTTCTTTTTTTTCAACCCCGTATTCGAATCAAACACATTTAATTTGAAGAGACGGATAAATACATATCAATCTAAACTATTTTAGTGTTTGGTGAGAGTCAGATTAGACACTAATTTGATTTTGAAGAAGAGTGGCTTTTGTGTTTATGATATGAAATTTTTGTGTTGCTCTTTTCATCCATAAGAGCTAGCATTAGGAAACTTTAAAATGTTACTGGAATAATATGAAAGTTGATTTTCGGATGTTGTTATACACATTCAAATATTTTTGTAAATGAGTCACTTCTATTTTATTAAAAATTAATATGGAAATTAATCTCTATATTAATAAAAGGATGAATATGTAGTTAAGTTTCAAACTATTCCATATGACACATTTTAATCTCACGATAATGTGTTTATTTCACTTCTCAATGGATATTACGAAGTTAACTTCCATATTAACTCTCAGGATAGTAAATTTCCCTCTTCAACAATATTTTTGTTATAAATTTGACATATTTTAATAAACTATATAATTCAATCAAATCATACATTAATCACAAAATGTCTTATATATTTCAATCAAATCATACAATTATGTAATTTAATAAAAATACCATATATTAAGTCAAAATGCAATTCATACATTGTTCAAAAAATACAAAGTAAAATACAAATTATCAAAATACAAAGAAAAAGTTAAGTACTACATATATCTGACCCCTAGTTCCTGTTTTGCCTCTTTTAGTGCAAGGCACTCTATGCCTCGACTATCATGGTCTCTATAGTGGCCCTCCTAGGAGTGTCTTCCTGAAACTTCCTCTCTCTCTATACCCGTTTGCCCAATAGCCACAATACACTGACATGCAGGTAACACATCAACGTCATGATTTCTTCTAAAGTGCTATTCCTCTAATATCTCTTAAGGAGTTGGTCTAGGTAGATCTCCCTTTGCATCTGGTGTCATGTAAGGATGTGACACTCTAAAATATTATTGGATGTTGTTGAATGTAGAACTCCATATATGAGGACATGGCATACTACGCACGTCTTTAGAGACCAGATAATCAAGGTATTCTACAAATATCTCATCAATATCTCTATAGCGGATTGTGGGGGGAGCAATAATGGGTACTCTAGGAATTCCTTAAAGATACCCAAACTGGAAAATGACCCGCTCAGATAGATACCCAAACAAGCCAATCATCTGGAGTAGAAGAAAGTATCATCGAATGGGTATGTTTCACGATGATCCTCGTACAATATAAATTTTATATCATTTATCATGATACGATTAAGATAAACTTTTAATGGCTCAGTATCAAGGTGATCATCGTACAATATGAAGTTTTAACTTTTAGTTACACCAAAAAAGTCATATCATAATCAGAGAAGTCAAGCACATAAGACATATAGGAAAATCAGAAAACTAATGCAGAACAACAAAATTCCGAAGTTAACTTCCGCAATGCAAAACAACAAAATGTGAATGTTGACTTTCGCATCCTCCTGAAACCATAAAACCACTACTATAAAATACACCTTCAGTAACATTAATACTATTATGGTTAGGTTTTCCAGCGTTGTTACATCGCAAACTGGATGCTTATGATATATTTTTTGTTTTTTGAAAGTTATTTAATTAAGGTTGAGGTAAACAACCATGGTGATAAAGCAAGTGTTACAAGCTTTGAATCCTAACAACTACATTTTTTCCATTTTTCCTATTACAAAAAGCGCGTGTTACTTAAGTTCATAAATAAATAAAAAATTGAAAACTATTTAACCACGGTTTACTATACAACCGTTGTAATAAGATCTACATTTCACTGTGGTTGAATGTAACAACCGTGGTCAAAGATTTTCCTGATAAATTTAAAACAAAACAGGTTCATTATTTCCTTCATAACCCTAAGCGAACCAGCGAACCAAAAACGACAGTGATAGCGATAGAGAAATTTTTATCTTCACAATCTTCATTCATTTGAATTTTCATTCTTGATAATCTTCACTATCTTCATTCTTGGTCTCTTCCTCTTCGAAGTATGGTATGTTTCGTACAAACTTCACTCTTTTCCTCATCTTCCTAATTCTTGAAATTCTTCACTATCTTCATTCTTGTTTGACATGCAAAGTTCATATGCTTTATGTTTTGTTGTTAGATTTAGCAGTGAACACAAATGTTATAACTTTGCTACAATAGATATCCATATGCTTAAAATATAGAGTTGTATTATTGTTATGAATATGCTTCAGTTTTTTTTATATGATTTAGGTTTAGATTTTGTTGTGTCGTTCACAATATTGTTTTGATATAAATTTCAGAATTTGTTATGAATTGTAGTTGGATGAAAGTTGATAGATTAGATTCGGCATATGAGAAATAAGTTCTTGAATTCCTTGAATACGCTGATCAAAATATTCCCAATAATAATGGTATCTTTTACTGTCCTTGTGTTAATTGCGGGAATATAAATAAATACACAAAGGATGAGATATTCCATCACCTATGTTGTGATGGTATATGTCAAAATTATACAATATGGACATGGCACGGTGAGGTGGAAAAAAGCGAAAAAGTGCGTCACAAAGTCACGAAGTTGATGAAGATAAATATATGGATGACTGTCTAGAAGATATGTTCTGTGATATTGGAGAATCTTATTTTAAGAAAACTCATATTTATGATACTTTATGTGGTAATAAGGACACCCCTTTATATAAGGGGTGCACAAGTTTTACACGATTGTATGTGGTTTTAAAAAATTTATCTGAAAGCAAAAAATGGATAGTCGGATAAACGTTTCATGGAATTTCTTTATTTGATAAAACAAATGCTACCTAAAGATAACGGTTTGCCTGATCGTTGTTATGATGCCAAGAAGATAGTATGTCCAATGGGTTTGGAGTATATCAAAATGCATACCCTAATGACTACATATTATACATGAAAGAGTATGAAAATTTGGATCAATATTCGGAATATGGAGTGTCGTGCTACAAGCTGAAGGACAATAATGGTGACGACAGTGGCGATGACAATATTAGTAGGAAGAGGCCTCCTGCTAAATGTTATGGTACTTGCCAATAATTTCAAGATTCAAGAGACTTTTTGCTAATGCGAATGACGCAAGAATATTAGATGGCATGCAGATGAAATAAAATATGATGGAAACATATGCCATTTAGCTGATTCTTAGCAATATAAGAAAATTGATTTGTTGTTTTTAGATTTTGGCGCTGAGACAAGACACCTTAGGCTTGGGCTTACCACCGATGGAGAACCTCTTTTGTAATCTGAGTACTAACTATTCTTCGTGGCCTGTTCTTCTCACGATTTACAACCTATCTTCTTAGTTGTGCATGAAGCGTAAGTATATGTTGTTAAGTATGACGATTTATAGACTACGACAACCTGGAAATGGCATAGATGTTTATCTAAGTCCATTAACTGAAGATTTAAGATTTTTATGGGAGGAAGACATTGAAGTTGATAGTGCATATTCTGGTGAAAATTTTAAGATACGTGCAATGTTATTTTGCACAATCAACGACTTTCATGCATATCGTAATTTGGCTGGATATAGTGTCAAAGGACACAAAGTGTGTCCTATTTGTGAATCTGATACCTGTTATCACCAACTTGAGTTTAGAAAAAAGACCGTTTAGCTTAGGCATTGGAAATTTCTAAAATCCGATCATTTTTATCGTAGATTGCGGAAGACTTCTAATGGAGAGCATGAGTTTGATATTTCTCCTAAACCTTTAACCGGGGATGAAGTTTATAAACGATAAAAACACATTAATGTTGTCTTTGGAAAGAGAGAAAAATAAAAAGGGCCACTTGAGAAAAATATATGGAAAAAGATGTATGTGTTCTTTGATCTTCCATATTGGTTATATCTCGATGTAAGATATTGTCTTGATGTGATGCATGTGGAGAAATATGTGTGTGATAGTTTGATTAGAAAATTTTTAAACATTCCAGGAAAGACTAAAGATAGTAAGCAATCTCGTCCCGATATGGAGGTGATGGGTATACAAAAACAATTGGCTCCAATAGAAAAAGGGAAAAGAACTTATTTGTCTCCGACTTGTTACACTATATGTAAAAAGGAATATAAAAGGTTTTACGAGTGTTTGCATGGTATCGAATTTTCCCAAGGTTACTCATCAAATATCAAGAAACTTGTATCAATGAAAGATCTCAAGTTAATTGGTTTGAAGTCTCATCATTGTCATATCTTGATGCAACAACTTCTACAAGTGGCTATCTGTGGCGTCCTACCAAAAAATGTGAGAGTAACTATAACCACATTGTGTTTGTTCTTCAATTCCATATGTAGTAAAATTCTTGATTTCAAAAAATTAGATGAATTGGAAGATGAAGCTATCATAATATTGTGTCAATTAGAGTTGTATTTTTCTCCATCATTTTTTGACATTATGGTTCAATTACTTATTCATGTAGTCAGAGAAATCAGAACTTGTGGTCTAGTTTATTTAAGGTGGATGATCCAATAGAGTGGTACATGAAGATCTTTAAAGGATATACGAAGAATCATCACCGACCGGAAGTTTCGATTGTTGAAAGGTACATCACAGAAGAAGTTGTTGAGTTTTGTACAAACTATTTGTCGGAAGCATAGTCTATAGGAATTCCAAAGTCTCGTCATGCTGACACTGAAGGTAGAGGTATTCAAGGTTTAAATGTTAATTCAATGACTCGGGATGTAGTTATTCATACACATTTCTATAAATTGAATAATCTTGAATAAGTTCAACCTTACGTGGCTACTCACAAAAGAGCTTTACAGAAAAGATATCCACGAATGAGTGACAAGTTGTTGTGGATCGAGCATAACAAGAAATTCCTAGATTGGTTTAATAAAAGGATACCAAAAGATCATAGTGCATCCGAGATAATTAAATGGTCGTCGTTCATGCCAAAATTTAATGCGATAACTTGTATTGCATATGACATTGGTCATTATACCTTTTACACAAAATCAAAAGATGATCATAGTACAATACAAAATAGTGAAGTTACGGTTGAAGCCGAATCCATGTATTTCTCTAGTTCAAAAGATAAGAATCCAATATTGGCATCTAGTGCATTCTATGGTGTCATTGAGGAGATTTGAGAAATTGATTATGTTATCTTCAAAGTGCCTTTATTTAAATGCAAGTGGGTTCCCAATAATATTAATGGTGTACAAACTTATGACTTAGGATTCACCCGGGTTGACCTTGGCAAGAAAAACTATATGACTGAACCATTCATCATGGCTTCACAAGCAATACAAGGTTTCTATGTGACTGACCCTTCGGACATATCGGGGAAATGGTTAATCGTTTTATGAGGAAAAGACATTCCTAGTAGTGATGAAAGTTTTGATATTCCTTCTACTCCTTCTTACATAACAAAAGTGCCTACCACGTATGATGAAATTGATAGAGATGATATGCATGCTATTCGTATCGATCATAATGAAGGCATATGGAAAAATTAACAAGTATTTTGTTATTTATTCATAATTTAATATAAGTTATTATTTCTAACTATATTTATTACTAACAAGTGTGATTATTTGATATTGTAGTTGTTTAAAGTCAAGACACCAAGAGACAAAGAAACCAAAATATTATATAAGATACAATTATGTGATGTTATATAATGTTTGTAGGTTGTTTTGTGTCATTCTTTTGATGTAATATATATATATATATATATATATATATATATATATATATATATATATATATATATATATATATATATATATATATATATATATATATATATATATATATATATATATATATATATATATATATATATATATATATATATATATATATATATATATATATATATATATATATATATATATATATATATATATATATATATATATATATATATATATATATATATACTGTTTGGTTCTTAATTTAATGTATGAATTTGATGTAATACAATACAATTATTTATTATGATACAATTGTTGTTCTGATCTGATACTATTCACAAAAATGCAGTTTAAAAAATGGAAAATTTTCAAAAAGAAGATAATTTAATGACGGTTGTTAAATGTTGTCCAGAATAATATATATACCAAAATGGCGCTGCTGAGAATCGAACTTGGGACCTTTAATATATTACAACGGTTAGTTACAGCAACCGTGGTAATATGTCGCACGCTTTCAGGTTTTCTACAACAGTCATATGATTGTGATTGTAAGTAACGCATATACAACCACACGCTACGTAACAACGGTCGGTCCTACGTGATAATATATCTTTTTCAATCGTTGTTGTATATGTTTTTCATAGTAGTGAACGAAGGAGCAGAGCATGCCCGTACGATCTAACCTCAAACTTTAAAAAAAAAAAAATCTACCTGCATGCCTAACTAAACAACTTATTATGCATCCTAATGTATGATAAACAACATATTATGCATTTAACTTTATACTAATGCATCAAAAACAAAAAAAAATGTAAGAAAAGTAAAAACTTACCGAATGTGAGAATTCGATGATTTTCGATTAATGGAGTGGAATAAAGGTTGATTGATGTCATAAACTTGAATGCAATGCAATAGAAGTAGTGAGAAAACTTGAAAAATGACGGAAGACAAGTTTGTTCAGGAGCTCTATTATGTGTTTTCAGTAAATTATTTGAAATGAAATGAAGAAGAAAGAAGACGGAAGATATGACACCTTATAAAAATCAAACGTTTACGCAACTTAACCTCCATAAAAAATATGGAACTTAATCTTCGTGTTTATTCATTTATGTAATGGTCTGAGCCTAAAACTTGACTTTGATTGCATTTTGAATGCGTTCGAAGGTTAAATTTCTGATTTTAAGAATATTATTGATTTTTCAGTCAGACGCATGGGTATCACTAAGGTGACAAAAGTAATGTCCATTTTTTGACGTGTTCATATTTAGCATTTCCAACACATATACCTTGAAATGAGCTAGCTCATATGAGTGAGTCAAAAAAAGAAAATTATAAAACATAAGATTTGTGCCTTAAAATTAGAACTCAAATTTGTAAAAATTTATTTAATCTAATCATAAAAAGTTCGATATTCATTAAAATAGTTGCATGGATTACTGATAGTCTTTTTGGCCCATATGATTAAAATTCAAAAAAATATATTAATATTTATGTTGTTTCATTAAAAAAATTACAAATTGAGATGTGACACTTTTCTAAATTTTATTTCTTAAATTATATTTAATTTTTCTATTTTCAATAATATACATTAAAATAATTAAATTAATATTTACTTATTTAACGTTTTATTTTATATTCTATTAATTTGTGTTATATTGAATATTTATATACTATTATAAACAATTTTAAATTTATATTATATTTAAGAACATGTTCAATTATTTTTACAAAATAATATAGTAAATAAAAAAACAATATACTTATATTGTATATTTAAAACAATTTACTTTATATCATAAATTTTATAAGATTATTTATTTATTGATAAAAAATTAAATAAATGGTTTGTTTATGACTGAGTAATCCGCAATCCATCTAGGATCAGACTCGAATAATATATTTTAAATTTATTATAATAGGATTTTTTTATCTTAGACCTTTATTTCTAGTTTATTATTTGAAATTCATCTTTTAAGATAAATAAGTAGGATATTGCAAATTTAAATTTGCATTCTTTCATCTAATGTTACTGTACAACTACTCATTAAAGTTGCTTAAGTGTTTGATTCTCATTTTACAATAGACAAAATCAATTCTAAAGATGTGTTTGATATGGTTTTGTAAAACTGTTTTTCAGTTTTTAAAATTTAAAAATTATAAAATTTGTTTGGTAGTCTAGTTTTAGAAAACTATTCTCTATTTGAAAGTTTTAAAAATTAAAAAATTAAAATAGCTTTTGAAAGTTTTTGGTTTTAGTTTTTAGTTTTAAAAATTATGAAGAATAAAAAAAAAATGGTACATTTTTTATTAATGACAAATTTGTAATATTGTTCAACTTTAAAATAATTTTCAAAAACTAGACTATCAAATTTTTTTTTCTTTCAAAACTCTTTTTTAAAATTGATTTACAAAATAGTTTTTAAAAATTAAAAACTAAAACTCATTGTGAAATTAATTTTTGAACTGTTTTATTCTTCAAAAATATAACTGATTATGACATTCATAATTTAAATTGAAATTTTAAATTGAAATTTATTATCAATTCACATTTATATAAATGTTTTATATATCAACATAAATCATTTTATTTTAAACTTATTTTTAATCAAATTTTCATAAAATAAATTTTCGCCACCACCGCATAGCTAAAAGATGCTTACATAACTCTCCCACATTTGATCGGTTTGGGTTTTTCTGCATACATCATATTTACTTAACTCGTGGTCACCCTTATCACAGAACAAAACTATCTTTATCATTTTATCAATTTTTTTCCTTGTTGACGAGACCAAGGAACCAAAAGTCCTTGGTTCAATAAATTTGGAGGTTGGATGAAGTTAGAAGAAAATAAGTTTTTTTATTCAGATCCTTTTTCTTATATAAGTAAACGCTTTCGGTCCCTTAATTTAGTATTTAACCTCTATAACTCTACCTGCTTGATCTTAATCTATATTTCTAATTGTTATATATAAATTTTAACCAATAAAATTGTGTGCTGAAAAATATGTATTGAAGAGTGTTTTACCAACACTTTTATATGGAATAGAACAAAACAACTACACCAAAACACAACCCTCTTCCATTTAGACAATCAGATTTAAGGATTGTAACACTATAGACAGACATCTTTTCCAAATGCAGATACTGGGTCTTTTGATTATCTCTCTTTTGGATGGAGCAAATTATGTGAATTGCTAATCCCAAGATGGAAAAGGACTTTTAGAAAATCCAAAAATACCATACTGATTTTAAAAAGACATCTCTTAATACACCTAATGCACATATAATTTATTCGTTTTTGAGTTACGCTTCAATTGTTTAACTACATTTATTTCAAAAATGCATTTTTAAATTCCGGAAATATATTTCCATAACCTCTTAACCAACTCCTCACATTACATACACACTCACATACATAGTTTCAGGTAAGGGAGAAAAGGCAAAAACAACATAAAATCTCACATAGAAGGAATTCTCATTTCAATTTAATGAGGAAATCCAGAAGGTCATTGGGCCACAACTTGTTTAAGCTAAACAAGTTTCTAAAGATGATGTTGCACAAAACATTTTAGTCCCCAAAATATGTTAACCCCATGAAACATTATTTTGAAGACAAAATACTCTCTTCTAGACAATCATGTATCCTGGGGAATACTTCAAGAAAGGAGTTATTATTCTCTTACTGTTTTGCATTACGTATGTGACTGTTTATGTAACATGAAGAGACTTAAAATGTGAGGAATTGGTTCAATAGATTCCGAAAGTACATTTTCAGAATAAATTTAATTATACAATTGGTGCATAGTTCAAAATCAGCATTGGTTGTATGTGTTTAGAATGTGACCGGAGATGCATCTTCAGAATCTAAGGATTATTGTATTTTTACGAAGATGGGCTAGTAATCCATAGAGTGCATTAAGTATTTCCCGCAAACTATTAGGTGAATCCTTCAAACGTTTGCGTGTTGCAACATGAGATTAAAAAAAAAAATTTTAAAAAACAATAGATAGAAAAAACACTATCTAAAAACACGTTAATCAATGTTTCAGTTGTTGAAAACAGCACAGAATATATACAATTTCAAGGTAACCAGTACATCCACCGGCAATGCAACATATTCCATATCACAATCAAAATACTAAAATAGGCATAAAGAGAATCGTAGATACAATGTACACAAGCCAACAACGCAGTACAAGAAGTTAGATTTCTTCAAATGCATCTGCAAAAAGTTAGCTGCAGCATCCAAAAACAAAAGAACATTGAAACTACTTCATTCCGTGGCCAAGTCACCATACTGCCATGGATTGAATTCTATTGATTTAACATCAACATCATCAACAACACTACCAGAATTATCTGCAGCAGCCCGATGTTCCGCGTACTTACCATTATATTGGTAAATTTCCAAATCACCCCAAGGAGTCGACGTCACTTCTTCAGTTAACTCAAACCATCTTGGTGAGAATTTATGCCCTTTTTCCTCCCGAGCTCTCTTTTCAGCACGCTGCCTCTCCTCCAAACTGAAAAGAAAAAACAAAAGACAAATATCCCGGGGATCAATCTGGTGAAACTCAAACATTTTCTATTTTAGGGAGGTGGTGAGAGTGACAGGCTTAACAATTTTTCAAGAGACAGCAATGCCACTGCCAAGGTTTTGAGAAATAAGGGGAAAAGAGATATCAATACAAAAGGTTACAGGACTCTACCAATTTGACCATCCAAAATCGAATCTGCTTGGATACTGAAACAGAAATAAAACAGACACCCAAATAGCACCTCAAATGACAGAATGAAATAGTAAGGTATTCCTCCATCAAAAGTAACTGATACACTGGTCCAGAGCCCGCGTTCCTCAGAGAATGGTTGTCCTATGCCCACACAGTCCAAAAAAAATTCTCAGTCTTTTTTTTTTCGCCTTCCAATAACAACTCTCTCACACAAGTATTTCCCTTATATCCTTACGGAATGCTAACAGCATGCCCAGTCGAACCTTTCTCCTTTCTGAAATTCAACCTTCCACACTCTAGGCTTCTCCTTCTATGACTCGGCTTAGGATCATCTTCTGAAATACAGGTTCTAACAAAACCCCTACTAATCCAAAAGGAACTACAGCCCCCCCTCAGACAAGTTATTTCAACGAACATAATTATAGCATGCAACGTTGAGCATGTTAAACTGTTCCAAAATTTTATATGAACATCGCTATCGCTTAAACAATGTTTAACTAATATATTTTTGGGCACAAGGAAACAGAAAGGGAACAAAAGAAATGCTAGTAAACCTGCTCTTTTCTGCCCCGGATTTGGATAGGTCGCCCATCTCAAGTGCATATCTATCTGGGCGTAGACGGGAATCTGATGCCAACAACTTTCTAGGAGCGGTGTCAAAGCTGTTTATTTTGTGAGCAAAATGTGTATACTGGAATTTATCATTTGGAGGAACATCAGCAACATGCCAAACCTGCAAATTTAAATCTCTAATGAAAAGCCAATGACATTGATAATGAAGTTTGAGGTATTAATGCTGTTACCAGCCAATATATCGGCAAAGTATAAGAGTGACGTTACTTTGTTTATCAGAGTAGCGTGTCAGAATCTTGATTGCAATGGCTATAACTTCAAATCGAGGAATTTCAAAGAACACTACATTTGGATTATAAGAGTGTGTGCATGTGTATAAGATAGGGGATGGACCAAGGGGCCTGATGAATTGGAGGATATTCACATGGGTCACCATGTATTATTGTCTAGTAAAAACTCTAAAGCTGGAAAGAGTTTATGGCCATAAACATCATTGTCTACAAATTTAACCTACCAAGCATGATTAGATCGGCAATGATTTTGTCATGAAATAGTAAGCTCGAGATAATGTAAAAATGCTTGTGAAGTTTGATTGCATATAATTCACAAGGTCAATTTGAAGATTAACAAAGAAAGTATCACCTCTTTCAATTCTGTGTTTGGAAGAGGCTCTCCTTCTGAATCACAAGGTTGATAACTCATTGACTGATTCCACTTCCCAGTCATCAAAATTTTAGGATCTTCAGAGGAATTATAAACATAACCATCCACTTCATAGCGACCGGCACTATATAAGATGGGGAAATAGGTAGAGCTTAATTAAAGGCTGTCAACACTGATATTAGTAAGATGCCTAAACAGCTAATGGGAAAAAATGAAATAAAACATAAACATCATATATGAAGGGGAACAAAGTTCAGAGCCACTCAATTATCATCAAATCAAAAGTCAAGTGAAACGGGAATAGTACTTTTTATTTCAATGTACATCAAGAAATTAATACATTAACAAATTGCTCAAAGGTTGAAACCCAAATCCTAATAAAGAACACGCATAAACCAATAAAAAATGTATTTTTTAAACTAAAACTAGAAGTGGAAATGTTACTGACCCAAACCATCCACATTGTTGAAAGTAAAGTACGGCTTTGTCTCCGGTTGTCAAATTTGTCATTATCATTTCCCCAGGCGAATCAATCCAAGTTCGGCCAAATATCAGGTTGTTAACCTTTGTAGGAGGTGGCACCAAATCTAAGACTACACCGTGCCTCTTAAGGGTCACACGTGTTCTGCAAACAATCACTCACAAAGATATTACTCCTCCTTAAATAGGTAACAGCAACAAGCTTATGAAAAAAGGAAACAACAAAACCAACACAACCAATATTTCAATTTTCAAATGAGAACAGAAATGGTTAAATAAAGTACTAATTAATCATATATAACCATGAATGAAGAATCTCATAAACCAAGCTCTTCAAGACCCTAAATCTACATTGGCATTTGGTAACCTTGTATGGAGATCTAAAGCATTATAATTAGATTGAAACACACATGTCATGTATTCATCACATATCACTATATATGTCGCTCCTCTGCTTGAAAACATTTGTAATCTCTTGGGAGAATAGATTAGAGATGAGATGGTAGTAACTCTTTCAATTAAGGTGTGACAAGTAAAAGCAACAATGAGAGTGTGAAATTGGAAGAACTTAAAAAATATTAGTAACAATAGGAGAAAAACAATATAACAAAGGAAATCCACTAAAGAAATATGTTTATCACCTTCCAACAGGGTACACATCAACAGAATTCCCCAAAAACTTAGTTTTTAACTTTGAAGTTACGTCGTATGTAAAATGTTCATTCTCGGCATGCCCAGCACTCATTGGGGGATGATGACTAACCTGAAATTAAAAATAACTTTTTGATATACAAGGATAGAAAAGTAATGGAAAATTATTGGTTTGTTTTGACCAAACAAAATTAGAAAGGAAGAAAAGAAGTTAATGTTCTTTCAACGGCTAGCATGTGTATTGCACAGGGGGAGAGAGTGAGAGAATTCGGATCCCTTGATCCAGAGTGTAAATCTCGATATATTTAGATCTCTTGATAAGTTCTTTTTATAAATGATGAATAAAGTCGTTGAATTAAAATTTCTCATTTAGTAGATCAATTTGGTCTACAAATTCAAAGTAATTTGATATTTCATGGCACCACTTTATTTCGATATAGAGATGAAGCTGTTTCAAATATATATGTTATGTACCTTTCCATCCATATAACATAACACAATTCCATGACCAGATTAATGAATGTTGTATTCAACTAAAAGTTTGGTTGTGAAATTGAACACGACGCACACACACATAAACATGTCATTCTCAATTGATTTGCCCCCTATGAAAATCAAAGAGTACCAATGAAAATCACAAACTGAATAGATACCTGTTCCGCAAGGAATGTAATTCCATTATGGTTAGTCAATTCATAAGTCTCTCCAAGGATAGGATTAAAAGGCTTCCAGGTTCGTTGGTATGCGAAGTACACAGATATAGCCCATGACGCTGTGATCAATATGTAGTTTAAATTAAACAATGAAGAAATACAAAAATATATATATAAACAAATGCATGATGTTTTGTCCATCATTTATACTTAAAACTATGTCCCTAAAAAAAATTATAAGATAATACGCAAGGGGGGAAAATAACTCACATGCATATACCAACTGCATATAAGGATCCTCTGATTTATCTGCTTCATCTAAAAGGTGGGAGTACTCCATCAACTAGTTCATGCCATTTAATGTTCTAATTTCAATCAATTGACAATACAAATCAAAAAATCAATAACATACATAAAAACTTAAAGCTAGCAAACCTCAGCCATTTTTTGAATCATAGTCATTGGTTCAAATATAATAACCGGAAGTGTAACCAGTGACGTTACATCTGCACCAATATAATTCTGCATCATCTTCCAGTAACCATCTCTTTCCTGTATATACATGAGCCAAAAAGGGAGCATATGTTAGCATCCTTATCCTCAACAATCAATAAAACCGAAAAACAATAGACCAAAATGAGTACCTCTGGTTTCCATCTTCCTCTCTGAGCTTCATCATCTACATCATCTTTACCACCCTCTGGGTTTATGACTTCTACACCTTCATATCCAAGAAGCCTATAACCAAATCAGAATCATAAAAAACAACGAACAATTTTCACGATTGTAAAACGGCGCATACAAAAATGGGATGAAAATTGAAGGTTTATTGAGGTGAATTATTGAAGGGATGTTAGAGATGAAGTACCCGTTAACAGATCGGTGCATAGCATTGCTGAAGAGAGAAAATCGGGAAGACATTGCGGAAAAGAAACCCTTGTTTTCATTCTCCTTTTGTGGGGTTCCCATTTTCTCTCTGAAACTGAAACCCTAATTCACAATACGATTGGGATGAGAGATATTTTCTAACCTTATGCTTCCTCCGAGCTCATCGAATCCAAATAAAACTCAAACTGAAATGGAGATGGACCGAAGTTGTGTATAGTTTTGTTTCTTTTACATCAATAATTTTTTTAAGCTTTTTTTTTTAATGTCCTTAAAAAAAGTTTATTTTTTATTGACAGATATATCAATTTTTTAAGTTAAAATATACAAATATAAATAATCTTTGTTTCTGCTAAATTTAAGTAGTTAAAAGATTGATAAATGATGGAGAGAAGAATCTACTTCTTTTTATTAGAAAGATCCTAAAATTTTACATTGGTTGAAAATAGAATATTGAAATAGTTTATATAGAGTGGCACCCCTCACCGTACTAATCGGTTTTGTAAGGATGTGTTAGGTCAAACTCTAATATGGTATCGGTTTTGTAAGGATGTGTTAGGTCAAACTCTAATATGGTATCAGAGTTGGGCATGAGGGGGTGTGTTAGAAAGATCCTAAAGTCCCAAATTGATTAAAGATAGAACATTGAAATAGTTTATATAGAGTGGTACATCTCACCTTACTAACCGGTTTTGTAAGAATGTGTTAGGTCAAACTCTAATACTTTTTAATGGAAGTTATCACCACCATTGACAATCACCTCAATCTTAATCTGAACCAAATTGAAGTTGAAGCTGCAAGAATTTCGTTGTAAAACTTTGAACACTCAAAATAGAGGAAATTGATTTTTCTCAATTTACTAGTACCTGAGTTCCAGCCCTTTGAGGGCTTTGCTCGTGAAGTATATCGGTTTTTGTCCTTCAAGGGTTTCGCGGATCAGTGTTGCGCTGACGGCTTCTGTGGCGAGGACGAGATACAAATATAAGGTTTCCCCGGCCACGGGTCTTGACAGTACTGGCGGCTCCGAGAAAACTTGCTTGAGGTGGAGGAAAGCATGTTCTCACTCCTCCGTCCATTTTAACGTAGCCTCCTTATATAGTAGTTTGAAGAAGGGGAGGGCATGTGTGTGCAGACTTGGCGATGAATCGTGACAAAGACGCGAGCATCTCATTTAGCGAATGGATAAACTTATTTGTGTTCGGGGTGGCATGTAACACCCTTCTAACCCCACATAAAAATACATAATTAATCAGAGTAAATTAACATGCTTTCACAAAAGGGCGTCACACAATTTTACAAATCTCGACATTCACCTGTCATACTCATGTAATATTGAAATAAATAGTCATGCTATTAAATTTTCATCTTGCATGTAGCAGCGGATTCAATTTATTTACATAAATCCCTTCACAGAATATTCATGTTCATCACATAAATCATCAACACTTAGGCACAGAGGCCATTATCACATATTTCAAATACACTTAAAACACAACTTAGAATATACAATATCTCTAAGGCATAAACCCCGCGATCCCAGTGTTACATAACCAGAGCATGACTCGACCCATAACTAAATTACTAAACAGTTGCACCATTAGCGACCTCGCAACAACGAATAGCTCTACTCTTTTACCTGCACGGTGTCATATAGGACATCATTCCAGCAGAAGGGTGAGAAATATTATCATAATAATCAATGCATACAATTATATATATATACACAATTATAGAATACATATAACCCACATTTTCTCACCACAATTCATTTCCATTATCAGATGCATCACAATGTGCATATAAACAAACATAGACATTCATCAAGCATTTTTATCATGCATACATCCATAAATCCCAACATCCCACATAAACATACACATGTTATGTTTTATCCACCAATTCACTATTACACATTCACATTTCTCAATTACACAAGTAATGCACATACGCATATTCCACAATTCTCACCATACTTCATCATAACTCATCATATACTTTGCAAGGAATACTTATATAAATAAATATGGACAATCATCAAGCATATTCATCATGCACATATCCATAGTCCTCGTCAATCCACATAACATACACATAGCATTTTTTTGCATACAACAATCTTATATTCACACTCTCAAATCAACTTGTCATGCACACATGCATGCTTCATACAACAATCACAAATATGCCATGTGATTCAATGCAACTCATGTCATGTGGTACCAACACTTGTTATCATTTTTCGGTTTTTACATTTAAACCGGGTCCACCCTTCTAGACCGATAACAACAAAGCCCATCCCCTAGGCTTTCAAACCCACCCTTCTAGGTTTGGGACAAGCCACTAGTCTCCACGAAACTAGCAAACATTGCCTCTTGACTAAATGATGCATATGCAATCAACCAACAAAATACACTTAAGACCGTTCCCGCATCTTAATCCCATGCATTTCAAATAATTCATCACATACGAATTATAACATGATTGCACACACAACATATCACAACAATCATCAATGTATTCATTTATCAATACCATTATCACATCATCAAACAATGCACACATATCCAAGATGTGTTCCCATGCATTTCTCACAATTATTAAACAATGCACACATATCCACGATATGTTCCCATGCATTTCTCACAATTATTAAACAATGCACACATATCCACGATATGTTCCCACGCATTTCTCACAATTATTAAACAATGCACACATATCCACGATATGTTCCCATGCATTTCTCACAATTATTAAACAATGCACACATATCCACGATATGTTCCCGTGCATTCCATACATTAGCATACAACAATATGCATTCACATAATTATTAGACAATACACACATATTCACTAATATGTTCTCATATATCCCTAATCAATTCAAACAATACACATATCACGGTCTAGGATTCACGCCTAAAGGCTACCCACAGCTCACCACAATAGCACACAAGTTATTCATATCACATAGGGTTAACATAATTGAACCAAGCAATTAATCATTGGATGGATAAAACAGAAAAGAAACAATGTTGTCCTGCTCGCCGCGCTTCGCCTGGCGAAGCCATTGGCGAATGCTCGCTGGGACCTTCGCCTGGTGAACTCGTCAGCGAACAAAGTCAGTAGCTACTGACTTGTTTCGCTACCCTTCGTTGAAGTACTCGCCTGGCGAACCTTCGCCACTCACCTTCGCCTGGCGAACTTGCCAGCAAAGACCACTGGGAGTTTTCTTGAATTATTCGCCAGCTATTCGCTGGGCTTCGCCTTCACTCGCCTGGCGAGAGCCAGCGAACCTGCGATATCAGAACCCTCATTCTGTCCCAAAACTTCTACCCTCCAAAAATCGACCGATTCTCACCGAACCAATTCCAGTAATCTTAATCCCACATCACCCGACTATTCTACAGTACTATTTTCAGTTTCTAACCGATTAAACTACGATTCTACCGATTAAATCCATTTTGCCCTAACTTGAAAAATGGTGAAAACTCACAACGAAACCCAACCCACACATACATAACCACATACATTGACTAGATAATAATGTTTCTCACCCTTACCTTGATTGGATTGAAGTTTGAAGTTGATTCTTGATGATTTCTCCAAGTTTCCCTCTTCTCTTCTCTTTTCTCCTCTTTCTCTATTCTTTCTCTTCTATTTTCTTTCTATCCAATTCTTTCCA
Organism: Lathyrus sativus; assembly: GCA_963859935.3. Classification (NCBI taxonomy): domain Eukaryota; kingdom Viridiplantae; phylum Streptophyta; class Magnoliopsida; order Fabales; family Fabaceae; genus Lathyrus; species Lathyrus sativus. The sequence continues at coordinate 399,007,262 of OZ012741.1, read as the reverse complement.
CTTATCCCTTATATACTTCTATTATTTTCTTTCCTTCCCATTTCTCTCTTCAATTATCTACCAAATAATCTAAATCATTAAGATTAATTCCAATAAATCAATTAATTAACATAATTAATTAATTAATGAAATTTGGGTTGTTACATGGCAAACTCAGAAAAGGCCATGCACTTGTCCGGGTTGGCTTCTATTCCTCATTCTGTTAAATAGAAACCGAGGAATATACCTGCTCGTACGTCGAAGGTACACTTTTTAGGGTTGAACCTCATCCTGCACTTCCTCTTCGTTTCGAAGACCTTCTTGATATGGGCGGTATGGTCGACCTCTTCTCGTGACTTCGCGATCATGTTGTCCATATAAACTTCGAGCATGTATCTGATTTCTCCTCGGAAGACCTTGTTTATCATCCTTTGGTATGTCGCCCCGAAATTCTTCAGACCGAAGGATATTACACTGTAGTAATAATTTCTTGACTCGGTCATGAAGGTCGTGTATTACTTGTTGATATTTGCCATATGGATCTGGTTGTATCCCAAGTATGCATCCATGAACGACAACAGTTTAAAACCTGCAGAATTGTCGACGAGTTTGTCGATGTTAGGTAATGGGTAAGCATCTTTGGGACATGCCCGGTTGAGATCGGTATAGTCAACACACATTCTCCATTTTCCCTATGTTTTTTAACAAGTACAACATTGGACATCCAGGTTGTGTACTGGGCTTCCGATATAAAATTTGCCTCTAGGAGGTTTTTTACAGCTTTTTCAGCAGCCTCCGCTTTCTCGGGAGACTGCCTACATTGGACTATGGCCCTATGTTGCACCCTAAAATTTGCCCAACCTTATTCACTTGGTTTATGTTTCAATATCATTAGCATTTGCATATAGAGTCATGTACATAGCCTAACCATCTGCATAGCATAAGCATAGCAAGTCATCCAACAGGGGACTAAGCATTATTCTCATCTCTATGAGCCTATCAAGAGGTTATTATTCTAATTCAATCTCATTCAAGTCATCAGAAAGAATTTGAAAGTTGAGAAGTCAATGGATCAAGCAGGGCTTCTAGCTCCTATCTGAGGGTGTCTGAGGATCAACAAGTAAGTTGTGAGCTGTGGATGGAGCATGGAGAGTATGTGGGCACCATGGGAGACTTAGAAAGTCATTTGGAGAAGGAGACAAGTCCTTGATATGATCACAAGAGTTGTGGATGAAGACAGTCAACTAGGGTTTCATCTGGGTCAACCCTAGGTCAACTCTAGGTCAATTGACTGATTGAAAGGCATTAAGGACTATTGAAGAGATGTGGGGTTCATCATTTGACATGTAAAGAAGGATATGGTGATATGCTAAGAAGAAATCAAGAGAAATCAAGGAGAAGAGGAGTTTCTAAATTAGGGTTTCTGTGTAAAATCCCCTAGTTTAGGTCAAATTCCCAAGCAAGATAAGTCAAAATGCAAGCTTCAAATGGATCCTTGGCCAACATGAAACTTGTAGAGGATCTCAAGACCTTTAATTTTAGTGGTGGAAGACATCCAGGAGATTTATAGAACTCAAGTTATGGTCCTTGCAAGTTACAGGTCATCTGAGGTATCTGAAATTTTGTCTGTGAAAGTGACTTGACTTCCAAGCAATTTTTACCCCTCAAGGAGATTTCAAATGAATTTCTGGTCAACATAAGAATTGTTACTCATTGTCTTAGCTTTCTATAATGGTATAGTATGCCTTCATATGATTTGTGGAACTCTACTTATGGTCTTGGCAAGAAAAGGGTATTTTGGTCATTTGAGAATTACAGGTCATTTCAAGCCTATGCCCAAACCTCATACAAGGAAGCTTCAAATGGAAAACTTTACAACATCAAACTTGTTCCAAATGACATTTTGAGTCTAGAAAAGTGACCATGAGAGATTGGAAAGATTCATAGCACAAGGCTTCAAAATTGTTGGATTTAATGAATAAAAATGGACTTAAAATGAGATTTTTCATATTTTGGCCAAATGGGGCAAAATTATAGGTCATTTTGAATGGAAAGATCATTTTGAGAACATTGGATAAAGTAGAATTTTGAGCTTGGTTCACATTTTGGGAGTTATTCATGGTTACTTGTAATGGAAGATACATAAACCAAATCCAAGGGAAATTGTGCATGGGAAGTTTCTCCAAGGTTCTAGGAGTTTCCATTCTCATCTATATATTGAATTAAGGCACTCCATGCCATGGTTGGTGAATCATTGTGATCAAAACACAAGTTATACACAATTCTTCCATTTTTGCAAAACCTTTCAAACTTCATCAAACTTTCATCAATTTCCATTTTTCTTGATTTGATCATCATCAATATCATTCATAGATCACAATCCACACAAGCATTTGGTTGAATTGAAGAGAACTCGTGCCACACACTTCCATCATCCAAGAAGAAAGAAACTTGGAATTGCAAGATCCAAGAGGTTTGAGTCCAATTTGTTGCATACAGAAGTCATCATCAAGCTCACTGATCAAGTTCAGATCATTACAAGCATCATATCCAAGGAGTTCCATAGCTGTTTTCACCATTTTGCACCAGGTTAGTTTCTCTTTGAATTGGCTGAATTAGCTAGAATCATAGATAGTTATTAGGTTAGAACGGTTAAGCATAGTTAGATGACTGATTTTGGTGAGTTTGAAGAAGTTTCATGAGGATTAGCCATGGAGTGCATAAACTGTTAGAGCTTGTAACATCAAGAATATGGCACGAGAATCTTAGGTTGGCAGCTTAATTTACTCAGCATAAGATGTAGATTATGATAGGGTAAAGATTGGAGAGAATTGAGGTGGTTGATGACAGGTGATAATGGTGGAGTCCGCATGTTCAACCTATCGGGTTTGTTTCTTGAGTGAGTTTTAGAAGAAGATAATGGCATGGTTGTGTAGAGGGAAGAGAATGGAGTGTTTTTGGTTTTTACATTGAGAGCTTTCATGGAGAATTGAGGGAGAACAGGGAAGTGGAAAGTTCATGCATGATGGTGAAGTTTCAGAAACCCTAGGGTTTCTAAGGTTGAAGACGAAGCGAGAGCCACACGATCCAGGGTTTGACTTGGACTTGGGATGTAATCTGATGGTTGTGGTTTAAAGTTCAAAACGGAGGGAGATTCAAAAGCTAAACGCACCGTTTCATTTTTTCTTTCTGACTGGGCTTTATCATCCTTGCTAATGCCACCCCCGTCAACCAAGGCCCAAGCAATTATAACTAAAAACCTTGCTTTCTGCACCGTCCTCAGGTTTTTTCTTTTTATTTTGAATTTTCTGAGTCATTGGGCCCAGACGCGCTTGCTATGCGCGCCCCCCAGTCTGGGCCCACCTTGCATTTTAACTGCTTTTTATTACTCCCTGCACCCCTTTCCATATTAATTCCATTTTATTTTCTTTCAAAATTTCATTTCTTTAAAAAAATCATAAAAAATAGAAAAATGCATATTTTCAATTGGTTCTTTTTGCATTATTTTCTTAATTTTGTCAAGAAAATTCTCATACACAAAAATTAATAATTCATTTCATTTTCTTATTTTTGGCATATTTTTCTTTTAATTAGGTGTAAATAATATTTTGTTTAGTACATGAATTTGATAATTTTTGTTCTAATAGTTGCTTTAATATTTTTCACCCATTCTTTTTAGGTTGATTAGTAGATAAAATTAGCTTGTATATACAATTTAGTTCCCATTTTTAGGACTTAATTTTAGGTGCTTAGTTTAGGTGTGAACAACATGAACAAAATTAGGGTTTAAGTGATGACTTAGGAGAATTGAATCATTTCCCTTAGGACTTAGAGATTGAATATGTTAGATATGGGACTATAGGGACTATGGGTAGTTATTAGATCCCTTAGAAATCACTAGGATTCCCCTACTGCTATTAGTATATTACTGTCTATATTTGATTGATTGGTGTGGTGTGCCCTCTGGGGATTATTGTTTGTCTGTATGGGTATTGGGATTGTCTGGGGATTGGGAGAGCTGAAGACTTGTGATGATGAAGCCATTGGAGATCCAGAGATTGAAGTCCAACTTCCAGAGTTGAAGAGGAGATTCCTGCTAGCAGCTGTTGAGGAGATTAGGGTTTAGGAGCTAGGCAGAGCTCTAGATTAGAAAGCTTGATTCTCAAACATGGAGGGCCTTGACTGCCTCCATTCCTCTCTATGATGCAGAGTCTCTCTAAGACACTCACTCCCTTCCTTTGGAAGGCTTGGTGTTACTATCTAAGGGATAGAACTCTTGAGAGAAAATGTCTTATGTGTTAGTAGCAGTTGGTTTGCCACCCTTGGTGGCCAACTAAGTGCTTAACACCCAATTCACTCTTGTGACTGATCCCTCAGCTTGGAGGATAGGACTTGAAGAAAAGCCCTTGTAGACTGAAGATTAATGACAAAGACCTTGCTTAAAGGCTGTGGAGATTGGGATTGATACTTGCTGAAGCTTGTAGCTATCTGGAGAGGACTTGAAGACTGATGTGGTGCAGAGCTACTGTGGCTGTTTATTTTTTGCTGTATTTCATTTCTGATGTATTGATTGGTTTTCCTGACTGTATTGTTTGTTGTTTAACCTGTTGGGTTGAAAGTGAATCCTGTTCACTTTTGCCTATTGTTTTCTAGGTTCGAGGTTGAGTGGGACTCCCTTGCCTCGCTTGTATTGTTGCATCCATGCATTTTACCGCTTTACTGTATATATTTGATATTATTTCTGTTTCCGTCTATTCCCTTAGGATCTCTGTTTCTCTCTGTGCAAGAGAGGAGCATGATAGACACTAGGTCTTAACCCATGCATGATAACATTAGGTTAGTCTGATTCCCTTCGCAACCGTAGGTTAGAGTTCTGTCTCTTTCTTTCTCAAAACAAACAGAAAAATACAATAAAATTTCAAACTCAATAAAAGACACTTCTTCCGTAAAAGAATGTGAACTCATCAAGACGTCATTTTTGTCCGCTTGGACTGTTAATCAGAAAAACCTTTTTCAGAAGGAATAAAAAAAAAACAATCAAGACAAGCTTGTGTCGTACGTGGCCCGAACTACGTTTGCTCTGATCTTTCATGCTGTATGAAAGTACGTAGGCATAGGATGCGATATCCTAGAGAGCAACCTTCCCCTCCTTTCCCGTAGGTAGGCGAACTACGTTGACTCTGATTTCTCGTCCCAGACGGGAATACGTAGGCATAAAGTGCGATACTTTGCCGAGTCATTTTCTTTTCTTTTAACCCCTGACCTACAGAGTAGATAGAAATAACAATCCATACCCGAAAACAAGCGTGGATCCCGTCGAGTACGACGGACGTGAGGGGTGCTAATACCTTCCCCTTGCATAACCGACTCCCGAATCCAGGTTTTGGTTGCGACGACCATACCTTTCCCGTGTTGTGCGAGGTTTACTCTGAGCGTTTCCTTTCCCTCCCGTGGGATAAATAACGCATGGTGGCGACTCTTCTGTTCAGCCGGCGCCGATTTTCGCAGTAGCGACAGCTGGCGACTCTGCTGGGGACCCAACGTCCCCTGGCTGCTAAGGACTGCGATAGTTCTTATGCATTTGGGATCCAACGTCCCTTAAGAGAGTCAATCCTAACGCTTGTTTTCCCGTCGAGGATTTTGTATGGATTTATATTTCTGACCTTTATTTTTAGCATTATATATATTGATTATTATTGCTGTATTGGGGTGTGACGGGTGTTTTGATATTGAGTGAGAAGCCGGACCTGGGCTTGAGTGCACCTTAGACTTAGAGTAGAGATTAGTGGGCGCGCACGTGCTTTGCATCTCCTAGTGCCCCGCGAAATCTACACTCAGACGAGGTTCTTCTGGTTGGCCTCCTGTCCTGCCCTTTGGGTGGCTCGGGTTGCTGGTTAGTTGGATTGTCGACTCTGGGGACCGATCATTTGGAAGTTGGCTAAGTGAGGTCTCTTCAGGATTTGGTGATGCCACTCCTTCTGGGAATCGTATCATCAACCCTGAAAGTCTGTGACGCCGACGACCGCATAGGATGCCATACCTTTGTCAGTTACTAGGACATCCACCTGTGAGAGGGTTTGGGGGTTATGCAGGTAACTAGACCTTCAGATACCGGTTATTTCTTGATCAGAGATCCTGGGTATTTATGGAAAGTTATGAGGTCTGTCAGAGACCATTTGGAGATGTGTTATGAGGTCTGTCAGAGACCATTTGGGGATGTGTTCTGAGGTCTGTCAGAGACCAGTTGAAGAGTTCTGAGGTCTGTCAGAGACCTATTGGAGTTATGATTTGAGGTCTATCAGAGACCAGTCAGAGTTATGTTGTGGGTCTGTCAGAGACCATTGTTCGAGCTTTGTTTTAGGTCTATCTGAGACCAGGGTTTGAGGACTTCTAGAGAGTCTATCTGAGACTTCTTGATATGGTTCCGGCTATTCAGCTACGGCATTTGGTCCCTGTTGCATGTCACTTGCATTGCATTGTTTGCATACTCATCATCATTGCATCCTACTAACGTGTGTCTGTGCTGCAGGTGCATTTGCATTCCCCCGGTTCTAGTGTCTGGACTTTTGAGTATTGATCATGGCTGGTTTGAGGATGACCGTTGCGTATAAGCTACCTATCCCCGATATTGCTCCACTCCTGGGTCTGATTTCTCTTGCAGATGAGGATGTCTGTAGAAGCTTCAGGCAGAGTTACGGACGGCTATTGAGTTTAGTTCGCAGGTCCACTGATGATGAATTGAATGGGCTGTACACCTTAATGCAATTCTATGACCCGACTTTGAGATGTTTCACGTTTGCGGATTTTATCTTGGGGCCTACTATGGAGGAGTATGTAGAGTTTACTGAGCTGCCAGTTCAGAATGCAGTTCCTTTTATTCACTCAGCCGCTGAACCCAAGTTGGAGGATTTAGCCAAGGCCCTGCATGTGAATCCTTCTGAGTTGTTGATGACTGCGTGGCGAGGGGTTCCGGGTTTTTCTCTTCAGTTTCTGGTTGGTAAGGCTCAAGAGTACGCCAAGAATGGGTGTTGGGTGGTCTTTAACGCTATTTTGGCCCTCTGCATTTATGGGATAGTGTTGTTCCCTAACTTCCCAAACTTCGTGGATATGGATGCATTTCATCTATTTGCTGCTGGTAACCCAGTACCAACGCTGATCGGGGACTTTTACCATTCGATGCACTACAGGAATGAAAACAGGAGAGGCAAGAATGTCTCTTGTTGCGTACCTTTGCTGTATATGTGGTTCAAGAGCCATATTCCCTCGAGGGGACCTTTCGTGGATAATGCAATCACGCCCGACTGGCCAGAGCATATAATGAGGTTAACTTCTGAAGACATTGAATGGGTTGATAGAGATCTGCTGGGATCTGAGCTTATCTTCAGTTGTTCTGGGTACCCTAATGTCCCGCTGATAGGAAGAAAAGGGTGTATCAACTACAACCCATCTATGTTGGTCTGTCAGTTCGGATATGCGCTGAAGAACCCACCAAAGGAGGAAGAAGTACAGGAATCTCTGTACTTCACCGGAGACGTGAAGGGGGAGTTATTAGCCAAGTTGCAGCATGCCTGGACGCGTATTAACCGAAGAGGGAAGCCGTTGTTAGGGAAGAACGACTGTCAGGCCTATGCACCTTACAAAGTTTGGATCCAGGAGAGAGCAAGTCAGTTGCGGATGCCATTCCCAGATGTACCAGTCCTTGTTCCTATAGCAGAGCCAATTACTGTTTCTCGGGAAGCCTACGAACAAGTTGTGAAAGAAAAAGAAGCCTTGATGAAGATCAACGAAGGGTTAGAGCAGGAGTTGGCCCAGATACGCAGTGAGAAAAACAAGGTCGTGCATGCTTTCCAACAGCAGATTGAGCTAATGAACATACTAGGGGCTGAGTTGACTGAGGAGAGGAAGAAGCGCGAACGTCTGGGGCAAGAGTTCAGAAGCTCCCATGACATGCTGGAATCCAAAAAGAAGGCGCTCGACGCAGCACACCGAGAGATCTCTTCTTGCAATAAGACTTGGAATGCTACGCTCACCAACAATAAGAAGAGGGAGGATAAGTTGAAGCAGCAAATTTCCGACCTCGAAGAGCAGTTGAAGTCCAGCATCAAGAAGTGTGAAGAAGAAGTAATGACCCGGTATAGTCTCCAGAATGCACTAAACAAGGCCATCAAAGGCAGAGATGAAGCTGTGTCTCAGAAGCGTAAACTAGAAGATCGCTTCGGAGAGGGGGCATGGGAGGAAACTGCTGAAGACGTGCGACGTGTTCTCAAGAGAAGAAACCAACTTGTTGTAGGGCTGCTTGCTCGACCAAGTCATCCGGAGACCAAGAAGTTGCTAGAAGAATACCAGACTTATGGGAGTGTTTGATCATTTCATGTAGTAACTTGTATGCTTTATTTGCATCAGTGCTGACCATCACCAGGATTGTTGGTTGAGGTCATGCCTTCTTATTATACTCTCAGTGACATTGTATTCTTGGCCTATTGGTTTTCTCCGCAATATATGAGGTTTTCTGTGATTCAACTCCGATCTTTGTACTGCCAGCACTGTCACTGCACTGGCACCTTCACACTAGAATCGGGGAATGAATTTCCCTAATGCACAGACACACATTGCATTGCATTCATATTTATATTGCATTACAGGTAATCTTTGGATGGTGTCTTATTTCCTGCTCTGTATTAGGTACTTTCCAGGATTGCAGATCAGCACCCGCACCGCTATTCCACTCGCACCAACTGTCGAAGAATCATGGATCAAATGCAGAACGAGATGCAAGATGTGCGCGAGAAGCTAGCTCTCTTTATGCAGACCATGGAAGCTATTGCAAAAGGTCAGGAGAATTTGCAAGCCATGGTGCAGCCTCTGTTGGTCAGAAACGCCGGTCACGGTAACGAGGATCATCAGTCTGTGCGAGTCGATACTGTTCAGGGAGAGGGCACTCCCACGCCAGTGGCTCCACCTGTAGTCAATATACCTGCTGCTAATGTCAACAACGCTACCACCGCTGGGAACGGTAACGTCGGAGTTGGGAACGAGACTGCTGTCCATAACGTTGGGCTTGGTGATATCAACTTGGGTGATAATATGGGAGGCAACGACTTTGGCAATGCTGGATTCGGGTTCAACGATCAGGGATTCGATAACGCTGGGAAATATGGTTTCAATGCTCAAAGCTTTGGGCAAGATGGTTATGGTGTGGCCAATCAGGGTTACGGAGGTTTCGGAAATGGAAACGGCGCTGGGTTAATGGCTTTTGGGCCTAGTGGAGGTGTTCAGGGATACGGCAACAGAGGCCGAGGCCCGGTGATGAATCAGATTAGAGCTGGCCGCAATAATGAATATGATGGGTATGGAGCTGGGAATGGTATGTGGCAAGAAGATCAGCAGGAGGACGCTTTCTCCGGCGGAGGCTTTGAAGGGCCGATGGATAACTCCCAGAAGATCAGAATGCTAGAAGAGCAGATGAGGGGGGTCCTGAACCAAAGTGTTGTGGGCTTAGACATGGCAACAATGGGTCTGGTACCTGGCTTGAGGGTGCCAATCAAATTCAAAGCTCCTACGTTTGATAAGTATAAAGGGGACACATGTCCGAAAGTGCACGTGCGGACTTATTACAGAAAGATGTCTGCATACTCAACTGATGAGAGAATGCTAATGCATTTCTTTCAAGATAGTTTGTCAGGCCCTTCCCTAGAGTGGTATATGGGATTGGAGCCAACTAATATAAAGACATGGAGGCAATTGGCAGAGGCATTTGTAGCTCACTACAAGTATAACAGCGACTTGGCACCCAATCGGGTCCAATTGACAGGGCTGTCTCAGAAGAAGGGTGAGGGCTTTAAAGAGTACGCGCAAAGGTGGCGCGATATGGCTGCCAGGGTCCGTCCTCCTTTAGAAGACAAGGAAATGAACGACATGTTCATCGGCACGTTCACAGGCATGTTTTATGACAAGTTGTTTCACACATCTTTGGCAAGTTTCTCAGACTTGATTCTAATGGTAGAAAAGATTGAAAACAACATTAAGCAAGGCAGGTTCCAGGCTGAGGAATCAACTGCATCTGGCAGTAATCGGAAGGCTTTTGGTGGGCGCCGTCAAGGCGAGGCAAGCGCAGTATTTGGAGGCCGAGGTCGAGGCCGAGGCAGGGGTCGAAACCAATATCATCAGCCGCAGCAGGTGGCGAGTGTTACTATTCCATATCAACAACAACCGTTTCAACAGCAGCAGCCAATGCAACAACAGCAGCAGCAGCCGCCTCAGCAGGGGGCACAGCAGGCTCAGCGAAGATTCCAGGGTGGTAAACCAAGAAGAGTGTTTGAGAAGCCTCCCTCAACGTATGCTGATTTGTTGCAGACATTGTTGGGTTTGAACCTGGTAGAGAAGAGGACTCTGGCACCGATAACGGGAACTCCTCTGTATGGTTATGATGCAAGCAGGAACTGTGAGTTCCACTCTGGGGCTCCGGGCCACGATGTAGAGGGTTGCCATGCTTTTAAGCATGTTGTGCAGGATCTTTTGGACAATAAGGCTATCAATTTCAGAACGGCATGGCCGAATATAGTGCAGAAACCCATGCCTAATCATGGGGCAAACGCCATTCTGACTGAGGAAGGGTTGAATCTGATTATGAATGTCGACGATTTAAAGACGCCGCTGAACGAGATAAAAAGCAGATTGTTGCAAGGGGGTGTTTATCCAGGATGTGACGAGTATTGCTTAGAATGCTGGACCCTAGCTGGGGGGTGTGATGATTTGAAGAAAGGCATTCAGGCTTTAATTGATGGAGGCACATTGCAGTTTGACCGAGCAGCAATCGAAGAGCCTGCAGGGGCAGTAGCAGATGATCAAAGTGATGTGGCCACTGTAACAATTCCTCGGAAGACAATCACTATAACAGCACCGGTTCAGCGACCGCCAATCACTATTACTAAGGCCGGACCAATCCCGTACGAGAGCACGAAAGCAGTCCCATGGTCATATGGGTTGGAGGTGTATTGTGACGGGATAAAGATTGATGTTAATAAACAGCCAGCCGAGACTGTAGAGAACGTTGTTGGTTCAGGAGGTATGACAAGGAGTGGTAGGATCTTTATATCACCCGAAGTGGAGGCCGAAAGACTAGCAAAAGGAAAAGGGAAGATGGTTGAGAATGTCCTAGTGCAAGCCAGCGAAAAAGCATCGGCATCAAAGGATGTAGAAGAGTTCATGCGCTTGATTCGAAAAAGTGATTATAAGATTGTGGAGCATCTGCAACAGACGCCCTCCAAGATATCTATCCTGTCGTTGCTCCTATGTTCTGAAGCTCACAGAAATGCTTTGCTGAAAGTCCTGGATACTTCCTTCGTACCCCAAGACGTCTCTGTAAATCAGCTGGAAGGAGTATTGGCACATGTGAATGCAGGCCACAGCTTGGGCTTTACCGACTTCGATTTGACCCCGAAAGGGAGAGATCATAATATGGCACTGCACATATCTGTCGAATGTAGAGGATCAGTAATGTCGCAAGTATTGGTCGACACCGGATCGTCTATGAATGTGCTGCCCAAGAAGGCGATGATGAAGCTAGATGTCAGAGGAATCCTGTGCACGCCCAGTGACTTGGTAGTCAGAGCGTTTGATGGCACGCGAAGAACAGTCTTTGGATCGATAACATTGCCTCTACAGGTGGGGCCGGAGGTGTTTGCCACTGAGTTTTATATCATGGATATACAGCCCGCATATAGCTGCCTGCTCGGAAGACCCTGGATCCATGGGGCTGGGGCAGTTACGTCTACCCTGCATCAGAAGTTGAAATATATGGTCGGAGACAGCGTAGTCACCGTGTGCGGAGAAGAAGACATCCTGGTCAGCCATCTGTCGTCATTTAAATATGTGGAGGTCGATGGAGAGATCCACGAAACACCCTGCCAGGCATTTGAAGGGTTGCATATCAAGGACAAAGGTCCCGGGCCGAGCAAAGTGCCGGAGATAGCCGTCTCGTCGTATAAAGAAGCTCAAGCTCTGGCGGAGGCAGGAGAAGCAAAGGGCTGGGGCAAAGTGCTAGATATTCCTGTAAAGATGGACCAGTTCGGGCTAGGATACCAACCGTCGTCGTCAACACCCGTTGTGGGGCCACCCCATTTCAGAGGGCCAATAACCATCTCTGCCAGTGGAGTATGTCATGAAACCATCAACGCTGCTTCGGAGTCTGACGAAGGAGACAGCGACTGTGATATGGATGCCTGGATTCAGCCAAGCACGCCAGGACAAGGACTGTGCAACTGGTCTATTCAGGAGCTTGTTCCTGTGACTCTTAAACAGTAATGCATTGCTTTATTAATTGTTGAATAATCTGATGTCTTGACCGGGGCATCATGATTTGCTTAGGGCTGTGTTGTTATGAACATTGCGTGTTAATCAGTAAATAAATGGCGTTTTTCATGTGCAAATACTGTAATCTCTGTCTTTCTTGTTTTGTATTTTTCAATAAAATGGCAACGTGGCTATTCGCTTTATACGCATTTTGAAGCACTTAACCATTCCTTTTGCAGGATAACATTTTCAGATGACATCCTTGAACCACCTATGACTCGTCCCGACTTTGAGCACCCGGTATTTCAGGCCGAAGAAGAGGTTGTCGAAGATAGTGACATTCCTGAAGAACTGTCTTGGTTGGTGAAGCAAGAGGAAAGAGTCATTCTGCCTCACGAAGAGGTCATCGAAATTATCAACTTGGGGTCGGAAGGGGTTGAGAAGAATATTCGTATTGGAGCCGCACTGCAGAGCGATATCAAGCAAAGACTGGTTGAAATGCTCCGAGAGTATAGTGATGTATTCGCTTGGTCGTATGAAGATATGCCAGGGCTCGATACAGATATGGTTGTGCACCGTCTGCCACTGAAAGAAGAATGCCCGCCGGTCAAACAAAAGCTTCGCAGAACTAGACCAGATATGGCAGTGAAGATCAAAGAGGAAGTTCAAAAACAGTGGGACGCTGGTTTCCTGGCTGTGACAAAATATCCCTCATGGGTTGCTAACATCGTACCAGTGCCAAAGAAAGACGGCAAGGTTCGAATGTGCGTGGATTATAGAGATTTGAATAAAGCAAGCCCAAAAGACGATTTTCCGCTTCCTCATATTGACGTGCTAGTTGATAATACTGCTCAATACTCCATATTCTCCTTCATGGATGGATTTTCAGGCTATAATCAGATTAAAATGGCGCCAGAGGATATGGAGAAGACCACTTTCATAACGCCTTGGGGAACATTTTGCTACAAAGTGATGCCCTTTGGTTTGAAAAATGCTGGGGCAACATATCAGCGTGCGATGACGACTCTTTTTCATGATATGATGCATAAAGAGATCGAAGTTTATGTTGACGATATGATTGCCAAATCCCAGACGGAGGAAGAGCATCTGGTGAATCTGCTGAAGTTATTTAAAAGGCTTAGGAAGTTCAGGTTGAGACTGAACCCTAACAAATGCACCTTCGGGGTGAGATCGGGTAAACTGTTGGGGTTTATCGTAAGCGAAAGAGGAATAGAGGTTGATCCTGCTAAGATAAAAGCGATCCAAGAAATGTCGACGCCTAAAACAGAGAAAGAGGTGCGCGGGTTTTTAGGGAGGTTGAACTACATCGCCCGGTTCATATCTCACCTAACTGCCACGTGTGAACCATTATTCAAGTTATTGAAGAAAGATCAAGCTGTAATGTGGAATGAAAATTGTCAAAAGGCGTTCGATAAAATAAAACAGTATTTGCAGGAGCCTCCTATTTTGATACCCCCAGTGGCAGGGAGACCCTTGATTATGTATTTGACAGTTCTTGAGGGAAGCATGGGTTGTGTTCTCGGTCAACACGACGAGACAGGAAGAAAAGAGCATGCGATCTACTACTTGAGTAAGAAATTTACAGATTGTGAATCTCGATACTCAATGCTTGAGAAAACTTGTTGCGCGCTAGCCTGGGCCGCCAAGCGTTTGAGGCAATACATGCTGAATCATACAACCATGCTCATCTCGAAGATGGATCCTATCAAATATGTATTCGAAAAGCAGGCGTTGTCAGGGAGAATTGCCCGTTGGCAGATGGTCTTGACTGAATATGACATTCAATATGTCTCGCAAAAGGCTATAAAGGGGAGTGTGCTGTCTGAGTATCTGGCGGAGCAGCCTATTGAAGATTACCAATCAATGAGGTTTGATTTTCCTGACGAGGATATCATGTACCTAAAGATGAAAGATTGTGAAGAGTCGTTGCCAGACGAAGGACCAGAGTTGGGTTCCAAATGGAAGATGATATTTGACGGAGCTATGAATGCTTACGGTAGCGGAATAGGGGCAATCATCACTACGCCACACGGGTCGCACATCCCGTTTACTGCCCGATTGACCTTTGCCGTTACCAATAATGAGGCCGAATACGAAGCTTGTATAATGGGGCTTGAAGAAGCCATTGATTTGCGAATCAAGAATTTAGACGTATACGGAGATTCAGCTCTGGTGGTGAATCAGATAAAAGGGGAATGGGAGACACGTCAGCCCAATTTGATACATTACATGAACTATGCAAGGAGATTGTTGCTTTTCTTCGACAAAGTTGAATTGCATCACGTACCGCGGGCAGAGAATCAAATGGCTGACGCCCTGGCCACTTTGTCTTCCATGTACAAAGTCAACTTCTGGAACGAGGCTCCCAGAATCATTATCTCTCGGCTTGACAAACCAGCTTTCATATTTGCTATTGATGAAGCATCCGACGACAAACCGTGGTATTTTGATATCCTTAATTTTCTGAAGAATAAAGAGTATCCGGCTGGGGCATCTAGTCAAGATCAGAAGACTCTCAGGAGATTAGCGGGTAATTTCTATTTGAATCCGGATGGCGTCTTATACAGAAGAAACCACGACTTGGTGCTGTTGCGTTGTGTAGACGAAAGAGAGGCGAAGCTGCTCATGGAGGAAATACACGAAGGTACCTTTGGTACGCATGCTGGTGGGCATGCTATGACGAGAAAGCTGCTGAGGGCAGGTTATTTTTGGCTGACTATGGAAACTGATTGTTTCAAGTTTGCGAGGAAGTGCCACAAGTGCCAAATCTATGCTGATAAGATCCATGTGCCGTCGAGTCCTCTAAATGTGATGTCATCACCATGGACATTCTCGATGTGGGGAATCGATATGATTGGAAAGATCGAGCCGACAGCTTCTAACGGGCATCAGTTCATTCTAGTAGCGATCGATTATTTCACCAAGTGGGTGGAAGCGGCGTCTTACGCAAATGTAACCAAGCAGGTGGTAGCCAGGTTCATCAAGAGAGATATCATCTGCAGATATGGGATCCCCGAGCGGATAATCACGGACAATGGTTCAAATCTGAACAACAAAATGATGAAGGAGCTCTGTCAGAATTTCAAAATCGAACATCACAACTCCTCCCCTTACCGACCCAAGATGAATGGCGCTGTTGAGGCGGCCAATAAGAATATCAAGAAGATCGTTCAGAAAATGGTGGTGACCTATAAGGATTGGCATGAGATGCTACCTTTCGCTTTGCACGGTTATCGTACGACGGTACGCACATCAACTGGGGCAACCCCATTCTCGTTGGTATACGGAATGGAAGCGGTATTACCATTGGAAGTTGAGATCCCTTCTCTGAGGGTATTGCGAGACGTTCAGCTAGACGAGGCAGAATGGGTGAAAGACAGGTTAAACCAATTGAGTTTGATGGACGAGAAGAGGCTAGCTTCTCTAGCATACGGTCGTTTGTACCAGAGCCGAATGAAGAAAGCATATGATAAGAAGATACATCCGCGAAGCTTTCAGACGGGCGACCTTGTGCTGAAAAGGATTCTCCCGCCGCAGGCAGATCACAGGGGCAAGTGGACCCCCAACTACGAAGGGCCATACGTTGTCAGGAAAGTCTTTTCAGGAGGAGCGTTGTTGTTGTCCACCATGGACGGTGAAGACTTCATGTCGCCTGTGAATTCGGACGCAGTTAAAAAATACTTTGCTTAAAATAGACCCGCTGGACAGAAAAAAGAGAGTCCAGGCAAAAATGGGGCATCCTGGCGAACCAAAAACAGAATGAAAGGTTCGGGCAAAAGTTAGGGATAAAATTGAAAAAATGTACACCCGCGAAGTTGAAAACCTACACTGGGCGGCTTCGGCAAAAAGGGGTATCCCGGTGAACTGAAAACCCGTAAAGGGCGGTTCACGCAAAAGTTAGGGATTTGAAAAGCAAATGACTGCGGTACGAAGTTGATATTACAGTGAGCATCGGTGCGGGAGAATATACCTGAGGGGTCGATCATCAGATACAATCTCGTTGTAGGTGTGAATACCAGGAAAGCATTAGAGTCGGATGAGTCATAGGAGGATCAGTTCGTGGTGTTCGTCTGCATCCCGTTGCCGACATGTGTACGAATTTAATTTGTCAAAATATTTATGCTTCTTGTATATCTGCTTTACGTAGCTTCCTCTTTTCAGGAGTTACATCCCATGTACAAAAACTCCGCCCATTCAGGGGCCCAATCAATAAAATATGTTATTCAGTACTTGATGCTGGTTCTTTACTGTTTTGTGCATGATAAAACGCCTAAGTTTACTGAAACTAGCAGGTGTATAACATCACTGGCCCTTGCCAACAATTGCTAAAGCTTTGAATTAACTGAAAATAACGTCACTAACCTGAATCGATTTGGTTGTATAGGCTTGTCTTGTCTTGTTTGTGTTGTTGCAGGTTTCATAGCCGTACGAGGAAAATGATCAAAAGATTGCAGTAACAAAAGACTTAACCCCCACGCAGGTCATGCATGTTCTTCCTGGAGAAGGATCGAATTCCCCAGCTAGTCGTGGCTTATTCAAAGGACATGCTCCAGCAAAGTCGTTCATCCTCAACAGAATTGACGATTCAAAGATTGTAGGTTGTAGTCAGACAGTGTGGTGTCCCCCAGAAGGATTCCCCTATCTCAAGCAGAGTGGTTCAGCCTCAGAAGATTAATATTTCCAAATTGGTGAGCTGTATTCAGGCAGTTTACCTTTCCCCGCAGGGTCATTTACTCTCCCCAGTGGAGTCAGTTAATTTTCTCCAAGAGAATCATCCCATCCCCAGCGGAATTCTCTTTGCAAGTGTTTTCATTCCTTCCAGTGGAACTCGAAGATTAAGACTCTCCCCGGCGGAGTTGGTGGTGCGCCCAGGCATTTATTTTGTCAGAATACCGTGTGATATCTGTTCACTTTCCAGCAGAAGTCCAATCATACCAAGCGCATATGCTATTCTCCAGCAGAGTTATATTCCCCAGCAGGGTGTTACTTCAACGAGGTGTTTGGTTTAAGTTCCCCATTTCCCAGCTGAGCCGACTTCATTCTTCCAGCATTTATTTTGCCGGAATAATTCTCTAGCACTCGGCTATCCCCAGCGGAGTTGGCATTATCCTCAGCATTTATTTTGCTGAAGCAGTTCCTGTATCCCAGCAGTTCGAGTCGGCATTTGCATTGGCATATAGTGCATTGGCATATAGTGTCATATTGGCATCGACATATAGTGTCATACTTGCATCCACCAAATGAAAAAAGCGTAGCATTTCCATGTCGAATGGAGCATTGCATCATTGTCAAACGCACGCATTTTGAAACATAAACCAGGTTGGCTAACCTTTTGTTTCAAGTATTGTTTCTCTTGCAGGTAGAGAGAGCCCTTGCTCAGGTGAATCAATAAACATTCGAAGTCTCGGCATGAGACATGTAACGAAGTGTCAGCTTTGGCACTACTCCCCACAGAGTCAGCAGGATAAGTTTCTCTATGTCCCCAAGCAGAGTTACTTATGTCCCCGCCAGGGTTTCTTGTTGAAGTTTCTCTAGTCCGACCAGCGGATTGTTTCCTTCAAGGTTGTTGTTACGTCAGCATTAAAAGGTTTCATGAACCAGGATTTCAGAGGCTGCCGCCGGTTATCAGAACGGGCGTCCGGTAGTTTGGTTTCCAAATATCCCCAGTAGAGTCAGCTGCAAAGTTGCTGTAACGTCAGTGATAAGAAGTTTGTGGACCAATGGAAGGATGAGTCCTGACATGGACAATCCTATAGCCAGGTTTTCCTTGTGCTAGAAAAGAGGTGGGTCCTAACGTGGACAGATTGATTTCCTCAGTTTGACGATATGTGTTAGTCCTAACGTGGACGGATTTGATTTCTTGGTGTTGATCGAAGGTGGAGTCCTGACGTGGACAAAGTTGGTTACTCTTTGTGTTGGTGTTCTGACGTGGACAATTTATTTCCAGCAAGTGTCTTTCTTCTTAATGGTGAACTGTGTGTCCTGACGTGGGCAAAGTTATAGTTTTTCGCGATGGCAAGATACGAGAGTCCTGACGTGGACAAATTTATTCGTCTTCGTGTTGTTGGCAGAGGGTGTGTCCTGACGTGGACAAAGTCTTATTTCCCCAGCAAGTCGAAGACGCGCAAGTCCTGACGTGGACAGGTTCTATTACTTCAGTAGGTTGAGATACGAGTCCTGACGTGGACCGATCTCACTTCCCAATGGGCCAGAGGTGCATGAGTCCTGACGTGGACACAATTTTATTTCCTCAGCAAGTCAAGAGGCGAGTCCTGACGTGGACAAATCAAGACGAACGTGAGTCCTGACGTGGACAAGTTTATTCCTTACGTGGAAAAAAGAAGTTCATTTCCTTACGTGGAAAGAAAGATTGATTCCTTATGTGGAAGAACGATGTATTCCTTACGTGGAAAAGTTTAGTCCTAACGTGGACAGATCTAGACGAAGTTTATTCCTGACGTGGAAGAGTTTAGTCCTGACGTGGACAGATACAGAGGTTGTATTCCTTACGTGGAAGAAGAGATGTTCTCCTTACGTGGAAAGAAGATGGTTTCCTTACGTGGAAAGAGATTGATTCCTTACGTGGAAAGTTTAGTCCTGACGCGGACGGATTGAGAAAAGAGATTATGATTCCTTACGTGGAACGAAAGTTATTCCTTACGTGGAAAGATGGAGTCCTTACGTGGACCGATCAAGACGAGTTGGTTTCCTTACGTGGAAAGATTGTGATTCCTTACGTGGAAAGATTGAGTCCTTACGTGGACATATCAAGTTGGAGTCCTTACGTGGACGAATCAAAATGTGTTTCCTTACGTGGAAAGAGGTGATATTCCTAACGTGGAACGGTTATTCCTTACGTGGAAAGGTGAGTCCTAACGTGGACGGTGTTATTCCTAACGTGGAACGGTTATTCCTTACGTGGAAAGGTGAGTCCTAACGTGGACGGTGTTATTCCTAACGTGGAAGAGTTTATTCCTAACGTGGACGATTTATTTCTGACGAGAAGGCA
This sequence comes from Lathyrus sativus, assembly GCA_963859935.3. Classification (NCBI taxonomy): domain Eukaryota; kingdom Viridiplantae; phylum Streptophyta; class Magnoliopsida; order Fabales; family Fabaceae; genus Lathyrus; species Lathyrus sativus. Next base: position 398,987,962 of record OZ012741.1, on the reverse strand, counting down.
GACGAGCCATCCCCAGCAAAGTTGTTGAAGTTTTTCCGAGCAGATAGAATCCTGATGTGGACAAGCAAAGGACAAGTTTGCGATGATGGAATCTTTTTCAGGCAGATGAAAATAATCCCCAGCACCGTCGCTAATGGATCAGTGGATTGCCGTAACAGTCAGATTCAGCTGATGAATGTCGTTCCCCAAGCAGTGGTGCAGTTTATTTCTGCGGTTGGCAAATTTCCAGGTTCTTAGTATTCAACCGTCTCGTACCTCGAATGTCTGAAGGCTCCGGGCTCTTCACCCAATCGGGTCCAAGGCGCTTGAATAGGGGCAGCTGTTGCACCCTAAAATTTGCCCAACCTTATTCACTTGGTTTATGTTTCAATATCATTAGCATTTGCATATAGAGTCATGTACATAGCCTAACCATCTGCATAGCATAAGCATAGCAAGTCATCCAACAGGGGACTAAGCATTATTCTCATCTCTATGAGCCTATCAAGAGGTTATTATTCTAATTCAATCTCATTCAAGTCATCAGAAAGAATTTGAAAGCTGAGAAGTCAATGGATCAAGCAGGGCTTCTAGCTCCTATCTGAAGGTGTCTGAGGATCAACAAGTTGTGAGCTGTGGATGGAGCATGGAGAGTATGTGGGCACCATGGGAGACTTAGAAAGTCATTTGGAGAAGGAGACAAGTCCTTGATATGATCACAAGAGTTGTGGATGAAGACAGTCAACTAGGGTTTCATCTGGGTCAACCCTAGGTCAACTCTAGGTCAATTGACTGATTGAAAGGCATTAAGGGCTATTGAAGAGATGTGGGGTTCATCATTTGACATGTAAAGAAGGATATGGTGATATGCTAAGAAGAAATCAAGAGAAATCAAGGAGAAGAGGAGTTTCTAAATTAGGGTTTCTGTGTAAAATCCCATAGTTTAGGTCAAATTCCCAAGCAAGATAAGTCAAAATGCAAGCTTCAAATGGATCCTTGGCCAACATGAAACTTGTAGAGGATCTCAAGACCTTTAATTTGAGTGGTGGAAGACATCCAGGATATTTATAGAACTCAAGTTATGGTCCTTGCAAGTTACAGGTCATCTGAGGTATCTGAAATTTTGTCTGTGAAAGTGACTTGACTTCCAAGCAATTTTTACCCCTCAAGGATATTTCAAATGAATTTCTGGTCAACATAAGAATTGTTCCTCATTGTCTTAGCTTTCTATAATGGTATAGTATGCCTTCATATGATTTGTGGAACTCTACTTATGGTCTTGGCAAGCAAAGGGTATTTTGGTCATTTGAGAATTACAGGTCATTTCAAGCCTATGCCCAAAACTCATACAAGGAAGCTTCAAATGGAAAACTTTACAACATCAAACTTGTTCCAAATGACATTTTGAGTCTAGAAAAGTTACCGTGAGAGATTGGAAAGATTCATAGCACAAGGCTTCAAAATTGTTGGATTTAATGAATAAAAATGGACTTAAAAATGAGATTTTTCATATTTTGGCCAAATGGGGCAAAATTATAGGTCATTTTGAATGGAAAGATCATTTTGAGAACATTGGCTAAAGTATAATTTTGAGCTTGGTTCACATTTTTGGAGTTATTCATGGTTACTTGTAATGGAAGATACATAAACCAAATCCAAGGGAAATTGTGCACGGGAAGTTTCTCCAAGGTTCTAGGAGTTTCCATTCTCATCTATATATTGCATTAAGGGACTCCATGCCATGTTTGGTGAATCATTGTGATCAAAACACAAGTTATACACAATTCTTCCATTTTTGCAAAACCTCTCAAACTTCACCAAACTTTCATCAATTTCCATTTTTCTTGATTTGATCATCATCAATATCATTCATAGATCACAATCCACACAAGCATTTGGTTGAATTGAAGAGAACTCGTGCCACACACTTCCATCATCCAAGAAGCAAGAAACTTGGAATTGCAAGATCCAAGAGGTTTGAGTCCAATTTGTTGCATACAGAAGTCATCATCAAGCTCACTGATCAAGTTCAGATCATTACAAGCATCATATCCAAGGAGTTCCATAGCTGTTTTCACCATTTTGCACCAGGTTAGTTTCTCTTTGAATTGGCTGAATTAGCTAGAATCATAGATAGTTATTAGGTTAGAACGGTTAAGCATAGTTAGATGACTGATTTTGGTGAGTTTGAAGAAGTTTCATGAGGATTAGCCATGGAGTGCATAAACTGTTAGAGCTTGTAACATCAAGAATATGGCACGAGAATCTTAGGTTGGCAGCTTAATTTACTCAGCATAAGATGTAGATTATGATAGGGTAAAGATTAGATAGAATTGAGGTGGTTGATGACAGGTGATAATGGTGGAGTCCGCATGTTCAACCTATCGGGTTTGTTTCTTGAGTGAGTTTTAGAAGAAGATAATGGCATGGCTGTGTAAAGGGAAGAGAATGGAGTGTTTTTGGTTTTTACATTGAGAGCTTTCATGGAGAATTGAGGGAGAACAGGGAAGTGGAAAGTTCATGCATGATGGTGAAGTTTCAGAAACCCTAGGGTTTCTAAGGTTGAAGACGAAGCGAGAGCCACACGATCCAGGGTTTGACTTAGACTTGGGATGTAATCTGATGGCTGTGGTTTAAAGTTCAAAACGGAGGGAGATTCAAAAGCTAAACGCACCGTTTCATTTTTTCTTTCTGACTGGGCTTTATCATCCTTGCTAATGCCACCCCCGTCAACCAAGGCCCAAGCAATTATAACTAAAAACCTTGCTTTCTGCACCGTCCTCAGGTTTTTTCTTTTTATTTTGAATTTTCTGAGTCATTGGGCCCAGACGCGCTTGCTATGCGCGCCCCCCAGTCTGGGCCCACCTTGCATTTTAACTGCTTTTTATTACTCCCTGCACCCCTTTCCATATTAATTCCATTTTATTTTCTTTCAAAATTTCATTTCTTTAAAAAAATCATAAAAAATAGAAAAATGCATATTTTCAATTGGTTCTTTTTGCATTATTTTCTTAATTTTTTCAAGAAAATTCTCATACACAAAAATTAATAATTCATTTCATTTTCTTATTTTTGGCATATTTTTCTTTTAATTAGGTGTAAATAATATTTTGTTTAGTACATGAATTTGATAATTTTTGTTCTAATAGTTGCTTTAATATTTTTCACCCATTCTTTTTAGGTTGATTAGTAGATAAAATTAGCTTGTATATACAATTTAGTTCCCATTTTTAGGACTTAATTTTAGGTGCTTAGTTTAGGTGTGAACAACATGAACAAAATTAGGGTTTAAGTGATGACTTAGGAGAATTGAATCATTTCCCTTAGGACTTAGAGATTGAATATGTTAGATATGGAACTATAGGGACTATGGGTAGTTATTAGATCCCTTAGAAATCACTAGGATTCCCCTACTGCTATTAGTATATTACTGTCTATATTTGATTGATTGGTGTGGTGTGCCCTCTGGGGATTATTGTTTGTCTGTATGGGTATTGGGATTGTCTGGGGATTGGGAGAGCTGAAGACTTGTGATGATGAAGCCATTGGAGATCCAGAGATTGAAGTCCAACTTCCAGAGTTGAAGAGGAGATTCCTGCTAGCAGCTGTTGAGGAGATTAGGGTTTAGGAGCTAGGCAGAGCTCTAGATTAGAAAGCTTGATTCTCAAACATGGAGGGCCTTGACTGCCTCCATTCCTCTCTATGATGCAGAGTCTCTCTAAGACACTCACTCCCTTCCTTTGGAAGGCTTGGTGCTACTATCTAAGGGATAGAACTCTTGAGAGAAAATGTCTTATGTGTTAGTAGCAGTTGGTTTGCCACCCTTGGTGGCCAACTAAGTGCTTAACACCCAATTCACTCTTGTGACTGATCCCTCAGCTTGGAGGATAGGACTTGAAGAAAAGCCCTTGTAGACTGAAGATTGATGACAAAGACCTTGCTTAAAGGCTGTGGAGATTGGGATTGATACTTGCTGAAGCTTGTAGCTGTTTGGAGAGGACTTGAAGACTGATGTGGTGCAGAGCTGCTGTGGCTGTTTATTTTTTGCTGTATTTCATTTCTGATGTATTGATTGGTTTTCCTGACTGTATTGTTTGTTGTTTAACCTGTTGGGTTGAAAGTGAATCCTGTTCACTTTTGCCTATTGTTTTCTAGGTTCGAGGTTGAGTGGGACTCCCTTGCCTCGCTTGTATTGTTGCATCCATGCATTTTACCGCTTTACTGTATATATTTGATATTATTTCTGTTTCCGTCTATTCCCTTAGGATCTCTGTTTCTCTCTGTGCAAGAGAGGAGCATGATAGACACTAGGTCTTAACCCATGCATGATAACATTAGGTTAGTCTGATTCCCTTCGCAACCGTAGGTTAGAGTTCTGTCTCTTTCTTTCTCAAAACAAACAGAAAAATACAATAAAATTTCAAACTCAATAAAAGACACTTCTTCCGTAAAAGAATGTGAACTCATCAAGACGTCATTTTTGTCCGCTTGGACTGTTAATCAGAAAAACCTTTTTCAGAAGGAATAAAAAAAACAATCAAGACAAGCTTGTGTCGTACGTGGCCCGAACTATGTTTGCTCTGATCTTTCATGCTGTATGAAAGTACGTAGGCATAGGATGCGATATCCTAGCGAGCAACCTTCCCCTCCTTTCCCGTAGGTAGGCGAACTACGTTGACTCTGATTTCTCGTCCCAGACGGGAATACGTAGGCATAAAGTGCGATACTTTGCCGAGTCATTTTCTTTTCTCTTAACCCCTGACCTACAGAGTAGATAGAAATAACAATCCATACCCGAAAACAAGCGTGGATCCCGTCGAGTACGACGGACGTGAGGGGTGCTAATACCTTCCCCTTGCGTAACCGACTCCCGAATCCAGGTTTTGGTTGCGACGACCATACCTTTCCCGTGTTGTGCGAGGTTTACTCTGAGCGTTTCCTTTCCCTCCCGTGGGATAAATAACGCACGGTGGCGACTCTTCTGTTCAGCCGACGCCGATTTTCGCAGTAGCGACACCCTAACGGCCAGATCTACGGAGAGGTGGTGGTAAGCTACTCGGGGTTGAGCCCGAGCATTTCAGCAGCGCTCCATGCAAAGAGGTCAGCATTCTCCCAGAGGCAGACCTTGAGTTGTTTCCTTGCTAAGTCGGGGAAGCTTCTGCAATCTTCATGCTTCTTCTGGGGTCGTCTCCTAACGTGATGAGTTTGAAGTCCCCGTTTGGAATAGGGCGTGTCAGATGGGAAAGCGGGCTGTTATCTGCTAAAGGTGCGTCTTTGGACCCTTCGTTTTGTCCCTGCTTACCAGGGAAATGGTTGTCGAGGTTGACAAAGTTAACGTGCGGAGGGGTTTCGGCTCTTCTGTCGGGGTTGGTCTGCCGGCCGACTTAGGGAGGACGTTGATGGAGCTGAGTCCTTTGAGTGCCACCTCAAAGCATCTTCTAGCTGCCTCGATATCCCTGTATAGGGTGACTACCCATCCTCTAGTTATGTAGTACTTCATCTTTAAGTGGACTATCGACAATACTGCGGTTAGCTCGACCAAAGTTGGTCGTCCCAGGATGCACTGGTACAAGGAAGGGCATTCAATGACCAGGAAGCGGACTTTCACATGTCGGGTTGTCTCCTCGGCCCCGAAGGTGACAGGCAGCTCTACGTATTCCCAAGGCTTAGTGGTGGTGTCGTTAAAGCCTTGGAGGTTGGAGCCTACATACGGAGTCAAGTAGCTCTCGTCGAGCTGCAGGGTCGTGAACATGTGGGCGTACATTATGTTCACCGAACTTCCTTGGTCGACTAGGATTCGACGGACGTTGAAGTTTGCCATCTGAGCTCTGATCAGGAGGGGGATGCTGGAGTTGGGTTCTCCCCCGGGAAGTTCCTCGAGGTAAAAGGTGATCGGGTTTGATTGCCCTTTGAACCTGTTGAGGGTAGCGTTTATCTTCGAGCTTTTTTCAATGAGTTCCTCGAACTTCCTCTTGGCCGACCCAACCGACAGCTTGTTGCCCCCCCCCCGGATATCACCAGCGCAATGGGGAAATCTTCCCAAGGGTTGTGGGTGGTCAGTGGTCTGGAGGGCTCGCTAAAGAGAAGGAAATCTTCTGGTCGGGAGACGCACAGAGCCATCTGCAGTCCTGTTTCGTCAAAGAGAATTGATGCTTCTTCGACCCTCTTAGCCTCGCGGATCTCAGGTCGGGGGTTTTCACCCCTCCGGGTATATTGCTTCAAATGCCCTTCTTTAATTAAGATCTCGATTGCATCTTTGAGGTGGATGCAATCTTCCGTGACGTATCCATGGCTCCGGTGGAACCGACAGTACTTGGATTTATCCACGTTGGGCTTCGGAGGTGTCAGTTTTGGGAACCGAACGCCGCCCTTCTAAAATTCTGAATTGATGCATTCGGCCAGGATGCACTCGCGGGAAGCCGTGAGTAGCATGTGCTCGGTGAATCGACCTGTTGGCCATTTCTATTCGCGGGGTCGGTCCTCATGTCTTTTTTGTTTGTTGCATCGAGGCGGAGGGGCTTCCTCATGCCTGGCGCCTCTGAAGCCCTCCTGGTTCCTTCTGTCCCTATAAGTGTTGGTGGCCTCTATCTCCTTATACTCTATGTATGATTGATCCTTGTGGAAGAGGGCATTTAAGATGCGGGGACGCGCGATCCCAATGGCCTTGGCAAAGTCAGAGTGTGGTCGTATGCCTCTCTGTATCAAGAACTTCTTCATATCGTTCGTGATGGACACCTGGACGGCTTCACGATTGAACCTCTCTATGTAATCTTGGAGATGCTCGTTCCTCTCATGGATAATGGCTTCTAGGGCCCTTCTATCTTCGGATGGAGCCGAGAAGCCGTGAAGTGTCTAGAGAACTGTCGCTTCAGTTTGCCTCAGGAGGTAATGAAGTCGGGCGTGAGGCGTTTGTACCATGTCGTGGCTCCCTTCCTCATGGTGGTGGGGAACATCTTACACTTGATGGCTCCCCGTACATTCTGGTAGTCAAACACATTGTCTATGCTTTCGATATGGTCATCTGGGTCAGTCGTGCCATCGTATGTAGCCAAGATCAGGGGTTTCTTCATTCCGACGGGCAGCGGAGCCTCCCTGATAGCTCTGCATAGCGGTGAGTGCTGGATGTCCTTGTTGCTCTTGATGGGAGACAGTGAGGGGGAAGCTGACTCCTGGTGGTTTCGGGACTCCTCGGTCAGGCTCTCAGTCTGGAGGGCCCCCAACAACTTTCTTTTTCTAAGTCGGGGAACGTCGCTCTTTTCAGGGAGGCGACGTGTCCCGTTTGTGGGAAACCGACTGTTGAGGTCGCTCAAAACGAGGGAGGCACCCCGTCGGCAGGGGAGAGGGACTCTGTGACTCCTCGAAGAACCACGTTCTCCGCGAGGGAGGAGTTGAGCTGATGGAAACCATGCGTTGGCGTCTCCGTGGGAGAGGGGACGGACTGA